>OX422216.1:444109477-445346977 GCA_949130495.1 Sambucus nigra
GTAATTATTGGGATTTTGTTGAATATTACTTAATGGATAAAGTAATATATATAATCGAATTTATTAATTTTATCCCGAGTATATAATTTGATAATTGTGGAAATTAAATCGGGACGCGCCTGTATCGTGTCGGGATTAAATTACTATTATTAAAAGTGAATAAATTATAAGTCACCTGTATGGTCATTTCGAGGGCGCCAATGGGTCCGGAAGGGTCGAGATAGTCAAAATAATGTACCCGGGGGTTTAGTTTGGGTCTCAGGGGGTTTTAGGCCTAATTAACATCCCGGGAGGGCGTTTTGGACATTTCGTATTTTTGGGCAATTAAATCCACGAATTTCCAAAGGTTATATCATCTTCTAGGAGTTGTCATCTAGGTTTAACAAAAGCAAAACCAAAGAACGACCATTGGAGAAGAAGTGCGAAAGCTTTCCAAGGAGTTCAAAGCCAAAAACTCCACCGTTTGCATCGCCAAATCATAGATCGCGCGATGGGGAACACAAACACACGACTTTCTTCCACAAATCATAAACTAAATTTCCAAGTAAGTATCTATCTTGCTTTATTTTTAGTTAATGTCTCAATTATGTTAGTCTAGGGTTGTTTAGAACTTGTTTCATGAAAGAAAGTGTAGCTTGGAGACAAGAATTCATATGTTGTAGAAGAAGTAATCATATTCTGAACATCTAATTCGTATGTAGATGATACACCATGAAATTTCATGGATTTAGAAATAGAAAATCTGGAAAAGAATTGGAAGAATTGAAATTTAAAGAAAAGATTAGGGTTCTTGAAGTCTATGTAGATTTTACCCCTTTAAATTGTTATATTGGATGAAAACTCACATATTTTATGTAGAAAATCATATATTTGGGTATATAGTGCTTGTAGTATCATTTGTTGGGAGTTTGGGAATCATATATGGAGATTTGGTTGAGGTTGGAGATTGATTTACGTAACTGGGTTAATGCAGTTTTCGCTATAACTTCTTGATCGATCGATCGACCCCTTCTGGAAAACTACGTATTTCTCTTATTATGGTTTATTCCGATTAAAATGCATAATAACCCTTGAGTATTATTATTAGAATATTTTGGGATATAACTAGGACCAGTAGGGTTTTAGTAAACCCCAATAAGTGAGAATTTAATGTAAGATGAAATTAAGGGCTAACGGAGAGAGATTTACACATACGTAATTATGCGAATGATTAAATAAAAGATTTAGACTCGTTAGGAAGTTAGACTAGAAAGTAAGTGAGAGTATCTATTGAAATTATACTTAGGTGGATAGAATACTTCGAGAGATATGAAGTAAGTATGGAATAACCTATAAATGAAAATAAAAGAGACGAGTCCGTTATACGGGATAAATAAGTAGAATGTATTAAGAACGAATAATTATAATTATGGGTCGTGGGTGCATCTAATTGAGAAATGTGAATAGTGATATATATGTATGACTCTGTGATTATGCATATATTACATATATGTGTAAAAATCGTACCCGAGCTACTTGCTATTACGGTGGGTTTCCGCGCCGGGACAGTCTTATCTCGATTGGGCCTTTACGGGGGATAACGATGTGTACCCTAGAACATAGGATTCCTTGGTACAAGTTATCTGATTGATAGTCAGACGGTCCTAAGAGATGTGAGGGTATGTGCTGACCTCTTAGTGACTTGTAACTATGCTTCACCTCCATTTGTTTATGTTTCATGTTAATAGAGTTCGAGAGTGATTCCGAACTAGTATTTCCCTTAGTACGTGTGATACAGGGACTTGATAGCAGAGTATGCCACCACCATAAAGCTTATGTGGGGTGCCGATAGTATATATATATATATATATATATATATATATATATATATATATATATATTATATGAGTAGCTAATATAGATATGTATACTTAAGTATGGGAACTTTCTACTGTGCATAAAGGTAGTTAAGTAATGAATAAATACTCCGATTTTATTATTAAGTGTTTGAGAATTTTATGACAACACTGGAATATTTTAAAATGAAATGAGATAGATGTGAGAACTTTAATTTCAGAAACTAATTATCTTAGCTATAGTAATTGTCGGCATGAAACCTTATGGAAAAGTTAAGTTAAAAGAAACTTTTGGGGTTAATAGTGCGGTAGGCGTGCACACTAGATGAGAGGTGAGAGTTTCTCAAGAGAGTGTCGCATACTAACATGGTTGTTACATTAGCCGGTAAGCATTTGAAATACTTGCTAAACTAAATTTAAACTGTTTTACAATCGGGATCTGACCCATTTCCTGTTATCTCTTCTCTCTTGTATATATATGTGTATATCACAGGTGCCCAGCCACAGGGGCGTCATGCTTTGGTTCTTTGGACTTCACGTGCTGCAGCTTATGTGGGAGTTGCAGGCCATTTTCTTAGAGGACCTCGTTGTTGATTCCACTCTTATTTCAGTTCTAATTAGTTGGGCATGTGTCACCCGTTTTCTTATTCCGTTGGATTTGTCAGAGATTATGTTCATTTATCTTTAGTATTTTTACTCTTTGGGATTTGATTACTGTCAGGATGGTTTTCCTTTGTAGTTTTAAAGTTAGTATTGGTTTATTTGAATGGTTGAATTCATGGGTGTTTATTTCCAGTCTTAATAGTTGTGTGATTCTTAGGATCTTACTTATTAAAGGTTTTCATAATTGAATTTAATCAAATGGAAATAATGTTTTAATTGGTTTTGACACTTAGCTTAATTATTTAGGGTGTTTAAATTGGAAAGTTTATTTTATGACAGTGATGCTAAGAATGAACCAACCGTTCACCTTGATTATAATTTTATAAAGGACTGATCACCCGGTATTTAATTAGGCGGGGTGTTACAGGTGGTATCAGAGCGTCAGGTTCTAGTGTCCTTTAGGATCTGTACGACTTATTTCGCTTCTAGCTTAGCGTTCTTGATAAGGTGCCCTATTTTTAGGATTGTTGTATTCTTTTATTTACACTTACGTCTTCAGCTATTCGAGATTTGATAATAACTGTAGACTAATAAACTTCCTTCTCATTTCAGATGCCTTCGAGACATGCACCCCGAGACAGAAATGCCCAGGTCGAGTAGCCAGCAGCTCCTGCTTAGGGGATGACGAATGCAACCGAGGTAGCTACTATTGTTGCTCAGGCTGTGAATGTCGCATTGGTGGTAGTGAAGTAGGATCCACCTCAGATTCAGGCAGTGGTGCCAGTACCAGCACAACTTCCATCTACATGGGAGCGGGTTAGGGATGCCTTTCAGAAAGCGCATCCCCCGGAGTTCTCGGGTAGTTTGGATATCATAGTCGCAAGATAATGGGAAAAAGATATCCAGAGGCATCTGTGCATGTATGAGTGCACGGATGTATAGAGACAACTGTTGGCTTTCTTTAAGCTAGTGGGGGCCGCTTTACAGTGGTGGGAGTCCACCACCACCTTGGAGAAGAGGGACATCATCACGATTCAGTCGTTCTGGGCGCGGTTTGACTACAAATACTTCCCATCCGCCATGCAGACTGAGATGAGGCAAAAGTAACTGAATCTAAAATAGGAGAATATATATGTTGCTGAGTACGAGGAGGAGTTTACTAGACTTCTCACTATAGTGCTAGATGAGGCACCCACAGAGGGGAAGAAGATATTGTTGTTTGTGGATGGATTAGCCTGGAGGATCCACCAGCTTTTCATAGGTAATCTATCACTGAGTACCTACATGGATGTACTCAACGCTGCATTGTTACACTATCAGGATCACCTCTTTAATCTGTAGGGAAGCAAACGAGCAGGAGAGTCTAGCCAGCAGGGCAGGACAGGGGGCAGTAGTACTGGTGGGGCACCAGCAGCCCTGGGGCAAACTCATCACAGTGAGCAGAATTCCCATCAGGGGAACCCTGCCAAGCGATTCCGATCAGGTGACTCCAGACAGGGATTTGGGGGATTTAGGCAGGGCCAGTCTAATCAGCAGGGCCAACACCATCAACAACAGGGACAACAGCAGGTCCATCAGGGCTAACAACATTTTCAGCAGGGCCAGTGGCGGGGTGGTAACGACCAACAGTGCCATGGTCAGCAGGGACACAGGGGAGGTAACTTCAGGGGCCGATGTTTCGGATGTGGCAAGAATGGATATAGGCGCCACGATTGTCCAGAGGGAGATAGGGCCCCACAGCAGCAGGGTGCCCGTAATGAGCCACAGAGACCACTCTTTTCAACCGCCCTCCCAGTGCCAGCTCAGGTACCAGCCATCCCAACAGCTCCAGTACAACAGGGGTAGTTGTAGTACGGACGTGTCTATAACGTCCACCAAGCGGTAAATCCTCAGGCACCACCCGTGATTGAGGGTACATTTCCTATCCATGGCACTATGGGTCGAGTTTTATTTGATACTGGGGTGACACACTATTTTATAGCTACTCATTTTGCAAAGGCCTTAGGATTATTAGGCACAACAGAGAGCACTGTGACATGCGTAGACTCACCACTGGGGAATGATTCATTGATTTTCTTTATATACCGGGGTGTGGGAGTAGAGATTGGTAGCTTGATTTTACCAGTAGACATGTTAGTCTTAGATATGCATGAGCACGATGTTATTATTGGCATGGATTGGCTCGCCGCATACAGATCCATGATAGATTGTTTCGGTGGGAGTATTATCTTTACCATTCCGGGGTAGGAGATGTTTTTGGTGGCGATGCTTCGACCAGAGGGAGGCTCTTCCACTCATTTATATTACATAAAGGAGGATACCTCTAAGGATGTCGTGATTCCCTTAGATTCGATCCCAGTCATTTATGAGTATTTCGATGTATTTCAGGAGATACCGGTCCTACCCTCCAGTCGAGAGATAGATTTTGTCATAGACTTCATGCCGGATACTCGATCGATAGCACGTGCTCTGTACCGTATGGATCCAGCAAAAATGAGGGAGTTACGAGATCAGATAGAGCAACTTTTAGGTCAGGGCTTCATTCGTAGGAGCACCTCACCTTGGGGCGCTCCAATTTTATTTATGAAGAAGAGAGATGATTCACTGAGGTTATGTGTGGATTATCGGGAGCTGAACAAGGTCATGATACATAACAAATATCTGTTGCCTTGAATCGATGATCTGTTCGACCAGCTGAGAAGAGCAACCTTCTTTTCGAAGATAAATTTGAGATAAGGATACCATCAACTAAGGATTAAGGATCAGGATGTGTAGAATACTACTTTCTTGACGAGATATGGGTCCTATGAGTTCCGAGTTATGTCATTTGGGCTGACAAATGCTCCAGCCGTATTCATGGACTTGATAAACCGAGTGTTCAGAGAGTTCTTGGATCAGTTTATCATCATCTTCATAGATGACATCCTAATATATTCACACACTGATGCTGAGCATGCTGAGCACTTGAGGTAGGTTCTTCAGACTCTACGAGAGCATTAGCTATATGCCAAGTATGAGAAGTACGGATTCTGGTTACGAGAGGTGTAGTTTTGGGGGCATATTTTGTCAGAATTGGGGATATCGGTTGACCCGAGCAAAGTGTCGGCAGTGAGGGAGTGGGGTCAACCAATGACACTGACGGAAGTGCGTAGTTTCTTGGGGTTAGCCGGGTACTACAGGAGATTCATTCGAGGTTTCTCAAAGATAGCGGGTCCATTGATGAATCTGACTCGCAAGGGGGTACCATATGTTTGGGATGATGCTTCTTAATTGGCTTTCGATGAGCTGAAAGATAAGAAAACTTTGGCACTAGTTCTTGATTTACCCAATCCGGGAGTGGATTATTTGGTTTACACCGACGCCTCTTTACGAGGACTCAGGGGAGTACTTCAGCAGGGGGAGAAGGCTATAGCTTTTGCCTCCCGTAAGCTTAAGCCGCATAAAAGAAATTACCCCACCCACGACCTAGAGCTAATAGCGGTCATTTTTGCATTGAGGATATGGAGACATTATCTATTGGGGGAGAAGCTTCGCTTGTTCACAGATCAAAAGTCACTACAGTACCTATTCACTCAGTGAGAGCTGAATATGCGTCAGCGCAGATGGTTAGATTTTGTGAAAGACTACCAGTTCAAAATTCAGTACTATCCGAGAAAGGCTAACGTGGTTGCTGATGTGTTGAGCCGTAGATCGGTAGGTGATGTAGCAGACGTCTGGAAAGAGAAGTGGAAAGAGTTGGGTCACCAGGACGTGGTAGCCCGTTTCTTTATATCTGTTATGACAGCCACACTCGAGATTTTTATGAGGGTGATAAAGGTACAGTCAGCAACTCATTTTGTCAGGAGCAGATTGTACGGCTCTTAGCTGAGGGTGCTAAGTCCTATTCAGTAAGTTCTGATGGAGGTTTGAGGTTTAATGGGAGATTGTGGTTCCAGAAGGAGAAGACTTACGTCATGCAGTGATGACATAGTCTCACAGGTCCAGATTTGCGGTACATCCCGGAGGAGATGAGATGTACCAGGATATGAGGCAACAGTACTGGTGGAGTGGGAAGAAGAAGGACATTGCTGAGTTTGTGTGCAAGTGTTCTACTTGCCAGATAGTAAAGGTAGACCACCAGAGACCGTTGGGGTTGCTTCATCCATTGGAGATACCTACATGGAAGTGGGAGAGTATTTCCATGGACTTCATTACTGGGTTGCCTACATCACAGCGGGGTCACGACTCCATCTGGGTGATCGTGGATCATTTGACCAAGGTGGCTCATTTTATGCCAGTACGGATAGACTATACCACGAGCCAGTATGCTCAGTTGTTCATTGCCGAGATTGTTAGGCTACATAGGGTGACCCTGGATATTGTGTCGAATAGAGACAAGATTTTCGTGTCGTATTTTTGGGAGAGCTTTTAGGAGGCCATGGGTGCAGAGTTGAGATTGGCTTCAGCTTATCACCCACAGAAGGATGGAAAAATAGAGCGTACCAATCAGATGTTGGATGATATGCTATGCATGTGTGTCCTTGATTTTTGAGAAGGATGGGAGTTGCATCTTCCACTGGTGGAGTTTGCTTACAATAACTCCTATCAGTTCACGATCGGCATGGATCCATTTGAGGAATTATATGGAAGGACTTGTCGTTCTATAACTTATTGGCTAGAGGTGGGTGACAACAAGTTTCTCGGACCAGAGGTAATTCAGGAAACCTCAGCTAGGATTGAGCTTATCAGGAGTCGCATTCGGGTAGCCCAGGACAGGCAGAAAATCTACGCCGATGCAAACAGGTCTTTTCGAAAATTTAATGTGGGGGACCAAGTATTACTGCGCGTGTCTCCTATGAGAGGAGTGATGAGGTTTGGGAAGAAGGGAAAGTTGGCCCCAAGGTACGTGGGACTATTTCCCATTATCAAGAGGATTGGGCCGGTAGCATACAGATTGGTGTTACCAGAGCACTTGCACCGCATTCACGATGTATTTCACATTTCGTCATTGAGACGATACCTTCGGGATGATATGGCCCACACCCACATCACGATAGAGGAGATTGACTTACAACCCGACAGCTCTTACGAGGAGAGATCAGTGGCTATCCTAGACTATAGCGAAAGAAGATTGAGGTCGAAAGTAGTTCCACTTGTACTGGTCCAGTGGGAGCATCATAATATGGAAGAATCCACTTGGGAGCGTCAGGCAGACATGCGCGAGAAATACCCAGAGTTATTCTTACCAGATATGCCTTAATTTCTTAATTTCGGGATGAAATTCCGTTATTAGGGGGGAAGTATGTAATACCCTATATTTTTATGACTTTTAAATTTGAGGATTTATTAAATTTAATTTGAGATATTAATTTAATATTAATTCAAAAATTATTTTAAATATTTACTAGAGTGATAAGAGTTAGTAATTATTGGGATTTTGTTGAATATTACTTAATGGATAAAGTAATATGTATAATCGAATTTATTAAAATTATCTCGAGTATATAATTTGATAATTGTGGAAATTTAATCGGGACGCGCCTGTGTTGTGTCGGGATTAAATTAGTATTATTAAAAGTGAATAAATTATAAGTCACTTGTATGGTCATTTCGAGTGCGCCAATGGGTCCAGAAGGGTCAAGATAGTCAAAATAATGTACCCGGGGGTTTAGTTTGGGTCTCGGGACGTTTTTAGTCCTAATTAACATACTGGGAGGGCGTTTTGGACATTTCGTATTTTTGCACAATTAAACCCACGAATTTCCCAAGGTTATATCATCTTCTAGGAGTTGTCATCTAGGGTTAACAAAAGCAAAATCAAAGAACGGCCATTGGAGAAGAAGTGGGAAAGCTTTCCAAGGATTTCAAAGCCAAAAACTCCACCGTTTTCACCACCACCACCGTCAAATCGTAGATCACGCGACGGGGAACACAACCACACCACTTTCTTCCACAAATCAGAAACTAAATTTCCAGGCAATTATCTATCTGGCTTTATTTTTAGTTAATGTCTCAATTGTGTTAGTCTAGGGTTGTTTAGAACTTGTTTCATGAAAGAAAGTGTAGTTTGGAGACTAGAATTCATGTCGTAGAAGAAGTAATCATATTCTGGACATCTAATTCGTATGAAGAGGATACACCATGAAATTTCATGGATTTAGAAGTAGAAAATCTGGAAAAGAATTGTAAGAATTGAAATTTAAAGAAAAGATTAGGGTTCTTGAAGTCTATGTAGATTTTACCCCTTTAAATTGTTATACTGGATGAAAACTCACATATTTTACGTAGAAAATAATATATTTGGATATATAGTGCTTGTAGTATCATTTGTTGGGAGTTTGGGAATCATATATAGAGATTTTTTTGAGGTTGGAGATGGATTTGCGTAACTGGGTTAATGCAGTTTTCGCCATAACTGTTTGATCGATCGATCGACCCAAGAACATCGATCGATCGATCGACCCCCTTCCATCGATCGATCGACCCCTTCTGAAAAACTGCATATTCCTCTTATTATGGGTTATTCCGATTAAAATGCGTAGTAACCCTTGAGTATTATTATTAGAACATTTTGGGATATAACTAGGACCAGTAGGGTTTTAGTAAACCCCAATAAGTGAGAATTTAATATGAGATGAAATTAAGGGTTAACGGGGAGTGATTTACACATATGCAATTATGCGCACACGATTAAATAAAATATTTAGACTCGTTAGGAAGTTAGACTAGAAAGTAAGTTAGAGTACCTACTGAAATTATACTTAGGTGGATAGAATACTTCGAGAGATATGAAGTAAGTATGGAATAACCTATAAATGAAAATAAAAGAGACGAGTCCGTTATACGGTATAAACGAGTAGAATGTATTAAGAACGGATAATTATAATTATGGGTCGTGGGTGCACCTAATTGAGAAATGTGAATAGTGATATATATGACTGTGTGATTATGCATATATTATATATATGTGTAAAAATTGTACCCAAGCCACTTGCAATTATGGGGGGTTTCCGCGCCGGGATAGCCTTATCTCGATTGGGCCTTTACGGGGGATAATGACTTGTACCCTAAAACATAGGGTTCCTTGGTACAGGCTATCTGATTGATAGTCAGACGGTCCTAAGAGACGTTAGGGTATGTGCTGACCTCTTAGTGACTTGGAACTATGCTTCGCATCCATTTGTTTATATTTTGTGTTAATAGAGTTCGAGACTGATTCTGAACTAGTATTTTTCTTAGTACGAGTGATACGGGGACTTGATAGCAGACTATGCCAGCACCATAAAGCTTATGTGGGGTGCCGATAGTATATATATATATATTATATGAGTAGCTAATATAGACATGTATACTTAAGTATGGGAACGTGCTACTGTGCATAAAGGTAGTTAAGTAATGAATAAATACTCCGATTTTATTGATATGTCCCAAGTGTCACCTCGGCTCCGAGACACCAACCTCGGCTGAAGACAGGGCCGATGTTGGAAGAGCCTTGATCGTAGACCAGCAGCCTCGGTCATAGGAGGGTCGGCCCAGGCCGACACCACTACAAACCTCAAGGGGGAGATGCACATATCACAGGGGTCAGCAGCTGTTCAGCTCACCTGGGAATGACAACCTCGGCCCGGGGTAGGCCGAGGTAACAGGAAGACACCTCTACCAAGATCGACCTCATAAGCAAATCAATCTATGTTCCAAGCATAACCTCGGCCCAGGCCGACCCCATTTCCTTGACTCATCTTCATCAAAGCCGAGACCTCCATGGCTCATCTCAGATTGAATGAGCATAGACCTTATCAACCTCGGCCTACCTTCGGCCGAGGTCATGACCAGGTGCAGGCCAAGCTCTTATTGGTGTATGTGTGGATAAGGACACCTGGACACAATTTAGTTATAACAAATCATTCCCCCCACGTGGAGGGAATATTTCATCATCATTCTCTACATGTGACAGTGAAAGATGTCTTCATCAGATTGGCTAGATCAACACACACATGCTCATTGCATGCATGGGGGGATACATTACACCCCCCAGGTACTATATATAAAGGTCATCCTCTACCTTGCAAAGGATACGATTTTGGCAACCCTAGCTGAAACTCTGTTCAAATACACATTAGAGAGAGAAAGCTTGAGAGATTGTATCTATGGCCATTAGTGCCCTCACATATTGATACACATCATACACTTGCACAATGGACGTAGGCCTAATTGGCTGAACCGCTTATATTCCGGTGTAAATCCTCTTCTCCTCATCTCCTTCTACTATGTGTGTATATACCCTATGCTGCCATTGTTAACATTGAATTGAGCTCACAAACACCTTGAAGGGTGGTGCAGTTTCCAGCATCATCATTTTAGCGCCGTCTGTGGGAACAAGAAGCCGTCTCTTCCTCTTCTTCAGCTTAACCTCACCGAAGACTCTGGTAGTGAACTAGACACCACCCACGTGGAACTGTTTCACCATTGAAAGAGGTCATTTAATGTATTAAGTTCACCTGCTAATCAAGCTCTTTATTGCTAACACATGGCACCAGAATTCCCACCGCCTCTTCCGCCGCCTGATGGGGGAGGGCCCAGTTCCAGCCAAGCACCACCTCAGTCCGAAATGGCAGAGGTGGCCACAGCCTTGAGGTCTTTGGCTGCAACACAGCAAGCTATGCAAGAGCAATTTTCACAGCTCAGCCAAACTATGATGAGGCCACCTGGAGTTTCACCGAAAATGATCACTCCGACAGCGGTCCAGCCTCATCCTGATGCCACGGGACCACCCCAGGCACCAATGAAGGACCAACCTGCACCCCAGCGGAGGAGGGACATCGCTGACCCTAGGCGCTTACGCCTGGGGAGGCAAGGAAACCCTTGCCCGGCGGACAGGTATGATGATCTGGAGGCGAAAAAGGCCCCGAAAGATTATTGGGAGCCTTATGAGGTGTCGAATAACACGGTACATCCTCTTCAGCAGAGCCAAGGTTGTGTCGGCCGAAGAGGTTAAGAGGCCCAACAAAGAGGGTCAGCTTTTGATCGGTTGAGTAGAGGGTCAGCCTTTGAGAGGTTGGGCCCAGTGAATGACCTAAGACATAGGTTATCCAGGTCGAGAAGCGCAGTAGCCTCTCAAAGAGGAGATAGTTAAGGTCGGCCTAACCAAGGCCGACCCCTTGAAAGAAAGGGGAAAGACTAGGAAGAGGTCAACAGCCGACGTTGTGAAGCGACAGGGGAATCCATAGTCCTTCCCTTGGAGGTGGCTGGGGATAACCTCGGCCAAGCCGATGGCAGGAGACCATGGAATGACTCTATCCAACGTCTTGAGGAGAAGATAGGAGACCTCATCAAAAGTAGGACCCCCTTCAAAGGGGTTACTCATAAGGCTCTCCATTTGTGGCCAAGATAGTGAGCTTCCCGACCCCTGCTAAGTTCAAACCACCGGTGGTGTCTCCCAAGTATGACGGTAGCAGAAACCCTGTACACCATGTTGAGATGTATCAGTCAGTGGCAGACATCTACTCAATACCTGATGAGATGAAGTGTAGGGCCTTCTCTGGGACCTTGACAGGAGCAGCGCACGGTTGGTTTACTTCTCTTCCGAAGAACTCAATTGAGAACTTCAAGGGCTTAGCCGAACGATTCATCCATAACTTCTGCTTTGGGGTAAGACCTCAAAAGAAGACCACTCACCTACTATATGTCAATCAAGGCAAGGACGAGATCCTAAGAGACTACATCGCCAGGTTCAACAAAGAGAAACTTGAGGTTGAAGACTACGAAGAAAATATAGCCATGACCGCCCTCATAGGAGGTCTTCAGAAAGGAAAGTTGTTGTGGAAACTTACGGAAGACCCTCCTAGGTCTATGGCGGAGCTACTGGCAACCGCGGGAAAAGTCATGAATGCAGAGGAGGCAATGGCCGCCAAGTATGAGGATGAGAATCGCGGTGGTAGTGGGAAGTCCCAAAGAAAGAAAGATGGAAAGAAGAGGTCAAGTGATGACAAGTTCGCTCACTATACTCCTCTAACTGTGAGTTATGAGCACATCCTCAACGAGATCAAGAATGACAGGACCCTAAGATGGCCAAAGAAACTGAAGGCCCCACCACATAAGAGGAACAAAAACTTGTGGTGTGAGTTACACCAGGACCATGGCCACGTTACAGACAAATGCTTCGCCTTGAAGGATGAGATGGAAAAGATGTTAAAATCCGAAAAGTTGAGGAAGTATGTGGACGGTAAGGCTCCTAAAGGGGGAAGAGATGACCCTAAGAAAAAGAGAAACAACAAATGCCGTGGCAATGCCCCAGCCAGAAGAGACTATGGTTCAGAAGGTGATGATGAAGACGATCCGGATCTTCCGTCGAAAGATGACAACACCCCGGTGAAGAGGGTTGGAATGATCTCCTTTGGTGTTGACACATATGTAGAGGACTTGCCGGTGGTGGATCTGAAGTGGCTGACAGGAAAGATCACGTGGCAGAGGCCAAGTCAGTGGCCAAGCTTGAGGTTATAAATCTAACGTCTTTCGATACAGTGTAGAAGAGAAAGAAGGTGGACATGGACACCCTTATAGTTGGGTTCTCCAGACTCGACTTCAAAGGTTTCTTAGCCCCCCACGATGACCCTTTGGTAATAACAATAAGGGTGCATGGGTGCGAGGTGCAGAGGATCCTCGTAGATGGGGGGAGCTTAGCAGACGTGATGTTTTGGCCTTGCTTTAAGAGCCTAGGTCTTAGTAGAGCAAGGCTGGTACCCTATCATCACCCCTTGATGGGCTTCAGTGGCGAAAAGGTACACCCATTAGGCATGTATGAGATGGACGTACGGATGAGTGATGAGTGGCCTAAGAGGTTGACCAGGAAGATAAATTTTTTCGTAATGGACGATAACGTCTTCTCGGCCTATAACCTCATCATAGGAAGAGTGGCCCTTCAAGAGTTTGAAGCTGTGCCGTCTACGGTCCACCAGATGCTAAAATTCCCGACTCCTTATGGGGTAGGGGAAGTGCAAGGTGACCAGACCATAGCGCGAGAATGTTACTTCAACTCGTCCTAAGAGAGAGAGGCCCATAAGAGGGCAACCACCACTTATAGCATTGATACACTTGACCCAAAATATGAGACAAAGTTGAAGAAGGGAGAGGCCGCGGAAGAGGTAGAATCCATCGTCCTCAATGAGGACGAGCTGGAAAAAACCATCCAAGTCGGCAAAGCCCTAAAGTCATAAATCAAGGAAGAGATGATAAACTTCCTCAAGAATAGGTAGAGTGTCTTCACTTGGAGTCACGCAGACATGCCCGACATCAACCCTGAGGTCATAAGTCACAAGCTCAACTTGACGAAAGACGCCAGGCCTATCAAGCAGAGACGAAGAGTTTACTCCAGGGAGAAGTATGATGTCATCCGATAAGAGGTCAAAAAATTAGAAGAGGTTGAATTTATAAGAGAAGTCATATATCCGGAGTGGTTATCGAATGCAGTCATCGTACCCAAGGCCAATGGGAAATGGAGAATGTGTGTTGATTTCACTGACCTGAACAAGTCTTGTCCAAAAGACAGATATCCCTTACCTCGAATAGATCAGATGGTGGACGCTACTGCAGGACATGAGCTCATGAGCTTCATGGACGCGTATTCAGGCTACAACCAAATCTTCATGGATGCGGAAGACATAGAGAAGACAGTCTTCATTACCGACAAAGGGACGTACTGTTACAAAGTGATGCCCTTCGGCCTGAAAAATGCAGGGGCAACATACCAACGTCTTGTAAATAAGATGTTCGAAGAGCAAATAGGTAAGACTATGGAGGTGTATGTAGACGATATGCTGACGAAGAACTTAAAAGCTTGCACTCATGTGGCTGATCTCGAAAAGACCTTCGATATTATGGACTTATACAGAATGAAACTCAACCCCACGAAGTGTGTCTTTGGGGTAGGAGCTGGGAAGTTCCTAGGATTCATTGTCAATCAAAGAGGAATTGAATCAAACCCAGAGAAAATCAAGGCTCTACTTGACATGAAGACACCGAGGAGTATCAAAGACGTCCAAAGACTTACGGGGAGAGTGGATGCACTTAACAGATTTGTTTCCAGGGTAACGGACAAGTGTCTTCCGTTCTTTAAAGTTCTTAGAAAGGCCTTCCAGTGGGATAAAGAGTGAGAAGAAGCATTCAACCAACTCAAGTCATACCTTGGGTCTCCCTTGTTGTTATCTCGGCCCATAATAGGAGAGAAATTGTATGTGTATCTGGCAGTCTCCGAATCGGCCATCAACGCAGCCATAGTACGGGAAGATGCCGGGATCCAAAGGCCTGTGTATTTAAATAGTAAGGCCCTTCAGGGGTCTGAACAAAATTACCCTCGTATGGAAAAGTTAGCTTACGCCCTAATACATGCTTCAAGGAAGATGAAGCCTTACTTCCAAGCCCACTCCATGGTTGTCCTTACCGACTCAGCACTAAGACAGGTCCTGTATAAACCTGAGAAATCTGAAAGGTTGATGGCTTGGGCCATTGAGTTGGGGGAGTATGACCTTACCTACCAACCTAGGACAACCATCAAGGGGCAAGCCCTCGCAGACGTTTTGGCTGAATTCACTTGGGAAGAGGCCGAGGTTAAGAATGACCTAGAGGGTGCTGAAGGGTCAAATAGAAGTGTCTTCCTGGACCAGGAAGAGACGATACCCAACGTCTCCCGAGATCAGGAAGAGGTGGCACCCAAAAAGATCAGGAACAGAGTAGCGAAGAACGAAGAGGACCGGTACCTCTTTAGGCAGGGAGTCATATCAGAGGGGTAGAGATCCCCCAGTCACCCGCTCTCTCATGTAACTAAGGGCTGGGGGTGATTGATATGTCCCAAGTGTCACCTCGGCTCTGAGACACCAACCTCGACCGAAGACAGGACCGACGTTGGAAGAGCCTTGATCGAAGACCAGCAACCTCGGTCATAGGAGGGTCGGCCCAGGCCTACACCGCTATAAACCTTAAGGGGGAGATACACGTATCACAGGGGTCAGTAGCTCCAGGCCGACACCACTACAAACCTCAAGGGGGAGATGCACGTATCACAGGGGCCAGCAGCTCTTTAACTTACCTGGGAATGACAACCTCGGCCCGGGGTAGGTCGAGGTAATAGGAAGACACCTCTACCAAGATCGACCTCATCAAAAAATCAGTCGATGTTCCAAGCATAACCTCGGTCCAGGCCGACCCCATTTCCTTGATTCGTCTTCATCAAAGCTGAGACCTCCATGGCTCATCTCAGATTGAATGAGCATAGACCTTATCAACCTCGGCCTACCTTCGGCCGAGGTCATGACCAAGCGCAGGCCGAGCTCTTATTGGTGTATGTGTGGATAAGGACACGTGGACACAATTCAGTTATAACAAACCATTCCCCCCACGTGGAGGGAATATTTCATCATCATTCTCTACATGTGACAGTGAAAGATGTCTTCACTAGATTGGCTAGATCAACACACACATGCTCATTGCATGCATGGAGGGATACATTACACCCCCCAGGTACTATATATAGAGGTCATCCTTTACCTTGCAAAGGATCCGATTTTGGCAACCCTAGCTGAAACTCTATTCAAATACACATTAGAGAGAGAAAGCTTGAGAGATTGTATCTATGGCCATTAGTGCCCTCACATATTGATACACATCATACACTTGCACAGTGGACATAGGCCTAATTGGCTGAACCACTTATATTCCGGTGTAAATCCTTTTCTCCTCATCTCTTTATACTATGTGTGTATATACCCTATGCTGCCATTGTTAACATTGAATTGAGCTCACAAACACCTTGAAGAGTGGTACTGTTTCTAGCATCATCATTTATTATTAAGTGTTTGAGAATTTTGTGACAACACTGGAATATTTTAAAATGAAATGAGATAGATGTGAGAACTTTAATTTCAGAAACTAATTATCCTACCTATAGTAATTGTCGGCATGAAACCTTATGGAAAAGTTTAGTTAAAATAAACTTTTGGGGTTAATAGTGCGGTAGGCGTGCACACTAGATGAGAGGTGAGAATTTCTCAAGAGAGTGTCGCATACTTACATGGTTGTTACATTAGCCGGTAAGCATTTTAAATACTTGCTAAATTAAATTTAAACTGTTTTACAATCGGGATCTGACCCGTTTCCTGTTATCTCTTTTCTCTTGTATATATATGTATATATCACAGGTGCTCAGCTACAGGGGCGTCATGCTTAGGTTCTTTGGACTAGACGTGCTGCAGCTTATATGGGAGTTGCATGCCATTTTCTTAGACGACCTTATTGTTGATTCCACTCTTATTTCAGTTCTAATTAGTTGGGCATGTGTCGCCCATTTCCTTATTCCGTTGGATTTGTCAGTGATTATGTTAATTTATCCTTAGTATTTTTACTCTTTGGGATTTGATTACTGTCAGGATGGTTTTCCTTTGTAGTTTTAAAGTTGGTATTGGTTTATCTGAATGGTTAAATTCATGGATGTTTATTTCCAGTCTTAATGATTGTGTGATTCTTAAACTGTTACTTATTAAAGATTTTCATAATTGGATTTAATAAAATGGAAATAATGTTTTAAATGGTTTTGACACTTAGCTTAATTATTTAGGGTGTTTAAATTGGAAAGTTTATTTTGCGACAGTGGTGCTAAGAATAAACCAACCGTTCACCTTGATTATAATTTAATAAAGGACTGATCACCCGTTATTTAATTAGGCGAGGTGTTACACTTAAGTTTTGAAGCAATGTTAGACATGTTCATATTTTACTCCCTTTTGTTTCCTTTTCCTCTATACCTCATTTGAATAAGTTTAGCTAGAAGTGTACTTGTCTCAGCCTTTTCGTTATTAGGAGGCTTATGTTTACTTTAGGCCTTTTTATTAGCTATGTCGGAGTGTAAGATATTTCCTGGAAATGGATTAATAGTTACTTGAAAGGATACGTTGACTTTATGACACAACGCTAAAAACAACAATCTGGAATGGTTTAAAATTGTGCTAAACCCAATCTCGCATGGTTTAAAACCATGCCAGATTCTGAGGTGCTAGATTTTCTGGCATGGTTTAAAATCGTACCAGATTGCCCAATCTCGCATGCTTTTAAACCATGTCAGATTTTAATCTGACACGCTTTCGGCAAGATTTTGTCACGCTTCTAAACCGTGCCACATATTGAATTTGAACTTTTCTCCCGGTTTTAAATCGGGCCAGATTTTTCAATTAATAAAAAAATTATTATTTGAAAATAAATCAGGTAAATCAGTAAATTTCAAATCTGGTATGAAAAATATTTATTATTTGAAAAAAAATCAAGAAAGTTCACAAATTGCGAATCTCGCACATTGTTGATAAACTAATGTACATCCAAACTTCAAAATATTACAAGTCTTAATAGTTCACAGACAAAAAAAAAATTGGATAAAATTTCCTCTGTTTTTAGGACACTCTAAAACCTACACAATGTAAAGCCCGCACGACCATAAAAAATAATAATAAAATTACAAAAGCCCGCACGAACATAACACATAAAAAATAAAATCCTGAATATTAACATCAATAAAAAAACAGTCACGTTTCTGTAGACCATTGACTTCTTCGTGTGTTCCATGTGGATAAAAGCTAACGATATAATATTATCCTACAAAAAAAATAGGATACAAAAAAGAGATGATATCAGTAACCAAGTAATTTAAAAAAAATCATATTCAAGCTGAAAATTTGCATACACGAGTTATAATTGTCATCATATTCTCAAACCGTAAGTCTCGTGACTGTATGGTCAATCCTATGAGTTACATTGGCCCCGTTCAAGGTGTTAGTGCCTCTTACGGGGTCGTTTAAGGGTTGGTTTAGATTTCTTTAATGACATGTTTTTAAGCCAAACTATATATATTTTCAAATTATCGTCATATTCTCAAACTGGAAGTCCCGTGACTACGCGGTCAGTTTCTACGAGTTACACTGGTCCCATGTGAAGTGTTCATACCTCTTACAGGGCCATTTGGGGGTGGTTTTCGATTTTCACCCTCCAACGGCATGTTTTTAAGCCAAAGTTTAATATTTTCAAATTATCGTCATATTCTCTAATCGGGAATCCCGTGACTATGCGATCAGTTCCTACAAGATACATTGGTCTCGTGCGAGTTGTTTGTGCCTCTTACGGGGACATTTGGGGACTGGTTTGGGTTTTCACCTTTTAATGGCATGTTTTTAAGACTAATCTAAATATTTTCAAAATATTCTCATATTCTCAAATCGGGAGTTCCGTGACTACGCAGTCAGTTCCTAAGAGTTACACTGGTCCTGTGCGAGGTGTGTGTGTCTCTTACGAGGCCATTTGAGGGTGGTTTTGGGTGTTCAGCTTCTAACGACATGTTTTTAAGCGAAAGTCTAAATATTTTCTAAGTATGATCATATTCTCAAACCGGGAATCTCGTGAATATCTGGTCAATTTCTACGAGTTACAGTGGTCTCGTGCGAGGTGTTCGTACCTCCTACATGACCGTTTGGGGGTGGTTTTGAAATTTTACCCTCTAACGACATATTTTTAAGTCTAAGTCTAGATATTTTTAAATTATTATCATATTCTCAAATTGGGAGACCCATGACCACGCGGTCAGTTCCTACGAATTATATTTATCCCGTGCGAAGTGTTCGTGCCTCCCACGTGCCCGTTGGGGGTTGTTTTGGATTTTTTCCCCTCTAATGGCATATTTTTTAAGCCTAAGTCTAAATATTTTCAAATTATTGTCATATTCTCAAACCGGGAGTCTTGCGACTACACGATCAGTTCCTACGAGTTACATTGATTACGTGCGAGGTGTTCGAGCTCTCACGGGGACGTTTGGGGGTTGTTTGGGGTTTTCGCCCAATAACAGGATGTTTTTAGGCCCAAGTCTAGATATTTTTAAAATATCATCATATTCTCAAACTGGGTATGGAATATGGTGTCGTAGAGACTCAGGTATGGAGTGCCAAAGTTTACTTTCCCATGAGATTCTAATGGGTTACACTAATATAAGAAAATACATGTGATTACGTCGATAACTCGGTTTCTAATTCACATTTGTGTTTTTATCAGAAACGATGTACGCTATATTATAAATAACATAAGAGCACAAAGATGAGTGCATCAGAGGTCCACAATTACATCTAAAATTTACACACACACACACACACACACAAAGTGTCCGAATGAGCAAATAATAAGCTGAAAAGAGTTCCATTTTAAAACCTCAAATACTTGAGACATTGGTTCTACAAGCCATCATTCAAACCTAGACTCCTACAAGTTGATTAATGCCAAACTGGATATGAACTCTATCCCCTCCCCCCCCCCCAAAAAAAATTAATTTTCATTAAAACAAAAAATTCATGATAAGAAAAACATATACAACCAACCATGTGCAACCAGAGGCTAATTTGTACTTGTTACTATTATTGTAACAACAAATTGAATAAGAAAAACATAGATATAAGTCCATCTTACAGCCCAATTATCATACAAAAGATATAATTTTTTGACAAGCCAAAAATTTGGTCAAATACATTTTACATGGCCATCCGTTATTTAATTTGAAAAAAGGGAATGCAGTACCTGTTTGCCAGCAAAATAGCGACCATTTATAAAATGATGAGCCAAGACAGCTGAATGTAGAGATTTATAGTGTACATACACGTTCCCCCGCAAATAAAATGAACTATTTCTGCATACCTGAACATAAAGGTGAATGATTCATGATAGTTACAACAAGGTTAATTTTACAAATCATAAACATTAAATAAATAGAAACTAGTATATCATTATAAACTGGAGACCTGTCGTATGATGAAAGAACTCATTCGTGAAGGCTAACCTTTCCATATGTAGAAAGTCTAGGGGCAGACCCCAAAAGAAAATAGTTTTTGATCTTTTTGAGCTTCCGCATTCGTTCTCCTCAAGTATACAACCCATCATAAGGTTTGGTGGTTATTAAACGTTCTCCTCGAGTATACAACCCATGTAATTGCTTCCAATAACAAAGCAATTACTCCCAATACAGAAATCGCAACTATGCAAGTTAATCTCCACTTCTCTACATGATGTAAGATTTTTAAACCCTCAAAGACATTGATGATGCCAAGGACAAGGATGATATATCCAACTACATGGTGGTAGATGATAGATTCACGAATCTCAAGATGAAAAAAACCCATAAGTTCTCCACACGATTGTGCAACAAAAAGCATGGATTCCATATACATGTGATTAATTATCATTCTACTAGGATAACTAGACCCCCAAGTGTAAAGACATGAAATGTAACTGTGGCGCTCTTGAAACTTGTATATTTTGGATATACTAGGATAACTAGGCCCCCAAGTTCAAAACCATCATCTAATTAAATAAAAAGTACTCGTTATATGCGTAGGACATGGAAATTAATATTTCATAATTATGTTCATTCATACGTTACCTTAATGAATTCTTGATCAAATATAACCTCTGCCTCAAATATCTAGGACCGGATTTCCAAATAGTTGAAGTTAAACCTTTACAAAATGATTAGAAAATTTAAGATGAGCACCAAAAGAACATACCAGTAGTATCTACTAAATAAATCAAATGTACTATAGTATCCAAGTATAGCATAACCCATATCATCACAAACAAGAGGGGAGAAATGCAACTTTTAAAGAATTATAACTTAACAAATAATATCATCCTTATGCTTTATTAATTCGACACCACTAATATTAAGTCATGGAACACTAACTAAGCAAAATTGATACGTCTTTATGGACGGTTCAAGAACCAAGAAAAAAAATTAAAAACATAAAATAAATTCCCTGGCAACAGTACTAAATCCTTCATGGTCAAACTACTTGCGTTTATTCATAATCTATCACTTGCATCTCGGAGAAGACAAAATAACATTTATCCATCTAGCGCAATATAAGACGAATTGGACAGTCATTCACCTGTTCATGCTGAAACTGTCATAAAAGATCACATTTTCCCATATGTGCATCTTCTTCAAAGAGTTAAATAATTACTAGAAGAATTTAGCAAGAATCCTGCAGAAATTACTTTTGGAGATGGAGAAAATGCTTTTGCAATCAAGGTAGAGGATCAAGTCTGCTGAGTTTGACCTTGACAGAGCAAAGAGAGTGTTACCTGCCATAATGGTGAAGCAAATTGAGATTGCGAATTTGATGGAGAATCTCCAAGAGTCCAAATTTCCATCAACAAAGGTTTTGTTGAGTTCTGGTTTGATCAAAATTGTTACTGACTACATATGTGGACTGGTATGACAAGAGTTGGGCATTAAAAGATTCCTCTGTGGGATCATTATTAGCGGTATAGAATACATAAAAAAATAATTTTATGGGTTTTTCCTTACTCATATTTGAGACAATGTTGAGAAAGAAAAGCCTAATGCATAGTTTATATAATGCGGCATCTCTTGTTCCCCCTTGTTAATGGAAACACAACATTCTTTTTCACAACATACTATAAACTTATTAAGGATTGGACAATACATATTCCGTCTGGACATCTGGATATTTAGGCAACTACAATCGGGTGAAATATCTGGCCATACTCCGTCTCTTGGTCAATATCGCAAAAAAATCCACTCGATCGGAGATAGTACGATCACTCAATGTGTCTCATCAAGTAAATGAATCTCTCTACGTATATATCAGAGTTACAACTACTTTTTCTTATTAAATTCGATGGAGTTTGTGAAGAAAGTGTTGCAAGCTTGAAATTTTCATGGAAGCTTGGTTGAAACAACATTTTTGAGGTTTGAATCCTGTGAATCTGAATTAGGAGTGGAAGGAGGCAAATCATCAGGAGAATTAAATTAACTCAAAAAATGCCTTTTCAGAACAAGGGCTTTTGAATGTCTAAGGGTCATGGGATTTTAGGTGATGGTGATATGGCTTATGATAATTCCTCCAGAATATAGTCAAAACGTCCTTCTCAATGGTTCATGGATAGTACTGAGGCAGAGTTATTCCGAAAAAAAAAATAAGCAGTTGAAATTCTGAAAAATAGTTCGTTCTTCATATTTCTAAATTCAAATGTTTCTCCTTAGGGTAATGCTTATAGTTTCCACTCAGTTGCTAGACAATATACTGAAAGGCAGAAATCATTTTGTCTTTGGAAAAAATCATTTCTAGCAGCTACTCGTGAACTTTATCGTATATATGGAAAGGAATAAGGGACGAATTTGTCATAAAGTGGATTTGTTCACATTGAACAACAGTATGGTATTCCACAATGAGCAGATGTTCTTAAACTCATTTATTGCATGAAAGACCTTACCACAATGAGCAGATGTCTTGACCATTTGTAAGTTGAACTTATATATTGCTCCACCTTCACTAAGAAACATGATCAAGATTTCATTAGCTTTCAGTTCACTCTAATCAATTATTGTATTTTATTGTGATCACAAACCCGATAGATTTTCTTTTCTAAAAAAAAAATAAAAAAAAATATGGCCATCACTAAGACCATTGGTATAAATTTCTCATAGAAGGTAGTAAACTTTTTAATACATAAAGATGTACAAATGAAAGTGCAGTAAATACACTTATCCCTTCTCACCCAAGTGTTTGTCTCCAATTGCCTCTTTAGCTGTATAGAGAAGTCTCATTTGACATCGTCGTAGTCTTTCCACCATTTCATTTTCCAATCTTCACTGCTTTTGAACACGTCGTCTGCAAATAAATATATCTTTGAGTATTCGGTGATGACCTTAGTTTTTTTTCCACATTAAAAGAGAAAGAGAGATATGAATTACAGAATTAGGAATCCTTTTCTTACACTGCTAATGTTAGCCTTAAGGAATATTTCAATTGTTCACAATAAGTCTCCAAGAACTCCAACTTTTGCCTGAGCTCCACCATTGAAGATTTCATATTGATGGGACTCGTATACAGCATACATAGACACTCAGACACTCAGGATTGGACGTTGTGTTCTTTTATAATTAGAATAGAAACAACAACACATAATTTAATTGTGTTACTTACGTTTATGGTAATTCCATGTTTCTTTTCATTGAAATAAGCAAGTAGTTTAAACACAACACTATAAAACATACAAGGACCACTTATATTATATAAACAAAGAAATAGAAATATGATGCAAGGACATTGTATATATATATATATATATATAGATATATATAGAAAGTCTCATGTAAGGACTCCTTATGGTACAGACCTCGATACATACTATTTTTTTAAAATAGTAAAAAAATGATTTTTTTGGTGAAACTTCACGGATATGATGTCCACGGTTAGAAAATTATCTCCAATTTTTTCCATTAAAAAATTCAATAAAATAACCGTTGAGATGAGGTGGTATGTAAAAAAATGGTGTAAATATTCATTTTCAACCGTTGAAATGTTGGGTCGGCGCCATTCACTTTCTTGATTGAATTTTTTGATGAAAGTTTATAGATATGATCTTCTCACTGTCAAGATCATATTCATGAAGTTTCATCAAAAAATTCAATCAAAAAGTGGGTGAGATGATTGCCAACATTTCAACGGTCGAAAATGAATATTTATAACATTTTTTTACATCTCATCTCATCTCATCTCATCTCATCTCAACGGTTATTTCTTTTTGAAATTTTTGATGAAAAAAATTAAAAATGATCTTCTCGCTGTGGAGATCATATTCCTGAAGTTTTATAAAAATAATTCATTTTTTAACTATTTAAAAAAAATAGTATGTACCGGAGTCTGCACCATAAGGAGTCAGAGAGAGAGAGAGAGAGAGAGAGAGAGAGAGAGAGAGAGAGAGAGCTTGATTCTAAAAGGGAATGCTTACTCTAAAAGAGGGGAAAAATGACAGAATTTTTTTATCAACAAATGTATTTACTCAATGTTCATATATTTAAGTGGATCTGTGACCTAGATAAAACAATTAGAATATATTACGCTCAATTTAAAGGAGAATGTTAGGAGTAAAAAATAATTACACATCAGTTTAAATCAAATTTAAAGACCATTTGAGGAGAGAATTTCTGCATATGAATAAAAAAAATAACTTTGACAATTTTTCAAACACATGGTAGTCACATATGTGGTTAAAAATAAATGAATGCAGAGATACACAAAGAGTTTAATTCGAAAACTACGAAAAGGGACATGTATACATATACCTATATTCTAACCATATATATGTCATATTTTGAAGAACCAACTCAGTTGATTAACAATCCACGTCGTTGGATCATAATAAATCAAACCTGATTTGAACCATAGAAGACAAAAACCATTGAAACTTCAAGATCCCAGTGTGAGGTATGATGAGACCAACCGCCAGTAGAGCTCAATTTCAGACCAAAGTAGTGTCGACGGTCCCTCATATGAAATAAATGAACATCAACACACAACACACAACTTTACATCTCGACACAGTATATGGAAGATATAAAAAACCTGTAAGTCACATGCCACAAAATCCTATCTTCGTTACCAACAATATCACCACAACAAATCATACCAATAAATGGAGCTAGATTAATCCCACATAGAGGACGATGGAATGGAACCAAAAGAGGGAAAAAATGGATTTGGTAGAAGGGGGGGGGGGGGGGGAGGGGGATTCTCCCTCCAAAATGAAAATTGAAATTAGTTTTAATTGTTTTAGTAATAAATTTTGGCACGCTTTTAAACCGTGCCATATTTTGTCATTGTTTTAAATCGTGCCAGATCGGGAATAAATCGTGCCGGAATATGGAATGGTTTAAAATCGTGCCAGATTGTCCTTGTCTAAGCATGCCAGATTAGCATGTTTGCTGTAGTGTGGGAAATGTTACGATACGCGGTCATGTCTAGAAGACAAAATTGGTTAGAAATTGGTGTTCACTGTAGTCGTGAGGGTTATTATGGGTAACAATTATGGCTGAGTTTAGTTTTGATATGATGGATTTCGATGGGAGCTTAGGTCGTGCAAGGACCTTTAGAAAATTGGGTAAGATTAAGGAAGAAACATGTGTGTTTAATTTAGAAATTTGAATTACTCAAAGAGGTATATTCATGTCAATAAACTCAAAATTTATCGGGTTACACTCACGTTGGAGCAAGGGTCTTTTATGTGGGGAAAGTGTTTGCGAGATAATTCAATATTATGATTTGGGAAATTATTGCATTAGCAAATATAGACAACAAAGTAGAAGTAAGGCTAGTGATAGCTTCGATTATTGAGATTGTGTCATTGAAGTGGTGATGGTAAATCAGATTAGAATGGGTATCCATTTGGAGACTTAGAAATGACTAATTGCTCTATAGATTAGATACGAACAAGGAATGTCTTACCTATGTCGTGGTGATTAAAGTGTTCGGAATGGTAGGGTCGGTTGACTATAAAGGAGTTTGGTATAATTCTTGCGAAGGATAAATGTTTTTTTTTGGAAATTGGCAAATTTTGGAATTTTATGGTTAGCATATTGATTTATGTTTGGTTTTAGGCCAAAATAAGTCCCGGTGATCGATGGATCGATGTAGTAGTGTATCGGGAGAGTTCTTTGTTTAGATTTCACTTCTGGGATATCTCACGCACGAACTTATCAAGTGTCGGTAATTGAGGGACCTATGGGGATTTGAGATATTATGTTTAGTACGTGGTACGCATGTAATGAAGGTAAGCATCGAGTAGCAAAGAGTATGAGTATGGTCAACATAGTATTAGGATATACTTATACCTTATATTTATACATGGTATGCATAATTGGTTTATGGATGAGGGTGTTCCATTTACGTTTGATAGTGGCGTATATGTGCTTGTGATATATGACGTGTGGGTATCCTGGTGACGGCAATCTATTACAGGCATATGTGAGCCTTTTTTTTAATCTCCTGGGATACGAGTGCAAACTATATTAATATGAACTCATAACATTTGTATGGGTTACATTGTGACATTAGGTTTCAGTGAATTCCGAGGATGAAATTCCATTAGTAGGAGGGGAGAATGTAGTACCCCGCATTTTTATGAGTATTAAATTGAAGTTATATTGCTGTAATTGAAAATGTGGGAATTATTATTTGGATCAAATAATAGTATTTATCTTTAATTTGATGTAATAATTAAACGAGTATCTTTAATTATATTGAAGTATTTAATCTAAATATAATATTTCATAAATGTGATACGAGTTTTATGATATGATGATATATTGCGAATAATGAAGATAGTCTCGAATAAATTGATGACTCATTGATTAAATTAAGGCATATTAACGATATACGTATATGATAATATTGGAACATACAAATAAATGTATAAAGTATTTATAGACTTTTATAGGTGACTTAAATACACATTTTAAATATTTAAAAATGGACCTATGGGTTGGGTAGGATCTTGGGTAGAGTTCCGAGCCAAATCAGGTATGGATAGAAACCTTTTTAGGGGCCTTAAGTCTGGACCTATAGAAACATACGAATTTAGGTTAAATTAAAATGCTATTTAAAGGATTAAAATCTGCCTTAGGGTTTCATAACCCTCCATATCCACCTCACACACAATTGGAGGCTACACACTTTAGGAGAAAAAGGAGAAGCCTCCTAGGACGAAGAAAATAGGAGTTTTCTCTACACTTTCAAGCAAGAATTCTCTTTCCAAACTTATTCATTTTGTTCTATCTCTATTTTAATTTTGAATCCATGTTTATATTTGAGGTGAAATCTAATTTATTGCAACCATGTTAGGGTTTTTGAATATTCTTGATTTTTTGGTGATATTCATACGCTAGGGTGCTAGATCCGTGAATCCCCATGATTGATGATAAAAATAGGTTGTTTACTTTAGATAAATAATTGCTACATTTCTTTTAGAATAAATTTTATAAACTTGCATTTGATTGTTGAAGATTTATGATGAAAAGTTGAGGCATTTTTGTGTAAAAAAATACCATTTCGAGTATTGCTATTTCTTGGTGGATTTAGAGGTTAATCCATACGTAGAATGAACCTAATTAATTGTAGAAGTCATGTCTATAACCTAAGTTTAGTGTTTGAATCATTAGAAAGAGTTTTTACGCATTTTGAATTGATTGGAAGAATCCTAACTTAGAAATAAAATTGTCAAAATTTGGGCTTCAGCGAACCGGTTTTCCCCTAGAAGAACCAGTTCGGTTTCACTACTTAGTCAGGTTATGGAATTATATATCTTTTCATTATGATCGCGTGGGTTCCTACCTCATATTTTTATGATTTTATTTTTAATTACTTCTGATTTTTCTACAAAAGGTTGTGCGAGATCGTTTTCGTTCAAGTTAGGGATGAGACATATTCTAAGATATCAATGATAGTTTTTATGAACTTAAATACTCAGTTTAAACGAAATGGGTATGTAAATAGACTTCCATGTGTAATATCTTAGAGTATAAGTTAATTACTTAATTAAAATATTTCGTTGTAGGTTCCTGAATTAAATTAAAGAATATGACGTGTCATAAGATTGAGAGCAAACCTAAGTGAGTAGATAGCCTTAGGTAGGGGAAACGATGGTAATACCCCAAAAGATACGATAATAATAAAATGATCAAGACAGTTTAAGATTTAATAAAAGAAGTACTTATTAAAGATAAGTTTAATACTTGAGAGTATGATTGATGAAAAACTAAGTAAAAATGTATCATAAGAGTAGTGGGTTAAGTCATGATGGTTGGTATTGGGTGCGATTATAGTTAGGATGTAACTACATATACATATTAGTTGACTCCTTATATATGTACATATAAACCTTAGAGTTATAGGAAACACGTAGTGTAAATTAGTAATGATTTAAGAGGATTAAATATTAAGCTAAGGGAAACTTAATATGGAAAGTGGTACTTAAATTGGTAAGGTAGTTCGGGATTAACGACACACATGTATATGAATGAATGATAAATCATGTGGATTGATTAGTGAACCAAGGAGTCAACATATGGGACTTAACATTTAATCGGGAAGTAATCATAAGAACATGATTCAATAAAGATTATATGTTGACGGACAAAATTGTTATGGTTAAGCCGAGAAGGCTATGTTTATATGGATGGAGATTCCTTGGGTGAAGGTAGTTATAGAGTAACTGCTTGTACATATTGAATGATAATATGTATTATATTATTATGTGTGCACATACCGGGGTTCGTGGATCGTATTATCGACTGGGGTGTGCGCGTTCAAGACCGATCACACGTCGGCACAGGTGGGCTAGGCATGGTGTTAGGTCATATTGTAGGTACTACGTAGCAGCGCCACTTACGAGTGGTAGGTGTAGATGCTGGGATCCTTTCTCACCACTGGGTGTGGGCCGTTAACTGGTGTACTACATAGGTATCGCCCAACTTGCTTCTGTGTTGTTGTTAGCTACGTTGGGATGAGGGAGTCCTCATGGTATTACTAATAGAGCATGAACCGGATGCTGAAGATAGATATCTTCATGTCGCGTATATATATATATATATATATATATATATAATGTGCCTTGTATGAGACAATACTTAATGATAACAAAGTTGGATTAACATACCGATGTGGATAATTGGTAACGAAAATAAGCTCTAATTGTCTAATGCGGTAGACAATCATTAATGAGAATAATAATTGGGCAGTCAAGAATGTAGATGGTAATTAAAGAGAATGAAATTTATAGTCTAATGGAGTAGATGATAATTGGTGTGAATTAAAAATCAAATAGTATGACGAGATAGACTAAGGTTAAGGAACATTATATGGCGTAATAATATGCACTGAATTTATATGAAATTTAGTGGGTAGCTTTATGAAGTTAATCTGGGGATTAGGGTGTTAGGTGTAAACACTCACTTTTCGTTGACACATAGCTAGATGGCTTTATCATTACATGTCAGATTACACAATGGAATTCATAATTGGTATTTGTTTGAGGATACGCGTAGGAATGCTTCTAGATGAGAGGTGAGATACTCGATACGTGTGAGCATTGATGGAGAGAAGTGACGTATTAGTTAGTTACATATTGTATATTTATTGGTAAAGAATCATTGTAACTCTAATTATAAATATTTCTCCCTAGATTTTTCTTATAAACAGAGATAGTCGGACTGGCGATGGATCAAACTTGTAGTTGCATTGGACGTAGCGTGTTTCGTTCCATTGATTCTAGTATAGGTTGTACCTATTCATGTGGTCATTTAATTTCATATCAAGATTTTTATGGGCATTATATGATGATTCAGTTTTGTATTCATGTATTAAATCAGTTTTGTTGAGATATTTTTATTTAATTAATTTTGGTAAAGAATAAAAGAAACGTCTATTTTTCTTCAGTGCCGAGAATGGTTTAAATTGTTGATAAGCCCCATCTTTGGCATATTGTGTCTGACTAACCTTTATGTTAGAAAACGGGGCTTGTTATACGTACCAACCGTAAAAGGCTTCCTCTAAGGTCAAATACCAAATTTTTGATGGACCTTGATGGGATGAGGACTCGTTTGACCACAATCGGGGGAGGTAAGATATATCCGGTGGCTCTGATTGAGTTTAGGTGAGGGCCGACACCTCATGGTGGTCCCATCCTGAAACAAGAATTATTACAGTGAATCTAATGGATTCGGGGGTTTACGAAAGTTTTCGGCCTCACCAAGTTTTATTTTGCCTAGATCCGTGTTACCCGAGGTGTTTTGGGTGAGCTCTCCATAAGATAGGTGAATTTTGGCCACCTCGAGGTGGTCCTGGCTATCGGTTGGGGCTAACTGGGGGTTCGAGTAGGCTTTCAATGGGTGGCCACCACTAGTTCCTCCTTCGGCCACCATTGGATTAGTGGAGATGGGGTAACTTTTTTTGTCGGAGAAGGGTGAAAATAGTTCTGAAAGCGTGGGTTGAAAAATTATGGTGGATAGGGTTAGGGTTAGGGTTAGGGTTTTGGGTGGTAATGGAAGGAAGGCAAGCCTCAAGATCGTCAAGTCGCGCTAAGAGGTGGTTCAAGACCTCCTCGAATCGATCGATGCGAGCTTTCACGGGTGCATATCTCCCCTTAAAACCCATTTGTCACTGTCTACAATTTTTTTATGTTTTTTTTACAACAACAACAATGGGTGGAGCCAACGAGGCTCTGATACCAATTAATGTAAAAAAATAAGATGTAGATATCTCTCGTCTCAACTCTCTTTCTTAAAATATCAAATGATAGAATGCCTCAAATGAGGCTAGAATAGGAGGTATTATAGGGGAAGGTAGCTTAAGCTTTAAACAAAAGATCTAATTTTAAGTATACCCCTAAGTGTCTTTACTACTTCCACCTCTAAATACTAAAGCAAAAAGAAAATACAATGTCATAACAAAATGAAAGAAAATAACAAAAAGAAAACAAATATACTATAAAATCCTAAAAATGACAAAAATTACCTCGATATTCTTGATTCACATCACAAAGTCTTTTAAAAAACGTCAATACTATTAATTCAATTAGGTAAAAAGTTAAAGAGGACTTTTCTATGAACTGTAATTTTATATATCAAAATCCCACTTTTAGTGCCCCCACATATATGGATAAAAATGCATTTAATACACCATATCACTTGGTGTATAGAGAAGAATATGCCAAAATAGGCGTTTACCCCTCAAAACCCATTTCAGACAGTAATCGTCATTTATTTCCTTAACTCCTTCAACTTCTAGATATCCATTTCAACCGTAGCTAGTGAAATACAAGCAAAATCGAGATCCTCCAAACTCAAATCCATCCACTTCAAACACACGAATCCAAAATGGGAGTCATCGATTGTAACTTCAAAGGTATATTTATCTCAAGCTTCAGATGTGGTGTTTTAGATGAGTATATAGGGGGGGGGGGGTGTACACACACACACACACACACACATATATATATATATAGAGGCAGGCTCCTGCGCACACTAAGTTTGCACACTAAGTTTGCACATTACCTTTTAAAAGTAGGCAAACATAGTGCTGGCGCACACCAATTTTTTTATGTGATATTTAAACATTTCAAGGAACCCATATAAAAAAAATCAGCTCAAAAAAACGTTTTTTACTATTTTTAAAAAATCGGTCAAACTTTCGCAGTTTTTAAAGGGCTTAAAAACTGCGAAAGTTTGACCGATTTTTTAATAATAGCAAAAAAAGTTTTTTTAGCTGATTTTTTTTATATGGGTTCCTTGAAATGTTTAAATATCACACAAAAAAAATCAACTCAAAAATATTTTTTTTACTACTTTTAAAAGGTAACGTGCAAACTTAGTATGCAAACTTAGTGTGCATAGGAGCCTGCCTCTCTCTCTCTCTCTATATATATATATAATAAAGCAGGAGGGTGTTTTTGCCATGTTGTAAGGCTTTGTATACAAAATCTATATAAACAGATTTTGAATATAATCTTTGTGAACTGGTAGTTGAGATTGAATGCATGGAGTTTGAATCTTACGGTCCCAAATGCTTCTGCGCTTAGTACAAACCCTTACCTCGAGACTCTAAACACGTCACATCTCTCACCCACTCCTTACAAACCCCCTCTCCCCCCCCTCTCTCTCTCTCTCTCTCTCTCTCTATCTCTCTCACTCACTCACTCACTCACTCACTCACTCAAATCCCTTTCACTACATCCGCTATCTAATCATCAAACCCTAAGTTTGAGATTGATTTCCATTTGTCGTTCAATGTTTGAAAGTTGAAGATGGTTCCCTAGGGCGGAGTTACCTAATGTTTGAGTGTTGCTACTCTCTATCTTCTTGGCAGGAGCAGTGGAAGGTGTTTTTATCTTACTTCATTCCACCCCAATTCACTTCATTGCTTATGGTAATTTTTTCTATTTTTTTTGTTTGTTTCAACTATCCGCCCAGGGATGCAGAGGCTCTCAAATCCGTCATTCGAGTTAATCAGCTGAAGGATTTGGGTAACCTCATTTTTTATTTATTTATTCAAACTCTTACTCGATTATATTTTTTAAGAATTAAAATACGTTTAGGACTTCTAACCGATTAGTGTTTATGACTTTATATGTTTGAGTAAAGTTCCCTTTCATCTTCATAATTGTTTCGTAGACTTACTAAGGTAATTTATGTTTATGGATTAATTTTAGCTGAAAAGTTTGGGAGTTGTGGAAGATATTTAGATGAAAATAAATTCCTTTTATTTCCTTGAACAGATTTGGGTGTTTTTGTTTTTGAAAGTGGGTTTCCTAAAATTTGGTATTTTGGTTAGAAAGAATAAGTTTTGAGTTTTGACTTCTTTAAAATTGGTATCATTAGTACTATGTATGTATGTAGTGGGTTTCCTAATAGAGAAATTTTCTCTCAACTCATATTTATAAACACTTGGAAGAAATTTTCTCTCACCTCTGATTTGGGTGTTGTTTTGCTATAAAAAACAAAACAATTATTTTTAAAAGCCACCAAGCGATTTTGGGTACATTGGTTTTTTATAAACTTTTTTGTAAAGCTCCAAACTTGGTAAAGGAAGTACAATGTTTTTTTTGTTTTTGTTTTTTGCATGTTTCTCTTAATTGATTTGTTATTTTTCTTTGGTTTCATGACATGGTAGCAAAAGTGAGTTTCCAAGTTCTTCGTTGAGCTACTTTTTTTTTGAGTTCATCTATATTTCGAAGTGATTTGAGTTTGTGATTTTTCGGCGAAGATGTCCGAGCTTTGATGAGGATGTGGACCTAAGGCTGAAGATCAAAGTTGTTTTCAAGTTGCAGTTTCATGCAACTCAGGTATGTGTTGGTTTGAATGTTTGTTTGATCCCTTATTTCCGAAGATTGAATTTTTATTTGAGACTTATCTGGTGATTTTTTATGTGTTCTTTTACAGATGCCAATATCATCTCCATAAAAGATCTCAGATCTCAAGAGAGTTATTAAGATGATGCCTTTTTTTTGTCTTGATGTGATCTTTTTCCCTTATTTCCTTATCATTTCTTTAATGTCTTAACATATTATTAAGATGATGTATTTAAAAATTGGGTGAAGGTTGAATTAAACATGGACATTCATTATAAGACCCGATATGTCTCTTTCTACATTCCTTTCTCCAAGCCTCCGTTTATACTCTGTCACATTTCTATATTTTGTATGAATAACTTCTAAGGGGATTTATATGTATATGTTGGTTTGAATGTTTGTTTGATCCATTATTTTCTAAAGGGGCTTCTTTGTCTGTAGTTTTCAATTTAGTGTAAAAATTTAAAATGACAGGTGGTGTATATTTCCTTTGTGTCTGTAATGTTTCTGCAATGGAGCTCTGTTCTGATCTTCGTTTACATAACACCTCTCCATTTTTTGTTAATCATTAATTTTATGGCTACAAATAATCATTGGTATTGTTGAGTCTTGATTGCATTTTTTTATTATTCACGTTAATTCTAATTTGTTGAAAATCCAAACACACTTACGTTATTTATGTAGATGTCTTTTTCCAGTTTATTTTCTAAAAAAATGTATGTTTGTGTATCTTGCGCAACTGGCCCATGATTTTTTAATTTAGGCTCAAACTGATTCTTTTTTTTTTTTTAATTTTCTTTTTTCAATACTACTTCTAAAAATAATTGTCTCTTAAATTAGAGTGTATTATATATATATGGTTCAAATCAAGTCATTTTTAGGTTCCTCATATTATGTTTTTATTTTTTTGGATTAATTTCTTATTTGTAAATACATGGCTTGAGGTGAGGAGGAGTAGGTGAAGCATTGGATACATCCAGGCACAAATCTCATTGTAAACGTCCATATCCCCAAAAGTACTCTAAAGAATTAGTTTTTATGGATGTTGTACACCATTAGCTAACAACTTGCAAAAGCAGTGATATAGATGTTTCAGTCTTATAACGCTTGGCCTAATGAACAGTAGATATGATGGTAGTAGTTTAGAAAATGAAGGTTGGTCAGAGATTTTGCGCGGCTCAAGCTTCACTGCCCAAAGAGTAGACGTCTCATATATCAATCTCAAGTGCCAAACTAATGATAGGATCGGACAAAGAGAGGACAACATGCGGCTTGAAACTGAAATGGAACTTAATTCCCAAAGCTGTAAGAGCGTGTCCCGATAAAATATTACATTAGCCATTGGCACAAGGAATTATATCTCTGAATAGCTCATTGCCGAAAGAGAAGCATTATTTACACTGATTTAAAAAAGAGGCTTAGTAAATTTAGACTCTCTTGGAACATTTATTTTGTAAATAGGACAAATCACAACAAGCCACATCAATCAATAATTTGAAAATAGGGACTAAAAATGAAAACTAAATGTTTGTTGTCCTATAACTATAATTGATATTATTTTAGTCCCTAAAAATATATAAACTATTTAAAAAAAAAAAACGAGTGAAATAAGTTTTCAGAACGTGGTAAAATAAATATATATATAAAGTAGAGCGTTTGGAAAATGATTAGTAACCCAAAAATATATAAACTATTTAAAAAAAAGATGTCTAAAATAAGTTTTCAAAACGTGGAAAAGTAAATATATATAAAGTAGAGCGTTTCAAAAATGATTAGTAACAAATGAAGTCAATTTAATATTTAACGTTTTCAAACAAGGTGATTAAAATATAATGTGCACAACAAAACAGAGGTTGTAACATATTATTAGAGTTTTTTTCGTTTCATTCTCCTATTTGATTTTTTATTGTATTGTGATCACCCTATTTATTTGTAGGATATACTATGTTTAGTAGTATGAGCTAATACAATTTGTAGTGAATAAAGTCTTCAAGATTTGGAAGTATATTGAGATAATAGTCATTAAAAAAATTATCTTGAACCCATGTTACATTCTCTAGCATAGGGTGGTTGTTTATTACACATAGGGTTTGGATACTAATGAATCATTCATACTTTTAATATTAATGATAAATCATTAAAGTATTTCCACTGTGTGTGGGTTTGAGTTGCAAATTTTTTTTCAAACAAAATTTGTTACTGTGCAAACAAAATTTACTTCGCTCATATCATGTTATCACGTGCCAGTCATGTGACACGTGGCCACCCCCTGCTCAATTAAAATATTATAGAAAGTTAATCTATTTGGCTAGAGCCGAGAATGAATTAAGATAACAAGATCTACTTATTCCAACCACATCATGATGATTAACACTTCACCCATTTATTTCACCTACCAACCACTTTGAAAGTTCATTATTTCAGAGAAGCCGCTATAGGTTCCAGTCATGAATGAAGTCGTGGGGGCTTTTGTTATAACATAAATATGGGACACCTCATGGGCCTATATGAGTTGACACATGTCCTCATTAAGGACAAAAAGATAGGTCAACTTGATATAAAATCTGCTCGGCTAGGGATAATGAGGTCGACTCTGGCATAAATATGCTCGGCCATTCCATGTCATTGAATATCTCATTACTTTTTACACGATGTCAGTTAGCAATGTTAGTTAAACCCATTAGTACCAGCTTTGCACCAGTCTGCACACGTGGTGGAATACTATCAATCACATGTATCATACTTGCACATGTGAGTAAGCTACACTATAACCCACCTTTATCGTGTTGTAACAAACTCATCATTATCTGTCCCCCAGAATTTAAAAGGCATAACTACTTGACCTATAAAGGCACTCTAACTGTCCCATGATATTTTATCGCTAATAACTGCTATTAATAGTACTCCCACAGAATAAGGGATCTAGAATTATTCTACTGGACGGATATTGACAAACCTTAGGGAGAGAATGGACAGAGCTTGTATTCCTAACTTCCATGGCTATTGCCGAATGAAATACATAGAATAAACATTGCACTTATGGATGTAGGTACCATATTTGTCCGAACCACGTAAATCCCTAGTTTCTTTCTTTGTATTTCATCTCACTTTTTTCCTTCTCAATTTATCAAGTCCATAGTTATAATTTCCTTATTTGTTATTCCTTATTATTGGAATTTTCTAGCTAAGACCATAAACCCATATAACAATTTTAGACGATGACAGTCACTACTAGGGACTAAAAGTTATTTTAATAACTATGTTGGACTAGAATAAATAAATAATATTCAATGGGTCTTTTGTTAAATTCCTTAATTTCAGGAACTAAATTTCTTAGGAGGAAAGAATGTAAAAACATTTTTGATTTTTCGAATCAAATAGAATATTGGAAAATTAATATTATTTTATTGAGTTTTGAAGCTTATAAGACCAATGAACAATATATTTTATGAAATTAGTTTGACTTGGAGATATGTAATATATAATTTTATTAGTGTTATTTGGAGTTTGGTCACCATTTTTTTTGCAAATGAGTTTAACGCTCATAGTTTTTATTTCTAGGGGTTCGGTCCCAAATAGACTTTTGACGATAAAAAAAGTTTGGCACAAGCTTTACAGAATGTTTTTTTACACTTTTTGTCTTGTTAAAAGCCATATTAGGGGTCAGGTTTCAAAAAGTAAAAATGTAAGGGGCAAAGTAATTAAAAAATAGTTAGTAGAGGCAAAAAACCCAAACAACCCCTTTAATTATTATGCGGTGAATAAGTTAAGTAGCTAAGAAAGTTGATGTGATCCAATTATAATTTAACCATGGGCGGTTGTTTTTTTAGGTAAATGAAAATTTGAATCAAGGAATAAGATAAAGTGGAAGTATAAATTATGTAAGATTCATTTGAGAATTTTAAGAATATTTAAAGCATATTCAATGTTATGGTGAAGTAATTAGAAAAATTAATTGTAAAAATTCAAAAAAGTTATCATCTATTTTATTAAGTGCAATTCCTTAAATGATGGATTAAATTTAAGTAATTAAACCTAGTTAATTTTAATCCAAGCAATATTCCATATTCGGGACAATTGAATTTAATATAGAACAATCTCAATTTAATTTAACACACTACTATTAATTAATTATTGTTCAAATTCATGTTGTGATTACAGTAATATAAATGAGGAACATAACCATGGAATCTCACTACACCGGGTGTAACGTGAAAACCCTTGCGAGAAAGACCATGATGCCTTAACCCCAAAAACCCACCGATACAAAAATCAGGAACTATGCAAGTTTGGACATGACTGATATGCCCAAAGTGTACCCTCGTACTCAAGGTCACTAACCTCAGCCTGTCTCACAGCCGAGTTGACAGGAAGCTTACAACAACTATCAGAAAGGTCGTCTTCTGCAAGTTTGGCTCCTCATTGACCAACCTCGGCTTACCAGCAGTCGAGACCAACAACATCTTATGAGCTCAAGCTATTGCCAACATCGTCCCCTACCTGAGCCAACGTTACATCCTACCCCATGCCTAACCTCGGCCAGTCTCCTAGGCCGAGGTCATGTTGATGATTGGCAGGACAAAATGTTATTGGACTTCCCCAACCTCGTACTCGGCTAGGCCGAGGTTCCATCAGATGATGACACAAGTCCGAGCACACGCAAGCACATGGAAGACTTGGAACACGTGAGCAATTCAGTTATAACTAAATCATTCCCCTCACCTGAGGGAATATTTGGTCATCATTCCTTACATGTGGCACAACCAGGTGTCCACCTATAATTGGTGCATTCAACACACACATGCTCATGGCATGCTTGGGGGGTACACGACACCCCCAAGCACTATAAATGCCTATCTTCTCCTAACTTGGAAAGGGATTCGAAATTACAACCATAGCAGAAACTCTGTTTGTATACACAGTAGAGAGAGAAAATGAAAGATTGTATCACAGGCCATTAGTACCCTCATTTTAGTGATTCTTACTCACATACTCACAGTGGATGTAGGCCAAATTGGCTAAACCACTTATATACCATTGTTTCTCCTCTTACCCTCACCTCATTCTGTTAGACATATATATACTCTTGTGTTGCCATTGTTACTACTAGCTTGAGCTTATCAATACCTCATCTAGTGGTGCTGTTTACCGCATCATCAATGACTTATATTACAGACTTGGTATAACCCACGAATCTTCCCTTTGGGTTCTCTTGACACCTCTGCAGCTTCTACACTAGCCTCAATTGCAATCTACAGATAGTCTTCACAGCTATCCAGTCTCGATATCCATTGATATTCATTATGGATGCGATCAACCTTACAAATTTGGTTGTACAATGTTCAACTGATGTTGATGGAAGTAATTTTATGTTTTTTTTTGTTAAATATGATCTAAGGTTTGACATTGAATCTCTAAATGATCTATTATGGGCACTTCTAGAAATAATCTCTAAAGTTTAATAAAATCGTAATCACTATTTTGAATCAAATTTCTACGACCTTTTATACCTTTAGAAGAGTCAGGTGAGTTTAAAAAGCATATCACGAACAACATGCCATAGTATGAGAGATAATGCACCTCACACTATAAGGGATCTTACCATCTTTGTTCGAGTTACTTTCCAGAAAGGTTTATCCTCGCTAGAAGCTTGTTGGAAGAAAGTTTCGTGTGTGGTTCATACGACAATCTCTGATCTCCTTAATTTTATCTCATATGAATCTCTCATGAAACACGCTTCATAAGAGGTTCGTATGACAATCCACGCCTAGAAATAAAAGTAGTTTATTTACGTGCAAAAGCACATATGAGATCTCGTAAGAAGCTCGAATGTATCTTGTACGAAAATTTTACTCTTAATACAAAATTTATTTAGGGCAATTTTTTAATAACGGAACTTTTTCATGACTAAGATTTTCTTATCAAACCATTTATCCTATGAAGAAAAAACATAAGTAAATAAGCACCTTTCATATCCTCGAATAAACGTATCAATATCTCGTAGTCCAGTCTAATAAATCGAGTGTGGTAATTAGGCACATGTAGAATTTCATTCTTTAAATACTCAACACGATATACATACATGCATACATAGACCTACGTTTTTCCAACTGAAATATGCTCACAGAAAAGTGCTCTCACAAATATCCTCATTTAGTGATTCTGAGATAAAACCAGTTAACCAGATCTATAGATATATACAAAGTTGTCATCACAACACATCGTCGACATTTATCGCGCCCACACGATAGCACGTGTATATTCATTTATATGTTATCCATTTAATTATTTATGAATGAAAATTGCGCAAGCTATAAAGATGGACATATTTTGATCCAACAAAAAATATTAGTCACTAATTATATTTGAATATATAATGAAAATAAACAATTTTGGAGAAGGAAAAATGATAGCATATCGAGGGGATAAGAGTATCTTACATACAAAACCCTGTCCAATAAGAACTATAAGAGGATTTTACAGTGAGAACCTATCTACTAGTCATCTAGTTAATTATTTTCGAAACATCACCTTTAAGAAATACCTTTAAATAAAAAAATAACTCAACAGCCACAACAAGTCCTCTTAAGCTGATGCATCCATAGCCATGGCTGTCCTTCAAACATACTTCAATAAGATCCCATATATTTTGCTCCTCAACCTCCCACAAGCCACTGTTTCAGAGTCATTCAAAGTGGAACTTCCTTTGCACTCATCTTTAAATGGATTGGCCTTTTTTCCCATAATCACATCTAACCAGTCATTTACTCTCTTTATATTATACATCATTCGTGTTATCTAGCTATCAGATTCCACTGAAGAGGCTCTCCTCTCAACCTCATCCAAATATTTCTCCACATTACCCAAAATCCAACTTCGGCATTCATCTTGCAAGAGGCCGCAAGGTCAGCATTGGCCCACAAAGTACATCCTCTTGACCACTATTGGTCATCCTTGTCGGCTGGTAAAATGCATGGGATTGATATATCTCACTGTAATTACGCTACATTTTGGCAATACACGTTCCCTTTGACTTCTTGTAGTTATTTTTTTGTTGTGTTTTCCATTGTAGGTAGAGGTCTAGTGCGACAACTGATTTGATCCACGAGGTTGCCTTCTTCTTTCTGTCCATACTAGATCGAGAACCTCCTTAATTGTACCAATGTTGCTAAATTTGTCATACGATGTTATTATTTTTTGCCAAACGTGGAAGCTTTATTCATACGAAGGGTATTTTGTGATGTTATAAGCTTCATGATGGACCCTACATAAATTATATAAGTCACGAATCAAAAATGGGAATAAGAAAATAGGAAATTGGACATAATATTTGGTGAAAAACATAGTAGACATTGATCGTGCAGCAAAAACATCAACACATGCATTGGCTTCCCTGAAACCAAAAATATAAAGTAACATGCTGAAACCTCTGAAATCCATCATGGATAACCTGTATCAATATCGAGTGGGCTGGGTTCTGGGTTTGGTTTTTGTAAATCATATTGAAGATAATTTGACAATTTTTTTATAGTAATATAGTGGGAATCAGGTTTACATAGAATTTATAATGGAAAAGGTGCGGGCCCAAAATTTTTAGCTGACTTCAAATGAGTGGTTGGTCTCTCAAGTGAACGCTTTGATGTAGGTCCCGATATTTGTGTAGGCTTATGTTGTTTTTCCTTCCGATTATGACTGATTATTTTTGTATTAAATTGGTGTCTTCCTTTTCATCACAGGCAGGGTCAAGGAAAAAAAATTCTTCGATCGGTCAAGATCAAAAGGTTGGAAAATGTGACTCCTATAGATACCCCATTCTAGTACCCATTAAAACACTTCCTTAGGTTCCTAACACTAACCCTTTCACCCTCGAACTCCTGATCCTACTCAAAACCGTGACCCAGAGACCACTGGGCATTTTCAACCCCCATCTGACTTTGATGAACTCTTGGAATTAAGATTAGCTGGATGTACTTTTATAGGGGTCTGAATACCCTTTTCAACGATCCATATCATGCACGAATCGGTCTTACAGTTCGCGTATGCTTGCCTTTTTATTCCAAACCCTGACCTAGGGGTCGTTAGGCACTTTTGAGATCCGCTTGACTTTGGTCAGCTCTCGAAATAGATAGTAGATCATTCAATTTCATAAGGCCTCGAATACCCTTCCCAATGGTCCATTCCATGCACGAATCGGCCTTACGGCCCGCGCGTACTTGCCTTTTTACTCAAAACCCCGACCCAAAAACTATTAGGTGCTTCCGAGATTCAATTGGCCTTGGTAAACTCTTGTACCCAAGTTTTTCTCAATGCACTTTCACAGGTCTCTGATTACCCTTTCCAATGGTCCCAGTCGTGCACAATTCGGACTTACGGTTTGCATTTTATGCCCATTCTTTCGAAAACGTCCATTTTGGACTGCTTATAGGCACCCCTGGGCCTCTGCCTATCGACATATGTCAATCGACAGACCCCATAAATCTAAAACATTCCTATTGAAGAAGTCCATGACCTTATTATCAAAGGACCCCCTTCTCGAAACACGGAGACCTCCTGCCTCGAAATTTGTGCGTCGCCTTCTAAAAACATCATTTTTTAAACATTAGCTCCACATTTCCTTCCATTACATTCACCCCACATTTTCCATCTATTTCACCATCTTTTCATCATTATAAAAAATCAGACTACATCACTTCAAAAAATCGGGAGCAAAGCTTCACAGAAGGTCTAATTCTATCACTTTCTAGCTGATTTAACTAGTGTCTTTTATCGCACTTTATTACTCTTACGATATATTTTTCTTTAGTTTTACTTTCCCACCCTAAATAATCTTTTTTTATTACTTATGTACATAAAATATAGTTTTATAAATTAAAAAAATAGGGTTTAATCCTTAAACCCCAAATTGGAATTTTCCTCTCCCTTTTCCTACACTTTCTCCACGTGTGCTAATTTTTCAACAAACAAAAAATAAGATAAATCTAGTTTTGGATTCTTTGGTTAAATTCCACCCTTGTGTGTTACCGAACAACGTGGACTTTAATTCCGATTTCATCTACGTAGGTGTCCCGATTTCATCGCAAGGCCGGAGTTATTTTTTCCATATTTCACTTTTTTTCCTATTTTTTACATATATATTAGTTTATCTATTTTTGCTCATTTAGCGATCATGTTGACATGTGTGATCATTTTTTCATAATGAGTTCGATCTAGTGCATCACTCATAGTTATCAACTATTATATATTATATTTTGTCTCTTTAGCGATCACATCGATATGTGGGCTCTTTTGTTCAAAATGAGTTCAATCTGGGGCATCGCTCATATTTTTCAGCTATATTTTTATATCATTTGTGCACACTCCTTCGATTGATTCATTCCAATCCTCCCCATAATACGGAGACAATGATATCACTCCTTATGTACACACACGCACGCACGCACACACACACACACACACACACACACACACACACACACTCACTCTTCACACTACTCACTTTAGACCCCATTTAAGAGAGAAAGGACAATATTTTTATATCCCATGAGAGATTGAAAGGGAGGAATAGGTTCCTAACACCTTCTCATCTCGTAACTTAGTCCCCTAACCCATGATCTACTTGGTTTCATATGCATCTGTTTATCTTGTGATATCCTTTCTTCGAGGACGACCATATTTTTTTTCCTATTTTGAGAAAAATAGGTTGGCGACTCAATTCTTTATAATATTACCGCTCAATGATGACTGATTTATGCCTTGGGAGCCCGCGAATACCGCGTGAGTGGAGGAAAGGTAATTTATCTTCCTTGACCCCATTCTCCATGAGCTCGCGACTTTTCCTTCGGGGCGAATCTAGATCAAATTTTACCCCCACTTTAATCCCAGGATGGACATAGCGGATATTTTTCTGGGGCAACTTATTTATTTTTAGAGGAGTAGACTCCATTTACATGGGTTTTGTTTCTCTCTCTCTCTCTCTCTCTCTCTCTCTCTCTCTCTCCCTTTTATCTATTTTTCTACATATGTGTATATAATTTCACTTCTATGTTCTTCCTACTCTCATGCTCATATGTTCTATATTCTTTTCTTCGTCATGCTCATTCTCTTATCACATGTCTACACCATCTTTTTATCCAATGTTTCACTCACTTGTATGTGCTTACCATGTTTCACTCCACTTACTCACATTTCACATGCTCATTGTATATATCCGTATGCTTATTAACATGTTTCATGTACCACTTGTATATATCCATGATTAGTCTCACTAGGACACACTTCTATATTACTATCACTTCCACACACTTCCACATTACTCTCATTTGTATATATCTACATGTTTTCTACACCTACACATATCCCCATCTTTACCTAATGCTTAGTAATAGTACCATCATGCTTTGTATATGATCCATGCTTCATTTACATACTTACTATCTTTAATCTCCTTGATTAGTTCTCTTATCACATGCCACTCATGTATATTTCCATGATTTACCTCATTCTTAGTTGTTGTACTTCTCTCGCTTAGCATACATAAAATCCTCAATAAAATCCTAATTAAGACTCTTGCATTTTCCACACTATGTCACGTGAGCATTATATTTTGACCAAAATTTATCCCGTACTTGGGATCACTTCGTGATGGGTGGCGGTCCTATAGGGCGTGGTTAACCTAAGCGATATGATTCCCACCTTCCATTGGCCTAGTACATTCAACATATATTTAATCGTTCCCTCGCATCATACCGATTGATTGAACTCATGATGGGAGGTATAAGTAGGGAACTCATTTACGTGTATCGAGTATAACGAATTCTTTCTCATATATATCGTCTCCATAAGGTATATTGTGAGTCTAATCACATACACCCATGTATATCAAATGGTTTTTCTACACATATAAATGAATTCTTTTTTTTATAGACAAGAGGTATATCATGGAAATTATGACCAAGAGGGGAACCTTTCAACTAACTTCCCAACACATTAGCCTCATATAAGAGTCTACCCCTAGGACACTTATACCTAGTTTGCCAGTTTCAGTGCAAAACTCTACCAAAATTCTGGGTCGTCTTTTTGCCCGAATTTTGTGCTATTTTTTCCCATTTTTAAAACAAGACCCTATCCAGGAGTCTAGAAACATGTGAAACTGTGTCTTACACCATGTTCCCTATATTTTCCTAGAGTCAGGTGTTGTCTGGCATTTTCATTACACTCTAGGCGAAAATAGAAGTGAAACCTAATAATAATAACTACACTAGGGAATTCCCCTTTCTCCCTTTAATAAAAATATCAAAAAATATTTTCTCCCTTTTTCTTAAAAATACCAAAACATCCTTTGTTGCATACCCTAGTTTTGGTATGGCTCCCTATTATCTCAGATCCGCTATCAAGCCACCTTGGAGCTCTACCACCTCCTATTCCACCGACAGGGAAGTTGCGCAGTCCCTCTAAAAACTTTTCATGAAGAACCTTAATCAGAATGCCAATGTTCAACCAGATCAGATGAAAGCCCTCGCTCATCTTAGTGCCAAGATTGATAATCTCCAGGAAAATGTCTAAGAGATGCAGAGAATTGGTGTTCAGACACTCAAGGTTCCCATGCCTGACATCGTCTTCCACTATGTCATGGGTCTGCGATCACCATAATAGATTTGGGTTCTAGAAGAGTATCAATAAGTTCATAATGTCTCATGTTCCTACCTAATAATGGGCCACTGCCAGCTCAGCTGCCAATATCGAACCTCGCCCATCCAGAGGATAAATTTGCCAATGCCTATTCCTGTTGATCCTAAAGGGTAAGAATTAAATGAAGTTGAGGATGACCTCATATTGAAATCCATGAAGTTTGACTAAGTCATGATCTCAGGGAAACACCCACATGTCTCCTTACTCGAAATCTTAGTTTCCAAAAAAGTTTAAGATATCAAGCATAAAAAAATTTGGAGGTAGTGGACCTTCTATTGTACACCTTCGTATCTATCATGTTCCAGAGACCTTTAAAGAGAGAGATCTCTAATGATTCTTGTCTCTAGAAGAATCCCGATTTCGTATTTGGGAGGATGTAGCCCGAGAATTCATGGCCCAATACAAATACAATGAGTATTTTTAAGTCAGTCATCGAGACCTCAAGTTACTAAGGCAGAATCATGGGGATTCAGTCGACAACTTTATCAGTAGGTGGTGAGAAAAGTTTGCTACTATAACAAACCGACCGTTCGAGGAAGAGCGAGTGAGCATTATGAAGAATGATTTCCTACCTTATATCTGAACCTCTATAGGAAGCCAATATTACCCTTATTTCAGATCCCTCTAAGAGGCATGGGTTGATATCTAAGAAGGTGTTATCAATCATAAAGACGATTCGAAGCCAAAGAGACCAAGAGTGAAGTCCGTCCCTCGCAAGTGTGACAATCCATCTAACACTACTATCTCAACCATCAATAATATTTCCAAGCCTGCTATGCCATAAGCGTCTGAAGATTATCATGTAACAATAAAAAAAAATACGTCGAACTCTATGCTCCACTCTCAAAGGTTTAAAAACTCTCCTTTCGCGAAACCTCATCATGCCTTTGGACCATTGGCCATTATCAGACCCATTTATAAGGAACTTAAAGAATGACTCTAATTGTGATTTCCACCAAATCATTGGGAAAACCACTGACCAATTTTCCCCATGAAGAATGTCATTCAAGGACTTATTGATAAAAGATTTATTGCTCTCCCAAACAATCCTAAACCCATCACTACTCAAAACCATCATTCATCACACCAAACCGATGTGAACACCATTCTTCTATATGAGAATCTAGATATTGATCCTTCTACCAGAATTTGAATCATCAATATACCTTCTCTATCTGGGAGTTCTCCTAAATCCCTAATAATTTGTCCCTCTTTCCTTTTGTACCCAGCATGCATAGCCATCCAAACCCGCTCAAAAATAGGGAGCATGCTACCAATTGTTTTGAATTAACTCAGAGACATTAGGTTGGAACTACAGCTAAGGATGGCCCTCGAAGAGGATAGTTGTGAAAGAATCAGTGTTGTATACATGGAAGCTCAAGAATGGGCTCGACAATCAGATGATTGGTTTGTGTCAGCAAGGAAATTCAGCTTAGACAGTATCATGCAGGTCATGTCCAATGAGTTTTTTAAGGAGAAAAAAATATGTACAACTTCTAGACTATTCACCATCTTAAGACTCAAGGGATACCTCATTCCCTTTTCCAACATGTCTTTGCTGGGTGGGAATATTTGTACGATGGCTCATTTGGAGTCATAGAATCCATAGATTTCTCATAGAGAGAATATATTATTGTGTCGGGTGGTGTAACGACTCAGACACTTCAACCAACTTATATAATGAATGGGATATGGGCACGGTTTCCTACTTATGTGGGATGATTTCTTTCAAAGAGCTGCTATCGAGAGTTAATGAAGTATCCATCATGCTAAAATTGGATAAGGACACAAGGTTTCTGTTCTTACCAATATCCATAAATCACATGACTCGATCTGGGTAATACTACAAAGACTCGAATCTTCCATTAATGAGCATGTGTATAGATAAAGAGAAAGGAGTTATTGAAGATCTTCTGATGCTAGAGATGTCGATCAAAATCCTCGAACACCTCAATAAGATCCAAGCCAACATCACTTTATAGGGGATTTTCATGTCCTCCCAGTTGCATAAAAATTCTTTGATTAAGCTCCTCATAGGACCCACAATTCTTACTACTATTACCCCTAAAGAAACCGTCCACATGGTTGGATCTCTGATCGCAACGAGGTTCGTCTCCTTTTCCAATGAAGAAATTCCTAATATCAATCATGATCATAATTATGGTCTCAACATCTCGATTATAGTCATGGGAAAGACAGTTTCATTGGCACTTATTGATAACGGGACGTCTTTGAATGTATGTCCAATAAGAACTCTCAATTTTGGGGGTATAAAAGTCAGTGATACCACCCCCACTTATGCATTAGTCCACGCTTATAATAATATCTATCGAGAAGTTATGGGTTCAATAAATATCACACTTGGGGTTGTCCCTATATTCTCCCAAATCGAGTTTCAGGTCATTGATATACCATTCTGTTTTAACTTGCTCCTTCTTTATCCTTGGCTTCATAATATCAGAGGTGTGTTCTCCTCCCTCTATTAGAATCGAAAATTCTTTGCTAACCATCATGTCCTCAATATCATCGAGGATGACAACAACTCTGATGGCAACAACACAAGTAACCCTATTTTAGAATTTTAGCATGTGGCTAATGACAGAGTATGCCCAGAGCACAACCTATATGGCAAGGAAAATGTGATCTATATGTTTAAGAATATGTGTTTCATGCATGCAATGGGGCTAAATCACTGTCAACAGGATATTATTGAACCAATAGTTCTAAAATAAGCTTTCCCCCCGTGTTCTGGGTTATCAACCATCACAAGCTGAACTCATAGCCCTCTGTTAGCCATATTGGAAGAGTGTGTTGAAAAAAAAGTCCATCTCAGAAGACTCCTTAAATGGGAAAAATCCCAAGGAAGGCGAGGATTTACGCTTTCGTGGTTTCCCCAAACTGTGGTACGAACCTATTGAGATGAAATTGAAAATAGGATTAGAAATTTTCTTTGAAGACGCAATCATCTGGACTGAAGACTCGAAGAATGAGATGAAACCCCTTACCATAAAATATGTGGATTTAAGCTCTTCAAGCATTAAAAGTTTCGAGAGGAGTGACATCGATGAGTCGTTTAGTTTCCACACACTGGTGTTGTATATCTGCATGATCCACACTAAGGTTGAGTGTTCTGACCCATCTGTAAAAATCATCCCTGCTAAAATTCCACTCCTCATTTGGCGCAATGTTCTTGTCAACCCAACTATATCCAACCCTAACCATGTTGTTTACCGTCTGTAAAATGAACCTCGATTTGTTCCTTATTTTTCTATTACTGATATCAATGTAAACAAGGCCTCTTTTAATGGGGTTCTCAATGTTATATTTTCAGAAAATATTTCTAATGAATTGAATGAAGATTTTGGGAATCTTTTTGTGCCTTATATTAATTGTATTGATTCTAATCAAATAATTGGTGAAGATGATCTAACAAATGAACAATTCTTATTTAATATTAATAAGGAAAAAAATTAAACAACGTAACTGCATTCAAACTAATGATGATGAGACTATTTTTATTTATATTAGTTCTAGTAGTAATCCTCATGAGATTAGGATAGGGTTCACCCTCAATGAGCATAAGCGATCGTAATTCGAAGAAATCTTAAAAGAATTTATGAATGTCTGTGTATGGTCATATAGTGAAATGCTTGGAATCAACCTAGAAAATGTGTATCGTGACATTCCCACTCATCCAAGAAGCAAGTTTGTCAAGTAGAAATTGAGAAAATTTTGGATTGAGTGGTCCTTCAAAGTAAAAAATGAAGTTGTCAAATATTTAAACATAGGCTTCATTCGTGTGGTCAAGTATCCTACATGGCTCGTAAACATCGTCCATGTGCCAAAATTAGGAGAAAAAGTTGGCATGCACATTGACTTTCGGGATCTAAACAATGCATATCCAAAGAACAATTATTCGTTACCCAACATCGATATAATTATTGATAAAACTTCCATTCATACCCTTACGTCATTTGTCGATGATTTTTCCCGTTACAACCAGATCAAGATGCATCCCAACTACCAAGAGAAGATTGTCTTTATCAACCCATGGGGAAGCTTTTGCTACATCGCCATGCCTTTCAGCCTAAAAAATGGTGGATCTACCTACCAGAGGGCAACTACAACCACTTTTCATAATATTATTAATAAAGTGGTCGAAGTCTATGTTGAAGATATGATTATCAAGTCCAAAACTAAAGAAGGTCACATCCTTGCCCTGAGGAAATTCTTTGAGCGATTGTGGTAATAGTAGGCGTGTCTCAATTAGTAAAAACACATCTTCATAATCACGAAACGCAAACTCCTCGATTTTATGGTCAATGAGAGATGGATAGAAGTATATCCTACTAAACTTAGGGAAATTCTCTAAAATCTTCCACCTTGGATGGAGAATGAAGTTCACGACGTCCTAGGTTAACTCTTGTACATTAGTCGGTTCATTAACCAGTTAAACTCCATATGCAGACCGATCTTAAAAATTCTTTGGAAGCATTCTAACAAAGTCTATAATGAGGCATGTTAATAAGCCTTTTACAAGATCGAGTGGTACCTTACCCGAACTACGGTGCTCATGCCACCGCAGAAAGGTCTCCCCCTCTTTTTATACCTCACTATCACTGACACAGCAATAATAGCTATGCTAACCAATGCATTGAGGTGTCACACAAAGAAATCTCCATTTACTACACTAGTTGAAATCCTCTAGGGTATAAAGTAAACTTCTTCAAATTACATAAGGCGTCTGTCACCTTAGTTTGGGTCGCTCAGGACCTCCAGCATTACATGCTTGCATTCCCCATCAATTTGGTGTCTCGAATGGATCCCATGAAATGCCTGTTAGAAAAGCCAATCTTATCCACTCCCATGTCTCGTTGGTTAATGCCACTATTCAAATTCAACATCACACATGTCACTTAGAAATCCATGAAAGGATGAGTCATCTCTGACTACCTTGTCAATAATCCCATTGGAGAAGTAGATGTATGGATTTTTGAGTTCCCGAATGAAGATATCCTTTATAATTCTCATGAAGAGTTCTGATGGAAGATGTTCTTTGGTGGAGATGCTAATAACAAGGGATATGTAATAAGAATACTACTAATCTTCCTTGATGATTCTCCTGTTAGAAAATCCATCCTTATCCACACTCCTATCGTCATCAAGTTGGACTTCTCCTGCACCAACATGACAAAGTATGAAGCATGCATTATAGGTCTCAATACTTCCCTAGAGAAAGGAATCAGATGCATTGATGTCATAATATAAGTCCTTTGAAAGTGGAAAGTCAAAGATGAAAAACTCCTACCCTTTCATGCTCAAATCAAAGGTCTCACCTCCTAATTTGAGGGTATCTCGTTCCACTATCTTCCTCACTCAAAAAATAATTTTGTCAACGCATTGGAAACCTTGGACTTTATGGTTGATATGCTTGAGAGAATAACAATGTCTCCCCTTTTAGTCTAAAAGCAGTCTGCACCCACTCACTACTACCACGTCGAGCTCACAATAGAAGATGGCCCAGACATAGTTGGACTGTGGTAATACGATATTTGTTGCCTCTTAAAGCATGGTAAATATCCCTAGGTGGATAATAAGAAAGAACGCGCGACCCTTCACAAGCTTGCTTCTCAGGACATCATCTGTGATAAAGCTCTTTTTAAGAGAAATTTTAATAGAACCCATTTGCAATGCATAGAGAGGGCTAATGTTAAAGACCTGAAGCAAAAAATCCACAATGGGGACTATGGGGCTCACATGAATGGTCATATGCTTGCTAAAAAAATCATCCATTAGGGATATGACTTGACCACCATGGTCCAAGACTGCACTACTTATGTCAGAAGGTGCTTCAAACGCCAATAATTTTCCAATCTTCAGCACTTCCTTCCTAGATCTATACAACATGACTTCACCTTGGCCATTATCAACTTAGGGCATTAACATCATTTGAAAAGTCATTCCCAAAGCATTAAACAAGAACAAATTCATCCTACTCTCGATTGATTATTTCACCAAATGGATTAAAGTGAATCATACACGACGTTGCATGCGAAAAAGTGAACATCTTCATTAGAAAGAACACCATCTACTGTTATGGAGTTCCCCACGAGTTAATACGTGATAATGAGATCTATTTTGAAGCTAAAGTCACAAAAGTAGTTGATGAACATTTTATTCAAAGGCACAAGTCCTCTCCCTACCGACCACAAACTAATGGGTATGACGAAGCTGCTAACAAAAGCCTCAAATCCATAATCAGTAAAATGATTGAAATTTGTAGAGATTGGGTAAATCGGATCCCATATGCCCTCTGGGGCTACCACACCTTTATCAAAACATCAAGTGGAGCAACCCCATACTCCTTGGTATGCGGCATGGAAGCAATCCTACCTGTCCAACTCGAAATAACCTCTCTATGGGTCATGCTCGAAAGTCAAGTTGGAACAATTAATTGGCAGCAAAGTTGCTACGATAAACTTGCACTTTTAGATGAAAGAAGACAAAAGTATCTACACTATATACAAGGGTACCATCATCACATTTCATGATGATTCAATAAGAAATTCAAAGACTGTAATGTACTAGATGGAGATCTCTCTCTTAAAGAGATTATTAAACCCATTTGGGCCCTGAGAGGAAAATTCAAACCTAACTAGAGCAGGCTAGACCTCATGAAGAAGATTCTGTCAAATGGAATCTCTACACTCATAGACCTTTACGGGGAAGATATGGTGCATCCAGTCAACTTAGATCATCTTAAGAAATTTTATCCTTAATCTAACTCTTGTCGTGCTACGACTCTCCTTGCCACCCATTTATTTTTAAAATAAAAATTAAAACTTACAAAACAATTTTCAAACCCAATAGAGGTACATATGCAGACTATAAAGTCACTTTGGCATGGTCCTTTTTTTTCACAAAATATTATTCTCTTCTCTCACTGAGAACACTAGTCTCTCTCATCATTAAAATGAACAAAAGGATTATATATGCCTTAGTAATCAGTATACATAATTCAAATAAAAAGAAAATTCTATAAAAGGCACAACGAAATATTCCAAAGCATCACTTCATTCTTTTATTCAAAACAAAGCAATTATATAAAGTATCAGTGATAAGGAAGTCCCAAAATACCTTCATAGCAATACCAGCTCTACGACCTAGCCTACACAAACACAAGTTCACCTATAACCAAACTTGCCCCACACTTATAAAACCCTGCCTCAACTACGAGGTAGGCTTACCTCATCACCATAACCACCATCACCAGTCCTCAGAGTACCCCAAGAACACCAGTCCTGATAGTATTTCCTAATGAGGTCCATGGAAGGTATGCCTTGATCAACTTAAATGAAACCACAATGCCTCCATCGTGAGTATCAAATATCATAAGCCACCTCCGCCCAGTTTCCTCATCACAAATCTTCGTGACCACATTCCCTCATAGCCGTATTAATTAATCTTCATATAAAACCCCATGTTCCCTAATAGATTGGGACGGATGGGTAGCCGACCTGCAACAGTACCTTAAAGGCACTAAAGTCATCCTCAAAGACTCAGTCAAATTCTCCACATGAAAGAAGTTGGTTATGATCATAGGAATAATTTTCTCCCAACTTGACACTAAGTTGCCAAGGATAGTATAAGAAAGTTTGGTAAAGGCCTACCAGTCGAACATAGCGATAATTTCCCAGTTGTAGGTTAGGCTGCAGTTCACGGCACCATGGCACTAACCAACGAAGGTATCTAACCCCGTACTCCATGAGCCAGTTAACCCAGTTCTTTATAGAGGGATCGGGGCTATGTACGTATCGCATAAAGAAGTTTGGAACATTAGTCATAGGATACTCAAGGGTAACCACCATGCAAAGCCCCTTTAACAACCACATGAACATCATCACAGGGTTGCCTCGTAAAAAGATGGCCCAACCTGATTTCCAATCATCCAGTCCACTCGATGTCTCCATCAATATGGTAGCAGTCGAATTGTGATGATACTACATTCATAGTAAGATTGGGTATGCTGAGGGTGTGACATCATATTGCCTATCACCAAGGGAATCTTGACAGTCAGTCCCAAGGCTAAGGTGTCAACAGAGCCATTTTCAGAGACACCGAAGGAAAATGATACAAGATAGGAATAGTCGTAATAACACTAGGGTCGACCCCTAAAATAACATAAAATTATTCATAAATAAGATATGACTCGTCTAAGACAAAGTGAAACATATGGTCTTTAGAGTACTAGAACAACAAATATGCTTCCACAAGATTCCATCCAATATGACGATTATTCCAGAAAGCAATTGGGCACAAGTTGAATGCCTCTTAGTTGACATTATACAAACACATGGATTCCAACCCATCAAGATAAGCAACAAAAGCCTCAGTCATGGGAACTACCATCTCAAAAGAGAAATAAACTTTGTTGAACAAAGTGAAAGGAAGAAGTTGAGATGTGATTTAAAACTCCAGCGCGAAGGCCCCTCTTGTACATGAAATCCTCCATAAAAGATGAAAGAATCAGTTTTCTCCTACAATAACTACTTTTTAATAAACAAAAGTACATTAAAAGGACAATATTGGCTGAAAAAACAACTTTGACCTAACCAGTATGCTGATAGGCACAACAAGGGGGTATGCCGATCGGCACATCCCCTATTTGAGATTTTTCCTACATTTCCTCTTTTTTCATTTTTCAAGTAAGGCCCGTTTATTGAAAAAACGATTTTACAAAGGTTTTCCCGGGTATTTCTTCCTAGAAAAACTTTCAAAAATACATATTTTAATTTTTAAACATCTTTTTCACTTTTTCATATGTAAAACCCTTAGTGGAAAATTAAAGTGCATATAGACAAGGTCATTTGATTCAAGATAAATCAAGAAAATAAAAAACGCATCTCATATATATACCGTTGTATTTGCATTTTTTAGGAAAAAAGTAAAAAAAAACACTGTCGAGGCGCAACCCCAACTTTCCAAAAGCCTGCAAGCTAAACCACCACCTCAAGGATCTCAATGTATGCATTTCCCATGATGAAAAGCAGTGTACCCTCTTCTCCCAGAACCAGAACTCTCTTCACACCCCTTAGAAGTTATCAACGGTGTCGTGCAAGATCTAGCCTATTTTCTCACATGATTGGACATAGAAGCCATCCAATCTCAGACATCATGCACCCAAGATGACGACACATAAACATTCTGCAAATGAGAAAATCGATCAAAGATGAGAAAGTCAGTAAAAAAGAAAAGAACTCAAAATTAAAGTGCAAAAATGAAAGGTATAGTCATACTTCCCTCCAAAGAACATCCTCGTAAAAATAAGGGAAACTATCTATCATAGTATAAGGGCGATGAGTCACAGAGACAACATGTCTGCCACCCAATTGTATGTGGTAAGAATGATGGAGAAATGTTGGATGGTAGTATGCTCTATCTCTACTGTCGTGCCACTCCCCGTGGTATACACTAAGGAGACTGGCACATTATTACCCCTTTTAAGTACTGTCGACAGTGGGTGAACACTCTCCATATCACAGATATATTACGTCATCAACCAACTGGTCGCAGAGTTTAGATAAACATACCCTTTAGTCACATTCGTGTAGAGCATATAGGGCTCACTCGCCATCGTTTCTAACCTCGCCTTGCCTGGCGTCTCCTTCATATTCCTCTTGTAGTCAGGAGGCACTGACGGTAGAACCTCTACCTCAACCTTCATCACTTTCCTCATGACCATCTATCCTAGGTACGAGATCAACCCAAACTCTTTCACCATCAGTCTTCACATCTGGGCATCAACGCCCGTAACCCTCATAGACGCCAAGGACAGATGTGAAGGATAGAACATCACCTGTCTCCAAATAAAATTCAGTCATTAAAAATCTAAAAAAAAATGTAAAAATTACACAAAACCCCAAAAAATAAAACCAGAATTTAACTTGATGACTCGTTAGGGCGTTCAACACCACCCTCACATCTTTCCAGGTTAGGAACTCCTTTGACTTACTATTCGACCTCATCCAATGGTACATCCTTATGAAATCCCCCACCTCACTCACCGTCAGAGACACCAACCTAACGTTGTTCTTAATCACTTCATAAAACCACATCTGCAGAAGTAAACACAAAATTTTCTCAAATCTCAAAAAATAAGAAGAAAATAAAAAAAACAAGAGCGATATCTAAAAGTCACCTCTAGTAGGTACGTGGCCCCCATAAAGTCTATCGATGATATTTATTGAAAGAATCCAAATAATCATAGAGGAACGATAACATAAAGCTCCTCCACTCATACAAGTGAATCTCAAAGATAACCCATAGAAAAGGAAGAAAACATAAATGGACGACATCACTACTCCTCGCCACTAAAAATCCCCCTAATAAAAGCAAAATAAACAAAGGGTTGTCTGCCTCACCTTACTCCCATCGATAACATCAATTCATCTGGCCATCAAGATGTTCTTCAAAACTAATATCCTGACCTATTCCCCATAAATAATCTACCTCGATCACCTAGGGTATCATGAATCGCAACCTAAAAAATGCACAGCTTCCGGTCCACTATAATTTGTTGACCCTCGCACTCCAACCCCATCAAGTGAAGTACATCCATCGGAGTGACCTTCATCTCTCTCGTTCCCAAATGGAACGTGTGAGTAGTGCCCTACCACCTCTTACCTAAAGCACACAGCACCGCAAAAGATCACGGGGTCTTATCCAAGGCCACCAGAGGACTAAAATCGGTAGCCTTTACCATCAACTTCACCGCCCTAGGGAGCTTCTCCCACACCTTATTAATCCCCGTGGAATAATGACAACAGATGCTAGATGAAGAAACATCCATCTACACATAAGAAAAAATTCTTACATCCCCCTCAAAAATCAAAGAAATAATAAATTTAAAAATAATTGTAAACATTCACATAACCGTTCAGATTCTTTACCCTCAAGGATCACTGATTCCCAAGATCCTTCAGCAAGAACCTCTCGTCAGTCACAGTCTCTAAACTATCATATGCATTATCACTCCCAAGCACCAGTACCTCTGTGTCACACTACTCTAAGTCGACCCAGTCATCAGTGGTTATAAAAGGGTCATTGGTCATGCCTTTCATCAGTCCTTTCGAAGGAAAGATATTTAAGACTAATTTCTATAATGAGAGAGAGAGAGAGAGATTATTTTTTTGAAAGTGCAAAAAGTGATAGACCCCCCTTTTGATAAGGGACCAGGGGTGTGCCAATCGGCAGTCCTCTGGTCATGACTATCGCAATGACCTCTCACCTTCCCCGAGAAGCTCAAGAGTCCGTACCATATGTCGATGGGCACACCCCTGCCAATGCCTATCGGCATGCCCCTTAATTGTTGTCATAAAATTCCAAAAAATTGCCCAAAACATTTGCAAAAATCCTCCCGAAAAGGTGAAAACCTTAAAATCCATCAAAATCATAATTCTTAACACAAAAATCATTTATACATTATGCATTCAAAAATTCATCAATTACACATCATCGCAAAAATCATTCTCAATCCTTTAGGTGCACAAAATTGGCCTCGACACTCTGAATTAGGACGCTTTTACTTTTAGGTCCGCAAGTTTATCCTTAACCCATTGAATTGGGTCGTTTTACTATGTAGGCCCACAAAATTGGCCTCGACCCTCTGAATGAGGTCCCTTTCACTCTTTAGGTCCACATAATTGACCTAGACTTATAGAATTGGCCTTAACCCTTTGGATTAGGTCGCTTTCACTCTTAGGTCCGCAAAATTGACTTGGGCCTACAAAATTGGTCTTGACCCTCTGAATCAAGTCATTTTCACTCTTTAGGTCTGTAGAATTGGCCTCGACCCTTTGAATTAGGTTGCTTTCATTCTTTAGATCCTCATTATTAACCTAAAATTGGTCTTGACCCCTGAATCATGTCATTTTCACTATTTAGGTCCTTAGAATTGAAATTAACCCACTGAACCAGTCACTTCCAACTCTTTAGGCCCACGAGGGTACCCTAAATACCCAGTAGAGGCATCAACCCATTGAATTAGTCGCTTATGCTCCTTAGGTCCTTAAAATCATACCTTTAGCCTCAACACTTATGACTTTCCAGAAAGGTGTCTACCTTTCGATGACCTTCACTTATACAAAGATCTACCTTCAAGGGTATCCTAAGACACCCCATTCTAGTTCCCTTCAAATAGCTCCTTAGATGATTAATACCATCCCTTTCATCCTCGTACCCCCGGTCCTACTCCAAACCTTGATGCAAAGGCCACACATCAAGGTTCTCAATACCCTTTCCAACGGTCAATATCATGCAATAATCAACCTTACAATTTGAGAGTACTTGCCTTTTTACTCCTAACCCTGACTAAGAGGCCATTGGTCACTTTCGAGCTCTATTTAACCTTGGCCAACTCTCGTACCCGAGGGTTTCTCAATTCATTTTTATAGGGGTCTGAATACCCTTTCCAACAGTCCTCCCAATGCACGATTCAGACATATGATTTGTATTTTATGCCCATTTTTCTAAAAAAAGGACATTTTGGACGGCTAATAAGAACCCCTATCCCTCTTCCTATCGACATAGTGGTACTTTACTTAGCCTGCAGGCCAGGGGGCATGTCGATAGGTAGTCCTAGGCATATTCTGATCGGAATACCCCCAAAACCTAAACGTTCCTATTTATTCTCAAAGGACCCCCTTCTCAAAATCTGGAGAGTTTCTACCTTTTTCGTTCACTTCATCACCATAAACAACCATCCTTTATCATTTTAAAAATCATAAGCAAAGCTTCATAGAAGGTCTAATTATGCCCTATTCTAGCTGATTTAGCTAGTATTATCTATCACACTCTATCACTCTTAGAATATCTTTTGCTTTAGTTTTAGTTTTCCACCCTTAATAATCCTTTTTTATTACATATATATATATAAAAACATAATTTCATAAATTCCCCAAGAAAAAGGGGTTTAATCCTTGAACCCCAAATTGGAATTTTCCTACACTTTATCCACTTGTGCACATTTTTTAACAAACTAAAAATAAGAAAATTCTAGTTTGGGGTTCATGGGTTGAATCCCACCCTTGTGTGTTATCTAACTACATGGACTTTAATGCCAATTTTCTCTATGTAGGCATCCCGAGTTCACCGTGACACTCAAGTTATCTTTCCATATTTCACGTTCTCCCTATCTTTTTACATACAAACACACACACACACACACACATGCATCACTCACAGTTATATACTATTTTATATAATATAGTTTGGCTCTTTAGTGATCTCATCAGCATGTGTGCTCATTTTTTTATAATGAGGGGCATCATTCACATTTTTAGCAATATTTTTAATTCATTCGTGCACACTCCTTCGACTTAGTCATTCTCATGCTCCCCATGATACATACACGATGGCATCACTCCTTATGTACACACACACACACACACACACACACACACACACACACACACATATATATATATATATATATATACCATTTTCACACTAATTAATTTAGACCCCATTTAGGAGAGAAAATATAATATTTTTATAGCCAATGAGATACCGAAAGGCAAAATGGGTGCCTAACACCTTCCCATTCCTTAATATAGTACCCAGACCCGTGATCTACTTGGTTTCGTATGCATCAGTTTCTCTTGTGATGTCGTTTCTTCGGGGATGGCTATATCTTTTGTCTATTTTGAGCAAAATAGTCTTGCAACTCTATTATTTATATTCTTACCCCTCGACGATGATCAATTTATGTCCATGAGAGCCTTCGAATAACACGAGTGGTGAAAAGGGAAGTTCTCTTCCTTAAACCCACTCTTCGTGAACTATCGACTTTTCCTTGAGGGTGAACCCAGATTTGATTTTACCCCATTTTAGTCCCAAGATGGCCACAACTCCGTCGAGATTAGCTAAGGCAGTTTCCTCACGAGATTTTATTTTAGTGAGAGGGTAAGGTCCTCCCTAGTTGGGTGAAAAATTTTCCTCTATAAATCCCGGAGGTTTGATATTTTCATTTAGGACTAGATATCCTTATTATATGTTTCACCTTTTGACTCTCCTATTAAATACCCAGGCGATCGATTGTTGGTTGACCTGATTGTAATAAGAGGCCTTTAGTCTCCTTTCCTCTAGGAGAGCTAGCTCATCATAGCTGGCTTGGACCCAGTAGGTTTCATCCACCTGGCTTTTAAACATGACCCTTAACGAAGGTATCTTAAGTTTTATGGGTAGGAAATCCCCCATTCCATAAACCAATGACTGAGATAACCCAGAGGACATGCGGGATCTTATCTAATCATTTGTTATAGGTATCTATTATTTGTTGATGATGTTTTTAATATTCTAGGTACAAACTTTGATTAATCTGTTGGTTTGGGGTCTGTATTGGGAATATTTGTGTCGAGTAATCTTGTACTCATGTAGTTGGTTTCTAACCTCTTTATTAAAGTGAGAATCGTTGTTTGGTACTAACTCATGGGATATGCCGAAGTGGCAGATGATGCTCAGTATATAAATTTGGCTACCTTCGTGATGTTCAGAGCCGAGTAATCTTCGACCTGACCTACTTCGTGAAGTAGTCGATGGCGACCAATATGAACTCGTGCCTGATGGAGGATTTAGAGGTAACTTTCCCTATGATGTCTATACCCCAGGTGGATAAATTCCATGGTGAGGTCATGAAATAGAGTTTTTGGGGGTCGATATTGTCATGGGGCATAAATTTGGAACTTGAGGTGCAATCCTTTTGCATGGTAGTCCAGTGGTACGACTGTGGTAGTAGAAAGGGTGTGTTCACTCATGTGTGGGCCTCATTCGACTGTATGGATTTTTTCCATGATCTCAAGGGTCTCATCCTCTGTGACGGAACTTAAGCGGACTCCGTCAAACCCTCTTTCATAAATTTGGCTCCCACAGATAATGAACCGAATAACCAATCATCCTAAGGAGAATTGATCAGTCGAGGAAGAATCTGGCGGGTAGTGATTCTTGTTCAGTAAGTTCCATATGTTGTAGTATTATATCGTTGGTCATACTTTCATTTCTTCTATGGCATTGATATCAAAGTAGTAGGAGGGTGCACTCTATCTAGTTACTACAGATGTGATCTTTATGGCTTCTTCTGGCATATCTATTATGGAGTCTATAGTGTCGAGTGCATTCATAAAGTCATTTTTAACTAGGGAGAGTAAGTAGAATTCAAGATTCTTAAATAGTGAAGCTACCTCTTCTGGGTAGGCATGGTAAGGTCATAATTTATCGTCGTGAATTATCCATTTACCTATTTGACAGATGACGAGGCTTAAATCTGCATAGACTTTCGTTATGTGGTTCCCATTTCGAGAGAGAGTTTGAGACATGTGATGAAATCTTTGTATTCATCCACGTTACTGGTGCACTCGTAGGTGAGTTATATAGTTGATGGGTGTTTAAATCGTATGTGACCTCAGACCCACAGATGCTCCCCTTTAGACCTCATACATGTAAGAGGAGAGGAATGCCAAAGTGTGAGATAATGGGAGTCCTGCGTCCAATGTCAAAGGGTTTTACACTGTTTACTAATTCATAAAAGATTTAATAAAATTTAGGAGACCTCTTGAGATTTGGTCAAAAGATTTTGAGGTCCTTAAGTCATTTGTCAACAATCCAAATAACTTTAGGAAGTAATTGATGTACTTATCTAAGGGTTCATGAGTATTGATTTAAGTCTCAACAAGGTATACAAGGTGTAAAATAATTAGAAATGATTCCACTTATAAATGTAAGCTTATAACAGTGGGTTGACAGAGTACAGAGCATGGAGTAAACATTTATGAATGCTAAAACTCTTAGTTCACTGAATGTATGGAGACTTGAATGTATCTTTAACCTTCAACCGACCTTATATTTATATGAAAAATATAAGAGAGAGAGAATGAATGCAATGTCACAACAAGGTTGTGATTCCTCTGAGGTCTAACGGTGTCAACAAGGTGGTGGAGTGTTGCCCAAAGTTTTTGAAGGTGGTGTAAGGTAGTTGTTGAGTGCATTAAATATAGATGGGAACCTTCAATAAAAGTAGGCTTTAGTGGTGGCGACAGCTAAAATGATGTTGTTATTTTCACCTACCCACCAAAATAGTTACAAAAGATTTACTGGAGGTCCTGGAGGGCTGGGGCTGCCATAGATTGATCTTGAGGTATTTCGCAATAATATATCTTTTTGTGGAGGATTTAATGACTTTGGAAGGATATTTCTCTTCAAATTGAATATGTTATGGGGGCATCAGTCATGACAGGACTTTGGTTATGTGGTCTTTGAACATGGTTGGAGTGTCATGTTAGAACGGGTAGCTATTCTAAGAGGAGTAAGAGGTGACTGAGTTCTAATATAGTGCAGTGGCATTTTCTTGAGGATAGTGAAGGTGTTGGGGGCTAAGAAGCAGTTTGTTTAATATTAAAGATCAGTCTTGGGACCTCTGCTCCTATCTGAGAGCACCCTCCTACTGGAGAATATCGGAGAATAACAGTACTTTTGGATTCACAGATCGGTATTAATGAACGAAAAGCTGAGGGAAGGATCAGCGGTAGCATAAGAGACTAAAGGGACTTAGAGCCTTTTAAATATTAAAGTGTTAAATTGGGTATCATCAATAGTTATAGGGATTCGACATGAATCAGTATATATCATAAGCATTCTGATATTGAATCCTCTTTTATTAGGGGCTTCATCGAAGTAGAGTTCTAAATTTTCTCTATTATTTAAGGAAAAGAGATCCTAGTTAGGGAATGTCGTATCATTTTCTTCTTCCTCATCTGATAAGATTTGTCCTGTGAAAAGGACTAACATGGCTCTCCATTTTGTGTATTTTTGCATGGCATATGTGATTTCGAATTCATATAGCATTGACATCCACTTGTCCATAAGAATAGAGATAGTAGGATTCTCGAATAGGTATTTAAGAAGAATCATCATAAAGATGAGTCATACATTGAAGGATATCATGTAATAGCAAAGTTTACGAGTGATCCACACAACAGACATACAAGCCTTTTCTATGGCGGTGTATTTAAGCTTGTAGGATATTATATTTTTGATGACACAATAGATGTCATATTCTATCCAAAAACTTTTTATGTATTGGGTTAATATGGCTTCGACATCCTTGTCGGTTGTGGTCATATAGAGTAGGAGAGGTTTTTTTTTATTAAGGAGGCACAAATATAGGGGTGAGTGAGATACTCCTATATTTTCTTGAATGCTTCTTGCCACTGAGCATTCCAATCTTTGGATGAGTCATTTTTGATTATTTAGAAAAAAGGTTCACATATGGTGGTAAGATGGTTGATGAACATACTTATAAATTGAATATGACCTAAGAAACCTCTAACCTCTTTCTCCATTTTGGGGGGTAGCATATCCCATATGGCTTTGACCTAGGTGGTGTCTATTTTTAATTCCATATTTGCTGATAATGAATCTGAGGAACTTCCCTTTATTTAATCTAAAGACATATTTCTAAGGGTTTATCCTCATTTTGAAGAAATGTAACGTTTGAAAGAATTTTTGGAGCGCCAAAATGTGTCCTTTGTGATCTATAGATTTAATGATCACATCTTCTATGTAGACTTCCACTTCCTTGTGTAATAGGTGATGAAGGATGGCTGGTGTTACTCTTTGGTAGGTTGTTATGGAATTCTCAAGACCATTGGGAATAATCGTGTAATAATATGTTCCCCATGGGGTGATGAATCTGATCTTTTCTCGATCGTTAGGATTCCTTTTTATGTGGTTATATTCTGTGAACCCATCTACAAAGGACTTAAGTGCATTGATGGATATGCCATACACCAATAATTTGATATATGGTTTAGGGAAATAATCCTTGGGGAACTTTTCCATTGATTTTAGGTATGGGTATGATATTGGCTAGCCATTTTGGGTTATTCTACTACTCAGATGAATCCGGTGCTGAATTATTTCTCCACTTCCTCCTTAACTTTTAGGTACCATTCAGTTATTAGTTTATGAAGCATCTGTTTGATAGGATTGTCATTAAGGAGAGTGGGTATCTCGTTCATAAAATGGTTGGGTCGATTTCGGTCATATAATTATAATACCACGTGAATACGCCAGCGAAACTGGCAAGGAGATTAGTGAACTTCTTTTGCTTATTCTCATTAAGGGGATACCCTATTTATAGTTGTTTGGGGTTCTGGGGAGTGCCTGAGTTTATGGTTATTATGTCATCCTCATTGGGAGACATGCGTCTATTTTGACTTTGGTCAAGTTTTCACAAGTGTTTTAAGTATTTTAGATTCGGAGAGTCATCATTATTAGGTGTGAGGTATAATCCATCATTGGATTTACAATTCATCACATGAAACACACTCAGGAAAAAATTGGAAATCATAATTTATTATGCCATTAGATGAAGAAAGGACAACATTGATGATAGCAAAAGAAGTATGATTTATAGAGGGATACATTAGGAGAGGGGATGATGGGGAAGTCAATTTTTAATACGATGGACTCAAAAGGCCTCTGGATTGTGGGAACTAGTCTAAATTTGATAGAGGTCTAATTATGTAGTATGATTGTGCTCGTGATATTAGTGATGATGTGGTCCATATTCTACCGGAAGACCTTGGGAGTAGTCTTCGGATGATTTTTAACTTTGGTGAAGACTACATACTGTGGCAGGCGGTGTTCCTTGAACTGGGTTGTTTTTTCCTTGAGGGTTTTAATAGTGTTATCATATATGTCCATAAAGGGGTAGGTGTATGGTGGGGCTTGTGAGAGGGATTGCAGTAGGTGATGGTAGTTTTCCTCATTCCATTAGTAGTCCCAGAGAGGCTGAGAGATCTTATCTTGAGATTCGGTTGAAGGCGGTGTTTAGTCCTACTGAATCCAGTATAAGAAGGTAGATATTGAGCCTGAGGATGCTGGTTAATCATTTTTCTCCATAGTGTTACTGTGGGGAACATAGGCGATGTATTATCGTGGAAGAATTCTGCGGGACTTAAGTTTGAGTGGCCCAATATGGAAAATAAGACTGTGTTATCGAGAAGCAAGGAGGGTAGTCCCCATTCGAGCTCTTACCGGTGGGGGGGGGGGGGGGGGTATGTCCTCCTATGTAACCCGTAAGACATTGAGTTTGTTGTAGTTAACTTCATGGATTTTTTCATAATCTATATATAACCCTTAATCATATAGTATATCCATCCCAGGTCGTAAAGATATAATTGATTCCTCCCACTATGGTTCTGGGAGATAGTGATAAGGAAAGTTCACCCCTGATAGGCAGACGTGGTCGTTCTACCCATAATAGGAGTCTTTGGTACTAGGGGCTTGAATTTTTCTATTAGTCTTGTATCGAGTTTTCCCTTGTGCTCCGTGGTTGTGATGGCTTCGAGGGTTCCTTATTGATTCCTTCCAAGCCTTAATCCTAGCATGTATCTCATCTTATGAATGATATGATGAATAACTGGTCCTTCCTCTATCATATGCACAAGTGGGATGAGATGTAATTAATTGAGGCATATGCTGCTGATCTCGTGATAAGTATCCAAAAGTGGGATAGTATTGGTGTTAGCGACCATGGCCCAACTGTCATCCCGTTAGATTGTAATTTCTTTTGTTTTAAATAAGAATCCAATACCATGTGCAGTGAAAAGGGTAATTATCCAATGGGATATATCCAAGAACTTTCTAATATGAGGTTGAAGTTAGTTGGGACGTCGAGTACTTAAACATCTATGTCGCATTTGATAGGCCCCACTATGAGCGTGAGAGTGACGAATCCCAAGACCTCTTATGGAGTATTTTCATAGGCCTTAATGGCTCTAGAAGAGGGCATAAACTCAGAGGCGGTGTATCCCAGATCGGTAGAAGCACGAAGGGGGAATACATTGATGGTTGACCCATTGTATATTATTACTAAGTGGTTTCATCCTTGCATGGGGAGGTCCTCATCATAAAAGATAATGTAATGCTGCATGGTAATGGTCATAATTATAGTGGACGTCTTGATCAGACTCAGGTTTTAAGGCGTAGAAGCTTGAGACAATAGGTGGATAAGGGAGGCATGGTGTTCTCTATATGTAGCTAGCAACTCTCAGATGGTGATATTAGCTAACGTGTGGCTGAATGTTTCCTAGACTTTATTATTTTCTTGAGGAGGGGGGGGGGTGATAGTTTCTGAAATGGGACCCTTCTCTTTGTTATCGGGTTTAGGAAGAGTAAAGTGTCATCCAGACCGGGTGAAGAAGTTGACCTCCATATCTAGGGAAGCCTGGGCTCTGCTTGTGACTCTTGTTTGGCCTTCTCAAGGTGGAGTTAGAGGTCTACCAAGGATATAGGTTTGGAGGTAGAAGGTGTTACATATAAGACTATCACTTTATCCCAATCATGGATGGGATTCTATTTTGGGTTAGTGGGGGCTTTATTTAGAGTTTTGAGGAGAATTTGAGATATGGTGCCATATATCTAATGTATGGCCATGTGGTAATCTAAGGTAGGGGTAAAAAGTTATGCTACCATAACTAGGACTTTATCATTTATTTAGTTTCTCATATAAGATGGGGATTCCATTGACCTGGACGATCTTCTCCAGATGTCATCATCTAAAGCGGTCTCTTGAAGGTTTTCGTCATCAGTTTAGGTTTTAAATTTCCTTGGTTTGTTTTCTTTATGATACTTATGACCTAACACTAGATGTCACCATAATAGTATCGATATTTAGCATATTTGTGTCCCCACGGTAAAAACCCCTTAACAAATTAAACAATGGACATTTCAAACACTACATACTGAAGGTTGTACAACTTCCCTTGTATAGGGTCGTGATGGGACTGAATAACCATTTATGTCTAGAAGTTACAGGAATATCTTCGAGTGTGGGATCTTCTAGCAGAAGGTGGCCCTGACGGGTCATTTTATATAGAGTTCTATGATGCCAATTGTGTGGGTGGCATTCAAATAAGTGTTTCCATAACTGCATCCCAGATTGGTATAGTGATGGGTCCATGGTGATATCCCGAGCACAAAGAAGTCAAATTCCAAATGCAAGATGAGTAATTCCAATTTGATGGCGGGACCGATATGGTTTTACGTAAAGTGCTTTTTGGGTTATGGGAAAACTCTTGGTGGCTTAGGATTAACTTTGATAGATCCGCATATGACATCCTGTATTTCCATCACCAAGTCATCCCACCAAATGGGTAGGATACTTTTATATATGATGACATTAGGGTGTCTTAGTTCTCCCTCTCTATTGAAAAACTAGAGAGTTAGACCTTCGTAGGAGAGACTCGGCTGTAAAATGTTTATAGTGTAGGCTCATATTTTCATGCAACTCGTCCAGTATTCATGTAGTTCAGGGCGATCAAGATATTTAGAAATACCCCTATATTTGATCCCAAACCTATAATATTGGGTGCTGGGATCCTTAAAGAATGTAGGTCCTTGTTCGTCAAGACCTAATACTTTTTGTGGAGAGTGGTCTCACTATCTCATCATTTCACAAATTTGGGGTTTGAGAATAATCTCGGACCCTGGTTTTGGTTATGTGTTTCCTTTAGTGAATATAAGGTAATCAAAGAAATCTATGATGCCCTGTTCAGAGAGGTGTGCATAGTATACGTGTTTGGGATTCAAGACCGGGGATTGTGATGATGGTTTTAGGTATTTGGAGGCGATGTTTACCTTAGTGGGGCATTGTATGGGCTTTGTACCTATAATTTGAAATGGGTTGATGTTGCCCCTGACATCCGTTCAAATTATGTAGATAGTAGCAAGATAGAGAACTTATAACTTAGTTCCTGGGGCGGGGATCGGGCAGTCAATACTCGTTGCCTATTGTCTTTAGTGTGAAATATTATGTAGGCGGCTATGACCCTGTTGATTTTATCGAAGTAGGTTCCACCTCTCTCTTAAAATACTTGTACGGGGGACATATGATATTCTGCCAGGGTTATCTCTCAATTAAGCCTGACAGGCGGTGTCTTTATGAGTGACGTGGGTTCTAATTATTTCCTATTTTTTGTACAATAACTGATGATGATATCGAAACTTCCAAGTAATGTTATCATCTAAACTGAGCAGCCTATCATGCTTGCTCATCTGTACTAAGGGCTAGAGTAATGAAGTGTTTGGATCAATAGTTTTGTCACATGTTGACTTATGGATGTGGCTCTTCCATTGTTCTCTAAAGAACTGTCAAAAAATATATTTGAAGTAGTGGGTAAGCGAGTGTTGCTGCTTTCATCAGATTCCGTAAGGGTAAATAGATGAATCTCTTAGGTCTACTCTCCCCGTCCGATTGATTGGATCAGTACAAAAAATGTGATGTGTTCCGTTGCTTAGAGGGCCTTTCCATACATCTATTACCATTCGACTAAATGATCTATGTTATCCACAAAAGGACTAATAAACCATGGTTCCTTCGAGAGCATGAACTCTCTGACTAAGAGAAAGTATGAGTTATAATGGTTTGTTTGTAGGAAGTGTATGGACATAATAAAAAATGTCATATGGTTGATGGTGGGTTCGGTCTCAGTGATGATTTTTATGGCGGTCAATGGTACACTTCGGTGAGTTTTTATTTGAAAAGGTGAGTGAATCCTCATTATTGATTTATGATGAATGGGAACCTTCAGGATGGCTGGGCCGGTTTGTGAGGTAAGGTTGTTTGATAAAGCGTTAGTGAACAGGTGGGGATAATATCTAAGGGGGTTGTTTATAACATTGGGCTTTAGTGGGATGAGGATCCCAGAATCAATGAGGTCTTGGATGACATATCTCAATGCCCAACAAGGATACGTGATGTGGTTGAATCCTTGATGAATCGCAGTGGGAGTTAACCTACCATTTTTTTTTATCTAGGATGGTGAGGGTGGTTTGGGGTTGAGTGGTTTAAGGTGACTACTTAACTATAAGGTGGTGAATACCCCGCTGAGAGGGGCTTGTAGATTTATGAGGTGTCTTTATTGGGTTCAAACCTATTTTGGTGAGGGTATAACTTGGTAGTTTTGGGGCTAACCCCTAGTTTTTAAGGTGAAACAGTGGCGACCATAGCTTGGGAAGTATTAGATGCAAGGTAAGAATTAGTTTGCGAACTCACTACCAGTGAAATGGGATGTAGAATCTCCCGAAGAGTTCTTTCTTATGTAATACTTGTTCTCTGGTCGGAGGGTCTCTTCAGTATACTTGGTTGCATTGGCGACCAATCTCTCTTCGATCAACCACCCTAGGTCATTAAGAGCTTTGAATTAATGGATTTAGGTGAGCCCATGTTTGTTCTGTACTTCATTCCAGAGGTTCTTGATCACGATCGCAATCTAATCATTTTCTTGAGGATGATTGACGATCTGAGTGGTCTTTTCTCTCCATTGGGTGATAAAGTCACTGACTGCTTCTCATTCCTCTTATTTCAGCATCTCTTGGTCTTTATGATTCTAATTCTTCATTGTATTCGTACTATTCAAAAAACACGACATACATCATCCAAGGTTTTGTTGGTTACCTCACGCTGCAGAACCATAGACAAGGTATGGGATCCTCCCAATAGAATGGCGGAGAACATCCTTTATAGTACTCATAGGCCTACATTCTTACATTTGGAGGTGGTAGTTAGACAAATTATCTAAGGGAATCCTTTGTATGTCTTAAAGGTCGACATCTTGAATTTATCCTGTAGTTGGGCTTCAGGATAGAGAGTCATCTTATTAACATCGGTTGACTCATTCGGGGTTTGCATTTTACTAATGGCTTCCTGGAGAAGACATAACTCATCTGGACCAGAGTTATCTCCTAGTTTGGCAGAGAAGGCAGAGGAGCAATCTCATCAGTTGGTGGAGGAGTTATTAATTATTTTTCTCTCGGCCCTTGATAGGTTGGGTGAGTGTACTCCGTGTATTAATGGTATGTTTCAAAGTAACCATAATGCTAAAATGGCACTTGTAAGTGGGGGACTCTGGTATTAGTGGGGCAGGCAGTGTGGGAATTATTCCATGTGGATCTTGAGGATTTTTAAGTATCATTTTAATTATCATTGAAGGTGGAGCACCAGTGTTGAGGATAAGGGAGGTATTATGTTTCTCCAGTCATAGATGTAGCAGAAGTCTCTTGTAGGTGGACCAGTGCTCGGCTTAGTACCCCGATATCTGATTGCATGGTGTTCTAAGAGGAGGTGATATTATACAATTATCCATTATTGATGAAATTTGATCTTCTGCCATAGACATGGAACGCACGGTGGAACAAAATCGATAGTCGTGAGTGGGGAGCTTACTGATAAAGACAAAATGATAACACGACGTGGACACGAGTTTCACTCTAAGAGATTAGTGTAAACTTCTGCAGGTGATGATAACTAAAAAAAAGGTAGGGCAACTTTTAGGATATGTTAAACAAAAGGACTAACATAAGGATGATATATAGGGGACAAAAACTCACATATGCATGGCTTATTTGGTGCAATTACTTTATGTATTTTTAATCGTATATATATGGTGTTTTTTTTAGTATCATCAAAGGGGAAGAACTGAGCAGAGTCCCATTGGATTTGGGTGAACCGGGGTGAGCTCCCATTTTTGTGAAGATTGAGGAAGTAATAGACTGTGGTCTATTATTTTCTCAAAAATAAAATTATGGTCGGGGAATCCAACATAAAGAAATTCTTCTTTGGCGATGACTTGCGAATTCATATTGTTTTATCTTCCGTGTAAAACAGGAGACATTCATCTAGAATCTGAGTCCTTTTGGTCCAACCTCCATCAGTCTAACAATTTTGAAAAATTCTACCAAAAAATTGGCCCGTAAGTGTCTGTTCTTTTTCTGCAATAAGGTGTGTGCCTAGATCTTTTTCTCTATATGCAAAAAGGCAATGTGAATCATTGATCAATGTATCACTTTTCATTTCCATGGATCACGATATACCGGGATGCATCAAGATTTGGTCGATGTGAGTACGCGAGAGTTCTTGTCTCTCAATCGGTCATTTCTCCCTGTCAGGATTATCAATTTAGTGTTTGATGATTTTCCTTGGAAGTTGTTCGACACCATATTCAATTTTTATTGCATGGCCCTGTTTAGGCCTAAGTCTAAGTCTTAGTGCGAGGGGTTGTCCATTGTTCATACTCGACATTTTATTTTATATAAAAACAAACAAGATGGTCTGGGTAATCCCTTTCACGCAAATCCTAAGGCATGTTTAGGTCTGTGAATGATCCAAAGATTATTGTCGTGGGTTCGGGAACCAGGTTATAAGTGGAGGAGGTATTACGCTCCACATTTATTTTTTATGTTTCCTTATCTATATATTTCTTATCGTTTTTAACATTTATGATTAGTTATTTTTATTTATTTGAGGATGTTATTAGAGACCTTAGTTTGAGAATCCCTTGAAACGTAGATATATGCTTAGGTATAAAAAATGGTATTAGTGAGAGATGTAGAGACATCACTTAAAATAGTGTGGGTACATAAGAATGCTTGTGTGTGAATGTGTATTCGGATAAGGAGTGGCCATTAGTATGTACGGGTGCGAGGGAGTTTGACTTATATAGCTGAAGGACATTAAGAGTGCATGTGAGCATATATTATGTAGGTATGCACGAGGAGTCGCGGCTTGAGATAGTTTGATATCTTGTTTAAAGTGTTAAAATGGGGTTTAAAAGGTAATATGAGAGATCCGTGCATCTCTTTGGTGACAACATATCAAGACATATATTGTCGAGGTTTGTGCTCATGAGAAGGACTCGATATTGCGCCTACATATCTGTGTATCCATGCGATCGAAGCCTATGTAGTTCAGTTGTTGCGGAGAGACATATGGAAATGTTCCAACATAATTTGTGTGCAAGTGCGAGGACTTGGCTTGAGAGTTAGAGAAGCTATCTGTGAGACAGAAGGTAGCTTCGGTGGAAATTCAAAATAGGAGTTGACCCAAAGGAACCGATAAAGGAATATTTTATTATCATTGTCGGGCGATCACTAGCCAGAAGGTGTTGCTTAACCTTCAAACTAATTTGGAGGTATAGCAGGAGAGTGGTGTATATGGGGTTGGAGTTGACTAGAAGTCAGCAATAGAGATCTATGTATCCCTTATTTACATGGCTAAAATCCTAGAAGTGTCGTATGAATCAAGCTGATTCGAATTGATAAAGATGAACACTTCATATAACAAGGGGATCTGGTCTAGAGATGGAGGCATATCTAATAGATAATACACCAAGAGACGTATTATAATGCTTGGTATCACGAGTACATCTCCGTGTTGCACGTAGTACCCAAGAAGACTTGGGATCAAAGCACATGTAGTGCTAACTAATGGGGCATATTTTCTTTTTGGAGGGGGGGAGGAATGGGATATCGGATATACAACATACAAGTTTATGGTATTTATGGAGCCTATTCCTTATATAGAATTTATGTTATTAGTGAGAGTGAATATTCATATATTAAACATATTTAGTCAAAGACAGGTGTTTGAAGAGTATTCTAAGGAAAACATAGTGTGATAAGTGACTCCATTTGAAAATTCCTAAGGTTCACGTTAACGTGTATTAGGTTATGAAACTCTTTTAACTCTTTGATATAAAATCTATTCTAGTTTATAAATTAAAAACACTTACGCACAGTAGTAAGTAAAAGTGGTGATGCTTGCTATAAAAAATACCCTTTAGGAATGAGATGAGGAAAAGTGAAAAGAACACAATATTTTTCACGAGGAAACCACCGAAATAAAAAACCTCGTGTTCTTTAGTCCCAAGACCACTCGCACACCCAAGTCCACTAATACCAATGTAAGAGTACAACAATACAAGTGTAAACGAAATAGTTTGGCCAATATAAACAAGTACACCAAGGAACAAACTAAACCACCCCATAACTTAATCAATTAAACAACCAAGGTAGTGACAACTTGGAACACACACACAACTACAAACCCGATGCTAGGATACCAGTGCAGTTGTACAAAACACAAATAAAAATCAATAAGTAGAGTTTGATTTAATTAGTGCATAAAGCGACTGAAAATTATTAAATCATTAGACACACACAAGGTCCTCTTTAATAATTAATTATCAACAACAATAATTAAACCATTATAAAAATTCAATTAAGTGTAAATGTCCACAAACAAATTAGGAAATAAAATTCCAGAAAATTGTGTCACACTACTGAAATAAAATAATAGCCTAAACTAGTATTAAGATGGAATTAACTTAAGAAGGAATAGACACTATAATCAGTCACAGAAAAATGAGCAAGGAGTGTATGAGAGGCACTTAGCTCATAAAGGTTGTACTGACAAAAACAGTAAGGATAAAATAATAATGGAATGATTTAAAACTTGGTTTGAGCAGGTTATACCAAAACTTGTCTTATCAACCAAACAAAATTTCAAAATAGATCAGATCAAGGCACACACAAAAAAATAGATCATATTAAACCATAACCTTTAGTTTTAAAAAAACTTATCTAAGAAAATCTCAACCAAACATATTAAGAGCAAATCTATACCAGATGTAGAAGAGGAGATCTATACAAAAACAAACACACAAAAAAAATTAAACCAAGGCAGTGTACACTTCATATAAATACCAATACAAAAAACTTTGAGTTTTAGATCTTTAAAAAGACAAATAACACAAACTATGTCTACTGAACTGAACCGCCAAACGAAATAGTAAAAGAATTTGGTTTTAAATAAAATAAAAAAAATCCCAACAGTTATATCTTGAATAGTCAACAAAAACGATAGGTATATCCAGGTTAAAAATCCAACACGGTCGGTTGGAATATTTAGGTTAAACAACCAACTAAATCATTATGTGTAACCGAGATAAATCAGATCTAAACAAACAAAATTATTAGGTCCGATCAACAACAAAACAAAACTAAAAAAATGTTTTTGGATTTGTAAAAAAACTTTAGTTCTATTTTGACAGATCTGCCCAAACACCCTCTATATAACAAATGAAAAAAATTATATAGAGAGAGATGTGTATATAAGTATAAATGAATATCGGTGTATATATATATATATGTGTGTGTGTGTGTGTGTGTGTGTGTGTATAGATTGAAATCTTACAAATGAGAGCCAATAGATTGAAGAACGTAGAAAAAAAATTAGCCAAGACTCCAACAACGAACCCAGAACGGTACCAACCAAGATACCAAAGAAAATATGAAGATCGTTCAATCCCAAATTCCAAACACACCTCAAAAATCGTAAATCTGCTAACTCCAAATCGCCACAAGAAATCAGAATAACAAACACAAAGGCCCTCAAATCTTCACAAGGTTTAAAGCTAATCTCAGTATATAATAAAAGGTATCGTATCTTAAAGAGAGAAAAAAGGGTAAATGTTGGCAGCACTTCATGAGAAACAAAGAAATAAAATCCCGAATCATTTTTTCTCACAACCTGCAATAGCAATATATAGCCCTAAAAAACTGGAAAGGGTGGTAAATAAATACCACAAAACATAAGGATAAACAAGACATAAGCCACAGTAGTCCAAGGACAAAAATGAGACTCAACAACTAAGGACACATGCGTAATCAACGATGATGATACCAGAAGTGGTACCACTAGGTAAAAGTGATAATAAGCTCACACAGATACAACAATGACAGAAAGTATGTAATATAATAGTAAGAAGAGATGAATCAAAGAAGGAAAACACCAGCATTAAGTGGTTCAGCCTATTGAAGGCCTACATCCACTGTACAAGTGTGTGAAATCCACTGATGTGGCCTCTAATGGCCTAAAGATATATGTTCTCAAGCTTTCTCTCTTACAATCAGTTTGATAAAGTTTGAGCAGGGTTTCTAATATGTGATCCCCTTACCATGAGGTAGAAGACAAGTACTTATAGTGCTTAGGGGGTGTAATTCACCCCCTAAGTGTGCAGTAGACGTGTGAACATATAAGCTCCCAATAAGACCATGACATATGTCCTTCACTCATGTAACTAATTATGACCCAATATTCCTTTACATGAGGGGATAATATCGTTGTAACAGACTTGTCCACGAGGTCCATGTTATCTTGGAATCTTATGTTGCTCGTATTGTAAGTGTCGTCTGTATAGGTCCTGGCCTGGCTAAGTATGAGGTTGTTGATGTAAAGCAGAGTTATAGGCTGATAAGTGACAAATGTGGCCTCGCCCTAAGACATCACACCGGGGAAAGATATGCGGGTTATTCCTCGGCGTTGGCTGGAGTATATGACGGGAGATGTCCTTTCTGGTGAGGCGCTCCTTGAGGTCTCAGCTTACTGAATGGTCGAGGTTGTGAACGATGAGGCCGACCTTAACATGGACGATTCTTGGAGACGACCTAGGTGAGGTCCTTTGAGGGCTCGACTGTGGGTGCTAACGACCCTCATCCTAGGACGAGGTCACACTTGGTCATATCAATTACCCCTAGCCCTCAGCCATCTATGTGAAGAGGTGGTTAGGGGATACGAGTCGGTCCAGTCTTCCGATGAAATGTTGTGTGACATGTGTCTCCGTTCTGATTAGATAGCGTCTTCACTAAGACTGATATGATGGTTGAGCACTTTTGATTTTGTACCTCAAATAATGATTTGCCCTGGCTAAATGTATGCAACCACTTCATAATATTTAAACCCGAATTTTTTTTCTCTTTCCTCTTTACCCAAAAACTCCCGCTTTAACCTTCTGCACACGCCATTAGAGCCTGTTCCAAAATTTCTTAAGCTTTCTCTATCCAAAGGCTTTCCCAATCAATCTCCTTCCTTTAGGAGGTTTCTTTTTATTCGGGTACTCTCCTTGATCGATTCTTAATATCTTACTGCATTTGGTTTCCTATATTTCTTATATTTTCTTTTTTCGGTGAGTTTGTCATTTTTTAGTGAGGGTATTAGATGGTTTAGGGTTTAAATCTTCCACCCGTGTGAGTTTTTCTAGATTTTGAGTGGTGGATGGGATTAGGTTTGAGAGCTTTGGGATCTAACGAGTTACTATTAGCCTTTTCAGGCTGTCTCCGGTCATCTTCTCTGGAAATTCCTTTGCGTGGTGTTCTTGGTATAATCTTTTCAACTTCTCGAGTTTGATCTTGAGTAAACTGGATTCAAAGTTTCAGTCTCTTTACTCCTTCTTTAGTTTTTACCCAAGTTGAGTCTCGTCCTTTAATGTTACAATGCTTATATAAGCTGGTCGAGGAGTTTCCCAATCTTAGAGAGAAGTGTTTTGATCAGATTATGAGGGTAGAGGCTGAGGGAGCAAAGAGTCGCAAAGTTGAGGCCTTCCTAACTCGTCCTATTTATCCACCTTCGCTAGTTTTTATATAACCCCAAGTTGTTGAACCCCGTGATCTAATGTTTGAGTCTTCCTCTGCCTTTGATGACCCTATGTCTACCTCTCAGCCGACCAAGATTGTAGATACATTTGAGGAAGCCATGACTTATTTTGCATCCTAAGATGAAGGGTCAGAGGTGGACGAGTCTTCTTTTATTGTCTCATTCTCTCAGAGGGTCGATTCATCTGATCAATCTGACTCTGTACCAATACTTGAACCCAAAACGTAGAAATTCCTCCTCCTATAGAAGCAATTCCTCTCTCGACTGCAACTGGGGCCGAGTTGGTCCAGAGATTCCCTAGTTGTGACCCAAACAATCCTCAAGCTGAGGCACCTGAAGATATTGGTGAGAAGAGTGAGCTTGATACGTCTGTTGCTGAGGAGTATGAGAGCATTATCTCTGAGGCTGACCTTATGTTTTGGAGACACCTCTATGGACTTGCCCCCTCCATTTCTATAATAAAACCCACTAAGGATGAAAGATCTTCCCATGTTCGAGAGGATGAGGTCTGTGTGGCCATCCCCGATCCTCGCCGCGCGGGCGGGCACGTGGGGGAAGGATCCTTCGGGTCCTGCGCATCCCTCTCGGAAGCGCTTCGGCCGGCGTCGTTTGAGATGTGGTGTAAAAATATAGAGAGATTCAGAGTCGCCAGTTTATTTTACTCAAAACAGACAAAAGAAAAAGGGGAAGCCACCCCGAAGGATGGCATCCAAAGACATACTAGTGCGTGTGAAACCAAGATGATTCGAGAAGGGTTCAAAGGCTTAGTTACGAAATGGGAAGGTGTTAGGCACCCATTTTGCCCTTTCGGTCTCTCGTGAATATTTTCTATTTTCCTTTTGTTCCCCCCCCTGTGATATGTGTGCATGTGTATATATATATAATGGAGGTAGGAATCCTCGACTTGTATCATGGAAAAGATAAAGCGAGTTGTCCGTAGGAAGATATAAGAATAATATTATAAAAGTAAGGTTTACGCGATTACCCCTACGTTGACCGTTATAATGGAACGATAACGCATATGGAGCAATACGCTACTAAGGTTAAGTATATATAGAATATAGGAAGATTAGATTTAGAGAAAATAGGAAGATGAGAGAAAAAGTGGGAAAAAGGACTCGAGTCTCGGGTTTTATCCCGAGACGCCTACGTAGCCTATAAAGGCATCAAAGTCCACGTAGTTCGCATACAAAATGAGGGGTGGGGTTTATCCCATAAATACAAATGGGGGATCTCTTATTTGTTAGTGTGTGTGTGTGTGTGTAGAAAAAGTGTTTTAGTTGTGAGGAAAGTGTGCGAAAAGTAAAAGAATCCCTATTTGGAATTTATGAGCAAACCCTTTTTTTCTTGTTTTGTTGGGTTTTATTTATATGAAAATAGGAGATATGCAATAATAATAATAAAATTATATTAGGATGTGTGAGATGAGATAATAAAAGCGCTAAGTAAGGAAACAAGTTATTGGGAATTTACGAGAGAGTTTGAGAAAGTTGGACCTTCTTGAAGATCTTGAGCTTGATCTTGAATGTTGGAGATCAGCCCTTGCACTTGGATGATGATGGAGAGTGGCTAATTCACCAAGTTTGATGAAAAGGGTGATGAAAAGTGGAAGAAAAAAGGGGATTTGGAAGTTGAAATCACGCTGCTTTCGGGAGAGGTTTCTAGGATGCATTGAGAGAGATTTCTATCAAATCTGGGCTCCCCTTGCAAATGAGGTGAAGGCCTCTTTTTATAGGCCCAAGTAAGCGCCGATCGGCATAGACCCGTTCCTGCCTATCGGCACCTGCCGATAGGCAGGGTCTGGAACCTGTTATTTGGCAATGCGCTTCAGGTTTTTTCAGAAAATCGACCGCCGAGGGAAAACCATTGGTCAGAATCGCGCATGGGGCATACCGTTGGAAAGTTAATTCAGAGACCTTTGAAAGTATTTTGGACTTAGGGAGTTGACTTTGGGTCAAATATTGCTCAGAAGCGTTTGTCGGTCCATTGGACGGGGGATCATTCAGATGCAAACGGATCGTTCATCCGCATGGTAAGTATGAATCGTATACGGGGTGGATCGTTGGAAAATTAGGAGATGTACTTCGACATTCCAAAGAGTTTGACTCGGTTTGGGGAGTTGACTTTGGTCAACCGGGCCCGGGAAGCATTTGATGACCTCTCGGAGTCGAACAGATCATTCGTCTGCATGGTAGGTTAGAATCGTGTAGGGGATGGACCGTTGGAAAGGGTATTCAGTGCCCTTTGAAGATTTATTCAGCATTGGTCAAGTTGAAGAGTTGACATAGGTCAAACAGAGCCCGGGAGCGCCCGGTGGTCTTTGGGTAAAGTTTCGGACGCTAATGGATTGTTCATCCGCTTGGTAAGTCAGAATCGCGCACGGGGTGGTCCGTTGGAAAGGGTATTCAGTGCCCTTTGAAGATTCATTCAGTCTTGGTCGAGATGAAGAGTTTGACTTTTGGGTCAAACTGAGCCGGGGAGTGCCCGATGGTTTTTAGGTCAGTACTCGGGACATGACCTAGGTTGGTAGTGATGGTGGGAGGTACGAGGGACCTAAGGAGAGTTAGGGGGTAACAGAATGGGGTGTCTACAGATCCCCTCGACGGGTGAGTTTGGAACAAATGATGACCATCGAATAGACACCACATGATGCCTTTGAGGGAGTATAATCGATTCAGAGGGTCGAGGTCGATTCTGCGGACCTAAGGAGTGTTCTGGGGATGAATGACGATCGGAGGTTTAGGTCGATTCTAAGGACCTGAAGTGGTGTTGGGGGGTGACCAATTCTGCGGGTCAAAGCCAAATCTGCGAGCTTAAGTGATGAGGGTGACCGATTATGCGGGTCAAGGCCAATTTTGCGGGTTTAGGGTGAAGATTTAATGCTCGAGGTCAATTATGACCTAAGAGTGGAGACGACCGAGGATCGAGGTCAATTCTGACCTAACTCAGGTGACGATCCAAGACCAGGGCCAATTCTGACCGAAGAGTGGTGACGACCGAGGACCGAGGTCAATTCTGGCCTAACTCAGGTGACAATCCAAGACCAGGGCCAATTCTGACCCAAGAGTGGTGACGATCGAGGACCGAGGTTAATTTTGACCTAACTCAGGTGACGATCCAAGACCGGGGCCAATTTTGACCTAAGAGTGGTGACGAATGAGGACCGAGTTCAATTCTGACCTAACTCAGGTGACGATCCAAGATCGAGGTCAATTCTGACCCAAGAGTGGTGACGACCGAGGACCGAGGTCAATTCTGACCTAACTCAGGTGACGATCCAAGACCGGGGCCAATTCTGACCCAAGAGTGGTGACGACCAAGGACCGAGGTCAATTCTGACCTAACTCAGGTGACGATCCAAGACCGGGGCCAATTATAACCCAAGAGTGGTGATGACCGAGGACTGAGGTCAATTCTGACCTAACTCAGGTGACGATCTAAGACCGGATCCAATTCTGACCCAAGAGTGGTGACGACCGAGGACTGAGGTCAATTCTGACCTAACTCAGGTGACGATCCAAGACCGGGGCTAATTCTAACCCAAGAGTGGTGACGACCGAGGACTGAGGTCAATTCTAACCTAACTCAGGTGACGATCCAAGACCGGGGCCAATTCTGACCCAAGAGTGGTGACGACCGAGGACCGAGGTCAATTCTGATCTAACTCATGTGACGATCCAAGATCGGGGCCAATTATGACCCAAGAGTGGTGACGACCGAGGACTGAGGTCAATTCTGACCTAACTCAGGTGATGATCCAAGAACGGGGCCAATTCTGACCCAAGAGTGGTGATGATCGAGGACCGAGGTCAATCCTGACCTAACTCAGGTGATGATCCAAGACCGGGGCCAATTCTGACCCAAGAGTGGATAAAGATTGGATTTTGATTCTGCTGGAGAAAGAGATTTGTGATTTTGATCTGAGCTGGGGACGCTTTTAGGATACCTCGCAGGGGGAAATAACCTATTTTGGGTGCTGTAAGAGAATTCCGCTGGGGAAGTGATCAGGTGACCCTTAGATATCCTCCGGAGCTTTGCCGGGAGGAATTTTCACTTGATTTTTAAGGATTTTGCTCGGAAAGAGAGGTTCCTCTCGAGGGAACGCGAAGTTTTCTTGGTGAAAAGGCTTTAAATCCCTCCTGGGAATTTTAGGAATTTTTTGGGGATTTTTCGAGGCTTTCTGGGAATTTCTGCACGAAATTTAAGGGGGTGTCGGTCGGCATAGTATGAAGGGTGCCATTTGGCAGTGGCACGGACTTTTGGGCTACCTTGAGAAGGCAAGGGGTCAGTTCCGATCGGTATGGTAGGGCAAGGTGCCGATCGTCATGGCACTTGGCATCCTATATAAAGGGGGCGAATCCCCTCATTTTTTTCACAGCTTTTTTTTCTTTCTCTCTCTCTGCGATTCTTCTGTAAATCGTTCTAGCATTCCAATCTTTAAGAAATGGTTGCTTTTATGAGCATTATAGTCCACCGAGAGTGGTTGACCGTTGATGACTGGGCGAACGTGGAGTGGAGGGCTAGGACGCCTCTTGCTTTGGGGAGTGAGAACTCCTTTGATGCGTTTGAGCCTGTTGCTGATGAGCGGACCTTGCTGCGGGAGCTATCGTGTCATCGCTCTTCGAGAGTGAGTCCCGATGGTTATGTAAGTAACCCAACCTTTGGCATTCTTCTCTTTTTGGTGATTTTTCTTTCTTTCTTGACCTTTGATGAGACTTTTCTTTTTGCCCGTATGATATTTCTTTGAAGAACATGTGTGCCTGTGGGACAACGGGGCTCAAGGATGTCTGGGAGCATCTCCCACCTGTGGTGTGTTGGATGGTATCATCAGCGGGTTTTGGGCGGTTGGCATCTGCGCTGGATGAGATGCCTCGTTCGACAGCGGTCCTGTGCGCTTTGGGAGAGAGGTGATGGGACACTACCCAGACCTTTAATTTTGGATTCGGGGAGATGACGGTGACTCCCATAGACATGCAGCAGCTACTGAGGATGGATTGTGATGGAGAGCAGATAGAGGTGGATCACTCTTTACGGGTGAGACCGGAGGCAGTGCGTGCAGTACTTGGTGATGTAGGGAGGATAGTTTATGGGGATTGAATCCGGCTGTCCCTGCTAAAGGATGTTCTGCTGAGAAGGGTGATTGATGTGGAGGACGGACTGCAAGTGAGGCAGATGTCCCGGTTATTCATTCTGCTGGTATTGGGAGGTTTCATGGTGGCGTCGAGCGACGACGTCGTTCATTTGTGGTTTCTGCCGTACTTGAGGATGTTTTTAAACATCCCTTTCTATGATTGAGGGAGTTTGACCTTAGCGACCCTTTACTTTTCTTTGGATGCATTCAACCCATGCTGCCGGTAGACCTTTACTGGGGCCACGTACCTTCTTGAGGTATTCTTCAATTTGTGCATTTCTTTTCATGCATTCGCATTTTCCTTTCATGCACTCGCATTTTCCTTTCATGCATTCGCATTTTCCTTAGGCGTCTCTTTTTGCTTGTGAATTCAGACGTGGTTCTATGAGGTGATTGGGTACAATACCCCACTGATTGCTTTGAAGGACGACACTATTGGGGACTTCTGTCGATTGTATCGATGGCGTAAGGATAATCGACAGTCGAAGGGATCTTTTTCCCTGGAGGCATTGCGTCAAGTCTTGAATGACCTGACCAGTGGTAGGGTAAGACTCTTTCCATTTTAATCTTGGTTTTTGCTCCTTCTGATCTTGTATTGATTTATGCTCGCTCAGAGATTTTCAGGTGACCTTTTACCCGTGAGGGATAGCCATTTAGGATGTGGGGGTGACCGGGGTGAACGCGCGGATGAGGCATTTACTGGCGCATGAGTTCAGCCATTCTTGGTACCTCGGGGAGAGGGTGGTTCATTAGATTACTGAGGAGGAGGTGGTGGTGCCACCCGCGTAGCCTTCTACATCTATGAGGCAGGAGCGACTGATGTTGGAGGATGAGAGGATTGCAGCGATGATCGACGAGTCCTACTTCCTATACACCGATACGGCTGTGCCGTATGACTATATGGATTTTGTGACAAGATGGTTAATGGCGTCCAACATATATGATGCACTGCCGTTCCCTCCGGTGAGTTCGAGTCGGGCGATGGGATCTTCCCACAGCGTTGGTGGTCCGTCGGCATCTGTAGCGGTGGCGACCTCAGAGGTCCCTTTTGTACGGCTGCATACCCCTTCATACAACATTCGACGGGCTGATGGAGGGATGGTGCCTATGCTGCACTGTCATCATGCGATGGATCCGGAGGAGTTGGGTTTGACAGAGGAGGTCCTTCGACCTGCGATATACCTTTATGTTCTTCTCTTTCTTTCTTTTATGTTTTGGTCATTTCTGCTTTGATACTAATTTAACCTTTTCTTTCAGCAAGTCCAGGTGTCGACCACTTGGCTCAGGGACATTAGAGACTGGATATCTTAGGCGACTGCCCATATTTGGGATGAGGTTCCCGTTCCTTCTTTCTTGGTGTCGTATGCCTCGTCTGAATAGGACTCTGGTTCGGGTATTGGGGGTGCGTCATCTCGTCGTAGGGGGAAGAGAGCACGCCGCAGGGGTGGAAGAGAGAGAGAGAGAGAGAGAGAGAGAAAGAATGTGGGTTTGGGCCGAGTCCCGTTGTTTTTGCTTTTTCTTTCTATTTTCTGAAAAATGATGTAACACGGAAAACAGATATATGCAATGCAATGGAGTTTTTTGATTATCTTTTATTTAATGATGAATGAATGCATGCACATGCGCTTTTTACTGCAAAAGGAATATTTTTGGATTTTTTTTAAGGAAGGTTTTTGATTAAAAAGGGGAATTAAAGGGATTTTGAAATTCTATTGAGAATATCAATTTATTTTTATTGAGTTTTCTGATTTGACAAAAGAGGAAAAAAGGGAAATTTCTAAAAATAGGGGGGTTACCGATCGGCAAGCACCCTGACCTGCCTATCGGCAGTTCAGTCCAGTCCCATCAATTCAAAGCTTTGATTGGTATCCTCTTCAGCCTTTGGTACCTTGTGGGGTAGGATTCCCTCTGATTTCTACAGGGATTATGCCCCTTGTGAGGGTTTTCAAGTATAAAAAGGGGTAAGGGTGGAGTGTTTCATCACACCTTTGCATTCTTACCTACTTGCCCACCATCTCTTAGCCTTGTAAGATGGCTCTCCCTGGTAGCATTGAGTTTGCTGGCTACCTCGAAGCCTTGGAAGCTATGTTCTCTTATAATGTCGACAACAATGATTTCAACATGCATCGAGTCTCCTTGTGGCGCAATCGGCCTTTTGAGTGGAACGTGCTGACGGCGGCGGTACAATTCTGGTACCTCGAAGACCATGTATTCCGCTTTGGGTTGGAAGAAGTTTGTCCTACCTACGAGGAATTTTCTGCCATACTGGGTGTAAATCCCAGTGTTTCTACGACTTTGCCCGAATTTTTCCGCTCTCCCAGGGATTTTTTGGTCGGGCTTCTTCACATTTCACCTTCGGCGACTAGATCATTGGTTGCTGGAGGAATGATCTCCCTCCCGGAGGTGCTGCAATCCGTGCATTTATGGGAAGTAGGTGATGCTGGCTATGATGGATCCGTTGTTCTGGGCCTGGTTTCAAAATTTCTATTGGTGACTAGGGAGGTACAAGTGGACCCACAACTTGCAGCCATTACTTCATGGATGTCATACCGTCGCAATCCTGTGACGGTGATATTGGGGGAGACTCTGAATGGCCTGAATGCCTGGAGAGAAGGTCATTATGACTTTTTGATGGGTATCCCTGTGATGCTGTTCATGTGGTTGTCTGAAATATTCCGCTTGGCGACTCCTCCAGAGTCTCTCTTGTCGGCCGTACCCAGCTTCTTTTCATGCTACTTCATCAGCGTTGGCCTGTATGTTGAGAACTGGGAGAATTGGCTTGTGAAATATGGAGCTCGTGGGCTATATTGGTCAGTGCCTTGGTGGGGACAGTTGCAGCCTGTTCTGGTGCTAGGAGAGTATTCATATGTACGGCTGGTTGGTCTCAGACAGACCTCTTTTTACTTCCCTTGGCGGCTTTTATGCCAATTCGACTGGGCGCAGATCGTGCCCCCTCGGACCTCAAACTTCTTTTCGGTAGAAGATTTGACTGAGCGCCTGCGTCTGTTGCTTGGGTCTCTGTGGGAAAATCGGCGTCTGTCGACCAACCCCTCTCAGTCTGTCGGGAAGGTTTGGCATGTCCCCAAAGATTATATGAAGTGGTTGTGGAGGAAAGTAGTCAGCAAGATGTTGGCAGTAGAGACTAGACAAAGATGGTTTGTTTTGTCTAACACCATGGAAGGGGATGTTATGGTATTTTCGAAGATGGTTAAGGCTCATCGATCCATGAAATGTTTACGGCACTCTATTCAGGCAGGGGAAACTTGGGGACCTCAGGATGTAGATAATGAGGGTGCAAGCTCCTCTGATAGCTGTGGGTAGGACTCCTGGGGAGTTTATTTGCGTAATATATGTGGGGATTTTATTTGGCTTTTTATGGTAGTGGGGAAGGGAATTATCCGTTACTTTTTCTTATGTAATCCGTACTGTAATTTCTTATTAATGAAATAAACAAGTTTCTGATCATCCAGTTGTGCCTTTCGATGAGTTTTTGTATTTTAAATTATCTATACTGATCACTAAGGCATACATAATCCTTTTGTTCAAATATTTTTAGAATGAACCGCCGTTCTCGGAGGTAAGAAAAGAATAGTGTTTTGTGAAAAAGAAAGGGTCTCACTCATGTGAGGTGCATGAGCTGCCTACGTACCTCTGGGGTTTTTTGAAAATGTTTTTATCTATTTGCAAAACATTTTTTTTTGTAGAGGATCAGGCCCACGTAGTTCTATGTAGAGGGAAATGAAGAGTTTTTATTTATTTATTTATTTTATTATTCTTATTATTTTTTTATATTTTTTTAGAATAGAAGGGGGATGAGAAGAGTCGTAGCGCGCCGAGATTTCGGACTAGGGGTAGAATTTTTTGAGACGGTCCAGGTTGACTGGACGAGCCATCTCCTACCCACCTAGGTCAGTGAGCGTGGCGGCACCGCTGGATAAGATTTTCTTCACAATGTAGGGGCCGCTCCAATTGGGCTTGAATTTCCCTATGGGGTCCCAGATGGGTTCTATTATCTCCTTGAGGGATAAATCCCCCTCCCGGACACTGCGGTTCTTGACTCTCTTAATGAATGATCGCATTATTCGGCGATGGTACCCCTGTATGTGGTAAAGTGCTTTTAATCTTCTTTCATCTAGGAGGGATAGCTCATCAAGATGGCTTTGGTACCAGTCTTCTTCACTAACCCTGCTTTCGAGCATGACGCGTAGCGAGGGTATTTCCAGCTCCACAGGTAGGAGTGCTTCCATGCTGTAGACCAGGGAGTAAGGGGTAGCCCCAGTAGAGGTTCGGATTGAGGTTCGATAGCCCCATAGGGCGTATGGGATCCGGTCGGCCCAATCCCTATAACTTTCGGTCATCTTGCTGATGATGGCTTTGAGGTTTTTGTTGGCGGCTTCAACTGCACCATTGGTCTGAGGTCAGTAGGGAGAAGATTTGTGTCTATGAATCTCGTACTCGTTGACTACTTCTGTGACTTCTGCTTTGAAATGCAACCCGTTATCTGATACCAGATCGTGCGGGACCCTATATCGGCATATGATATTTTTCTTGAGGAATTTGGTCACTTTCTTGGCATTCAATACTGCGTATAACTCAGCCTCGACCCATTTGGTGAAGTAATCGATGGCAACCAGGATGTACTCATATCAGTTTGAAGCCTTTGGTGTAACCTTCCCTACGATGTCGAAACCCAGGTGGAGAATGGCCCGGGAGAGGTCATGTTGTATAATTCTCGTAGAGGCAAGTGTTGAAGGTTGGAGAATTATTGGCATTTGAGGCACCTCCAGACATAGGCGATGCAATCCTGGATCATGGTGGCCCATTAGTAGCCCTATCGGATGATCTTCTTGGCGAGCATGTGACCATTCATGTGGGGTCCGCATTCCCCACTGTGGATTTTCTGCATTATTTTCTCAATCTCAGCCCCTGCGATGTAGTGTAGATGAGTTCCATCGAAATTCCTCTTGAGTAGAGCTTTATGACAGATGATGTACTAGGTGGCCAGTCTTCGGAGGGTTGTTCGATCTTTCTTATTGGAACCCTCGGGATACCTACCATGTTTGAGGAGGCACCAGATATCATAGTACAAGCAATCGGCTAGTTCGGGATCTTCAGTGGATAGAAGCTCAATATAGTAGCAATGGGTCAGTTTGTCTTGCTTTTGAACTAGGAAGGGGGTCATTTTTAGTCCTTCGGGCATGTCGACCATAGAGGCCAAGGTGGCGAGAGCCTCAGCTAGGTTATTCTTTGCTTGAGGTAGGTAATGGAAGGTGATATCTCAGAATCGGGAGGCTAACTCTTCTAATTGGGCATGAAAGGGTTAAAGCTTTTCGTCATTGACTTTCCATTTTCTGAGCACTCGACCGATGATAAGGGCAGAATTTCCATAGACATCAAGGTATTGAATACCTTTCTTGAGAGCAACCTTGAGGCCCACTATGCATGCCTCGTATTCTGTCATGTTGTTGGTGCAAGGGAAATCCAATTTAATGGCAATGGGAGTGTGGGAGTCATCTGGGGCGATTAGAAGTATCCCAATGACATATCCCTTTTTGTTGGCAACGCCGTCAAAGAACATTTTCCATCGAAGGCGGTCTTGAGTGGTGCAGTGGATATTTTCATCTGGGAATTCGTAGATCTGGACATCTGCTTCGTCTATGGGGTAATCGACGAGGTAGTCAGAGTTGGCTCTTCCTTTAATTACTTTCTGTGTGATGTACACGATATCGAACTCGGTTAGGAGCATCAACCATCAGGCCATTCGACTGGATAAGGCGGGTTTCTCAAGCAGGTATTTGATGGGATCTATTCGGGATACAAGTTTGATAGGGAAGGCGAGCATGTAGTGTCGTAACTTTTGGGTGACCCAGACAAGTGCGACACATGCCTTTTCTAAAGAAGTGTAGTTGACCTCGTACCCAACCAATTTTCGACTGGCGTAACAGATGGTACTTTCTTTGCGGGAGTATTCAAGGTATTGGGCTAGCAAAGCCCCGGCTGCAGTGTCGGTTATGGTTAGGTATAGGAGAAAAGGGAGACCAGACTGTGATGGCATGAGAACTAGAGGTTGGGTCAGATATTGTTTGATTTGGTCAAAATCTTCTTGACAGACATCATTCCAAACCTTGGTTGAATCTTTTCGAAGGAGCTTGAATATCGGTTCACAGATGGAGGTTAGTTGGCTGATGAACCGGCTGATATATTGTAATTTCCCAAGAAACCCTTGGACTTTTTTCTCTGTTCGGGGTGGTGGAATCTCAAGTATGGCTTTCAGCTTTGCAGGATCTGCTTCTATCCCCTTTTCGCTGACCATGAATCCCATGAGTTTTCCCTTTATAACGCCGAAGACACACTTCTGTGGATTAAGTCGCATCTGATACCGTCGAAGTCGTTCGAAGAACTTCGGCAGAGCGGCAAAATTACATTCTCTAGTTTTGGACTCGATAATCATATCATCCACATAAACCACGACCTCCTTGTGGATCAGATCATGCAGGATGGTTGTGGCAGCCCTTTGGTAGGTAGCCCCAGCATTCTTGAGACCGAATGGCATAACGATGTAGCAAAAGGTTCCCCATGGGGTGATGAATGCGGTTTTTTCTTGGTGGTCTGGGTGCATCTTGATTTGGTTGTATCCGACAAACCCATCGATAAATGACTTGAGAGCATAACTGGTTGTGTTGTCCACGATCATGTCGATATTGGGTAGCGGATAATCATCCTTTGGACAAGTTTTATTTAAATCTCGATAATTTACACACATTCGAACCTTCCCTCCTGATTTCGGCACAGGTACAATATTGTCTAGCCATGTGGTATATTCGATCACCCGAATGAAACCCACGTTTAACTGTTTGACCACCTCTTCTTTGACCTTGAGCGACCATTCGGTGCAGAGTTTTCTCAATTTTTGTTTAACCGTCTTGTAATCTGTGAGAGTGGAGATCTCGTGTTGAGATATTTCAGGATTGATGCCGGGCATATCATCATAGGACCATACGAAGACATCTACAAACTCCTTCATCAATTCTTCAAGTTGTGCGCACTCATGATCGTCAAGGGTGGCCCCTATCCTAATCTCGCGCAGTTGGCTACTAGAACTGAGATTAATAATAACGGTCTCTTCTTCATTAACTTGAACGCGGTTATGTTGTTTATTATTAACATTATTTAGATCAGTTAAGAATTGTTCATTTACAAAATCATCATCATCAAAAGTTTGATTAGAATTCAAGCAGTTAATGTAAGGCATAGTAAGACACTCAAAATCTTCATTTATTTCATTGATAGGAAAAACAGCATTGAGAACCTCATCAAAAGAGGTCTCGATTACATTTGAGCAAGGATAGGAAGCAGAAGAAGAAATAGGGTAAATATTGGGGTTAGGGTAGATTTCAAAGTGTAGAACTGGCGTAGCATGCCAGTTGAGGAGAGGAGTATCAACAGCTTTAATCAGACGGGATGGGTCCATTAATGTAGTGCCTGAATGAACCATGCAGAGTGCCAGCCCCAGTATTTGTAAGTTGAAGGAATCTTCGGAATCGCTTTCCTCAGTCTCTTCGTCATCTTTGATGAGCGGTTGTACTTGGTGTGGGAAACTTTTGGCCCATGGGTAGCTGTCTTGGAAAAAGATCTCCATTCTCGCCCCCATCTTCTTGTCTGTGTGGTCATACCATGGTTCTGGAAAACCGCAAAAGGGGAAGTCCTCGCCTTCTTTGATGAATCGTCCATTTAAGGAGTCTCCTGAGATAGTTCGGATGCAGTCCGATCTTCTCTTTGGTCGAGACTGGCGGATCATTCTGAGCTCTTATTTTGATGGTTGATACCCCAAGCCACAAGGAGGGAAAGCTTTCTTCAGTTCGATGGGCCCAAGTATCCCTTGCTGCCTTTGCCCTAGCCCTAGTCCGGGCATGAAGTGCATGTTTCTGAACATCTGAATCACATTGACATTGCCATGAGGGTCATATTCTGGAAAAACCCTTTCTTTGAAATCGTCCCCTATTGGGAGTAGGAGTGGTTTAACTCGAAATCCTAATAGGAGCATATCATTTGACCCGTGCTGTATCTCGAGAATTGGACTATTGGTGTTTGCCCCCTCGGCATTTTTGTTGTCGCCCAAAATGGTGATGACTCACCCGTCGGTGAAGAACTTCAATATCTAATGGAGTGAGGAAGACACACCCTTGATATTGTGGAGCCAGGGTCGTCCGAGAAACAGGTTGAAACAAGCTGGGATGTCTATGACTTGAAATTCAACGACGGGGTTTATAGGACCAACCCCTATTGCAAGTTTTATGAACCCCATCACCTCACGATGGGTATTATCGTAGGCACGCACAACGACAGAGGTTGGAGTGAGGTCACTTTCTTTCAGGCCTAAACAATTGAAAGTTCTCAGAGGGCAAACGTTCAAAGCAGATCCATTATCGACAAGGGAGAGTGGTACGGCCTTTACCATAACTTCAACAGAGGTATTGAGTGCATGATTGTGATTCAGCCCAATTTTGGGGATTTCTTCTTCAAAAAATGATAGCATTTGGGTAGAGGTCAAGGATCCGACCAGATTTACAGCTTTTTCTGGTGTGGTAGAGGGAGGAACTATAAGTCCAGTGAGTAATTTGATTAAAGCATTTCTGTGCAGCTGGGAAGTCATGAAAAGGCCCCATAGAGTGATGTTAGCTTGGGTTTTCTTCAGTTGATCGAGGATCTTGCTCTCCTCGAAGGTCATATCTGGCATAGGAAGGTTTTTAACGCCCTTCCCTTTGTCATTTGCTGGTAGTGAGCTTGGAACATTGTAATGTCTCCCTGATCTGGTCATGTGATTTACTGAAGAAAGAAAGAACATGAATCCCGTTTCCTCGTCAATCTCAGGTTGTGTTGCCACCATATTTATTTCTCCGAGGAGTTTTTCAAATGATATCATCCCACATATGTCGGCTACTGGGCCAGCTCTTCCTAAAGCTTATTCTTCACTCGAATCTTCAAATTCTTCCCCCCATCTGGTGGTAGCAACTCTGTCTTTCCATGTAAAGTCGATGCATTCCACAACTTCAACGGCTTCTTCATACAAGTTCTCCCATTCTATGGGGATATGTGTGATTGAAGGGAATAACCAACCTTGTAGCTTCAAAGTGTCAAGTAACCCGGTGATACTGCAAATGCTGTTGGTTTTCCCGAATAATTCTGCCATAGTCTGGACAACATCATCTAAGCTAACTTCGTCGATTGGTACCACCCACTTGTCTGAATCTCTGGCCCATTTCCGTGCCTCCAAGAACAGTGTGCTAAACTTCTGGCAATCGATGACCATATGTGAGGGAAATTTCAGCCCGAATTCTAGGAGTTGGTTTAACACCTCTGACAATTCCATACTTCCATTTTCAGATTGGGTATGGACAGCGATGCATGCTCTGGTAAGGAGTGATAGTGCTTGATGACCGAGGCTAGTAGGGTGTAGGAGGAAATATGGGAAAATTTAAAGAGTTTTAGGAGAGTATATGGGTGTAATTTGAGTTGAGGGATCGAAATCTGGGTTTTCTTATAAGAAGATGGCATTGGTGTGATTCGAAAGTGGATTGTGAGTAGTGTTTACCTTAGGATTGGTTGGTGGGGCGATGGTACCCCGGTCAATGATATCTTGGATTATGTTTCGAAGGTGAAAGCATTGGTCGGTGGTATGGGCGGTAGTTTGGTGGAAGGCGCAATGAGCATCGGCCTAGAAGTTTCTTGGGAGTGGATTTGGCAATGGAAGGGGATCCAAGGGTTTAATAAGGTTTCGTCTTAACAAGGCTTGGTAAACTTTGAAGAGTGGATCATGGAGCTCAGTGTATTCCCTTCGGATGGGGGCAGGGTGGCTTTCTGGTGGCCATGATGTGCTTGGTTGAGAGATGTTGTTGACGGTCGAAATGGTAGCACTGGTAGGCTTATCATACTTTCTAGGGGTGAATTATCCGGACACCTTCTTTGGTTCAACCTCTGTTTTAACGAGGCTTTCCTCGATTTCCACTCCTGCCTCTCTGAGAGCTCGAAAGTGGGGATAGTATTGTCCTCCCATCGTCGCTCGGACATGGGGCAAGAAGTTTTTCTTCACTATGTTGACCTGTTCTTCTTCAGATAGCCGATTGGTTATGGTAGCTACTCGCTCCCTCCACCGGGTTATGAAGTTACTGACTGATTCTCCAGGATTCTGTTTGAGCAGCTCTAAATCATGACGAGTGACCTCAAGCTCTTCGTTGTATTTGTAATGTGACATGAATTCTCGGGCTACATCCTCCCAGCTACGGATTCTGGATTCCTCAAGAGATAAAAACCAACGAAGGGCACTATCCTTCAAAGTTTATAGAAATAATTGGGTCATCACCTCTTCAGAACACCCTAGTAGAGTCATGGAACGATGATAACTGCGAAGATGAATAATTAGGGGTCTACTCCCTCCGAACTTCTCGATATTTAGCATCTTGAACTTCTCCAGTAACCTTGCTTTAGGATAAGGAGACATGTGGGTGTAGTCCATGTAATTCCCAGAGATCCTGACCTGGTCAAACTTCTTGGTGAGTATCTTGAGATCCTCTTTGACTTTTTTTAACTCCTCCTCCTTTGGATCAACGACCACAGGCAGGTTAGCCATAGGCTGGGCAATGTTTGGCATGGAAAGATGGGCAGGCGGCGGCCCATTGGAAGGAGGGGCACGTGGAGTGTGCTAATATTCTTTCAGAACCCAGATAGGCTCGGGTGGACCCATAGCACGAGGCAACAGGGCCTTGGGATCTTGAGGAATAGGAACCTGGTTTCATTGCATCTCTCGGACCTCGGTTTGGAGGTTATCAATCTTGGACACGAGCTGAGCTAGGACTGTCATTAGATCCAGCTGTATGACTGGTGCTTGATCTGTATTCTCCATGGAAGATGGATGGATTCCGAACTTGGAAGAAGTAGTAGAAGAACGGATGAAACTCCGGGGTGATTTGACTGAAGACCGAAGCCAATAGGAAGCCAGGCCAAGGGCTTAAGATCGACCTGAGAAGGCGTAGGATGAGATTTATTTTTGATAAAAAAGGAAGAACTATTTTTGGATTTTTGATAAAGAAGGGATAAATGTTTTTGGAATTTTGATAAAGAAGGGAGAAATTTTTTTGGAGACGGAACTCAGCATGATTATTCCAATTATTATATTTTCACTTGTATTTAATTCTCCTAAATGCAATGTCGGACGGGACCCGAGCCTGGAAAAGTGGGGGTCTTAATATATGCAAAGCTACGGCTTGGACTTATAACCAGGCTCACAGATATGGCCCCATTTTAAAAATGCACGAAAATTGGGCGGCAGGCTGACCCAGAATTCCAGCAGAGTTTCGGGAAGAAATTGGAAATCTAAAGTGCATGTCCTAGGTTTTACACTTATACGGGTATACAGTTGGTTGGGTGAATCGGCATGGGTTACCGCCTTTGGCGTGGCTTCCACGATATATGTCACACCCCAAACCCAATATCCATACTAATCATATATTATTAGAATAATTAAATCATAATCTAGAGCCCTTTGGAAATATAATTCATCTATCCATATTTTACTGTATAATGTGCATAATCAACATAATATTATTATTGTGCCATAACGAAATCAATATCAGAGTCATAATTAAGCGGACATACAATACTATGATTAACTACGATAAAATTTCACAATCATCAACTCAATCCATACTAACGCAAAATATACAATGTGTGAGTAAATTAAAATCTTCAGTGTGAAAATGATAAAATCCCCACATTTAAACCCCGGCTCCTTCCAACGGTGCAACTCTCAAAGTTACCGGTCATATGGTATTCTAGTTGGCAGCATACAAACCTGAAATTGATAAAATATAACTGTAAGCATTAAGCTTAGTGAGGTACTCCTTCCCTACAATGTAATAACAATTCTATATAGAATATGTGGATATAAAATCCGAATAATCCTGCCCATTGGCAATAACAAATCCTGGAACATAAGTTCCAATTAATTCTGCCCATTGGCAATAACAAATCCTGGAACGTAAGTTCCAACAAATCATTGGATCTTTGTCCAATTCCAATCCTGGATCATAAGACCCAACCAATCCTGGATATTTTGATATCCAAACAAATCCTGATTACCGAAGTATTCAAACAAATCCGCTCTTAGAGCTATATTCATATTTATATATGAAACAAATCATAAGTACACTCACCTTGACAGTTTAACTGGATTTTCCCTTGCCTTTATCCTGTACTTGTTCAATCAGCTCTCCTTCCCTTCCTATCATTCTCACAATATTAGTATCATCATAAGAATATTAATAGTCCAAAGAATAACTTCAATCATAACTCAATTCATAAGCATCATATTATTCAATTCAAATCATTCATTAAAATGAAGTCCCATCTAGACTCAGGTTCTGATATCTAACATATTCAAATTACAGCCCAAACCCTTTTTAATTATTCTTGGTAATCCAATCCTTATTATATCATGTTTCCAAAACAAAAGACGGCACATCATTCCGAGTTTCCTAGAGCAAAATAAGCCTATTTCTTCACTACATAGCAAATCTGCCCTATAGGCTCTTTTATCGTTCATTCAACTTCCAGGAATTTTCATGATTTTTATACATCATAAATTTCTATGATATTTCACCCAACATCAGTAAACACATTGAAAAATATAAGATTAAAGTTTCATAATTTTTAAGGTTCGTTTGCTATGTCAAGCAAAACACCGAACACATGGCGGGCATATTTTCACCCTTAGGGCAGATTTCTTACCCGAACTTCAAACCCTCACCAAGGACTCATTTGTTGGTATTTTCACATGATTTTCGGATATGTCATACATATATGAGTCCATGTTAATATCCAATTGGAAGCAATCGATTCCAGTAACTATACAAAAATATATGGAAGTTTGAATAAACAAAGTTTCTAAACAAAGCAATCTTAGGGTTTTGTACATTCAACTTAACTTAAACTTGCATATATCCATACATATGCACCCAAACATGAAAGTTCAATAAAAATCAAGGATTTATATCATATAAATCGTAAATGAAAGAAAAAATAGCAAGATTCATGGTTGGAATTACCTTAGGGGCTTTTTCGTAATTTTCTATGAATTTTCTTCAATTTTCTCCTCACTTTTTTCTTCCTAACTTCCAACTTCTCTTTCCTTAGGCTTAAAATATCTCATGGCTGCATTTTGGCTGAATAAAGAGGTAATTCTAAGGGTTTGAGGTCGGCCAAAACCACCACCCTTCCCAACCAATGAGAATAAAACATTTGTTGCCATATTAAGACAAAATACTACTTAACGGATGGACTACTTTGCCCTTGTTTCGTAATTTTGGTATAACTTCTCACTCGAACCTCCGTTTCATTCACCGTTTGTTGTGTTACAACCATAACTCACTCTTCTACAACTATATAGTTTTCACCTCAAGTCAATTGTTATGTCATAAAGGTCAAAACTAGCCTTAAACATGGACATTCCTATCGAAACCTTCAAAATTTTGTATTTGTAACTAATTCGACATTTCATGCTTTTTGAAGGTAGGATTAGACTAAACATAATAAATTAACATCACATATATTAATAACACACTAATCATATCACATAAGCTAGGCATGATTTAAGCATAATTAATCATAATTATATTCGGGTTGTCACAATTCTCCCCCTGTTAGGAAATTTCGTCCTCGAAATTGACATACCTTGGTTGTCCGAATCAAACAAATAGGGATAATGTATTTTCATGCTATCCTCACTCTCCCATGTAGCTTCTTCCATGGAATGCCTTCTCCACACAACTTTCACAAGTGGGATCACCTTTGATCTTAATATTTGTTCTTTCCTATCAACGATAGCAAGCGGTTCTTCCACGTAGCTCAAATCTTCCTTCAACTCAATAGGTTGTTCCACCAATACATGTGAAGGGTCTGCTACGTACTTTGTCAACATAGAAACATGGAAAACATCATGTAACCGAGATAATTCTGGTGGTAACGCTAACTTGTAGGCAACCATCCCGACTTTCTCAAGGATTTCATAAGGTCCAATGTAGCATGGACTTAATTTCCCTTTCTTTCCAAACCTCATAACTCCTTTCCATGGAGATATCTGAAGAAACACATAATCACCTTTCTGGAATTCCAAATCTTTTCGTCGTTTATCCGCATAACTTTTCTGTCTGCTTTGAGCTATTCTCATTCTATCTTTAATAATATTCACTTTTTCAGTGATGACTTCAATTAATTCTGGACCCTCTATCTTCCTTTCACCAACTTCACCCCAACATATCGGTGTACGACATCGTCTACCATACAAGGCTTCATATGGAGCCATACCAATAGTAGACTGAAAACTATTGTTATATGCAAATTCTATCAAAGGCAAATATTCATCCCAATTACCTTTGAAATCAAGCACACAAGCTCTAAGCATATCTTCCAAAATCTGTATTGTCCTTTCAGACTGCCCATCTGTCTGGGGATGAAAAGCCGTACTAAACTTCAAGTTAGTACCCATAGCATACTGCAAGCTATCCCAAAATCTGGATGTAAAAGTAGGGTCCCTATCTGAAACAATAGATACCGGTGCTCCATGCAATCGAATAATTTCATTAACATACAATCTAGCATACCTATCAACTGTATACGTAGTCTTGACTGCTAGAAAGTGAGCGGACTTTGTCAATCTATCCACCACTACCCAAATCGAATCTGACCCCTTCTGAGATCGAGGAAGCCCAACCACAAAATCCATCGTTACATGATCCCATTTCCATTCCGGTATCGGCAATGGCTGAAGCAGACCAGTAGGTTTCTGATGCTCCACTTTCACTTGCTGACATATAAGGCACCTCGCAACAAAATCAGCTATTTCCTTCTTCATATTATTCCACTAATAATGCTCCTTTAAATCCCTATACATTTTAGTGCTACCAGGATGCATAGTATAAATGGAATTATGAGCCTCATCTAAAATTTCCTCTTTCAATCCACACACATTAGGCACACACAACCGCTGCTTATACAATAAAGTTCCATCATTCACAATACAAAAATCTTCAGACTTACCATCTCGGAGATCTTGTCGTTTCTTCTCAAGGAAAGGATCTTGACTTTGCAAATCATGAATACGGGTAGCTAACAAAGGCCTCACGCTTACATGAGCAAAGAATCTGTTCCCATCTGCTAGCTACAATTCCACTCCCATGAATCTCAACTCCATAATATGAGGAACTCTAGCACATCGAATACACGATAACCTGCCTGAAGCCTTTCTACTCAAAGCGTCTGCAACTACATTTGCCTTTCCTGGGTGGTAGTGAATTGTACAATCATAATCTTTAATTAACTCCATCCACCGCCTCTGCCTTAAATTCAACTCCTTCTGAGTAAACAAATACTTAAGGCTTTGATGGTCAGTAAAAATTTCACATACCTCACCATATAGATAATGACGCCATAATTTCAAAGCAAACACAATAGCAGCAAGTTCCAAATCATGTGTAGGATAATTACGTTCATGTGTACGCAACTGCCCAGAAGCATAGGAAATAACTTTACCATGCTGCATAAAAACACAACCCAACCCCTGATGTGAAGCATCGGTATAAACAACAAAACCATCTCCACCATGCGGAATAGTAAGAACAGGTGCAGTTACCAACCTCTTTTTCAATTCATCAAAACTATTTTCGCAATTAGAATTCCATTCAAACTTAACATCTTTCCGGGTCAGTTTAGTCATTGGTAAGGCAATCGAAGAAAATCCCTTAATAAACCGTCTATAATACCCAGTTAAACCCAGAAAACTCCTCACCTCAGTCACATTATCGGGTCTCTCCCATTTCACAATAGCCTCTACCTTTTTAGGATCAACACATATACCATCTCCAGAAATAACATGGCCTAAAAATGCAACTTGTGATAGCCAAAATTCACACTTGCTAAACTTGGCATACAACTTCTTATCTTTCAACAGATTCAAAATAGTTGTGAGATGCTTTTCATGTTCAACCATATCATGTGAATAAATCAGAATATCATCAATAAAAACTATCACAAATGAATCAATAAAAGGATGCAGTACCCGGTTCATAAGATCCATAAATACAGCTGGAGCATTAGTTACCCCAAAAGGCATCACAAGAAATTAAAAATGACCATACCGAGTACGGAAAGCGGTTTTAGAAATATCACTTTCCTTCACCCTCACCTGATGATAACCCGATCGCAAGTCTATCTTTGAAAACACTTTAGCACCCTATAACTGATCAAACAAATCATCTATACGAGGTAAAGGATACTTGTTCTTAATTGTAGCTTTATTCAGTTGCCTATAATCAATACACAAACGCATGGTACCATCTTTCTTTTTCACAAATAAAACTGGCGCACCCCATGGAGATACACTAGGCTGTATGAACCCCCTATCAAGTAAATCTTGCAACTGGATCTTAAGTTCTTTCAACTCAGCAGGTGCCATTCTATACGGTGCCATAGAAATAGGGGTTGTCCCTGGTGCTAATTCAATACTAAATTCAACTTCTCTTTCTGGAGGTAACCCTGGCAACTCACTAGGAAACACTTCAGGAAAATCCCGTACAATAGGAACATCGACTAATTGTAAAGCCCCCTTCCTAGTGTCAAGAACATATGCAATAGAACCCTCACAACCCTTACTCAATGATTTCCTCGTCTGAATAGCAGAAATGATGCAACTGGGAACAATTTTCCTTTCCGCCACAAATTTAAATTCAGGCTCACCAGGCATATTAAAAATAACTTCCTTACGGAAACAATCCATGGATGCATGATATTTGGATAGCCAATCCATTCCCAGAATTATATCAAAATCAGAAATATCCAATGGAAGTAGATCTATAACTGTATCTCTAAACCCCACAGTCAAAACACAATCATGAAAAACATATTCAGTTACAACCATATCCCCCATAGGCATATAAATACCCAACCCCACATCTAAACGAGCACACGGTATATTCAGGTATATGGCAAAAGCATAGGACACAAAAGAATGTGTGGAACCAGGATCAACCAAAACATAAGCACTTCTATCACTAACAGAAAGTGTACCTGTCACCACATCTGGCGTAATCTGAGCTTCTTTCATCGTAAAGACTCGTCCACCTGGCCTGGAACCACTAGCTTGTCCTCTACCCACACTCTTCACTGTACTGCCTGGAGATAACATTCTGCTTGCTACTTCACTATGTGCTGCTGGAGTCTGTGCCAATTGCGGACAATTCCTCTTAATATGCCCCACTTGATGACAATGGTAGCATTCCAATCCCTTAAGATTAGGACACTCAGATTTATAATGTCCTTCCTCTTTACAAAAGAAACATGTAACACCTCCTATTGGGGCCTCACCTCTCCCTGACTTTCTAGCTGAACCAAAAGATCCTCCACCCCTGGTATCTCTACCAAACCTCCCCTTACCTCTACCACTATCTCCACCACCTCTCTGAAATTTATGAGGTTCCACCTTAACACTTCCACTCTCACCTCCCCTATACTGAGATGCGTCGAATCTACTTTTCTTAAAACTCTCTCTGCTCGCCACCTCTTGGTTCATTTGCCTTTCTGCTATCATGGCTTTGTTTACCAGAGAAGCATAATCTTCTAACTCATAAATGGCCACTCTATTTTGAATAGGCCAAATCAGTCCATCTTGAAACTTACTACATTTATCTTCTTCCTCCTGCACATACTTAGTAGCAAATCTAGACAAAGCAGTAAATTTAGCATCATACTCCCTCACAGACATGTTCCCTTGGGTCAAATTTATAAACTCCCTCAGCTTCTCCCTCCTATAGACGTTAGGGAAATACTTAACATACAAAGCTTTAATAAATTCAGCCCAAGTAATAACATCAGTACCTTCCATCCTGGGCACCAAATGGTTGCTGGCTTCCCACCAATATTTCGCCTCTCCTTTCAGCTTAAACACAGCTAGATTCACTTTCTGGTTATCTGGAACCTTCATAACTGCAAAGATAGTTTCTAGATCCCTGACCCACATCTCAGCTTCCGTAGGTTCAACTGACCCTGAATATTCTGGAGGATTCAACTTCAAAAACTTCTCATGCATGGAATCTTTCATTTCCTTCCTTGCCTCTTTCTCAATCCTGGCCACAGTCTTGGATTCTAGATATCTAGCCTGTTGTTCTGCCATTTGCGCCATATTTCTTTCTTGTTGCTCTGCCATCCTCATTATTGCCTGCGCCATTATTTGCATCTCTATAGGCTTATCTTGCTTTCTAGCCCTTCCAGCAACACTTTGCTCCACTTCAGTATTCTCTGTACGAGAAGCGACTCCCTCTTCTCTAGGTTGTCCATTCCCAGGTTCCATCTGGAATTATCTGTAATACAATAAAATTCTAACAACCAATATAAACAGTTTACAGTACTAAACTATTTGTTAGTATATAAACAATTCAATAATATCAAATCAATCAATAACTGCCATCTAATCGTCACACACGTCCAAAATTAATAACCTAGACGCTCTGATACCACTAATTGTCACACCCCAAACCCAATATCCATACTAATCATATATTATTAGAATAATTAAATCATAATCTAGAGCCCTTTGGAAATATAATTCATCTATCCATATTTTACTGTATAATGTGCATAATCAACATAATATTATTATTGTGCCATAACGAAATCAATATCAGAGTCATAATTAAGCGGACATACAATACTATGATTAACTACGATAAAATTTCACAATCATCAACTCAATCCATACTAACGCAAAATATACAATGTGTGAGTAAATTAAAATCTTCAGTGTGAAAATGATAAAATCCCCACATTTAAACCCCGGCTCCTTCCAACGGTGCAACTCTCAAAGTTACCGGTCATATGGTATTCTAGTTGGCAGCATACAAACCTGAAATTGTTAAAATATAACTGTAAGCATTAAGCTTAGTGAGGTACTCCTTCCCTACAATGTAATAACAATTCTATATAGAATATGTGGATATAAAATCCGAATAATCCTGCCCATTGGCAATAACAAATCCTGGAACATAAGTTCCAATTAATTCTGCCCATTGGCAATAACAAATCCTGGAACGTAAGTTCCAACAAATCATTGGATCTTTGTCCAATTCCAATCCTGGATCATAAGATCCAACCAATCCTGGATATTTTGATATCCAAACAAATCCTGAATACCGAAGTATTCAAACAAATCAGCTCTTAGAGCTATATTCATATTTATATATGAAACAAATCATAAGTACACTCACCTTGACAGTTTAACTGGATTTTCCCTTGCCTTTATCCTGTACTTGTTCAATCAGCTCTCCTTCCCTTCCTATCATTCTCACAATATTAGTATCATCATAAGAATATTAATAGTCCAAAGAATAACTTCAATCATAACTCAATTCATAAGCATCATATTATTCAATTCAAATCATTCATTAAAATGAAGTCCCATCTAGACTCAGGTTCTGATATCTAACATATTCAAATTACAGCCCAAACCCTTTTTAATTATTCTTGGTAATCCAATCCTTATTATATCATGTTTCCAAAACAAAATACGGCACATCATTCCGAGTTTCCTAGAGCAAAATAAGCCTATTTCTTCACTACATAGCAAATCTGCCCTATAGGCTCTTTTATCGTTCATTCAACTTCCAGGAATTTTCATGATTTTTATACATCATAAATTTCTATGATATTTCACCCAACATCAGTAAACACATTGAAAAATATAAGATTAAAGTTTCATAATTTTTAAGGTTCGTTTGCTATGTCAAGCAAAACACCGAACACATGGCGGGCATATTTTCACCCTTAGGGCAGATTTCTTACCCGAACTTCAAACCCTCACCAAGGACTCATTTGTTGGTATTTTCACATGATTTTCGGATATGTCATACATATATGAGTCCATGTTAATATCCAATTGGAAGCAATCGATTCCAGTAACTATACAAAAATATATGGAAGTTTGAATAAACAAAGTTTCTAAACAAAGCAATCTTAGGGTTTTGTACATTCAACTTAACTTAAACTTGCATATATCCATACATATGCACCCAAACATGAAATTTCAATAAAAATCAAGGATTTATATCATATAAATCGTAAATGAAAGAAAAAATAGCAAGATTCATGGTTGGAATTACCTTAGGGGCTTTTTCGTAATTTTCTATGAATTTTCTTCAATTTTCTCCTCACTTTTTTCTTCCTAACTTCCAACTTCTCTTTCCTTAGGCTTAAAATCTCTCATGGCTGCATTTTGGCTGAATAAAGAGGTAATTCTAAGGGTTTGAGGTCGGCCAAATCCACCACCCTTCCCAACCAATGAGAATAAAACATTTGTTGCCATATTAAGACAAAATACTACTTAACGGATGGACTACTTTGCCCTTGTTTCATAATTTTGGTATAACTTCTCACTCGAACCTCCGTTTCATTCACCGTTTGTTGTGTTACAACCATAACTCACTCTTCTACAACTATATAGTTTTCACCTCAAGTCAATTGTTATGTCATAAAGGTCAAAACTAGCCTTAAACATGGACATTCCTATTGAAACCTTCAAAATTTTGTATTTGTAACTAATTCGACATTTCATGCTTTTTGAAGGTAGGATTAGACTAAACATAATAAATTAACATCACATATATTAATAACACACTAATCATATCACATAAGCTAGGCATGATTTAAGCATAATTAATCATAATTATATTCGGGTTGTCACAATATACGTCTTGCTCTTGCGGGCAATTGGTACGTGTGGACAAGACATTTGATATATCTGAGTGTACGTGAAGTGCCTCACCATATACCTCGTGAGGACGGTACGTGTGAGAGAAAATTTGATATACTCGACATACGTGAACGAATTCCCTGCGATATACCTCCCGTTATGACTTTGGTCAAGAGGTACGATGCGGGGGAACCGTTCGATATACGTCGAAGGTACTTGTCCAATTGAAGGTGAGAGTCATATCGCTTAGGCTAACTGCGACCTGCCGGACCAGTGCCCATCACGAAGTGACCCTCCAGTTCCTGGGTAAAATTTGGTCAATATCAATGCTCTTTAGTGATGTCATGTGAATCATGCATGATTCTCTTATTAGTATCTTATGATGAGAATGCCTTTCTTGATTATGTTAAACAGGGAGCAAAGTATAAGCACCCCAAAAGGTACACCGAGTATGGATGGGTGATGCGTGCAACATGGGGATATACATGTGATCCTAGGTGCACGTGGTGTGAAGTGTACATGGAGAAATTTCTACAAGTGTGTGAACATAAGCATAAGCATAAGCCTGGGATACATATGAGAAAGGGGAACATGCAAATATGGGGGGAAGCATAAGAAAATATAGCATTCATGTCAATAGAGTCAAGCCCACAAATAAAACACATATCCCCAGCGGAGTCTCCACTGTGGCCATCCCCAATACTCGCCGCGCGGGGGGGCGCGAGGGGGAAGGATCCTTCGGGTCCCGAACGTCCCTCTCGGGAGCGCTTCGGCCGGCATCGTTTGGATGTGGTGTAAAAATGTAGAGAGATTTAGAGTCGCCAGTCTATTTTACTCAAAACAGACAAAAGAAAAAGGGGAAGACAACCCGAAGGATGGCATCCAAAGACATACTGGTGCGTGCGAAACCAAGATGATTCGAGAAGGGTTCGGAGGCTTAGTTATGAAATGGGAAGGTGTTAGGCACCCATTTCGCCCTTTCGGTCTCTCTTGAATATTTGCTATTTTCCTTTTGTTTCCCTCCGTGATATGTGTGCATGTGTATATATATATATAATGGAGGTAGGAATCCTCGACTTGTATCATGGAAAAGATAAAGCGAGTCGTCCGTAGGAAGATATAAGAATAATATTAGAAAACTAAGATTTACGCGATTACCCCTACATTGACCGTTATAATGGAACGATAACGCATATGGAGCAATACGTTACTAAGCGCAAGTACATAGAATATAGGAAGATTAGATTTAGAGAAAATAGGAAGATGAGAGAAAAAGTGGGAAAAAGGACTCGAGTCTCGGGTTTTACCCCGGGACGCCTACATAGCCTATAAAGGCATCAAAGTCCACGTAGTTCGCATACAAAATGAGGGGTGGGGTTTATCCCATAAATCCATATGGGGGATCTCTTATTTGTAAGTGTGTGTGTGTAGAAAAGGTATTTTAGTTATGAGGAAAGTGTGCGAAAAGTATGAGAATCCCTATTTGGAATTTATGAGCAAACCCTCCTTTTCTTTTTTTTTTTGGGTTTTATTTATATGAAAATAGGAGATGTGCAATAATAATAGATAAAAAAGTATATTAGGATGTGTGAGATGAGATAATAAAATCTCTAAGTAAGGAAACAAGTTATTGGGAATTTACGAGAGAGTTTAAGAAAGTTGGACCTTTTTGAAGATCTTGAGCTTGATCTTGAATGTTGGAGAGCAACCCTTGCACTTGGATGATGATGGAGAGTGGCTAATTCACCAAGTTTGATGAAAAGGGTGATGAAAAGTGGAAGAAAAAAGGGGATTTGGAAGTTGAAATCATGCTGCCTTCGGGAGAGGTTTCTGGGATGCATTGAGAGAGATTTCTATCAGATCTGGCCTCCCCTTGCAAATGAGGTGAAGGCCTCTTTTTATAGGCCCAGGTAAGTGCCGATCGGCATAGACCCGTTCCTTCCTATCGGCACCTGCCGATAGGCAGGGTCTGGAACCTGCCATTTGGTAGTGCGCTTCAGGCTTTTTTGGAAAATCGGCCGCCGAGGGCAAACCGTTGGTTAGAATCGCGAATGAGGCATACCGTTGGAAATGTAATTCAGATACCTTTGAAAGTCTTTGGGACATCTCCCGGGTTCGGGAGTTGACTTTTGTTTAAATATGGCTCGGAAGCGTTTGTCGGTCCATTGGACGGGGGATCGTTCGGATAAAAACGGATCGTTCATCCGCATGGTAAGTCTGAATCACGCACAGGGTAGACCGTTAGAAAGGTTAAGAGATGTACTTAGACATTCCAAAGAGTTTGAACCAGTTTGGGGAGTTGACTTTGGTCAACCGGGCCCGAGAAGTATTCGGTGACCTCTCAGAGTCAAACGGATCATTCATCCGCATGGTAAGTCAGAATCTCACACGGGGTGATCCGTTGGAAAGGGTATTCCGTGCCCTTTGAAGATTCATTCAGTCACGTTCGAGATGAAGAGTTTGACTTTTGGGTCAAACTGAGCCGAGGAGTGCCCGATGGTTTCTAAGTTAGTACTCGGGACATGACCTAGGTTTGTAGTGATGGAGGGAGGTACTAGGGACCTAAGGACAGTTAGGGGGTAACAGAATGGGTGTGACACCCTGCCTAATAAAATACCGGGCGATGAATCCTATATCAAATTATGACAGGAGTCTCATATGTATCATTCTTAGCATCACTATCGAAAGTCCACTTAATTACTAATAACCTATTAGGACAGTGTCAAAATTTTACTTAACAAATCTTTTTAAACGAATATAATTAAAACATCCACACAGTTCTGCGTAAATGAAACTGAAATGAAATAAAATAACCGAACACTCGGTCAAAATATACAACCAAATCGAATGCTGCTAAAAGAATAACTAAATGCAATTGGGTTATCAGCTCGAATATTTATACAATACCTACTATCTAGAGTACGAGGATAGAAGTGTCTACCGAGAACCCGCAAGCATCCACAGCTGCTGCAGCAGACGTCTGACTCGAAGGAAGTTTCATCCAGGCGTCCCTGTGTCTGGACACCTATATATATATATATATATATATATCAAGAGAGGAAAAGTAGATGAACGGGTCAGAGCCCGAGTTTGAAAATATTTTGCAAGTGCATAAATGCTTTATTTTTTTTAGAAAAAGGTTTTATCTCATATTTAGGTTTGGTATTGCACTCCTATGAGATACCCCTCACCTCTCTCCTAACAGTGCACACCTAACGCACTTAACCTTCTAGTTAAGCTACCCCGCTTAACTAATCTAATCCACCCCTCTACTAGAAACCTCTACAACCCGAGTACTAAGCGCTAAACTTCTCTCCATTCTCAACACTGTGCTATATTTGTGCGTGGGGTGTCTAACGAAGATAAATCCAAATAAGGACCCCCCCCCCCCGATACACTACTACTTGGCAGGGTTAATGGTAGAGATCCGTTAAGCCTGTAGTACAAAACTAATGTATGAATATACATATTGTATTCATTTTATGCGCGTTTTACCATATACATCCTGATAATATCTCCCGGACTGAGGTTTACTTTATATATAGAACTTTATAATACACATCTGGATCTATCTCCCGGATTGAGGTGTATTCTATACTTATTATAAACTTTCTATTTCCTTTCTTATATCCAAGAAATATATTTAAAAGCCAATTCATTATCATGAATTGCTTTGACATATCATATAACTTTTTAAAAGCCAATTTTATTATCATAAAAATGGTTTTCCATTTTATATATCCCATTTCCCTTCTTATATCCAGGAAATGTATTCAAAGCCATCTTTATTATCATAAAAATGCTTTGATCATATCATATGCTTCCATTTCCCTTCTTCCATTCGGGAAACGTATCCGAAGCCAAATCAATTATCAAATTTCCCTTCTTCCATCCAGGAAATGTATTTAAAGCCATTTTATTATCATAAAATGCTTTAACAAATCTAAGACCACCCCTCCGGGTTTGCACACTGGACGCGCCCCTAAATGGCTATCATCTTCCAGGGCCTATCAAACAAGACAACCTGGGAACCTACTAACATCGGGAAGAGGCTATATGCCTGCGGGATAGTCAAGACCACACCCAAAATCTCCTAACCAACACTGTAAAATATAATCGCTCATATGGCCTAGGACTATATCCACCCTGCATTCATTAGCCAGGGGGTATCACCATACGCAAGAAACTTCCCTTATGATAGCGATTTAGGGAGGTGTGTAACCATAATTTATTAATTATGAAAAATTATTTCTTTTCCATTTTTAAAATATCCATTTTTATATTTTCAAAATCATTTACATCATACCATACATATATACTTTAATCACATAGTATATACATATACCATATATTCCTCCTCGAATATATAAATATCCATATGCCAAGTACATCTAGCGCTGACCAATAATCCCAAAGATTCCCTCAAGGAATCATAATCGTGCATTCATATAAGCATGATACTAAACCCAAAGTATTTCCTTACTTTAATAATCACTATATACCTCAATCCTATCTAAGGATTTATTGGATATCTCCAATGATACCATTTCACTCTAAGTGAAATATATATATATCTATATCCCCAAATTATCCTAGTTATTTCATAGAATACCCTCAACAGTAAATCGACATAATTATGCTTTCTATACGCATAATTATGTAGGCCTAAATGCCTACTGAAATATTTCAGGGAGTATTCTTTCCCGGGTTATGCCCTACACCAATCCAAGGCATTCTCATCTATCTAAAGGTTTATTTACCCTCAAAACCCTCCTTTAGGAACACCCATATCATAACTAGGGTCCCCCACATAAGTCCCCAAATTTAATTTAACTCCCCATACCCTTAAGGGGAGAAAACTGGCAATTCTGACCAAGGCGAATCGATTCGCCCCATTGGCGAATCTATTCGGGTGGGAGAATCGATTAGGCCCCCATTCCGAATCGATTCGTAAAGTGTTATGAAAATAGGTCGTTAATGGCGAATCGATTCGGCATAAAACCAAATCGATTCGGCCCATTGCAGAAACCCAAAACCCCTTAGGCGAATCGATTCGGCCCGAACCCGAATCGATTCGGCCTGTTCGAGGGTCACTGTTTGGGTGATTTCTCAAACTCAAAAATGCCAAAAACTCCATTTTTCTCCATTTTTGTTGTTTCTACCCTCATCCAACAACTCAATAAGCATCTAATCTATGTTCTACAACTAACACATCAGTTATTTTGGGGTATCAACCCATTTCTCTTAGATTTAAACCCTAAAAACCATAAAAACCTACTTCTGGCATTTCTCCCATTTCAATTCCATTTTATACTCCATTAACATGGTTTTAATACTAGAAATCATTAAGAGTTTACATTACATCAATATGTAAACTCATATCCAATTTTCCCAAATTTAGTTTAAGGGTACTAACCCAAAACTCATATTTTTACCAACTATGATATGAGATAATTGTACAAAATGGAATAAAGCAAGTAAATACTTGCCTGGAGGATGAAATTTGATGACCTCGAGTCGAATCCGGCAGAGTTTGGCCCGAATCTTCCTTTTTCTCCTCCTTTCTCTCTTCTCTCTATTCTCTTTCTCTTCTCTTCTCTTTTCTCCCTCTCACCCTCCTTTATAAGGAGAAAAGGGTTTAACCCCATTAAAACCCAAAAACGACTCGTTTACTCAATTACGAGCCCGTTTAACTCTAAAATTCCCCGACACTCAATTTCGACAATCGGACACTCTTTTCCGACTATCTCGGTCATTCCGAGACTCACGGCACTGTCGAAATTCCCATCTGAGGTACTTGACCGCAAATCACTATTCTAACCCATAATACTTAATACGGGCTTTCTAATTAAAATTTGACCTCCTGTCGCTTTACTCCATGGCAACATATAATTAAAATGTTTCGACCTATTTAATCCCAAAATAATTACAACACCCATAAAAAATCATTAAATCCTCGAAAATCCCAAAAATTACTATTCCGAGAAATTCTCCAAATTCCAATTTACACTTTAATGTTGGAATTTAACTGTCCCCAAAAGGAAGGGTTGTTACATACTCCCCCCCTTACAACGGAATTTCGTCCTCGAAATTCAGATACAACCTACACCGCCAATCCTAGAATCGCTCCAAATCTTAATACCTCAAAGGGAATGATACTAACCCAATGGTTCCCAACCATACCCTATGCGGCTACCGCAATCGTAAAGTGACTCTAATATCGTCACTTTCACCCATAATCTCTAGTGCTTCACAGCATAAATTTCAACTTTATATACTACGCCCATTCTATTTCAGGCGGTATATAAAACCATCTCACCAAGGTGCCCATACACCTTTCTAACTTGTGCACATCTGCACATACATTGCGAATGTCCAACACGTAACACTCTTTCTAAACGAGGGTCTCCTTTCCTCAGTGTAATACTCACACATGGGTCCTCTCTTCCCACGAAATGCAATTCTCCTAACCTCGGCGCCACTAACTCTACTGAAATTACATCCTACAAATGCTACGATCTATGCGTTACCATAACTACGCGAAACAAAAATCCTAAATATGTCCCTAGTGCCCAACGCCTCTCTCAACTTCCAACATTTGCTTGGTTTCATGCGTGTAACGTCTCGCAGAGCGAATTCCAAACAAGGAACCCTCCCGTTACACTACTCCCTCACGTCGTCGGTCATCGAGATGTAACGGACAAAGGCACACTAGCGGGACATCCTAAATCCTACCTCACAAATCTACTAACGTACTTCTACTACTCCATCCTATCGTCGGGCGCCTATTCTCTATCGAGATGTTATGATCTTTATACCACAAAACATTACTTCTCCAAAATTTTCCCTTTCATTAAGGCCTGAACATATGCCTCAAATCAATTTCTCTAAGTCCTACTTCACCCACCCACCTGTGGCGAGAGGACCACTTTAGTGCTTTTCCATAGCACAACATTTCCATAAACTTACCATCATCACATGGCTCATAGTCTATAGTGGTTCATCCACACTATAAGACTTTTCCACGAAATCGACATCCTTGCATCCTATAACATCTCTCCACTCCCAACACCGTTAAGGTTCATGTGTGGAGCATCTCGCAAAGAGAAATCCAAACAAGGAACCCCTCCACATACTCCTACTTAACTTTGTCGGTCATGGAGGTCCATTATTTCAAACATGCAACTAGGATAATCCTATCCCCTCTCAATAAAAGGTAGTCTGAACTCCTATCTCTAACTAAGAGTCACACCACCAAGCGCTCATACTAATATTCAGTTTTCGCGCAAAAAATAATGAGCTTAAACTTACAGCTCAACAAACAAGTCCTGCGGGCCTTAAATCATATAGATAAGGTCGCCACACACTCACATCATAATAATGAAACCTCTACTCATCGAAGTTCCATTTACCCATACCAATAAAGGCGAACTTAACCTATATCCAGTTGAGATATCGCAACAACAACCCGTTCCACCCTGGAACTGCGGACACGATAGTATTTCCATCCTCAGCCTGATATCGCTCCGATAATACCATAATATTTTATACTCACCATATTACCATACTCGTATAAACATATAAAACGAGTATCACAAGACAAATATATATATATATATATATATATATATATATATATATATATATATATCAACACCCGCTTTTATATAGCGAATGAAGGAAAACAAAACTCCGCTATCACGAAAAATATGTAGACATACAATGTATAATGTTATATAGACCGCCACAAAACTCAAATTACACACACGAGTCTAGGATTAACGAACACCGCGACTTCATCTAGCCACACCTATTACTAGAATTTCTTAACTCTATGCCCCATCTAGGCACCCTGACCTTGTCCTTTATTCCTACCGAGAAAGCACTAACCGTGTGGCTCCGCACTCCATCTTACTATTTTCATCACTGGCCTTCCTAACCATGACAAGGTCATCCGCATCATCTGAATCTATAACCTTGCTCCTTACAATCACCTTACTAATCCTCTTAACTTCTTTGTTAAAAGGAAATTCCTTATTTCAACAAATTCCCCTGGTGGATGTCCACCAATGGGGTCCACGAATACACACGTTCTCCGTAAGTATTAGCAACACTTTTCTGATGAGCCCATCATTCCACTGAAGGACTCTCGCTTCATTGTACCTTCCTCACCTCGATACAGAATTCGCTTCTCCATATCACTCTTTATCCATTGTCAACCTCTGGCCGAACCTTATGTGAATAATTCTGAAACGGCATTCTTCTCCTTTCTGTCGAATAATGGTGACTCACGGTTAACACTATCTGTAAGATCCCTTTCGAACCCTTATCGACACTTGAAAATTCAACTTTAGTACCACTTTCCACCATAGCAGTACTTGGATGCTCATAACTACTATACTTTAGTAGTCGTTGCAACCATCCTTAACAATTGCCATAAGGGGAGTGACCTCTACAGCGGTCCTCATCCCCCAACTTCTATCAGTCGCCCCAGCTAAGCCTCGCCTTCTGCTGTCCTGGTCAATGACCTCCTTGGTTACCCTTCCTCAATCGGCACACGATCCTAGAACGATCACGCAAAGGATTTACTATAATGTTATGCTATGGCAGGAGAACGGAATCTCACAAGAGAAATCAATGATCCTAATCCTAAGGCTCTATAACAAATCGAGAGCAACGCTGAAAGCGTAGTACGTCCGCACAGATTCCTAAGGACACTAGAACCTGATGCTCTGATACCATCTGTGACACCCCGCCTAATAAAATACCGGGCGATCACTCCTATATCAAATTTTGATAGGAGTCTCATATGGATCATTCTTAGCATCATTGTCAAAAGTCCATTTAATTACTAATAACCTATTAGGTCGGTGTCAAAATTTTACTTAACTAATCTTTTTAAACGAATATAATTAAAACATCCACACAGTTTTGCGTAAATGAAACTGAAATGAAATAAAATAACCGAACACTCGGTCAAAATATACAACCAAATCGAATGCTGCTAAAAGAATAACTAAATGCAATTGGGTTATCAGCTCGAATGTTTATACAATACCTACTATCTAGAGTACAAGGATAGAAGCGTCTACCGAGAACCCGCAAGCATCCACAGCTGCTGCAGCAGACGTGTGACTCGAAGGAAGTGTCATCCAGGCGTCCCTGTGTCTGGACACCTATATAATATATATATATATATATATATATATATATATATATATATATATATATATATATATAGAAGAGAGGAAAAGTAGATAAAGGGGTCAGAGCCCGAGTTTGAAAATATTTTGAAAGTGCATAAATGCTTTATTTTTTTTAGAAAAAGATTTTATCTCATATTTAGGTTTGGTATTGCACTCCCATGAGATACCCCTCACCTCTCTCCTAACAGTGCACACCTAACGCACTTAACCTTCTAGTTAAGCTACCCCGCCTAACTAATCTAATCCACCCCTCTACTAGAAAACTCTACAACCCGAGTACTAAGCGCTAAACTTCTCTCCATTCTCAACACTGTGCTAAATTTGTGCATGGGGTGTCTAACGAAGCGAAATCCAAATAAGGACCCCCCCCCCCCCCCCCGATACACTACTACTTAGCAGGGTTAATGGTAGAGATCCATTAAGCCTGTAGTACAAAACTAATGTATTAATATACATATCGTATTCATTTTATACGCGTTTTACCATATACATCCGGATAATATCTCCCGGACTGAGGTTTACTTTATATACAACTTTATAATACACATCTGGATCTATCTCCCGGATTGAGGTGTATTCTATACTTATTTCAAAACTTCCTATTTCCTTTCTTATATCCAAGAAATATATTTAAAAATCAATTCATTATCATGAATTGCTTTGACATATCATATAACTTTTTAAAAGCCAGTTTTATTATCATAAAAATGGTTTTCCATTTTATAACATCCCATTTCCCTTCTTATATCCAGGAAATGTATTCAAAGCCATTTTTATTATCATAAAAATGCTTTGATCATATCATATTCTTCCATTTCCCTTCTTCCATCCGGGAAACGTATCCGAAGCCAAATCAATTATCCCATTTCCCTTCTTCCATCCAGGAAATGTATTTAAAGCCATTTTATTATCATAAAATGCTTTAACAAATCTAAGACCGCCCCTCCGGGTTTCCACACTGGACGCCCCCCTAAATGGCTATCATCTTCCAGGGACTATCAAACAAGACAACTTGGGAACCTACTAACATCAGGAAGCGGCTATATGCCTGCGGGATAGTCAAGACCACACGCAAAATCTCCTAACCAGCGCTGTAAAATATAATCGCTCATATGGCCTAGGACTATATCCACCCTGCATTCATTAGCCAGGGGCCATCACCATACGCATGCAACTTCCCTTATGATAGCGATTTAGGGAGGTGTGTAAGCATAATTTATTAATTATGAAAAATTATTTCTTTTCCATTTTGAAAATATCCATTTTTATATTTTCAAAATCATTTACATCATACCATACATATATACTTTAATCACATATTATATACATATACCATATATTCCTCCTCGAATATTTAAATGGCCATATGCCAAGTACATCTAGCGCTGACCAATAATCCAAAAGATTCCCTCAAGGAATCATAATCGTGCATTCATATAAGCATGATACTAAACCCAAAGTATTATATACCTCAATCCTATCTAAGGATTTATTGGATATCTCCAATGATACCATTTCACTCTAAATGAAATATATATATCTATATCCCCAAATTATCCTAATTATTTCATTGAATACCCTCAACAGTAAATCGACATAATTATGCTTTCTATTCGCATAATTTTGTAGGCCTAAATGCCTACTGAAATATTTCAGGGAGTATTCTTTCTCGGGTTATGCCCTACACCAATCCAAGGCATTCTCATCTATCTAAAGGTTTATTTACCCTTAAAACCCTCCTTTAGGAACACCCATATCATAACTAGGGTCCCCCACATAAGTCCTTAAATTTAATTTAACTGACCATACTCTTAAGGGGAGAAAATTGGAAATTCTGACCAAGGCGAATCGATTCGCCCCATTGGCGAATCGATTCGGGTGGGCGAATCGATTCAGACCCCATTCCGAATCGATTCGTAAAGTGTTCTGTAAATAGGTCCTTAATGTTGAATCGATTCAGTATAAAACTGAATCGATTCGGCCCATTGCAGAAACCCAAAACCCCTTAGGCGAATCGATTCGGCCCTGACCCGAATCGATTCGGCCTGTTCGAGGGTCACTGTTTGGGTGATTTCTCAAACTCAAAAATGCCTAAAACTCCATTTTCTCAATTTTTGTTGTTTCTACCCTCATCCAACAACTCAATAAGCATCTAATCTATGTTCTACAACTAACACATCAGTTATTTTGGGGTATCGACCCATTTCTCTTAGATTTAAACCCTAAAAACCATAAAAACCTACTTTTGGCATTTCTCCCGTTTCAATTCCATTTTATACTCCATTAACATGGTTTTAATACTAGAAATCATTAAGAGTTTACATTACATCAATATGTAAACTCATATCCAATTTTCCCAAATTTATTTTAAGGGTACTGTAACAACTCGCGTAATTTTGGGCTATTTTCAAAATAAAGAGGAAAAATAAAGTTTTAGATAAAATTATTTTTATTGCTCAAACTTGTTGGTTATTATTTTTAAAGGCGAGAATTTCTAACGGTTTCAAAAATGGAGTTAAAACGGATTTTAAAATGATTTTAAATTGTTTTTAACTCCTGGAGTTGTTTTGACTTCCAACACTTCATTTCTTTGCCTTATTTAAAGGAGTCTTTTGGATTCCAACTCTTCACTTCTTTACATTATAAAAGGAAGTCATGGGAAACCCTTTTAACATACTTTTGGCCCAACTTTTGGCAGCAAATATATTTTATATTCCTCTTCTTTTTAATTATACTTTGGCCCTTGAGATTTGTGAGTTCCAACATTAGATTAGAGGTGTTCTTGGGGCTATTTTGTTGGAGGTTCTTGGAGAAGATTTTGTAGATATTTTGATTTGATCTTGAGGATGTGATCATTGGTTTCTCATCATGGTTTGAGGTATGGGATTTTACACAATATGCTCCTTAAATCTCGCGAGTGTCATTCTTTTTGAATTCTTGTTAATTGAACTCAGATTTGAATTGATAAATTCATTGAAATCTGGAAAAAAATTTGTTCAAATTATTTTGATTCATGTGGTATCATTATATTGTTGTTGAGCACGTTGTCATGAGATTTTAATATGGCACGGATGTTGGGCACCCACCAAAATTTCTATTTCCCGGGCTATGACTTGATAAAGCATATGCGGATGTGGTGAGGCCTGGTGACCCGGTTACAGTGTTGTTAAGAAATTATATTGATAAATGCTTTGAGATTTGCATTTTGATTTGAATATTCGTACTTGTGTTGTTACGTTTTATTCGTTGCTAATCCGTATTTGTTGAGCATAATTCTTGTCGTATTGTGTACTTCCCCATATTTTCTTTTAGTTGGCAGGTTAGCGTGGATTTGGGCGCTATGGATTATTGGAGATTGATTTTAGTGAGGATTGTTTGGGAAAGATTTGTATTATTTTGATGTATAGAGCTTTGGAGATTTGTATTTTATTTTCGAGTTAGTTGTTGTATGTAATTCAAGAGATTTGGTATTTAATTTGAAGAGATTGAGATTAGTGGTTTTATATTATTGTGGGTTTATTTAGATGCTCTATACCTTGTCACTTGTGGATTTGGATTTATTTTATGGCATTAGCGCTCCGTTCGCTCTCCCCGGGCGGGCGGGGTTGTTACAAATGGTATCAGAGCTTAGGTATACAACAACCCTCGGGTCTTGGGTTTTGGGATCATTGCGTGATTAGCAATTTTTGGAGATAGAAAATTTTAGGTGATATTCGTGTTAGGTTTCGAGATTAGATGTGAGGAATTTATTTTTGGAGACGAGATTATTTTGGAGATTGTTGGCCTGATTTTGAGAGTTAGGCATTCGGTGAATTTCGAGGGCCAAATTCCATTATTAGTGGGGAAGTGTAACAACTCGCGTAGTTTTGGGCTATTTTCAAAATAAAGAGGAAAAATAAAGTTTTAGATAAAATTATTTTTATTGCTCAAACTTGTTGGTTATTATTTTTAAAGGCGAGAATTTCTAACGGTTTCAAAAATGGAGTTAAAACGGATTTTAAAATGTTTTTAACTCTTGGAGTTGTTTTGACTTCCGACTCTTTATTTCTTTGCCTTATTTAAAGGAGTCTTTTGGATTCCAACTCTTCATTTCTTTACATTATAAAAGGAAGTCGTGGGAAACCTTTTTAACATACTTTTGGCCCAACTTTTGGCAGCAAATATATTTTATATTCCTCTTCTTTTTAATTATACTTTGGCCCTTGAGATTTGTGAGTTCCAACATTAGATTAGAGGTGTTCTTGGGGCTATTTTGTTGGAGGTTCTTGGAGAAGATTTTGTAGAACTTTTGAGTTGATCTTGAGGATGTGATCATTGGTTTCTCATCATGGTTTGAGGTATGGGGTTTTACACAATATGCTCCTTAAATCTCGCGAGTGTCATTCTTTTCGAATTCTTGTTAATTGAACTCATATTTGAATTGATAAATTCATTGAAATCTGGAAAAAAATTTGTTGAAATTATTTTGATTCATGTGGTATCATTATATTGTTGTTGAGCACGTTGTCATGAGATTTTAATATGGCACGGATGTTGGGCAGCAGCCAAAATTCCTATTTCCCGGGCTATGGCTTGATAAAGCATATGCGGATGTAGTGAGGCCTGGTGACCCGGTTAAAGTGTTGTTGAGAAATTATATTGATAAATGCTTTGAGATTTGCATTTTGATTTGAATATTCGTACTCGTATTGTTACGTTTTATTCGTTGCTAATCCGTATTTGTTGAGCATAATTCTTGTCGTATTGTGTACTTCCCCACATTTTCTTTTAGTTGGCAGGTTAGCGTGGATTTGGGCGCTATGGATTATTGGAGATTGATTTTAGCGAGGATTGTTTGGGAAAGATTTGTATTATTTTGATGTATAGAGCTTTGGAGATTTGTATTTTATTTTCGAGTTAGTTGTTGTATGTAATTCGAGAGATTTGGTATTTAATTTGAAGAGATTGAGATTAGTGGTTTTATATTATTGTGGGTTTATTTAGATGCTCTATACCTTGTCACTTGTGGATTTGGATTTATTTTATCGCATTAGCGCTCCATTCGCTCTCCCCGGGCGGGCGGGGTTGTTACAGGTACTAACCCAAAACTCATATTTTTACCAACTATGATATGAGATAATTGCAGAAAATGGAATAAAGAAAGTAAACACTTGCCTGGAGGATGAAATCTGACGACCTCGAGTCGAATCCGACAGAGTTTGTCCCGAATCTTCCTTTTTCTCCTCCTTTCTATCTTCTCTCTCTTCTCTCTCTTCTCTTTCTCTTCTCTTCTCTTTTCTCCCTCCCACCCTCCTTTTATAATGAGAAAAGGGTTTAACCCCATTAAAACCCAAAAATGACTCGTTTACTCAATTATGAGCTCGTTTAACTCTAAAATTCCCCAAAACTCAATTTCGACAATCGGACACTCTTTTCCGACTATCTCGGACATTCCGAGACTCACGTCATAGTCAAAATTCCTATCTGAGGTACTTGACCGCAAATCACTATTCTAACCTATAATACTTAATGCGGGCTTTCTAATTAAAATCTGACCTCTTATCGCTTTACTCCATGGCCATATATAATTAAAATATTTTGAGCTATTTAATCCCAAAATAATTAAAACACCCATAAAAAATCATTAAATCCTCGAAAATCCCAAAAATCACTATTTCGAGAAAGTCTCCAAATTCCAATTTATACTTCAATTTTGAAATTTAACTGTCCCCAAAAGGACGGGTTGTTACAATGGGGTGTCTAAAGTCTGCGTTTATGAGCATATGTTCGAGGTCGGCTTTCGACTACCCACTTACCCAACTATCCGCGCCATCTTAACTCGTTTAGGACTTGACCCCTCCCAGCTTTATTCAAATTATCGGAGGGTTATTCTCGGCTTTGTTTCCCTCTAAAAGATTGTCCACCAAACTGACCTTCCAGTTAACATTTTGCTGGCTTGTTATACACCCTCGTCTTCCAATACTTACCCTGGCTACTATCATCTCATAGCTAGGAAGTATGAGAAAAAGTTTCTGTTGGTCACTCAGACCTCAAATCATAAATGGAAGCCCTAATACTTTTTCATTTCTGGGGCTTAAGAATTTGGTCCCAACTAAGATGGTGGAACCTCTGAGCCTAGGACTCCTTTAAGATGGGCTAAAGCCTCTGCATCGGCCAAACTTGACCCTGGATTGAACCTTGAGGCCTTTGAGAAGCTTAACAAACTTCGTGGTCAAGGTGACAAAGGTTGTCTCATTATGTTTGAGAATTTAATGCCTCCGTATAATTTGCCTCAAACAGTTTGGGGGTTGACCCCTAGCTGAGCTGCGTAATTAATTGTTTCACTATATCTTGTCTCGTATCTCACAGTTACTCATAACTGACTTTGTCTATCTCTTGCAGAATGTCCAAAAGACATACCCGGCGACCTTTGGAATATAGTGACCCCCAATTTAAGCAAACTTATCAGCAAACATGGCAAAAATATTGATCCCCTTACTACCCAAACTAAATCATCTAATGTGGGCAACCCAAGATAAGCCGATGTTGCTGGGAAGAAATGAAAAGAACGAGCTGAGGATACTACTACCAGTCATCCTTCAAAGCAGAGTCGTTTGATGAGGCAATTCCAATCTCCACAGATGAGTCGTTGAGAGCATTCTCGTCGATTCCAAGAAAGTTATAGATGGTATCAGCTCTATGGTCTCTCAGGGCGATAGACGTTTTCTCCAATCTTTGGACATCTCCTTACTAACTGAATTTTCCATCCACAAGGATGTTCAAGTATTTTAAAACTCACCAAGTGTAGCCTAATCGTTAATTATGTATTATAATGACTTATCACCATATAATTTTGCAGAGTTCACTCTCCCTCCATCATATAGGAGATTGGATCAATAAGAGGTTGCCCTTGATTCAGAAGGGCAAAGATGCAAATAACACATATAAGGAGCTCATGGACAAGCTTTTAAAATCAAATTCGTCTCTAAAGAAGTTAAAGGAGGAGAACACCACTCTGAAGACTGATCATGCCAAAGCCTTGAAGAAAATAGCTGACAATAAGCAAGTCGAGATTAATGTTATGATTAAGGCTACTCTGGATGAGGCAAAGCCCGTGATATTTTTTAGTTTAAAGAATCCAATGAATTCGGAGTCTATGCCTTCAAATATCTTGAGAGGGGCATCAAGACTCCTGGCCGATGGGCTGTCCTTAAACATGATGAGGCTGGAAACCTATTCCCTGATGACTTCGTAGGCCTTGACTTTAGAGATCCCCGTCTCGGGACTTCTCTAGTCGATGTTGAAAATTCGATCGAACCTGTGGAGACCAACCCCATTGAGGTCATAGAGAAGAATGATATGGCTGCTAAGACTGGCATAAATGATGATGGGGCTGAGACTACCAACATTGAGGTCGAGGTTACTCCAGGTGATGGGACGACTCAGCCAAATACTGATGTTTAAGCTCTTGTAATTTTATTTTTATTTTTGCGGGGATACCCTTCATGGCCTTGTATTTTATTTTTGTATAACTCTTTTGTTATTAATGAAGCTCTTTGTTCTCGTCTTCTTCTTATGATATGCAGACATGTTTGCTCTAATTTTTCATTAACTATAATTCACAAGTCCTCTCTCATCCATCCATTGTCATCTTGGACGAGAGAGAATTTCCACCAAGTAATGATGCTTAATAAATAAACCACAACCAAGTAATTTTGAATTTGAATCCATCAAATTATGGTGTTGTATTATAAGTCCCCTCTCATCGTTTTGAGAGTGTATGGATGAGTGTCATCTCATTCATGCATTGTCGTCTCAGAATTTCCACCAAGTTAATGATATTTAGTAAATGAACCACAACTAAGTGATTTTGAATTTAAATCCACCAATTTATGGTGTTGTATCATAAGTCCCCTCTCGTCCTTTTGAGCATGTATGGATGAGTGTCATCTTGTCCATGCACTGTCGTCTCGATCAAGAGAGAATTTCCACCAAGTTAATGATGTTTAATAAATGAACCCCTCTTAATGTTATTGACAGTCCATGGACGAGGTTAACCCCGTCTAGAATGTCGTGTCATCGACAGAAACTTAAGGCTAATTCACCACGAATGACGTTTTATAGCTTAAGATGAGTTGATATATACTAGTAACAAATATTCAAACAAATAGACAACATATGAGGGAATACCTGGAAATTTTTATTAAACTTCATTCATTTTTATTCATCATCTACCTCCCATATAGATGCATTATATCATAATTAAAAAGAGACAATAAAAACTGGAATCTTACTGGTAGTATTTTTGAGGTGGTCAGCATTCCATGGTTTGCTGTCTAACTCTTCTCAATATTTAAATCATGAGAATGAAACTAAAAAATTTAAACAAAAACTGAAAGAATTGTCGGACTCAAATGAAATTCTGGAAAAGAAATACAAAGGAACGTTGTTAGAATTGGAACAAACAAAAGAAAAGACACCAACAATCTTAAAAAAGTTTCCTAAATTTGAAAATAACTCTAAATGTTTTGAAGACTTTGTTGCTGAAAGTAAGACCAATTCTATTGACAGAACTAGAATAGGCTTTTGCCCCAACAATTCCAAGCAAACAAAAACTTTTGAACCTATCAAGTTTGTCTCTAGTGGCAAAAAACCTATTGAAACTTGTCTAGATTTTCAAATTTTAAGAAATGATTTTGACTCAAAATAAGTGAATCAAGTATCTCTAATCATAATGTTGAACATAAGGCTAAATAAGTCTGTCCCCCTATTCGACAAGCTGATTCATCATTTCATCCTGTGCCACCTAGGAACAAGACTAGAGCTCAAAACTTAGATAAGCCTTCGAATAAAATTTTTCCTAAGGTTATGAGTTCTACGTGCCATCTTTATTGCTCCTATTTTAATGTCTATGGTCACTCCCTTGATGGTTATTATTCCAAATGTCTATGTAATTCAGTCTATAACTCTCCTGATTACCATAACTTCAACTATTCTAGGAGAAGCCAAAGCAACTATGTCCTTCCTAGAAAGCCAAACAAGAATTCCAACTATCAAAATAAAAAGTGAAGGACTAATACTAAAATACCATCAATAAGAAGGAATCCTATATTCTTTTTTAAACTAATTTCTCAAATTGTCAATAATACTCATAAACTTGTGTAAAAATCTTTTAAAGAAAAGACAGAAGCTCACAAGTTTTAATAAGCACAAATTGAAAATTAGACCAATTTGGGTCAGGAAAGATTATCTATTACCCAGTTGAAATGCAACATTGTGATCACTTCTTTTATAGTTTAAAACACGGCATCTGGATGGTATTTAGACTCTGGATGTTCCAAACATATGATCGGAGATAATTCCAAACTTTCAAATAAAACTAACTTCTCCGGAGGAAAAGTCTTGTTTGGAGATAGTGTATCAGCCTAGATCATTGGTAAAGGAACACTCCATGAAGAAGGATTACCCATTCTTGAGGATGTTCTCTTGGTAACAGGTCTTAAAGCCAATTTACTAAGTATATCATAGTTTTTTTATTCCAGCCATACTATCATATTTTTAAAGAACAATTGTAAAATTTTAAATGAAAAAGGTGATTTCATTTAAAGGACTTCGTACTCTAGATAACTATTACACAGTCAATCCAAGTACAGAGGTTTGTAACATTGCTAGAATGGATGACAATGAGATATGTCATAATAGGTTGGGTTATATTAATTATGATAGTCTTAGCAAATTTTGCTCCCAAGAGATAGTTAGAGGTCTTCCTAAGATCAAACCAATTTCAAACATCATATGTGGTCCCTATCAACAAGGAAAATTTTATTAAGGCTCCCCATAAGAAACTTATTGAAGATCTATCCACTAAACCTCTAGATCTCATCCATATGGACCTAATGGGTCCTTCTGGTACTGTTAGTCTTTGCGGAAATGGTTACATCCTTGTTATGGTTAATGACTTCACTTGATTTACCTAGGTTACTTTTTTAAAACACAAGTCAAAAACTTTCCATAAGTTTTTGAAAATCTTAGTTCGTATAGAAAATGAAAAGGATTCCCAAGTAGATACAATTTGAAGTGATAGAGGAGGAGAATTCATAGATTTAGGTGTCATCAAATACTGTAACTATAATGGTTACAAATATGAATTTAGTGCCCCTAAGACACCTCAATAAAATGGAATTTTTGAGGGTAAAATTCGCACCCTTCAAGAAATGACCCGTGTGATGATTCATGCGAAGAACCTACCTAAATATTTTTTGGTAGAATCCATTTGTATAGCCTGTCATATAATCAATCGATTTTACTTAAGGAAAAATACCAAACAAACATCCTATGAGATGTGGTATGGTAAGAAACCTAACTTAAAATACTTTAGAACCTTTGGTAGCACCTGTTATGCCTGTAAGGACAGAGAACATCTGTCTAAATTCGAAACCAGAGGAGATAAAATTATTTTCTTAGGATATTCTTCAAATAGTAGAGCCTACCGTGCCTACAATCTTCATATCAAAATCATGATGGAATTCCTTAATGTGGTTGTAAGTGACACTAATGTAGAAAGTAATATCAAAGAACCAGATATAGTGGATGAATTCAAGAAAATTATAAATTATGACTCTCCAGAAATAGCTGAATTCTTACCAACTGAGAGCCCTGAAGTACCTGACTTGGTTTCAAAAGATCATCCTTTAGATAGTGTAGTTGGTAATCCTACTGAGTCAGTTCGTACAAGATCCCAACTACATACCCTTCCTCATTATGCATGCTTTGTTTCTCTTTTAGAACCAAAGAATGTTAATGAAGCACTGAATGACCCATTGTGGATAAGTGCTATGCAGGAGGAACTTCTTCATTTTTTTATACATAATGTATGGTATCTTTTACCCCGGACTGAAAATAAAAGGGTTATCGGCACACGTTGGATTTTTAAAAATCAAACAGATGAATCTGGGATGATTATTTGGAATAAATCTAGATTGGTTGCCCAGGGCTACTCTCAGATTGGAGGAATAGACTTCGAGGAAAATTTTACACATGTCACTCGCCTCGAGTCTATTCGCTTACTTTTTGCAATAGCTTGTCATTTGTATTTCACACTATATCAAATAGATGTTAAATTTTCTTTCCTTAATGGCATCTTGACTAAGGAGACGTAGAACAATCCAAAGGGTTCATTGATCCTCGTTATCCAAATTATGTCTACCGTCTTAAGAAAACACTTTATGGGTTAAAACAAGATCCTAGAGCTTGGTATGAATGTTTATCCACCTTGTTTTTAGACAACGGTTTAGGAGAGGAGGGAATAACCAAACCTTATTTGTCAAATATTTTGACAACAATATTACTATAGCCCAAGTTTATGAAGACGATATTATTTTTGGATCTACCTCCCCTACAGATGTCAAAACATTTTCTGACATTATACATCAGGAATTACATATGTCACTTATAGGGGAGTTACAATTCTTCTTAGGAATCCAAGTTAAGCAAAATTCAGATGGCCTATTTGTATCGCAATCCAAATACGCTTTAGATATTGTCAAGAAGTTTGGCCTAGAAACAACAAAAGAAGCTAGGACTCCTATGAGTACTTCTGTCAAGCTTTCTAAAGATGAGAATGGTAAATTCATCGACTCAACCTTATACCGTAGTATGATAGGAAGCTTACTTTACCTTACTGCCTCCCGTCCTGATATCATATACTCTGTCTGCGTGTGTGCTCGATATTAAAACAATCCTAAAGAGTGTCATTTATTATGCGTTAAAAAGAATTATCAAATACATTAAAGGCACTCTAAACTTAGGACTTTGGTACACTAAAAATACTTCTAATACTATAGTAGGTTACGCCGATGATGATTGGGCCGGTTTTTCAGACAAAAGTAAGAGTACTTCAGGAGCGTGTTATTACATTGGTAACAATTTTGTAGGATGGATTAGTAAGAACCAAAAATGCACTTCCTTGTCTAATGTCGAATTCGAATATATTACTACAGGAAGTTGTTGTGCTCAATTACTTTGGCTAAAACAAATGTTGAAAGATTACAGTATAACTAAAGATAAGTTACATCTCTATTGTGATAATAAAAACACGATAAATATTTTTAAAAATTCAGTTGAGCACTCTCGTACCAAACATATTAAAATCAGATATCATTTCATGCGCGAGTTAGTTGAATCTAAGTAGTTAGAAATTAATTACCTACCTGTTGAATTGCAATTAGTTGACTTATTTACTAAATCATTGGATTATGTTTGATTTGAATATTTGCGCAAATCTATTAGTATGGTTATGGAAGAATAATGATTTATTGTTTCATACTTGTTTTCCTTGCCCTTTGTCCATTTGAGATAAAATGGGGGAGAAATTTGAGTCTACTTGGACATTCTTGATGTAGTCTCAACTAAAAATCTTGATCTTAGTTATCTCATTTTCAAGAATCAGTACCTTCATTTACAACAGAATTTTGATAGGGTATTGCTCTGTAAATAGTTGAGTTATGTAATTTTCCTTTTCTAGGATATCGGGTAGATAGAAATTTTATATAGGATTAGGTTTTTCTTATTTCTTTTGTATCCCTACGAGTCCTCATTGACTCAAAGGATATTTTGTCTCATATTTCCAAAGGGAGAGTTTGAAGCACCCTATATCTTTAACTCACTTAAGTCTATATTATATAGGTGCTCATTTAGTTTGGAAACCGTGACAAAATTGAGTCATATCCTAGCTTGACCAAAAAGCCTTCAGACTCTTCATTTTGAATTCCTCAAATTTTTCCTAAAGGTAGAACACCAACACCTAACCTAAGATTGTATTCGTGTATTTCATTCTTTATAATATGGGTGTGTGTGAGTTAAACCCCATTAAAATAATTTTTTCATAATTTTTGGGATATTTTAAATAATCTCTAAGAATTTTTAAACAATTTTTTAGAAATTTAATATTGATTTCTACAAAAGTTGTGGGCTATTTTATAATTAGTAAAAGCTTTTAAAACTTTACTTGGGTAGAAATCGAAAGCGTTAGATAATATTGTGGGTAAAATTAGTATTTCTGAAAGACCAAAAACACACATTTTTCAAGGCATCTCAACCTTACACGTGTTGTAATTATAACGGTTGGATCTGTGTTTCTTTACACTCACATAACTGAGTATTATTAATAACCCTTGGATCATTTTAATCTATGGTCTGCAAACGTTCTTACCTGATCCATGTGTTAACATTTAAAGCAATCAGAGATTTTGTAAATGCGATGCTTTAATAGCCATTAGATTTCCTTCGCTCAAATCTTGATCGCATTTACCTAAAACGTTCCAGATCTTTCTCTTCCTTGTATAAAAGGAGACTTCGTCCTTTAATTTCAAACTTTTTTTCACCTCAACTTTGAGAGAAAAAAAAGAGAGAAGAGAGGGAGAGAGAGAGAGAGAGAAGAAAAAGATAGATAAAATAAATACCCTAACCTTACTCCAGCCAAATCTCACCTGAAAATAGTACTGAGAGTTGAGTTAGTTCTAGATTTGAGAAGATTCATCCTCTCTTATTCTTAATATCTTGTCCACCCAAGTCAAGTTTTCCAAATCTCATTTTCTTTTATAGAAACCTGATATTTGTGAGTCTGTGATACACTTCACGCTTTATCTTTCGGATTTTGATTTCTTCTTTCGAGAAATCACAATTTTATTGGTTGTTTTAAATGCTATGTTTCTTTCAAACCCTAAACCAACAAAACCATGTTTGCTTTCAATTTTTGAGAGTACTTGGACTTAGATCTAATTAAGATCTTGATTGGGGATTTACAGTTTCAATTATTTCACATTTTGTGAAATATTTTTGAGTATTTTTTAATAACGAAAGTGTTTAGGATCTTGGCTCTTTTGTATAGAAATATTCCCTCTTGATCTATGGATGAATTGAAAGGTCCAAAGTCTGAGTTTCGATCAAAATGATTTTAGAAATCTTCTTTGTATTTTAGAATCTGTTTGTAATTTGATAATCATTTGGTCTAAAATAATTGTGTGTATGGGTTGCATGCATGTGATTTAGAGCACATCACCACTTACACTTTCACACTACAACATTAAAAGATGGTTGTATAGAGATTATAAAAATTTGAGTCGACGTAAAGCTAAAAGTAGTGGAGTTAAAAAGCTGAGAGAACATCAACAAGAGCCTTGGGAGAAGTCAAAAAATGCCAAAGGAGTTGGTATAATTTCTAAACTTAGGTTAGGCTTGATTGTGTGTCTTGTTTGTTAAATAGTTTGTAACCTGTTACCTTATTTTAGTGAATTTTTACCTTTGAGGTGTAGAGACATCCGTGGATGTTTTCCCAATTGGGTGGGGTTTTACCATGTAAAAAATTGTACTTGTTGCCTCCTCTTCCTCTCATCCCTTTCTGGAGGCTGTGTTGATTTAATTTCGTTATAAGTTTTGGTTTTCAAAACTTGTAAACGTATACCTTAAATAACTCATTCATACTGTTTTAAACACATCTTGGGTTAAGAAATTTGTTTTGACTAAAGAGTTTCTTCAACAAACTATTCGAAGCCATTTAGATAGTTTAATCTTGAATTAAACGACTTAAGTGGTACTTTTTCAACCTCACTAAAATGCAGTCCTTCGCATACTTCGCTATCTTAAGCGCACTTCAGGTTAAGGAATTTTACTTTCCTGAACCAGTGATCTGCAATTAAATGCTTTTTGTGATGCAGATTGGTCCAGTTATCCCGACTCCCATCGTTCTATTACTGGTTATTGCCTTCTACTTAGGTCTTCTCCTGTTTTTTAGAAATCTAAGAAGCAAACTATTGTTTCTCATTCTTTGTCAAAATCGAGTACTGCGCTATGGTTAGTACATGTTGTGAAGTCACTTGGTTGCCTTATCTTCTCAAAAACCTTTTTTTATTTCGTAAACCTACCAATCTCTATTGCGATAATAAAATTGATCTTCACATTGTCGCCAACTTAATCTTTCACGAGTGTACAAAATATATTGAAATTGATTGCCATAATTGTTCACAATAAATTTCAAGATTGTCTCGTCCATACAACTTTTATTCCCTTGAACCGAAAATTAGCCAATGATCTTACAAAGCCTCTTGGTGCATGCCAATTTGGCATGTTGATTTTCAAGTTGGGTGTTTGTAACATTCACATGCCATCTTGAGGGGGGTGTATTGAAGCTATGAAACATATATACATTAGAAACTTGTTATTTCTTTTGTACCTCAATTAATATGTATTTTTTAGGATCCCATCAATCTCGGATAAATTATAGGAATCAACTAATCTTTGTATATAAATTGTATACTCGTGAATCAATAAAAGTCGATCTCTGATATTTCAACCCAAATTAATATGTTTGCTCTGTAAAATTTGACATAGTTAAAGATATAATTTCTCTCATTACAAAATTTATAATTTATTCTTTTGATTTTTTATCTTTATGGTTTTATTAAAATTCTTGTTTTACTAATATTTTTATCATCTATTTTGATTTAGTGTACTAATTTTGCATCTCAAAAGTACATAGTGTTAACACCATGATTTTTTTATACATCATTAATGCTATAATATAATATAATTTGTTGAATGACATAAAAGAAATAATTCATATTTTTTTGCCTAAGACCCTAAATTGTCTTGAGCCAGCATTGCACAAAGCTACAAATTAAACTACACTTAATCTCCAAATAATTCAGAACAAGCAATCTACAAGAGAGTCTAGAAAATTAGAAATAAAAAAGAATTATACATAAAAAAAATTGAACCAATCCACACACCAACCTAATGATTAAGCATGGTGTGGTCACGCCTAACCCAAACCATATCAAGCAATCTCTCAAGACAGCACGTTTTTGGGTCATACTGAACCCTAAACACCTCAGAGTGGTTCGAGGTCCATGAACACACCCAACCTCAGGTTTTTGACACATGGTACTCTCTGAAATGACAATTCGACTCCCCAAAAACACCCAACTCCGAATTGGACAAACTATTGGTCCAGACGGGTAAATCAACATTAGGACCTTAATCGATGGAGGTTTGGAAATGGGGGGAATAAATCCCTCACACTTGTGTTAGCTATCTTTTTTTATTATTCTTTAAATGGCTTTGTGAAAGTTAATGACATATTGTAACGGTTATAATTTATTTGTAACGGTTTTTAACCGTTACAAATTTCTAACCGAACAAAACCGTTGTAAATAGAAAACAATAACCATTACTAAATAAGCCTTTTAGTGTTGTGATCTTTCTTCAGGACGTAGACATCCAAATGTATTTCAATCTTCGAACATTATTTAATCAAGTTTTAACACCACTAACTAAAAACATGAACAAAATATTTAACGATTTTTTTCTTTCTTGTTTGCTCATTATGGAAAATAGGAAAAACTTAAAGTAGTGTGTGATGGTATGTGTCTTAATGTTCCTTTATGGCTCTGGAATGCCTGTGGAAGCGCGGGGGGAAGGGGGGGGTCGCCCTCGTGAAATCTCATAATTTTTCAGTAACTAGGGCCAAATAACTATTTTGGTTGTGAATTATGCAAGTGTACAACAACTATTATCCACCTCCATGCCTATCAATCCCAATTGTCCATCTTAGTAGTTGGTATGACTTGAACCGAGTAAGAAATCTGCTTTTTACTTTTTTTACTCCTTTCATATTTTTATTTGGCGCTAAAGAGAAAATAGGAACCATGCCTATTAATCCTAACTCAGATTTTGCTGAGTTTTTTAACTTATGGGTCCTTCTATAGAGAAACACAAAATTGACACATTTAATGCGACAAACTGACGTGTCGCACCTGCATTGGAAACAGTGGAGTCCAAACACAAGTCAATTTATCTCATCGACAAGACCATGAAGCTCATCCTTGACTCAATAGGCAAAGCTTAAATGAACTATTTATATGTATCTTGGTTAAGTTTATCAGTTTTAATGTGGACTCTTGGTTTTTTCACATATAAAGTGATACACTCGTAATTTTTGTGATTGCCGATTTTTTAGGGAAGCAACACAATAGAGAAATAATGTTTCAGAAATCATTACTAATGATCTTTCTTAGACAAATGTAGAATATCTACCCCCAACCTGTACTTGTATTTTAATGGAAGAACCACAAACCTCTGTTATGGCACGTGAATACATCCATTGAGTTTATGTGTTAGTTATGTTTATTTGGAACAAAATATTGACCCAGTGACCCTGAATTATATATTATTATATTAAATAGTTATAAAATATTATTTGCATTGAATGAAATATCGACCCACTAACCCTGCTTTATATATTGTATCTATTATTGGATCATTTTCCTTTATTAGTTTTAACTTATCTTATTTGTTATAGGATTTATGTTATTTTCCAAAGACTTGTTTGGTTATGGGCATATATAGATACATAGTGTTTACTTAGAATTTTATTTACATCTATATAATATGGGACAATGGTGTTATGAATAGTAACTCAACATGATAAACATGTATGGCATTTTATGTGTTGCATGCTTGCATGCATACACATGCATACATGCATAAATTATTATTTTATTATTTTTTTTATTAAAATATTTAAAATATATATATTATAAATATTTTGAATAAATATATATTTTTAAAATATATATATATATATATATATATATATATTAAAGTTTTTTTTTTAAAGGCGGGTTATTGTGGGTTGGGTTTTATCACGGGGGCAAATTTATCGTCGTGCCCTCGGGCATGGGCATCCGCTAGTATATATATATATAGATCAACATGTACATCTCTCATGCATCATGGAATTCTCCCAGTAGATGCCACGTCCATCACGGTTCGTGCCCTCTCTCACATTCACTTTTTCTATCGTACCCATTCCGTGTGACTTTCATTTTAGTAGCTTTAACAAGTTAATTAATGTTGATTCTATATTTTTGCTTTGAAATGTCTTAAGAAGTTTGTTGCACACTATGCATCCTTGTTATGTTAAAACTGATTCTCAGAGCATGCGTTTATTGTCTCAATTAGATTTGATGAGTACCTTTACTAATATATAGGGTGTACATATTTATCCAACCTATTGCATGATTTATCTTTCTTATGGTTATTTCTCTGGATATCGATTATGTAGGAATGAGAATCTGAGCACTATTCTTAGAGAATTAATATAGATTTTTTGGGGCCTAGGGGAACAACATTTGAAGTTCAATTAAGGTTTAGACACTCAACTGAAACTATGTTGAGTTAGCCAAATCGACTTGGTTTCATCCCACAGTTGTGAAACTTTTACCTATAACCCATATATTAACAAAATTAATTAGTCTTGAGTAACCTGCTAAGTTTTTTTATTGAACGGACGAATTAGCGACGACTCGTTGATTCAAATTGTTGAATCGTTGAGTCATATCTTTTTTTTTCTTTTTTTTATTCCTCTAAGTAATTTATCGTTGTCTCGCCTAAAATCAAAATTGATACCAAGTAACAAACTGTACATTGATTCTTTGGTGAAATCATAACTTTGAACCATGGATTCAATGCTAGAAACATGCAAAGAGTACAAACTTTAATAATAATAATAATAATAATAATAATAATAATAATAATAATAATAATAATAATAATAATAATAATAATAATAATAATAATAATAATAATAACGATTACTACTATATGTGCATGGAGATAGTTCCTTGAGTTTTCAGTTTCCGAGAATTTTGTGGGATCACAACATGGATTTTAGGAAAGAATATCTACTGTATCACTAGTGCATTTAGAAGCTTCTAAGAACTCATTTACCCTGTTTTTGGCTAAATTTTTCTTTATCTTTTAAGTAGAAGATAGGAAAACATTATTTACTTGCACATCTTAGGTTACCATTTATAATGACTTTTTGAATAGTATGATATCATGTGTTCATGTTGTTACTAATGTGAAACTATTACTAATGCTCTTTCTAATGTTGTTACAAACCTAAAATGTTAGATTTTAAGTATAACTTGCTTACATGTTTTATACCATCTATTATCTTCAACAAGTCATCATTGAGAAAAATTGAACTCACAAATCTGATAGTCTCCCCGTAGGTATGTGCAACCATATATCCAAGTTGGAAGAATAGTCTATCGATTATTTTTAATTTTGTATATGATTTATTTTGTTTCATCCTTCTGATATTAACACGCATCGCACACACATTGGGTGTGCACTGATGGATATTGCATATATATCTTGTAAGGTCTTTTATGCGGTAAGGATTCACAGCGGAAACCATGCGTCTTCGTTCTCAATCAACTAATCCAAATATCATTGACTCTCCCAATAATATCCCTTTTAATGTTAACAACTATGAGGGTACGATCTTCGTATTTGGATATATATTAATTGATAAAATACAAATTATTTTAGTTAAGTAGGGATATGAATGTTTTTTATGCATAGATTTAATTAGTATTATATTGATCCATTTCATGCATGTTATAGGTCAAAGAGTAACACTTGTGCAGATTCCAATCACCCTCCTTCACACCCTAGTCATCCAAATGTAGTCAATTTTGCAGACACAATTTCATCAGGTGCTAGTACCATCGAGGGTATGATTTTGATCCTGGTAGCTTTACACATTGATTTTATTATATTTTTTTGTCATAAATTTTTTATTTGGCTTATTACCGATGAAAGTGATATCTGTGTGCGCTCTTGATTAAATGTTAACATGAGAGGAGTATCGATGTTGAGTTATAAGGAACCAAAGATTTTTAAAAAAATCTCCAGTTAATCAAACAAAAAATACCAATTTTACATGGTTATTCTCTATTTGTACAATGATTATGCTTTTGATGACTTCAAACTTACGAGGTTATTTTCAATTTCGGGTTTAAAGTTGAATTGATTTTTTTTTTACTTTCGATAATTTCTTTATAATAGGTTCTAGTTCCAAGAAACAAGGTAGGGGGTCAACACGAGGTATTGGTTTTCAGAAGAAGTTATAAAGGGAGAAGAACATTCAAATTCTAATTTCGGAGGGACCTTTATTAGGGTTTTCTTCTTCGAATTTAAAATTTGAGGCAAGCATTGTTATTCGATAAAATGCTCCCTTCAATTTCAGATGTTGGAGGAAAGTTCCAGAGGAGTACAAAAAGCATATGTGGATACTTGTGCGGGTAAGGTACTTATGCTTATATATGGAACAAAGTCCACATTTAGAGTTATGAGATAATTTTATTTTAATTTCTTTTAAACAGTACAACTTTGAATTGCTAAATGAAGATTACATGAAGTTTATAGTAATAGCATAACTCAATAATCAATTTCGTAACTTTCGCTCAAAATGTATCATGAACACTTCAATCCACACGTCTCTTTAGAACGGTATCTCCAGCATCCTCCTCCGGAATTAAATGAGGCCAAATAGCATGATCTTTGTGAAACACTTGCATATGAAAATTTTCAGGTTATATGTGACTCCTGAATTTTTTAATATTTATGCGAAGTGCTGATTTGTCATATTATTTTTCTGTAGTAAACACTAGGCAGATTAAATTATTGTAGTAAACACTATGTTGTTTTTACCTTGATATAATTTTTCTTATACTTACTAAACCAAGCAATGTTAATGGGGAGAGTTCAAATAATATCCAGTGCTCTACTTGGGTTTTGTTATACTAAGACCTTTAATTAGGGGACTACATCTAGTTGTCTATTTTTAAATTCATTTTGAACATGAAGATCTGTAGAAAATAAGTGAAATGAACTCGAACAATCGATCAAAGGAGACGATTCTCCACTATAATGGAAGCAAAGGATTTCGTCAAGTGGAGTTTGAAATGGTAAATATCTCTAAAAATCTTATCTCTAAACCATTCATTTTAATATGTTTAGCACTTTATTTTGTATTAATTTTCTACAGTGTGATAAGGAGGCCGGAACTCCGGCGTTCATGAGTAAGGTATGGCATACGACTCATTAGAATAAAAATAAGGGAAATTGGGGGACTACAACTACTAAAAATGTCTATGTAAGATGTGTTTCAATAGTAGTTTGATAATAACTTTGTTACCTAATGTGACACCCCGCCTAATAAAATATCGGGCGATCACTCCTATATCAAATTAAAACAGGAGTCTCATATGGATCATTCTTAGCATCGCTGTCAAAAATCCATTTAATTACTAATAACCTATTAGGCTGGTGTCAAAATTTTACTTAACTACTCTTTTTAACAACTACAATTAAAACATCCACACAAATTTTGCGGAAATGAAACTGAAATGAAATAAAATAACCGAACACTCGGTCAAAAATATAAACCATATCGAATGATGCTAAAAGAATAACTAAATGCATTTGGTCCATTGGACCGAATATTTTATACAGTACCTCCAATCTAGAGTACAAAGGTAAAAGCGTCTACCGAAAATCCTTCACGCATCCACAGCTGCTACAACGGACGTCTGATTCAAAGGAAGTGTCATCCAGGCGTCCCTGTGTCTGGACACCTATATATATATATATATATATATATATATATATATATATATATATAGCAAGAAAGGAACAGTAGATAAACGGGTCTGAGCCCGAGTTTGAAAATATTTTGTAAGTGCATAAATGCTTTATTTTTAGAAAAAGGTTTTATCTCATATTTAAGTTTGGTATCGCACTCCCATGAGATAGCCCTCACCTCTCTTCTAACAGTGCACTCCTAGCGCATCCCTCTAAACATCCTAGTCAAGCTACCCTATTAAACTAGTCTATCACACGACTAATATCAACCCTAGATAGTCCAAGTAATGTACTAAGGGCTAAACTTCTCCCCAGTCTCAACACTAAGCCATGTTCGTGCGTGGGGTGTCTCGCAAAGCGAAATCCAAATAAGGAACCCCCCCGATACACTACTACGTGGAAAGGTCGATCATCGAGATCCATTAGACCCTCAGTACACGAAAGATATATATACCTATATACCATATGAGAAATACTAATATTAGAGCACTAAGGATTAAACTTCTCCCCAGTCTCAACACAATTTCATATTCGTGCGTGGGGTGTCTCTCAAAGAGAAATCCAAACAAGGAAACCCCCCGATACACTACTACGCGGAAAGGTCGATCGTCGGGATCCATTAGACCCTCGGTACTCGATTTATCCATATATATATATATACATATTACCATATACATCCGGATCCATCTCCCGGAATGAGAATTCATTTTCCAAGTCACTTTACAAAGTATTTATCAATACTTTTCATTTTTCTCAAAACTTTCCATTTCCTTTCTTATATCCAGAAAATGTATTTAAAAGCCAACTCATTAGCATGAATTGCTTTAACATATCATATAATTTTTTAAAAAGCCAGTTTTATTAACATAAAAATGCTTTTTCCGTTTTAAAACATCCCATTTCCCTTCTTATATCCAGGAAATGTATTTAAAAGCCATTTTTATTATCATAAAAATGCTTTTACCATATGATATGCTTCCATTTCCCTTCTTCCATCCGGGAAATATATCCGAAGCCAATCATTTATCCCATTTACCTTCTTCCATTCGGGAAATGTATTTAAAGCCATTTTATTATCATAAAATGCTTTAACAAATCTAAGACCGCCCTTCCGAGTTTCCCCACTAGACGCGCCCCTAAATGGCTATCATCTTCCAGGGCCTATAAAACAAGACAACCTGAGAACCTACCAACGTCGGGAAGCGGCCATATGCCTGCAGGATAGTACAGACCACACCCAGAATCTCCTAACCAGCGCAGTAAAATATAATCGCTAATATGGCCTAGGACTATATCCACCCTCCATTCATTAGCCAGGGGGCATCACCATACGCACGCAACTTACCTTATGATAGCGATTTAGGGAGGTGTGTAACCATAATTTATTAATTATGAAAATCATTCCTTTTCCATTTTGAAAATATTCATTTATTCATTTTCAAAAGTCATTTATATCATATTATATATATACTTAAATCACATAGTATATATATACCATATATTCCTCCTAGAATATATATAATTGGCCATAATTGCTAATAGCATCTAGCGATGACCAATAATCCCAAATATTCTCTCAAAGAATCATAATCATGCATTCATATAAGCATGATACTAAATCCAAAGTATTTCCTTACTTTAATAATCAATACATACCTTAATCCCATCTAAGGATTTATTGCATACCTCTAATTATACCACTTTACACTAATTGAATATATATCTATATTCCCCAAATTTATCCTAATCATCTTATAGGATATACTCAACGGTAATCGATATAATTATGCTTTCTATACGCTTGATTATATAGGCCCAAGCCCACAAAAATATCCTAGGGGTTTGTCTTTCCCCGATAACCTTAAATTTAATGGGTCATGGATTTCATTTCCATGAACCTAAGGACTACATCTAGTCCAATCAATCATTTAAAAGTCCCCAATATAATTTAGGAACCCTAAACCATCAAATTCTACAATTATTCTATTTTCCTCGAAAATATAATTTAAGGGTTATATATTTAAAACTCTCACTTAAGCCTCCTAATTTCCCTTAATAAGTGGACCACATAGTCCCAAAAGATCCCTTATCTTATCACATAAATGACCTCGAAGCAATATGAATTGGAATCTATCCCATCCAGCTCACCCTAGAAAAATTGCCAATCTGTCAGCAGGGGTCGATCGATCGACCTATGGATGTCGATCGATCGATGGCTTTGATCGATCGAACCCCCATAATCGATCGATCGATCATGGCGGGCAACTTCTTCTCCGAGAAGCTGTTTTAGCCATGGAAGCTTCCCCCAAGCTTCCATCTCCTCACCCAACGGCCTACAACTCCAGTCAACAACAAATACACTTATAATACGGGTTCTAAACGTCCTAGAACCCGAAATCACCAAATAATTTAGGTTAAAACCTAAGTTTCTCCAATTATAAAATTTTAGGGGTTTATTCGTTTTAACTCCCGAAAACCCGTTTTATCCACGAAAACCCAACCCAAAATCTTTAGGGTTTATGTATACCAAACTACGGTATGAGATATTTATGCAAAAATTAAATAAAGCAAGTAAACACTTGCCTCGTGGATAAAATCCGACGACCTCGAGCCGAATCCCGCGAAGGTTGGCCGGAATCTCTCATTTTCTCCTCTTTTCTCTCCTCCTCTCTCTCTTCTCTCTCTTTTCTTTCTTTCATGTTCTCTTTTCTCCCTCTCCCTCTCCCCCTCTTTATGTAGTGAGAAAAGGGTTATATCCCTTAAACCCCAAAACAACTCGTTTACTCTATTTACGAGCCCGTTTAACTCTAAAATTGCTCGGAACTCAATTTCGACAATCGGACACTCTTTTCCGACTATCTCGACCATTCCGAGACTCACGGCGCGGTCGAAATTTCCATCCGAGGTACTGGATCGCAAATCACTATTTTAACCCATAATAAATAAATACGGTATTTCCATTAAAATGTTATCTTCGGTCGCTTTACCCAATGGCGACGTACGATTAAAATACCTCGACATATTTACTTAACCCCAAAATTAAATATATCACCTATCGATAATCATCAAATCCTCAAGAATCCCAAAAATCACTATTCCGAGAAAATCTCCAAATTCCAATTTATACTCAATAATGGAATTTAATTGTCTCCAAAAGGACGGGTTGTTACATACTCCCCCCCTTACAATGGAATTTCTTCCTCGAAATTCAGGTACAAATTACACCACCAAACTAGGATCACTCCAAATCCTAATACCTTTAAGGGAACGACACTAACCCAATGGTTCCCAACCATATACTATACGACTATCACGATCGTAAAGTGACTCTAATAACGTCACAATGTACCCATCATCTATAATGCCTCTCGGCATGAATTTTAACTTTATATACTACGCCCATTCTATTTCAGGCGGTATATAAAACCATCTCACCAAGGTGCCCATATACCTTTCTAACTTGTGCACATATGCAAAAAAATTGCAAACGTCCAACACGTAACACTATTTCTAAATGAGGGTCTCCTTTTCTCGGTGTAATACTCACACATGGGTCCTCTCAACCCACGAAATTCATTCTCCTAACCTTGGCGCCACTAACTCAATCGAACTTACATCCTAACAATACTATGGTCTATGCGCTACCCTACCTACGCGAAGCGAGTATAATCCTAAATATGTCCCTATTGCCCAAGGCCTCTCTCAACTTCCGACATTTGCTCGGTTTCATGCGTGGGACGTCTCGCAAAAGCGAAATCCAAACAAGGAACCCTCCCGTTACACTACTCCCTTGCGTTGTCGGTCATCGAGATATAGCGACCTAAGGCACACCAGTGGGACGTCCTAAATCCTACCTCACTAGCCTATGAACGCATTCCTACTATTCTATCCTTCCGCCCATACGAAAGGAAATCTAACTAATCGAAGTGCCCAATCTCTGTAAGAGCACTACGTACATCATACCCAAATTATATTTCCTCAAAATTTTTCCTTTTTATTAAGACCTAACTATAAGCCTCACATCAATTTCTCTAAATCCTACTTCACCCACCAACTTATGGTGAGAGTACCATTTTAGTGCTTTTCCATAGCACAATATTTCCACAAGTATACCATCATCACATGGCTCATAGTCTATATAGGTTCATCCACACTATAAGACTTTTCCACAAAACCATCATCCTTGCATCCTATAACATCTCTCCACTCCCGACGCCGTTAAGATTCATGTGTGGAGCGTCTCGCAAAGAGAAATCCAAACAAGGAACCCCTCCACACACTCCTAATTAACTTTGTCGGCCATAGAGGTCTGTTATTTTCGAACATGCAACCGGGATACCCTATCCCCTCAATTAACAAAAATGTGGTCTGAACTCCCGTCTCTATCTAGGAGCCACAACACTAAGCGCATCGCAATACACTCAGTCTCTGCACAATAAATAATGAGCTTATACTCAGAGCTCAGCAATTAACCCGGCACAACTCAAATCATATTTATAAGGTCGCCACATATTCAAATCACGATAATGAAACCTCTCCTCATCGAAGTTCCATCTACCCATAACAATAAAGGCGAACTCAACTTGTATCTAGGTGAGACACCGCAACAACAACTTGTTCCCTCCAGGAACCGCGGACACGATAGTCTTTCCATCATTAGCCTTTTATCACACCGATAATACAATAATATCATACATATATACAAAAAATATAAACACCCGCCCCTATGACGAGTGAGAGAAAATAAAATTCCGCTACCGCGAAAAACACATAAGCCTACATTATTATGTTATCGAGACCGCCACAAACTCAAATTACACACACGAGTCTAGGGCCAACGAACACCGCAACTTCATCTAGCCACACCTCTTAATAAAATTTCTTAACTCTATGTCCCATCCAGGCACCCTAATCTTGTCCTTTATTCCCACCGGGAAAGGACTAACTGTGTGGCTCCACACTCCACATTACTATTTTCATCACTGGCCTTCCCGATCATGATAAAGTTATCAACACCATCTGACTCTATAACCTCGCTCCTCACAATCACCTTACTAATCGTCTTAACTTCTTTGTCAAAAGGAAATTCCTTATTTTAACAAATTTACCGGGTGGATTTCCACCAACGGGGTCCACGAATACTCACATTCTTCATAAGTGTTAACAACACTTTTCTAATGAGCCCATTATTCCACTGAAGGACTATCTTCTCGTTGTACCTACCTCACCTAGGCACAGGGTTCGATTCTTCATATCACTCTTTATCCACTGTCGGCCTCTGGCCGATCCTTAGGTGAATAATTCCCAAAACGACATTCCTTTCATTCTTGCTGAACCACGGGGACTCATGGTTAAAACTATCCGTAAGATCCCTTTCAAACCCTTATCAGCACTTAGAAATTCAACTTTAGTACCACTTTCTATAATAGCAGTACTTGGATGCTCATAACTACTATACTTTAGTAGTCGTTGCAACCATCATAAGGGGAGTGACATCTATTACGGTCCTCATCCCCAAACTTGTATCAGTCACCCCAGCCAAGCCTCGCCTCCTGCTGTCCTCCTCAAGGCCCTCCTTGATCGCCCTTCCTCGATCGGCACACGATCCTAGAACGAGCACGCAAAGGATTTACTATAATCTTATGCTATGGTGCTATGGCAGGAGAACGAAGTCTCACAAGAGAAATCAACAATCCTAATTCTGAGGCTCTATATCAAATCGAGAGCAACGCTGAAAGTGTAGTACGTCCGCACAGATTCCTAAGGACACTAGAACCTGATGCTCTGATACCATCTGTGACACCCCGCCTAATAAAATACCGGGCGATCACTCCTATATCAAATTAAAAGAGGAGTCTCATATGTATCATTCTTAGCATCACTGTCGAAAATCCATTTAATTACTAATAACCTATTAGGCCGGTGTCCAAATTTTACTTAACTACTCTTTTTAACAACTACAATTAAAACATCCACAAATTTTGCGAAAATGAAACTGAAATGAAATAAAATAACCTAACACTTGGTCAAAAAAATACAACCACATCGAATGATGCTAAAAGAATAACTAAATGCATTTGGGCCATTGGCCCGAATATTTATACAGTACCTCCTATCTGGAGTACAAAGCTAGAAGCGTCTACCAAAAATCCTGCACGCATCCACAGCTATTGCAGCGGATGTCTGACTCGAAGGAAGTGTCATTCAGTCTTCCCTGTGTCTGGACACCTATATATATATATATATATATATATATATATATAAAGCAAGAAAGAAAAAGTAGATAAACGGTTCAGAGCCCGAGTTTAAAAATATTTTGCAAGTGCATAAATGCTTTATTTTTAGAAAAAGGTTTTATCTCGTATTTAAGTTTGGTATCCCACTCCCATGAGATACCCCTCACCTCTCTTCTAATAGTGCACTCTTAGTGCATCCCTCTAATCATCCTAGTCAAGCTACCCTGCTAAACTAGTCTATCACCCGACTACTATCAACCCTAGATAGTCCAAGTAATGTACTAAGGGCTAAACTTCTCCCCAGTCTCAACACTAAGCCATGTTCATGCGTGGGGTGTCTAGCAAAGAGAAATCCAAACAAGGAACCCCCCCGATACACTACTACGCGGCAAGGTCGATCGTCGAGATCCGTTAGACCCTCAGTACACGAAAGATATATATACCTATTTACCATATGAGAAATACTAATATTAGAGCACTAAGGATTAAACTTCTCCCTAGTCTCAACACAATGCCATATTGGTGCGTGGGGCGTCTCGCAAAGAGAAATCCAAACATGGATCCACCCGATACACTACTACGCGGCAAGGTCGATCGTCAGGATCCATTAGACCCTCGGTACTCGATTTATCCATATATATATACATATTACCATATACATCCGGATCTATCTCCCGGAATGATAATTCATTTACCAAGTCACTTTACAACGTATTTATCAATACTTTTCATTTTTCTCAAAACTTTCCATTTCCTTTCTTATATCCACGAAATGTATTTAAAAGCCAACTCATTAGCATGAATTGCTTTAACATATCATATACTTTTTTAAAAAGCCAGTTTTATTATCATAAAAATGCTTTTCCGTTTTAAAACATCCCATTTCCCTTCTTATATCCAGGAAATGTATTTAAAAGCCAATTTTATTATCATAAAAATTCTTTTACCATATCATATGCTTCCATTTGCCTTCTTCCATCCGGGAAATGTATCCGAAGCCAATCATTTATCCCATTTCCCTTCTTCTATCCGGAAAATGTATTTAAAGCCATTTTATTATCATAAAATGCTTTAACAAATCTAAGACCACCCCTCCGGGTTTCCCCATTAGACGCGCCCCTAAATGGCTATCATCTTCCAAGGCCTATCAAACAAGACAACCTGGGAACCTACCAACGTCGGGAAGCGGCCATATGCCTGCAGGATAGTCAAGACCACACCCAGAATCTCCTAACTAGCGCAGTAAAATATAATCGCTCATATGGCCTTGAACTATATCCACCCTGCATTCAATAGCCATGGGGCATCACCATACGCACGCAATTTCCCTTATGATAGCGATTTAGGGAGGTGTGTAACCATAATTTATTAATTATGAAAATCATTTCTTTTCCGTTTTGAAAATATTCATTTATTCATTTTCAAAAGTCATTTATATCATATTATATATATACTTGAATCACATAGTATATATATACCATATATTCCTCCTAGAATATATATAAATGACCATAATTGCCAATAGCATCTAGTGATGACCAATAATCCCAAATATTCTCTCAAAGAATCATAATCATGCATTCATATAAGCATGATACTAAACCCAAAGTATTTCCTTACTTTAATAATCAATACATACCTTAATCCCATCTAAGGATTTATTATATACCTCTAATTATACCACTTTACACTAATTGCATATATATCTATATTCCCCAAATTTATCCTAATCATCTTATAGGATATATTCAATGGTAATCGATATAATTATGCTTTCTATACGCATGATTATATAGGCTCAAGCCCATAAAAATATCCTAGGGGTTTGTCTTTCCCCGATAACCTTAAATTTAATGGGTCATGGATTTCATTTCCATGAACCCAAGGACTACATCTAGTCCAATTAATCATTTAAAAGTCCCCAATATAATTTTGGAACCCTAAACCATCAAATTCTACAATTATTTTATTTTCCTCGAAAATGTAATTTAAGGGTTATATATTTAAAACCCTCACTTAAGCCTCCTAATTTCCCTTAATAAGTGGACCATATAGTCCAAAAAGATCCCTTATGTTATCACATAAATGACCTTGAAGAAATATGAATTGGAATCTATCCCATCCAACTTACCCTAGAAAAATTGCCAATCTGTCAGCAGGGGTCGATCGATCGACCCATGGCTGTCGATCGATCGATGGCTTCGATCGATCGAACCCCCATGATCGATCGATTGATCATGGCGGGCAGTTTCTTCTCCGAGAAGTTGTTTCAGCCATGGAAGCTTCCCCCAAGCTTCCATATCCTCACCCAACGACCTACAACTCCATCCAACAACAAATACACTTATAATACGGGTTCTAAACGTCCTAGAACCCGAAATCACCAAATTATTTAGGTTAAAACCTAAGTTTCTCCAATTATAAAATTTTAGGAATTTATTCATTTTAACTCCGGAAAACCCGTTTTATCCACGAAAACCCAACCGAAAATCTTTAAGGTTGATGTATACCAAACTACGGTATGAGATATTTTTGCAAAAATTAAATAAAGCAAGTAAACAATTGCCTCGTGGATAAAATCCGACGACCTCGAACTGAATCCCGCGGAGGTTGGCCAAAATCTCCCCTTTTCTCCTCTTTTCTCTACTCCTCTCTCTCTTATCTCTCTTTTCTTTCTTTCCTGTTCTCTTTTCTCCCTCTCCCCCTCTTTATGTAGTGAGAAAAGGGTTATACCCTTAAACCCAAAAACGACTCGTTTACTCAATTTACGAGCCCGTTTAACTCTAAAATTGTTCGGAACTCAATTTTGACAATCGGACACTCTTTTCCGACTATCTCGACCATTCCGAGACTCACGGCGCAGTCGAAATTTTCATCCGTGGTACTTGATCGCAAATCACTATTTTAACCCATAATAAATAAATGCGGTATTTCCATTAAAATGTTATCTTCTGTCGCTTTACCCAATGGAGACATACAATTAAAATACCTCGACATATTTACTTAATCCCAAAAGTAAATAAATATATCACCTATCGATAATCATCAAATCCTCGAGAATCCCAAAAATCACTATTCCGAGAAAATCTCCAAATTCCAATTTATACTCAATAATGAAATTTAATTATCTCCAAAAGGACGAGTTGTTACACCTAAATCGTATGATATTATTATAATATTTTCACTATTATTAATAAGTTGAATTGCAAGCAATATTCAAATCACAATCTGAACTTGAAAACGGTGTAACGATGAATGATGCTAATGCATTTCAAGAAATTCTAGGACATCACTCTGGATATGTATGTGGTCGTGGGGCTGGTGCTAAACTCACATCATCTGCAGTTGCTACGCTGCAAAAGGAGAAAGACATTGAGAAAGATAGAAAAGTTGCTAAGGCTAGGAGGGAAGCTGACGAGGCTAGGAGGGAAGCTATTGAAGCAAGAAGAGAGAGCATGACAATGAAAGGATGAATGGATGAGCTTAATGGAAAATTTGAGGCATTAACTAACCTTGTAACACGACAATATAAATCTTCGTGGTAAGCACATAACCTCGAGATTGTTTTATATTTGACATGCACGATTTTTGCTTTCTCTTGTTATCTTCTAACTATAATCCTAATCCACAAAAAATAAAAATTATTAGGAGTAGACTTAAAAAATGGGAAAAATACTCGGTGAAGGCCCACCCCGAGACTCCTATATACACTACCTTCACATTCCAAAACACATAATACACGCTCGGATTCACAAAACATATCGTACAATCACAATCACAAACCATACACTCGTAGTCTAATTATCACTAACCACACACTCTCAGTCTAATTGTCACTACCATGCATTCACTTTTACCAAAACTCGTAATTCATCCCCACCCCCACCCCAACACAAAACTCACCCTTTGAGCACAGAGTTGAATGATATTGAGTTAGCTAGAATTTAAAATCATATTGTTAAATGATATCATATTGGCTGATTTTTTTTAACATCTTTTTGTGTTTTTAGTTGATTATTTATTTTGTTGTGTATTTTGTGCTTTCACAAGAAAAGGTTGTGTACATTTTCTTTATTTTTTATTTTTTGGGTGTGTGTGTGTGGGGGGGGGGGGGGGGGGGGGGTAATTGGGAAACGAATTTGATGTTAATGAATGTAATTTTTGATAGTTTTTATTATTTTGCAAGACTTGTAAGTGAAATTTATAAATATACTTTGATTAATCTTTCAAAATCTATTGCCATTGTTCTTTCAAAGTGATAGTTAGTTCTTCACAAGTTCTTTATATTTTTTTTTTGCACATTTAACGGAAGCTTTTGCAGAGAAGAATAATAAAGAAGCATGATGAATTGGACTGTTTTTTATTTATTTATTTTAATGCTCGCACATTTCTTGTAAATAATTTGTTTGAAATAGTGTTTAGCGTCGGAACTTTTGAGACACAAATTTATTTTTTCAAATATTGCTATCTTTATGAGCGATATAATTGCCAATGACTTTATTAGAATTTTGTATATGAGTTATTTTAAGAATTATATGAAATATGATGACAATAAATAAAAACATGTAGCAAAATTAAGTTGTTACCAAAACAATGTGTACATGTATTGTGGAAAATACTGCATTAATTTATGGAGAATTTTTTTGCAATAGAAAATGTCATTTAGTGGTGAATTTCAATTGCCAAGAAAGTTATTCTATACAAATTTAAGATCAACTGTGGCGATTTTTCTTGCCACGAAAAGTCCCTTTTGATAGTGAACCTTTGTTTTGCTACAAAAATTAGTCTATTGGTAGTAAATTATCAACTACTGGTGGCAATTTAATCTCTATTGGTTGCAAACTTATTTGCCACATAAAAAGATGTATTAGTGGCAAAGTGATGTTTCACTAAAAATCAACGTATAGTGGCGATTTTTATAATTTTTTACGAAAACTATCTGCAGCATTGTTTTAGTGGCAATAGCATAACGAATTTTTTTTTCCACTAAAAGATTTAGTGACAAATTTTTTGTTATTAGGTACAAAAAATTAAGCCACTTAAGATCATTTTTTCTTGTAGTGAGTTCAAACCCTAAAGTACTTAAGAAATATGTATAGTAATGCAATTCAAACCCTTAATCTCATAACTTATATACTTTAGGGTTTGAATTACGACATTTGAAATATTAAGATCGAATATAAAAATAACTCCAAATTTTATAATTAAATTTGTATTTACATTCATTCTATATATATGGGTGTAAAACGGACGGATACGGAGTGGGTGCCATAGTACCATATCCGTATCCGCCAATTTTTTGTACTATCAGTAACCGTATCCATATTCGCCTGGATAATAATTACAACTACCCGTATCCGTATACTCTCGGATTTTTTGGATTCGGATAATATATTTATCCGTTTTTAATATTTAAGATACATTAAGATGTATATAGTTTATTAAACACTAATTTAATCACTGAATCAAATATATAATTTTCGAAGTAAGATACAGAGAATGTGTGAAACATTAAATTAAATTATAAAAGAAGGTGCGAACATAATTGTGAGATTCCATTGAGATTTGTATCATCATCATTTTCTCTAATGTTTGAACAAAAGTGAAGCATCATCTTACCTGAAAAATGTAACTTGATTAAAATATTAACTGAGGAAATAAAGAATATAATACAATAAAATGGGAAGATATTTTTTTACCCCTTAAGTTCTTGAAGTGTGTCATATTTTTTGTATCCTTATTACATTAAGCATTCAGGTACTCGTAACTCACAAATTAGTAGTATTACATACAGATAAATTAGGACAATTAACATTGTTTTAACAATTAACATTTTTAAAACAATGTTAGTGTTAAAATAATGCTATTGATTTCATTTAAAAAACATTTAAAACATGCAGTGGATATTCTCAGTCTACTTATATTTCTACTCATGATGGATGGCTATTGTTTACTATGTGATTCAAACTTGAATAATAAACATAAAGTCTGGAGTCTAAATGATCATAAAGAGAGATGTAACATTACACAACAAAATTATTGAAGTCCTTTGAAAAGATTATTTCAAATTGGAGCTTTATTCTCTTGATATTTTTATACCATTTTCGTGAGATAAGGCACAACCAACAATCTGTATTATTTTAACAGCTCTTATAATGAAACAAAATAAGATAACACAACTACTTGGACTTTCCTGTTTATAACATGTGTTAATTTTCTGATAAGTCCTCATTTCATTTTATATATTTTCTAAATTGCCATAAGGAGATAGTACAAAATTACATTCATATACAGCTATAAAGGAACTCGGTGTCCACCTATTTTTGAGAATCAATATACTTACACAAACATCACTAAGCAACCAGCCAACAATTTCAAAATATTTAGGTACCTACTTTGAAAAATAACAATATAACCGGAAAAAAACTTCACACTCATCGTTAATATAAAAGTGACAATATGGTTTAGGCTTCAAACATTGAATATAGTATAGTCTTTTCACAGTGATGAGAAATAATATAAAGAAGAAATTGCAGACTTTATGACTTATCTCATACAAGCATCAGGTATATATAATAGAGTATATACGGCATATAGATAACCAAATTGACCACAAAAAACTCATAGATCGAAAAAAACATTAGGAAAGATTGGAAAATGAGAAAACAAACTAACTGGTGACGTAGGAAGGAGAGGATGGAGAGAGGAAAGGGAGATCTTAGCTGAGATTAGTGGTGGGCCGACTGATAGAGCGACAACGATTGATGGAGAGAGGAAAGGGAGAGAGAGGTCTCAAACAAAATGGAGAAAAAGTTATCCTAAATGTTATACTAATATTTTAACTTTTTTTAAACAAAAAATTAAAACCCACCACTTAAGCCGACTTGATTATTATTGTAACACAAAATATGTTAAATAAATAAAGTTATGCTAAATGTTATACTAATATTATATTAATATTATTATTATTTTATACTTCAAAAAATATTTATATTATTTAATTCCAAATATTTTAAATAAATAATACATATAATTATTTTACTGTTACGAATATCCGCAAAAATGAATATCCATCAATATGGATAATCCGTCTCGAATGTGGATTATCCATCATGGATACCAACATTATTTGTATTCGTATTTATTTTTTCGAATATTTAAAACGTCTATCCAAATTTTCTCTTTCAAATACTTATTCGAATATGAATACTAAACGAATTCGAATTTTCGAATATTCGTTTTCAACAAATCTATATACACTCTTGAGTTGTTAAGGTTTGGACCTTTATCATGCCTTTAATAAACGTATGAGCTACCGACGACTAAAAATAAAACCCCAAGATAATTTGCTTTTACTCATATGGAAGTGATTTTAGAGAAATCTTCAAATTATACATAAAATAAAAATTCGTTAATGTATCAAATATATATTAATTAATATTACTAAGGCAAATCTATAAATACAAAAACACTAACTAATATCCGTACAACGCATCATTGAATTATAATTTAAGGGTATCCCTGTAATTATTCCACCACGTGGGAATGGATATTAATGGAGCAGCTCTGTCGTTGTCGCTTTGTTAGTTACACGTCACGGCCTCCGTTAATCAATACACGCTCGTTGAAATTCTGTCGGGTCTGCCGCACTCCATCAAAAGGCTGCACGGCTTGACTATCATGCGCTTCGAAACCACAATGAGCACTCACACACACTAATTCATATATATGTGTGTGGGTTTATTGTTTCATCAAATTTTATTTGGAGAGAGAGAGATGTCTGGAGAGGAAGAAGCAAGCCTTGAAAATACACCAACATGGGCAGTGGCCACTGTCTGTTTCATTTTGTTATCAGTTTCAATATTTATTGAGCATGTCCTACATCTCTTAGCTAAGGTCTAATGCTTCCATTATTATTATTATTATTATTATTATTATTGATGCATGCATGCATGCATACGAGTTGATGAAGTGGTTAGTTGTAATTTACCTGATTCGGTTTCGTATAACTGCCTTAGTATTTCAACAAACGGAGGAGGAAGTCTCTGCTTCAAGCTCTAGCGAAGATTAAATCACGTGAGGAAAAGAAAACATTACTATATTCTTGTACAAAATTAATTCTTAATCTGATTTAATTTACAATCAATATTTGGTCTTATGTTCTGTGTATATCTAAATGTGAATGTAGAGTTGATGCTGTTGGGGTTCATATCTTTGTTGCTGACTATATGCGAAAGGTCTATTGCAAATATCTGTATTCCAAGGAGCAGTGGTGAGACGTTTCTTCCATGCGGAAGCATTTCAAGTGACACTGAGGAAGAATCCAGATGTGAAGAGCAGGTATATATCTAACGCCAGTGGCGCTATATATATATAATTTTCGGTAAATGATGTCTAAAGTGAATTTTTCAATAAAATTTACATAATCATTTTTTTTTTTTTGCACACATGGTGCATTCTAAGGTTTTTGTGTGGACAATGAATAATAGAGGTGCAGTTTAATTTATTTTTTGGTATGTTTATTGAGTGTAACAGACACACACACATTGCTGATGCGTTCATCTTCTTCAATATACTGTTCAAGATCTATTTTTTATACATTTTTCACATATAATGGTTATCTACACAATCATTGGACATTTGAGTTGTTGATAGTAATTGGTACTAGAGTAAATTATGCAAAGCTTGGTATTGGAGTGTTAGTTTTGGAATTTGAAATTGTGTGAACACGTGCAGGGAAAGATATCATTGATTTCCAGAGCTGGTGTCCAGCATCTCCAGTATTTAATGGGTGTACTGGCCATCTTTCATGTTTTCTCTTGCTTCCTCACATTCAGTTTTGGTACGGCTAAGGTAATTTTTATGACTTATCCCGGTCTTTTTTTAATAATTTGATTTCTTCCAGTTTACAACTTTGGTCAAAATATTTTCTGTACTTTCTTTCTTTTGTTGCGATTGTGGGTGGTCAGGTGAGAACTGGGAATTTGTCAAAGATTGATCTCCAAGCAACATATTAAATATTTGGAGAAAGTATTTTTATGTTCTTTACAAATAAATTTTAAATATTAAAAGAATTTTGATAAATTTTAAATATTTAAGTTCATTAATTTTCTTTTTATAAAAATTTAAGTTAGTGACATAACAAGTAAACCTAATAATAAATTGTCCTAAATTTTATAAATTATCAAGAGGAGGAAGGAAAATTGTGGACCACCGTCCTCTTATAAAACGTGTGAAATGTGAATGAACCTTTACCAAAATATCTGATATTGAACCAGGACCTGTGTTTGACAATATGTATTTGGTTGATGTAATGAAATTATTCAGATAAAAAGATGGAAATCGTGGGAGGCAGAAACAAGAACATTTGAATATCAGTTTTCAAACGGTAAGCATTTGGACTTTCCCTGGTTTGCTCCCGCGGAGACACACATAGTGGGGCATGACCTACTTTTGTCCTACATAATATAATGTTGATAGATATCATAGTGAATGTTATGTGGCTGTTGTACGCAGACCCGCGTCTAAGGAACAATGGGAACAAAGTTAACAACTATTGTAATTGATATTAAAAATAATGAAAAAGACTTGGAGTATAAAAATGAAACTCTACTGCTAAAGATTTATTAATATTGAATTAATATAATGATTGACCAAAAGCTTTATTTATATTATAAATAAGAATAATGATATGGATTTCAAATACTTTTTTCATATCAATCCCGAAATTATATAATTGCAGTAAGTGTTGTACATTTTAATTGAATAATGATTAAATATAACATTTCTTTGATATGTCACGTTGTTTGGTAGATGATTTAGACAATGTATTTTCTATTTGTAACATTACTCTAAAGATATCTTACCATCTCACTCACTACTAGCTTATCTTAAATATATATAAAATTTAATTCACTAAATGTAATAAAGTTATGATAACCAAAAGATAATAAAATGTGAATCTCAACTTTGTATTAGAGCATATGATTTCACCTAATCACCTAATATATATAAATTGGGATAGAGGGAATTTAATCCCGTATACTAAGAATTTTGAGTGTCTTAATCTAGGCAATCTTTTTCGTGTTGTTGTGGATCCCATGGAAGCATTCCATTAAAAATAATAATGATAGGCACACAAGGTGATAGTATTGGGTTAGCACCGGTAATGCTTTGTTTGCTTGTACTATGACGTGATTTGTTTATTTTATGGTGTGGGTCTCATTAGAGTACAAGTCATTTAAAACGAATTTGGTACTAGATTGGTACTACCACCCGGTAAGAGTATCATTACTCTAAAAAAAATGATACACTTGCCGAAAAAGTGTACACCAAACTTATCGAATATAGTTTAAGGATATTGTATGACTGTGGGAATTAGGTAAATTTGGGAATCACTTTTTCACTAAGAGCAGCAGTGCTCCTCCGTTAAAGGTTGTTTACCTCTCAAACAAACAAAAAAAACGTTAATCAATGTGGCTTCCTAACCGAAAGTCATGGGATTGGTCATGAATTTTACAAGGAAAAAAATGGCCTGGGATTGGGGTACTTCCCAAGTGGTACTAGACCCCAAAATCTAACATATAGTTTGTTCACATACATGGCTCAAATTTAAGCATATAAAATTTAAGGACCTTTTCAGTCATTATCAAATAGTTTTGATTTGGAAGTCCCAAACCTTTATAAAGCCTGATGTAATTGGGAAGCTTAGCCGACCATCCATTTCTTCCTTCAACAAGATTGAAAAATGAGAGTCATAGCTCCCTTTTATCATATGCTTCTGGACCACGAGTAGCACTGGCAAAATTATGGGTTGGGCTAATTTGGGCGGATCAAATATAGGTTGGGCTAAATGTGGGTTGAACCAAATATGGGTTGGGTTAAATGTGGACTGGGCCAAATATGGGCGGACCAAATATGGGTTGGACCAACCCATTATTTTTTTACTAAATTAAGTATTACAATTCGAGGTATATATAAAAAAAACTCATATTTTACTCATAACTTTTTAAAATGAGTATTATATTTGATTTGTATCTTTTAAAATTGGACTCCATATTTGATTTCTTGCTTTGAAATATGGGCCCATATTTAACTCATAACTTTGAAATATGGGCCCCATATTTAACTCACAACTTTTAAATATGGGCGCCATATTTAGATGCTTGAACTAATATGGACTGTTTTATTATTTGGGCCACATTTTGCCACTACTAACCACGAGTATTGAAACAGCAAAAACAATTCTCCAACTTCTATGTAGTTGCCTCAACTTGAAAATGAAATTTCTAGTTGCAATATTTTGTTTAGTATTATAAATATTCCATGAGTCATACTATATTGCCCATGCATCGTAATTTTGATTTTCATTAAGTATATGTACTAGCAGCATGCATGCAACTATGAAGATTAAATTCCAATAATTGATAAATAAATAAAATAGTTGACCCAAAACTAGTTTTTCGTCAAGTTTTTGTATTAAATGTTTCGAATTAATTATGTAGATCCTCAGAGGTTCCAGTTGATAAGTGATACATCATTTGGTAGACGACATCTGCAATTTTGGAGTGAACACTCGTTCCTTCGTTTGCCGGTCAGCTATACTACGCGCCTACAAACATACATAATTTTTAGCTACGCTTGATTTGTTGTTTATCCGCGTACAACCTAATGATGTCTCTGCACCTTTTACAGGCTTGTTTTTTAAGACAATTCTTCGGATCTGTCTCAAAAGTAGATTATGTGACTCTTCGACATGGATTCATTACGGTATTCCACCGAGTTTAATATATATACACATATATGACATACGTACACATACATTACTTTCGATTTTATACCAAATAATTAAACTCACTTTGTCTATTTTAGACCCATTTTTCAGAAGGAAGCACTTTTGACTTCCAAAAATATTTAAGAAGAGCTCTGGAAAAAGACTTTGGCTTGGTCGTAGGAGTGAGGTAATGATACAAATAATAAATTTTGGTTTTCGACTAAGTTTACAGCATTCGTGCGCGATTTTCTTGCAATAAATGTTGATTTCAGAAAATAACATCATTTCATTTTTTTCAGCCCCTGGATATGGCTTTTCTCTATACTATTCATATTCTTCAATGCACGTGGTAATGCTGAGTCTCTTCTATGTTTATTTCTATTTTAACTAACCAGAATCTGAGTATCCTAAATGGAGCCATTTCTTTCATTTCTGCAGTATTCTACAGCTACTTATGGCTTCCATTTATTCCACTGTTGGTAAGAAAATTACCTTAATGAGTCCCAAAAAGCATTGTCATTTCTGTATCTACAATTAATTGAAAGATTGATTTTAAAATTTTGCATTGCAGATGCTCTTGGTGGTTGGGACAAAGCTAGAAAGTATAATAACAAAAATGTGCTTAGATAGAAATGATAAATCTCATATTGTAAGAGGAACTTTGCTGGTTAGGCCCAGTGACCTTTACTTCTGGTTTGGCAGACCAAAACTGCTTCTTCACCTCATGCACTTTATTTTAGTTCAGGTAATTCGCTACTAAGCCTTTAACATCACATTTGGACACACCTAATACATGAGACCATTTCATTTTTCTTTTTAAGGTGTATCCAAAAATGATTGAGTAAATTCACTTAAAGGCGATAAAACTAATTCCTAAATCTGAACTAATAAGCATTTCTTGGTATTGATTCATATCTTTACTGCTTTACTTTGCAGAACTCCTTTCAACTGGCATTCTTTACTTGGACATGGGTAAGCGACTTCAGGATTATGATCTAAATTGTATTATTAAAGTATTAGTCCATTTTAAGCAAGAACTCTAACATTGCTTTTAAAACAGAAAAAATACGGAATAAGATCATGCTTCCACAGAGAAAATTCGGATATTGCCATAACGATTTCCACTGGTCTTGTAGTACATGTTCTCTGTGGCTATGTAACACTGCCCCTGTACGCTTTGGTTACTCAGGTAATACCAAGATTACAGATCTATATACATTATTCAGGTGGTATATTTCAAGTTTACAAAATAGGCTGACAAAGGTTTATAGTGGTGCACCCTGATGAGACCCCGTCACTTGGTTTAATTCATAATTGGGCTCAAATATTTTATGTGTCCTCATTTTGGTAGTTAGTGCAAGTTGCGATTATTTGGCTAGCTCCTTTAGATTTCTGCCCTCATTATACAACTTATTTGAGAAAATCCCAGTCAACTATACGCTCTTAACTGCAATGTGACAAAGGCTAAAGAATTTGAGGCTCAAGTCTGTCATCGATGACATTATTGGTTTTTCCTCTAAACGAGAAATGAATCCTCTATATTTTTGCCGCTACTTTTTCTTTTTTATCCATTTGGTTCGGGGTAAAATATATTTCAACACGATGAAAAGTAATATGGTAAAATACGTTTTCATCTATTTGGAGTTAAATTTTCGTCTATATTCTTGTTTAAAGTTTTATAAAACTTTAAACAAGAATATAGAAGAAAATTTAACTCCAAATAGGTGAAAACGTATTTTACTATATTACTTTTCACCGCATTGAAACATATTTTACTTCGAATCACACGGACCCTTATTTATAAAAGTTTCACAATTTACCACATTCTGTGTATCTCTCTTTTTCCTCCTTTCATCTATATCTATCTTTTGATGTCAAACGACTATTTTCCCTCTCCGCCTTTCAATTTATATTATAAATAAATAAATATTCTTCATTCACATATTTTTCTATCATTTAATTTAAAAGCTCGCACAACGGACAGGGCCGAAATTAGTATTCATTACTTTTAGAGCACCGCAACCTAGTAGAAGAGTAATATTGAATACTACTCATCCCTAATACTCCATTTGATGTTACATGCGAGATGTGGGAGATTTTGATTCACCGTATAATACCCATTATGAAACATCTTTGACTTCTTAATAATAATAGGCCCAAAAATTGAAAAAAAAAATTGTCTTCGTTTACATCCAATTCGTACATGATACTTACAAGTGTTCGTATACTAATATTTTATCAACTATGTTATGATTATGGCATTATTGCTAACTCCATACGTTCTGTAGTCTAAATTAAATCATCTTTTAAGGTATTGATTGAGAGTGTAACTGTAACAGATGGGCACATCGATGAAGAAATCCGTTTTCCCAGAAGGAGTTGCTGATGGCCTAAAAAGATGGACAGTGAAAGCCAAGAAAACCGTAGCTAAAAGGAACAATTATATCTCACATCCCTCGCCAGATGCTTCCCTAGAAACTTCAGTCTACTCATCACCATCTTTCGGTACTATTGACCCTCGGTTTTCCCCAGAACTGGACGATTCTCCAACGGACGATAGTTTTGTGTCAGTAAATATAGCACATGGAGAAGATGATGTTGTTAAACAAAGTGAGAACAATAAATACATGGGATCATTTCATGGTTTTGACGTTAGCAGTATATTGCGATAATTTTTACTTCGGGAAAGTAGGACATTGATCAAGACTTGAGCATGCATAATTATCATTCATTAATTTCTTTATAATTCCCTATAAATAGAGCCTTTTCAAAATAAGAAATTAATATATTTGGTTGCTGGATTTTTACTAGTGATGATGTTGGATGGTTGTCACCCCAAACCATGCAGTTTAGCATGTAAATTGTGTTCCTTGTACGTTGTTGATTGATTATTTAAGGTCATGGATTCGTACCGGCTTTGATGAGATATTTTGCAAGAACCTTTATGTCAAAAATAGTTAAAAGTTGCACCGTGTAAAATTTACCCTAGGTATAAAATTTTCATGCTCCAACATTAGGTAGAAGAATGTACACAATTAGGAACGAGAAAATCTAAGCGAGATGCAAATGTAAATTATCTTTGTACAATGTCTAAAAGTTGGGGCCCATAGTTGGGCGGACAAGTCTTAGCCGCTCAGACTATGGGCGTGTAAATCATATCCGCCCAAGGTCTTTTAGGGGAAAAAAACAGGGCCTAGGCGTGGAAGACTTAGCCGTCCAGTGCTAACCCTACCAATACCACCTCAGTTTTTGCATTGTCCCAATGTGGCAACGGTCCTCACAATCTACTCCAAATATGTATATTAATGCATATTTGCATTTTTTGAGGGTATCCCACTGGAGATGGTCTTAGCCAACACACCAAAGCGTGAAATAAAGGTATAAATACAGCATTAATATACATAGTCACTTCACCTTTTTTTTCCATTCAATATTTTAAAATGGTACTAGCATGTAACTCACACGATGCGTGAACATAATATTATATTTGTTAAAAATATATCAACAACACTTTTTATTGGGTTTATTATACCTTATTTCTCATTCACTTCTTAGGACTTTCGAGAATACCAAAATTTAAATAATCAACTAAAGAACCAGCCATAAAAGTATACCCATTTTTACATTAATTCTCTATAAAATTTTAGAACATTTGAAAGGAATAAAATATAGATAGGCTTTGTACTCGCAAATAAACTTCTCTCCTACTCTAACCTTTATCTGAATGTATGAATCATTAACATAAGACACAATATAAAAATGCAATCATTTTTTCTTACCAGTGATATGTACAAAGCCACCAAAGGCAATATCAAAAGAAAGAAATAAATAAATAAGAAAGCAATATAATGGAAGGTGAAAAACTTTAAATCCTGTATTGGTACTTTCACTTAAAGATACAAAAACAACAAAAATAAAAGGATATAATTAATAAGCCTCTATTGTATATGCCTTTATAATCTTCTTTATGGCTAATTATCAAATGGTTCATATAATCCATGATAAACTTGAAAGAGAAAATTTAAATGGATCTTTAAAAACATAAAAAAAACTGTCAATTAACATTCAATATTGAACACAAATATATCATAGAAGAATAAAATTATTTGAATTAATAAAATGCCTCATAACAAAATCGATACAAAAATTTAGCAAAAATGGACAAAAAAAGGTGGACCAAAATATCACCACCAACATTAGCCAAAACAAAATAAGTTTAAATTTTTATGTATATTTTTTTTTTTTGTTAAAGAAGGGTAATCCCGGGCCAGCTTACGCGCACTTCGGACTAGTCCCTCCTCCCCGAACAAGGCTTTCTATAACAGGCGTTTGATTCCTGCGGTCCGTGGCCCCAAGACGCAGCTGTCAAGTTTCGAACCCAGGTGACTGGGTTTAGAGCTACACCCTGACTCATACCAACTTGGAGAACCCTTGGGGTTAGATTTTTATGTATATGTATGTTTGCTTTGTGTACGTACTTGATCGGAAGCACAACTGAACCAAGCGTCCCAAACAAAACCACCATGCCAAAGGAAGCTCTTGATGTTGAAACCAGAGTGATCTTATTCTCTCTCTTCCTTTTTTCTTTTATGTTCAGTCTCATTAACTTAGAGACTATTGCTTACTCTGCTTGCTTCTAAGCCAACATCGTCTCCGATTTTCAATAAAAGTGATGTCTAAATTATGGTAAATCTGAAACACAAAAAAAGACACTCAATGAGACCCCAAAAAACAAAAGACACACAAACCCAAACACCCGCTTCCCCAGGTAACAAAATCCGATAAAATCCCCCAAATATAAAGAAAAAACATACCTAAAAGTAACACAAAAATAAAAAACATTAATAAAACCATTGTAATCAAGAACCCACTACCACTTTCTAATATACCTTTTGTGAGACGATCACTTTCTTGAACAACCCAGATGTCAGTAAGCATGGCCATGTTTTTGCTTTAAAGCAGGAGCACAAAGAAAGAGAGAGAATTGAAGCAAGTGAAGAGGCAGGGGATAATTTAAGAACTATTCATTTCGAGATTTGACGGGCCAAAAATAATTGTCTCTAGGTGTTTTATAAGAGAAAATGCAAGAAATGCTGAACATAAATTGAAAAAGCACGGTGGGGGAGTAGAACTTGAATCGGTAGATGAATAGGTTTGAAACTTATGAGATAGAGATAGGGATACAAAAGGACGAAGGAAAAAGAGAGGAGAGACAATGATAACATTAATTGTATATTAACACCTCTAATACTATTATATTAGAGGTATAATATAGATATCTTTAATTTAAATGTTTAATTTACATTTTTAAAATGATTTTATTGATATCTATCAAATAAGATTCATATTTAATATTTAAGTCTTTACAAAATATTAATAAAAACTTATTTTATATGTGTTTGTGTCTCATTTATCTTTTTATTTTTTACATGTAAAGTTGAAAGTAACATTGGCATACAAAATGAAGTAGTTTATAATTTTAATGTAAAATCTACTTTGACACATGAGATATACACTAAAATTATATACTACCATTAAAGATGCACTTTAAACATCTCTATGATATTTGGGCATTTGGTCACATCAGAATGCTCAAGTGGTATTTTGTTACACTAAAATTTGGGCGGTGCTACACATGATGAGAGAAACTACAACGTGAATTGCCTTAGGAGGTAAAAAAAAGGTTGGTGTAGTACTTAAAATGCCACATCAAAGGTTTAAAAAAAAATAAAGAAATGAATAAAAGTGTTACTACAACAATTCCATTGTCGAGGGAATAAGGATTTGCCTTGACCGAATATGGAAAATGTTATGAAAAAAATACAACAATATTGATCAAATATTCTCCACAATGTTATTACGTCCAATGATCTGAACTTCAAATTTTGTCAAAGATAATAATGAAAAATGTCATTTTAACATATTTCATAAGACCGTGTCTTTACAACTTAAACTCAAGAAACATTAAACTAAAATCATTATGATTTATAAACACTTAATTTGGATCATTCTCATCATTCTGTCACACTTAAAAAAAATTTAACGCTCCCTATTTTCCTATATACCGGGTGCCAAAGCCTCAATGCTGAAGATAGGGAACGTCAAATAACTTATATCATTTTCCACATCAACGATACACAAATAAATAAGGTAAACCGTCCACAACAGTAATGTGTAAAAGATGCGAATAAATAAAATGAGATAATAAGCACGAGTCTTCAAATCTGAATCATATAAGTTCCACAATACTAAATAGTCTCAAACTGAATCAATAAATCTCGAATCCACATGGATCCATAAATAATATGTCTATATAAATAAGAATAAACTGAGAGTTTAATACAATTGGAAATGCTTAAATGAAATGATAAATCCTACATTAAGGATAGATATTTGTCTAATCAACTGAAATGTAAGTCTGGCTATTCAGGCCTGCTCCTCTGGATTACGAACACCTGAAAAAGGTTTTAAGGAAAATAGCAAGCATTAGACCCCAAAAATTACAAAAAAAATAACTTACTTTATCTAAATTGTAATGCCCCGATCCGAATTAATGGGTTACCCGTGATCAACCCAGTCTGACCCGAATGTTAGGCGTGAAGTGCGATGAGACAACCTAAATAATATTTTTAGTCCAGTTTTATTTAATTAACCTTTCACTTGTTTAACATGTTATTTTAATTTAAATCAAGCGACGTCAGGGACCCCTGGGAAGCATCCCTTAAATTCAAGCATATAAAGCTATTAATGTAAAATAAATTAATACTTACCTGCGTAATACTCTCAATATATGGAACCACACACAATCTGTCGTAACAAAGAGGAGGGAGTGAGTCGAATGCCCAGTGAAAAAATACAACAATGCAATATAAAATCGAACGATGGAAAATAGACTCTAACACGTTTACCTACATGCATATGCAGTGACTTCATATATATATATACTTTAATGCATGAAACCGTTTCATTCAGAAATGTTACTTATTCTGATTAGTTCACCTTAATATTATAAAGACCCCCTTTTTTACTTGACTTGATATTTATTTTCTGATTTAACGCACCCAGTTAAATACTTTAAACAAACACCCTTTATTTAGAAAAAGACACTTCTTTTATCGAAATTTTTCGTTTACTTACACCAAAAATCACCTTTCAACACACGCGAGCACCGTGCTAGAAAATACTTATTTTTCATTGAAAACCTTTAATAAACACATACTTGTGTTAATTTTAGGTTAAACCTCTTTAGGTTAATTAATTACCCACTTAATCACTTCACTTTACTATTCCTTTATTTCATGAATATTAACCAATTTCTCACATTACCTGTTCACATTATCTTTCAACCGGAACATTTATCAATTTCATTCAAGTTAGGTTATTTTTTCTTATATTGACCACACGACCCATCTCTTGACATATTCTACGTTTCATTATCTTTTTCTCGGAATCCTCCAAATATCGCATACTTTAACGGACTCTACAACGTCGGCTACGCTATTATATGCTCTGGCTTGTATTTTAGGTCCTTCACCCTAGGGCTCCGGGCCTTTCTTCATTATTTCTCGGTCTCATTTGAGTCCATATTAATGTGTTTTAATATTTATCAAATGTTCACATTATTCCACTTTTACCGACGGAAGTCAAAACTCAGGGATTTTTCCCACCTTTTGTTACACTTCGAAAATCACCATTTCTTATCATTTACACACTTACATTGATTTTACCCCAAAAATCACTTTCATTTAGGACCAAATGTGTAACACCATTATCAAATATTTTTATTTCACAAAAATGGTGTACTTTACGTAAAATTATAATTTTATCCATTTATTTTCAAACTTTCATTTTCCCCCATTTTCTCAAGTGTTATTTCCCTAAAAACTTTACTAATTTATATATACCAATTTCTCAAATATTTTTACTTATTAACACTCATTTCACACTTTGGAATTAACACCATTTTCAACTTAAAAATCTCTTTATTTCATTACTTTCTTTACTAGGAAAACCCATTGGCATTTTGAAGACTACTTTATAACAAAACACCATTTTTCCTTTATCTCCACATGTGTAGTCTTGAAATATCCACTTATCACATTTTCTACACTTATTCACACACTTTAAGGACTGAAATTTTTACTTTCTTTATTTCAAGTTGAAACTCACTAAAACCTCCATTAAACTTGTTTAAATGCTCATCATCAAAATACTACAAGTTTATATACATGAGAAGATGGTTTTTAAGTCTAAAAATCTATAAAAATGAGTTTTAGACATGATTGTCACATGAAATCCCATAATATTTGTAAATCCATGACTTTCAAGGCTAAAAAGACATTTGTTCTTCACAAACCTTATTAAATGTCCAAATTTATCAAATCTTCAGTTTTGAAAGAAAGCTTCAAGATTTATTCTAAAAATAGCTTATCAAGGCAAATACTTCTTTCAAAAGATTTTATTCCATAAAATGTTTAAACACAAGGTTTTCTTAAAATTTATCATTTTACTCAAAACTATTGAAACCCTTTGTAAACCCTTTTTAACAAATCATAAGAAATAAAATTCTTATATAATATATGCATTATACTCTTACAAACTCTAACTACAAGAACGATACTATGAAAAATATAGTTCTTAAGATAAAGATTAGAGTTTCCCACCTCAAAGGAAGCTTCAAAAATAGTGGATGAAATATAGAAGAAGATGGAAACCTCTCACTTCCTAAGGTGGCCTTAAATAGGTTGCTTAGCTCCACTAAGCTTGCCTCCATAAAAGCTCCATAAATCTCCAAGCAAAACCCCGCTTCAAATTCGATTGCTTTCTTCATCTTTCCTTCTTCAAATATTCCCAACATCATCCCCAAAATTTATAAATTTGACAAACAATTGTGTAGATGGGTTTATAAGACTTAAATATATGGGAGATTATGAAATACTAGGATGGTTTAAGGTGGAGGGTGGTGGTGCTAGGGTGGTGTAAGGTAGTTTGTAGTGGAAGGGCTCTTAAGAGCTAGAGAGAAAGTATAAAATCCGATTGAAATGAGCCAAAAGAACTTTAACACCCTGTAATACTCCGTATTTTTATGGCTTTTAAATTTAGGGATTTATTAAATTTAATTGAGGTAAATTAATTAAATATTAATTCAAAAATTCATTTTAATATTTACTAGCCTGACGAGAGTTAGTAATTATTGGAAAACTGTTGATTTGTTAAATATTACTTATTGAGTAGAGTAATATGTAGAATTGAATTTATTAAAAGTGTCACGAAAGAATAATATGATAATTATGGAAATAAAGTCAGGACGCGCCTGTGTCGTGTCGGGACTAAATTATTAATATTATAAGTGAATAAATTATAAGTCGTCCGTATGGTCATTTTGAGTGCGCCAAAGTATTCGGAAGGGTCGAGATAGTTAGAAAAGTATACCCGGGGGTTTAGTTTAGGTCTCAGGGCATTTTTAAGCCTAATTGACATCCCGGGAGGGTATTATGGACATTTCGTATTTTTTGGCAATTAAACCCAAGAATTTCCCAAGGTTATATCAGCCTTTAGGAGATGTCCCCTAGGGTTAACAAGAGAAAAATCAAAGAACGGCCATTAGAGAAGAAGTGAGAAAGCTTCCCAAGAAATTCAAGGCCGAAAACTCAACCGTTTGCACTGCCACCACCACCGAGTCGTAGATCGCACGATGGGGAACGCAACCGTACCACTTTCTTCCACAAATCAGAAACTCAATTTCCAAGAAAGTATCTATCTTGCTTTATTTTTAGTTGATGTCTCAATTATGTTAGTCTAGGGCTGTTTAGAACTTGTTTCATGAAAGAAAATATCATTTTGAGACTTAAAATCACATGTTGAAGAAGAAGTAATCATATTCTGGACATCTAAATCGCATGTAGAGGATAAACCACGAATTTGTATGGATTTAGAAGTAGGAAATCTAGAAAAGACTTGGAATAATTGAAAGAAAAAGAAAAATTAGGGTTCTTGAAGTTCAGGTAAATTTTACCCATTAAATTGTTGTAATTGATGAATTGGGACATATTTTACATAAAAAATTATGTGTTCTGGTATATAGTACTTGTAGTAACGTTTGTTGGGAGTTTGGGAATGATATATGGAGATTTCGTTGAGGTTGGAGAGGCAAACTCGTAAATGGGTTAATGCAGTTTTCGTCATAACTGCTTGATCGATCGATCGACCCAAGAACATCGATCCATCGATGATCGATCGATCGACCCCTCCTGAAAAACTACATATTTTTCTTCTATTGGTTTAATCCGATTAAAATACGTAGTAACCCTTGATTATTATTGTTGGAGCATAATGGGATATAAATAGGACTAGTAGGGTCTAGGTAAACTCTGTTAAGTGGAAATTTAATGTAAGATGAAATTAAGGGTTAACGGAGAGTTATTCACACATATGAAATCATGCGTACATTTAATAAAAGGTCGAGACTTGTAAGGATGTTAAACTAGAAGGTAAGTGAGAGTGCCTACTGAAATTATACTTAGGGAGTTAGAATACTTCGAGAGACGAGAAGGAGGTGTGGACTAACTTATATATATGAGAATAAAAGTGGCAAATCCGTTATGCGAGATAATGAAGTAAAAATGTGCTAAGAGCGGATAATTATAATTATGGGTCGTGAGCGCACCTAATTTAGAATGTGGATATTTATATGTATATATATATATATATATGACTGTGTGATTGTGCATATATTATATATCTGTAAAAATCATACTCGGGCTACTTGCTATCATGGGGGTTTCCGCGCCGGGACGGTCTTATCTCGATTGGGACTTTATGGGGGATATTGGCTCGTACCCTAGAACATAGGATTCCTTAGTACAGGCTATCTAATTGATAGTCAGACGGTCCTAAGAGACGTGAGAGTATGTGCTGACCTCTTAGTGACTTGGAACTATGCTTCGCCTCCATTTGTTTGTGTGTTGTGTTAATACAGTTCGAGAGTGATTCTGAACTAGTATTTTCCTTAGTTTGAATGATACGAGGACTTGATAGCAGAGTATGCTAGCACCATAGATATTATGTGCTGTTAGTATATATATTATATGTGTGACTAATATATATACCCATATCTATATGGGAACTTTCTATTATACGTATAAGTAAATAAGTAATGAATAAATGCTTTAACTCTATTATAAGTGTTCGAAAACTTTATAACGGTAATGAGTTGTTCTAAATAACGTAAGAAATCATGAAGAGAATGATTTCCTAAAGTAAATATCATAACCTTCATTTTCACGTGATAAAACCTTATGGAGAATAAGTTATAGAAACTTATGAGATTTATTAGTACGGTAGGTGTGCACACTAGATGAGAGGTGAGATTCTCAAGAGAGTGTCGCATACTAACATGGTTGTTGCATTAGCAGGTAAGCATTTTAAATACTTGCTAAACTATTTTAAAACTGCTTTACACTCGGGCTCTGACCCACTTCCTGTCTTTTTCTTTCTCTTGTATATATATGTATATGTATTACAGGTGCCCAGCCACAGGGGAGACATGCATAGGTTTCTTGGATTGGATGCTCTGCGGCTTATGTGGGAGTTGCAGGCCTTTGTTTTAGATGACTTATTCATTGATTCAATGCCTATTTTTAGTTCTTCATAGTTAGGGCATGTGTCGCCCGTTTCCCTATTCCGTTTGGTTATGTCAGAGATCTTTGCTTATTTGTATTTTCCAGTATTCAGTATTCCTTGGGAGTTAACTTTTGTCAGGATGATTTCATGTTTGGTTATTTGACTTGGTTTGGTTAATCTAGATGGATTAATTCTTTTCTGTTGATTGCTATCCGTAGCACTTATGTGATTCTTAAACTATTGATTATTTAAAAAGGTTTTCAAGTTGAAATTTAATAAAATGGAAATAAGGTTTAAAAAAAATTGTTTTGACCCTTAGCTTAATTATTTAGGGTTTTTAAAATGGAAATTTTATTTTGCGACAGTGATGCTAAGAATGAACCAACCGTTCACCTTGATTTTAATTTAATGAAGGACTGATCACCCGGTATTTAATTAGGCGGGGTGTCACAGGTGGTATCAGAGCATCAGGTTCTAGTGTCCTTTAGGATCTGTGTGGCTTATTATGCTTCCAACATTACTTTGTTTGATATAGAGCCCTAGGTTTAGGACTGTTGATTTCTATGGTGAGATTTCGTTCTCCTGCTATAACGTATGTATAATAGAGAATTCAAATTGCGTTAGGATATGTGCGTGTGCCGAGCGATGAAGGATGTCAGACGAGGGCCGTTAGGCGGACAACAGGAGGCAAGGCTTAATTAAGGTTGTAGAGTATATTCGAGGATGATGATCGCAGTTAAGGTCACCCCTATTATGGCACGAGAAACCAGGATTGTAAAGACGGCTAAGGCACAACGTATGATTTCCAAATGCTTCTATAGTCGAAAGAGGTGCAAGAGTAGACTCACCCAACGTGGTAGGACTGGGAAAAAAAAGTCAGACGAGACATTGAAGAGAACTGTCAGTGGAAATTCTAGAAATGAGAAGATTGTGTGTGTTATCCAAAAGAGTTAATATATTCAAAGGCTTGGAAATATAATGGAGTGTGGCTAACTAAAAGTGAAAACTTGGAGTAAAATTTTTCTTGGCTTGTCGGAACGAAGTTTTAATGGTGGGAGCCAGCCACCACTTTTAGAAAAGGAATGATATGTCTATAAAAGGATCTTGGGTACGATTTGACCGCATGTTCCTTCATCGGATGTTCAGGATAAGATATGAACGTTGTTCTGAACCCGTTATGGAACGGCCGGACAGGGGTCCATTTGTAAATGGATTTAGGCTTTTAGCAAATCTTATATCAGCGGAAGTGGATACCAAAGGTAGAGAAGATTTCAAGTGGGAAATCAACTCGTGAGGAAAGATTGACAACACTTAAAGAGAATTCTGTTGGACAGTCGATCCATATGGTGATAGTGTCACGCATTGTCGTAGAGATATTAACGCTCTTATGAAGGAAACTAAAGTAATCGGAAGATTTATTAGAGAGTGAGTCCAGATGAAAAGTAATTAGTAAAACACCACAAGGGGGAGACCCATTAGGGGGCTCATTTAAATAAGTCGAACAGCTGAACTCTTACCAAGCGATGGTGAATTCAGTAAGGGTTATTGAAGCCAGTAGCACGTTCCTTAGGGCCAACAGAGCTAAGGGAACAACGGGGGTAGCCATCAGGAATTGAGCGTACCAAAGTCCAAGAAGGGCAATCCTAATATGGTTTGTATGGCAAGTGATAAGTGGATTATGTGTAAAGGTATTTTGTGGAAAGTGAAATCACATGCGTTAATGTTTTCCTGAATTGAGTAAAGGGGACAAGAGTAGGATGCCTAGTAAAGGACAATGATTAAAGTAGTTTTTATTTTGGTTGGGACGGATGTGTTACATCCGGGGACCATTTGTACAGACGATTGGCAAGGTAGAAGTATGATTTTTATCCTCGGAGGATGAGGCGTGTTTTATGTGACACGAGCGAGTCACTGTATTTTGTTCATTCCTAGATTAGCATGTGAGACGAGTTTAATGTGTATAACTATAAACATTATTATTATGTGAATATTTTCCCTAGTGTAGCGGGATTATCCTTAGTGCTATCCTCGGAGGATGAATGGGTGTATTAATAGTGTTATATACTTTATTGAGATTACTCATTTTAGGGATGTGATATACGAGTATGATATTGTCTTCGTTACAACTTTATAGTAATGGTTAGTACGATAGTAGGCAGTTATTGCAAGGCTATCGAAATGGTTGCATTAGTGCAGCATGTTTTGTTCTGGCGAGAGGGTCGAACTCGCACTTATATTATCTATTTTAGAGACTTCGGAGGGGATAGTGGGCTGGAGATATTCGATCCTGGTGTGTGTAGGGACATTGTTGTTATGATTCGGTATGTCTTGGGTTTACTGTTGAGCAAAAATATTTAACTCATTATCATGTTTAGCGCTCAGGACTTGGTGATTAGAAGAGCGCATTATTATATCTATCCTTTAGAGATGTGAGAGTTAAGAGTTATAACCATATGTTTAGGGACAGGATTTCCAGAACCCCGATTGTATGTTTTCGAGGTTTATGGAATGGGATTACCACCAATACTGAACAATTGTACAATTGGCAAAATGTTATTTGTTAAGTGTAATTACGGGAGGAGATGTAGCTTTTCTGTCAAGAGACGGAATAAAGGGGTACATGTTATGGACGGAGGTCCTAATGAATTTTGATAACTGATAATGCTAGGTAGTAGTGTATCGGGGGGTTCCTTGTTTGGATTTCGCTTTTCGAGACATCCCACGCATGAAACTTAGCATAAGGTTGGAAGTAGTAAGATGTTTGGTCATTAGTCTATGAGTATGGCACCCCGATCGTAGTAGGAGAAGGTAATTACATCTGTAAATTGGAAGTTTAATTATGAATTAAGGCCAGTGGAGCCAGTTGCGTGGTAAGAAGTCATTAAAAGTTTTATCTTATCACCACAAGTTGAGGGGTGGAACGATGATAAGGAGGATTCAAAATTTCAATTTCTAGGGTAATTGAGTATACCCAAGTGTTGTAATCACGTTGTGAGCACAAGGAAAAGAAATAATTGGGTGTTATGTGTGAAGCGTATGTGATACTTACGCTAGTATGCATGGTTTATAGGGTGTGTGGACATCCTGGTTAGCTGATGTTAGAATCGTCCGAGTTGTAGGGATGTGAGAATAGATGCGTGGAATATATGTTTGCGGGACTAACATAACGAGGTGGAAGTGGCAGAGTGGATTAAGCATTGCATGAAGAACGATAATCCATGTATACGTGTGCGATTAGAGTAGCACATCCGAATTTGGTTAGAAGGTTGTTGGAAGACATTTAAAAGGGGTATTCCTTGAGAAGGATAGAATTTAATTTTTATTGAGAACACTCGGAGCGGAGTTCTAATTAGTCAAGTATTGAGAGAGACTAACGCGTACAATGAGTGAAGATGTTAGTATGGTATAAAAGGTCCGTAAGTGCACATCGTGGCGAAAAGTGCATGGGTCGAAACTTTTAGTATACGCAAAGTAAAGAAAAGGAGTATTAAGTGTCACTTACTGTGAGACATTTCAAGTAGAAGTCGATGTCGAGCGAGACACAGTGAGTAGTCTCCGCGGGCACTACTCATAAATAGAAATCGGTTGGAACAAGAGAATCAACCGGGGAATTTTGTGGTTATCGACAATTCCTATAATGGAAGAGGCCGATAAAGTAGGTAAAGTTTCTTGGATGAGTTGACAACTACAAGGTAAGATCAAGAGTTTCTTCGAACGGGTGGAACAATATGCCCAAGAAGGTGGTGATTGAAATTCATTTGGGGTGACTTCCGATATTAACTAGTGTGCCCCAGTCTTACTTTGAAAGGGAGGATCGCGTCGGTACGTGGTCCTACATAGTACTTTTCTGAATAAGGTTGACATTTTTGAACCCCACCTTCAATATGGGATTTCAGGAAGCAGCGGGGATATCGTTTCATTTTGAGAAGGTTGTATCACCCATAATCCGGGGAGTAGGCGAGCGGTGATTAACCATTAGTGGGGTAGTGTTAAGGTAATTTTGGATTCATTGTGATCGTTTGTTTTCCACAATGGTTATAGCTAGAAAGTGAAGTATAGTACAGTAATTGGGGAAGGATATTACCTAATGGTAGGGTTCCGTGGGAGCACTCGTACCTATTTATTTTGAACAAGGTGCTTATTGAGGTTTTGGTGTGGAAAAATCTTAACTTTTCTCACCCTGAATGTTAAGAGATGGGCAGATAATCAGAATTTTTGGATTGGTCGAGTTAGAGTCTGATAACTATGGTGGAATTACCACGACTATTTTAGGCGAACAAGAGTGGCCATATGTTCGTATGGTTTCTCTCAGAATGGGAGTTTTGTGTTTAGATAAATTTGAGTAGTTGTCATGTAGTGAGGTGCGGCCTCCCAATGTTATTGAAATAATGGGAATTTATAATGTATAGGCGTGTCTTATACGAATGTTGTCGGATAGGAGCAAATTGTGAAGTGTATTTAATGAGAGTGTTGAACAAGCTTGTTGTGAGGCGGGGGCTATTGTGATTAAGCGCCTTACTATGTAAATAGTTTGTGTACTGATAAGGTATCCAAAATTGTTTTACCAGTTAGGCCTTATTTTTTGAATTTCGGGATCAAACTCCGTTATTAGGGGGGGAGTATGTAATTCTCCGTATTTTTATGGCTTTTAAATTTAGGAATTTATTAAATTTAATTGAGATAAATTAATTTAATAATAATTCAAAAATTCGTTTTAATATTTACTAGCGTGACGAGAGTTAGTAATTATTGAAAAATTGTTTATTTGGTAAATATTACTTATTGAGTAAAGTAATATGTAGAATTGAATTTATTAAAAGTGTCATGAAGAATAATATGATAATTATGGAAATAAAGTCAGGACGTGCCTGTGTCGTGTCGGGACTAAATTATTATTATTATAAGTGAATAAATTATAAGTCACTCGTAAGGTCATTTCGAGTGCGCCAAAGTGTCCGGAAGGGTCGAGATAGTCAGAAACGTGTACCCGGGGTTTAGTTTGGGTCTCGGGGCATTTTTAAGCCTAATTGGCATCCCGGGAGGGTATTATGGACATTTCGTATTTTTGGGCAGTTAAACCCACGAATTTTCCAATGTTATATCAGCCTTTAGGAGTTGTCCTCTAGGGTTAACAAGAGAAAAATCAAACAATGGCCATTACATAAGAAGTGGGAACGCTTCCCAAGCAATTCAAGGCCGAAAACTGAACCGTGTGTACCTCCACCACCACGGAGTCGTAGATCGCGCGACGGGGAAGGCAACCGTACCACTTTCTTCCACAAATAAGAAATTCAATTTCTAGGTAAGTATATATCTTGCTTTATTTTTAGTTGATGTCTCAATCATGTTAGTCTAGGGTTGTTTAGAACTTGTTTCATGAAAGAAAGTATCGTTTTGAGACTTAAAATTACATGTTGAAGAAGTAATCATATTCTGGACATCTAAATCTCTTGTAGAGGATAAAACACGAATTTGCATGGATTTAGAAGTAGTAAATCTGGAAAAGAATTGGAAGAATTGAAAGAAAAAGAAAAATTAGGGTTCTTGAAGTTCAGGTAAATTTTACCAATTAAATTCTTGTAATTGATGAATTGGGACATATTTTACGTAGAAAATTATGTGTTCTGGTATATAATACTTGTAGTAACATTTGTTGGGAGTTTGGGAATGATATATGGAGATTTGGTTGAGGTTGGAGAGGCAAACCCGTAACTGGGTTAATGCAGTTTTCGTCATAACTTCTTGATCGATCGATCGATCGACCCAAGAACATTGATCGATTGACCCCTCCTAGAAAACTGCATATTTTTCTTCTGTTGGTTTAATCCGATTAAAATACGTAGTAACCCTTGATTATTATTCTTGAAGCATAATTGGATATAAATAGGACCAGTAGGGTCTAGGTAAACTCCGTTGAGTGAGAATTTAATGTAAGATGAAATTAAGGGTTAACGGGGAGTTATTCACACATATGAAATCATGCGTACGTTTAATAAAAGGTCGATACTTGTAAGGAAGTTAGACTAGAAGGTAAGTGAGAGTGCCTACTGAAATTATACTTAGGGAGTTAGAATACTTCGAGAGACGAGAAGTAGGTGTGGAGTAACTTATATATATGAGAATAAAAGTGGCAAATCTGTTATGTGAGATAATCAAGTAAAAATGTGCTAAGAGCGGATAATTATAATTATGGGTCGTGAGCGCACCTAATTTAGAATGTGGATATTTATATGTATATATATATGACTGTGTGATTGTGCATATATTATATATATCTGTAACAATCATACTCGGGCTACTTGCTATCATGGGGGTTTCCGCGCCGGGACGGTCTTATTGTAATACCCCGTACTTTTATGCTATATTTAATTTGGGGATTTATTAAATTAAATGTGATGATTTATTTAATAAAAATCCGGAAAATTAATTATGTTATAATTATTAACGTGACTAGAGTTAGTAATTATAAGAAACTTGTTGAATATTACTAATGAGCATAGTAATATATTATATTGGTTATATTGAATGTCATAGGTGTATTAAATGACTATTTCGGAAATTTAAGTCGGGACGTGCCCGTGTCACGTCGGGACTAATTATGTTAAATAAAAAAGTGAATATTTTATAAGTTGTCCGTATGGTCGTTTTGAGTGCGCTAACGCGTCCGTAAGGGTCGAGATAGTCAGAAAAGTGTACCCGGGGGTTTAGTTCGGGCCTCGGGGAGTTTTTCGGCTTAATTAGTGACCCGGGAGGGCATTTTGGTCATTTTACAAAATAGGGTAATTAAACCCACGAATTTCAGCCATCCTTAGCAGCCATTTAAGTCAGCCTTTTAGGGTTAGAACATTCAGATCCCTAGAACGTCCATTGGAGAAGAGAGGAGAGAGCTCTCAAGGTGATTCAAGGCCCAAAACACCACCGATTGCACCGCCGTCACCACCAACGCGTAGATCGCGAGGAGGAGAACGCAACCACACCAATATCAGCAGGAAACCAGACCTCTGAAATCCCAGGCAAGTGTTTAACTTGCGTATTTTCGTTGGTGCAATAATCATATTAGTGTAGGAATGATTAGGAGTATAATTAAAGGAAGAAAACCCTAAATTTTTTATAGGAATTTGCATGTAGAAATCGTTATAACCATATTCTGAAAATAATATGCGAAGTAGATGATCAACCCACGAATTTGTGATGTTATATTAGAAGGAAATTCTGGAGAAAACTGATTAGAACAAAAGTTAAGAAAACTTAGGGTTCTTGATGATTAGATGAGATTTTATGTTGTTTAATCATGTTTAATGATGGTTATATGCATGCTTAACCTTAGAAACATCTGGAAATATATTACCATGATTGTAGTATAAGTTTTGGGACGATTAGTGTTGGAAATTATGGATTTGAATGAAGAATATTAGTCAAACCCGTAACTGCACTTCTGCAGAAATCGAAATACATGTTTGATCGATCGATCGAACCTAGAGCGTCGATCGATCGAAGGTTCGATCGATCGAGCCCCAAACGTCGATCGATCGACCCCTCCTGGCAAACTCTTTTTCCCCTTGTTTAATTAGTTGAATTAATTTACCGTGGAATATTTCTTGGGCATTATAAATAAAATGTTTTGGGATATAGAAGAGACCAGTGTGACATATGATTAAGTGTTGAGAACTTTATTATGAAATGATAATTGGGTTTAAGGGATAATTAATTAAGGAACGACGAACTGCGTATTTCAAGTGAGAGATTACAACGAATACCTACGATAGTGAATAGACGTCTACCTACTGAATTTGTTACTTGGATGGATAAAATCCACGAGTGTCACGTAATTAGTGAGAAAACCCTCCGAGTTAAGGTTAGAGACGAAACCTTATACGAAATCTTTAAAATGTAAAATTAAGGATAAATGTTGTAATTATGGGTAAGGAGAGTGACCTATATAAACATGATGAAATTGGTATATTTATATGATTATGTGTACATATATTATATACATGTGAAAAACGTACCCTCGCTACTTGCTATCCCTGAGGTTACCGCGCTGGGACGATCTTATCCTGTGTTGCTTTATGGGGGATATTGATTCGTACCCTAGAAGATAGAGATCCTAGGTACGGGATATCAGATTGATAGTTGGACGGTCCTAAGAGACGTGTGGGTATGTACTGACCTCTTGGACTTGGAATCTATGCTTCAACTCAACGTTGTTTTGTATATGTTAATACAGTTCGAGAGTGATTCCGAACTTGTATTTCCCTTTGTGTGAGCGATACGGGGATTGGATAGCAGAGTATGCCCGCACCATAGTTTAGTTGGGGTGCTGTTATATATGTGTATTATACGAGTAGTTAATATATATATGAGGTTATAAACTTTAAACTGCCTACTGTGATTTGTTAAGTAGAACATGGTTGCTGACTCAAATTATTAAATACTTGTTTTGTGAAAGTATGAGAAGACACTGGGAAACTTTATAAGTTAATGAAGCTAAAACGAGAGGAGTGCTACATATTGAAAGTAACCTTTTTTTTAAAAACATTGTCATCGTTCGGTTTTGAAAACTTAGGAGTAAGTCAAGATAAACTAAATTATTTGGGAAGGTTAGTACGATAGGCGTGCACATTAGAAGAGAGGTGAGAATTTCTCAAGAGAGTGTCGAACTAATATGAATTGCATTGGCCTGTATCAATTTAAATACTTGCTTAACGTATTTTAAAATCAAACACACTTTCGGGCCCTGACCCGTTTCTTTTTCTCTCTCTCTCTTGTGTATATATATGTATATTTTCAGGTGCCCAGCCACAGGGGCGACTTGCTTAGGATCCTTTGAGAAGAACGAGCTGCAGCTTAGGTGGGAGTTGCAGGTCACTTGAGTAGACGGCTTCTGTTCTTGACTCCACTCTTATTACTGTCGTTTATTGGGCACGTGTCGCCCTTTTTATCATTTCATTTATTGTTGGGATTCTTATATTTCAGTATTCCAGTTTTGTTTTATGGGAATTATTCAGGATGGTTTATGATGTTTAGTTTTATTATGTTGACATTCAATTGACAAATGTATGGTTTTATTTTAGTTCATCGTGGTGTGATTCTATATCGTACAATATTGTTTTGTATATAAATATTTTCTTTAATTAAAATTTGGAAGTTTTTATGAAAAATGTTTTGACACTTAGCTTAATTATTTAGGATGTTAAATTGGAAATTTTTTTATCGACAGTGATGCTGAGAATGAACTAACTGTTTACCTTGATTTAATTTAATAAAGGAGTGATCGCCCGGTATTTAATTAGGCGGGGTGTCACAGGTGGTATCAGAGCATCAGGTTCTAGTGTCCATAGGATCTGTACGGCTTATTTCGCTTTCAGCTTAACGTTTTTGCTATAGAGCCCTATTTTTAGGATTTGTTGTATTCCTATTTTTTCGTTTAAGTCTTCAGTTAATTGAGATTCGATGATAACTGTAGACTGATAAATTTTGTTCACGTTTCAGATGCCTCCGAGACGTGCTCCGAAAGATAGGCGTGCCCAGGCCGAGCAACCAGCAGCTCCGGTACCAGGCACAATGAATGTTAATGAAGTGGCCGCCATAGTTGCTCAGGCGGTGAATGCCGTGATAGCGGTGATTCAGCAGGCTCCACCCCAGGTCCAGGCAGTGGCGCCAGTACCAGCACAGCTTCCATCTGCATGGGATAGGGTTCGGGATGCTTTTCAGAAAGCACATCCCCCTGAGTTCTCTGGTAGCTCCGACATTATCACGGTTAGCCAATGGAAGAAAGACATCCAGCGGCATCTTCGCATGTATGAGTGCACCGAAGTACAAAAGCAGTTATTGGCTTCTTTCAAGCTGGTGGGAGCCGCATTACAGTGGTGGGAGTCCACTACTACTTTGGAAGAGAGGGACACGATCCCTATTCAGATGTTCTGGGAGCGGTTTGACCGCAAGTATTTTCCACCTGCAGTGCAGACGGAGATGAGGCGGAAACTACTAAATCTGAAGCAAGATAATCTTACTGTAGCAGAGTATGAGGAGGAGTTCACGAGACTTCTCACTATTGTGCCGGATGAGGCACCCACTGAGGGCAAGAAGATTTTGCTGTTCGTTGATGGGTTAGCTTGGAGGATCCGTCAGCACCTTATTGGAAATCTATCCCTGAGTACTTTCACTGATGTACTCAATGCAGCGTTACTACATTGCCAGGATCACCGCTTCCACCTTCAGGGAAGCAAGAGAACAGGAGAGTCCAGCCAGCAGGGCAGGACCGGGGGTAATAGTGCCGGTGGGGCACCAACTCATGGACAGACTCGTCAGCACGAGCAAAGTTCCCATCAGGGGGACCCTGCTAAGCGATTCCGTTCAGGTGATTCTAGGCAGGGATTCGGAGGATTCAGGCAGGGCCATCAGGGTCAGCCTAATCAGCAGGGCCAGCAGGGTCAACACCGACCGCAGGGACAACAGCAGGGCCAGCAAGGCCAACAGCGTGCACATCAGGGCCAATAGAGCCAATGGCGTGGAGGTAACGGCCAGCAGGGCCGTGGTCAGCAGGGACAAAGGGGAGGTAATTTCAGAGGTCGGTGTTTTGTGTGCGGCAAGCACGGCCATAAGCGTCAGGATTGCCCAGAGGGCGATAGGGCCCCACAGCAGCAGGGAGCCCGTAATGAGCCGCAGAGACCACTTTTTCCACCTGACCTTCTAGCTCCAGCCCAGGTGCCAGCCCTATCAGCCATTCCAGCAGCTCTAGTGCAGCAGGGGCAATTGCAGTATGGACGTGTCTATAACGTCCACCAGGCAGCAGCTCCACAGGCACCACCCGCGATTGAGGGTATGTTTCCTATCCATGGTACTATGGGTAAAGTTTTGTTTGATACGGGGGCAACGCATTATTTTATAGCTACGCATTTTGTGAAGTCCTTAGGATTATTAGCCACAGCAGAGAGCACAGTGACGTGTGTCGACTCACCACTGGGGAGTGGGTCACTTATATTCTTTATATGCCGGGGAGTAGGGGTAGAGATTGGTAGCTTGGTATTGCCTGCAGACATGCTAGTCTTAGACATACACGAGCATGATGTGATCATTGGTATGCATTGGCTCGCAACTTATAGAGCCATGATTGATTGCTTCGGTGGGAGCATTGTTTTTGCCATTCCGGGGCAAGAGATGTTTGTAGTAGCGATGCCTCGCCCAGAGGGAGGTTCGACCGCTCATTTATATTACATTGAGGAGGATACCTCTAAGGAGGTTGTGATTCCTTTGGATTCGATCCCAATTGTTAGGGAGTATTCCGATGTGTTTCAGGATATACCAGGCCTACTGCCCAGTCGTGAGATAGACTTCGTTATAGATTTATTACCGGATACGAGACCTATAGCACCTGCATCGTACCGTATGGCTCCGACAGAGATGCGAGAGCTACGAGATCAGATTGAGCAGCTATTAGGTCAGGGCTTCATTCGTAGGAGTACCTCACCTTGGGGCGCTCCAGTCTTATTTGTAAAGAAGAGAGATGGTTCACTGAGATTGTGCGTGGACTACCGGGAGTTGAACAAGGTCACGATACGGAATAAATATCCGTTGACTCGAATCGATGATCTGTTCGACCAGCTGAGGGGAGAAACCTTCTTTTCGAAGATAGATCTGAGGACGGGGTACCATCAGCTACGTATTAGGGAGCAGGATGTTTCAAAGACTGCTTTCTTGACGAGATATGGTCTTATGAGTTCCGGGTGATGCCGTTCGGACTCACAAATGCTCCAGCCGTTTTCAAGGACTTGATGAACCGAGTATTCAGAGAGTTCTTGGATCAGTTTGTCATCGTTTTCATAAATGACATTTTGATATATTCACACTCCGAGGAGGAGCATGCCGAACACTTGAGGCAGGTTCTTCAGACTCTACGAGAGCATCAGCTGTATGCTAAGTACGAGAAGTGCAGATTCTGGTTACTAGAGGTACAGTTCTTGGGGCATGTTGTTTCTGAGCAGGGGATTGCAGTTGACCCGAGCAAAGTGTCAGCGGTGAGGGAATGGGGACAGCCCACGACACCGACGGAAGTGCGTAGTTTCTTGGGGTTAGCTGGTTACTACAGGAGGTTCATTCGGGGATTCTCCAAAATAGCGGGTCCATTGACGAATCTGACTCGCAAGGGGGTACCATATGTCTGGGATGACGCTTGTCAGTTGGCTTTCGACGAGATGAAGGACAAGCTTACTTCGGCACCAGTCCTTGCTTTAACGAAGCCGGGTGTAGAGTACCTGGTTTACACAGATGCGTCCTTACGAGGACTTGGGGGAGTACTTCAGCAGGAGGAGAAGGCTATAGCTTTTGCTTCCCGCAAGCTTAAGCCGCATGAGAAGAATTACCCCACCCACGACCTGGAGTTAGCTGCGGTCATCTTTGCATTGAGAATTTGGAGGCACTATTTATTGGGCGAGAAATTCCGTTTGTTCACAGACCATAAGTCACTGCAGTACATGTTCACTCAGCGAGAGCTGAATATGCGTCAGCGCAGATGGTTAGAGTTTATGAAAGATTACCAGTTCGATATACAGTATCATCCGGGGAAAGCCAACGTAGTTGCCGATGCGTTGAGCCGTAGACCGGTTGACGATGTAGCGGACATCTGGAAAGCAAAGTGGAAGGAGTTGGGTCACCAGGACGCAGTAGCATGTTCTTTCATATCCGTGATGTCAGTCACACCCGAGATTGTTATGAGGGTGATACAGGTACAGACCACAGACCCGTTTTGTCAGGAGCAGATTGTACGACTTCTAGCCGAGGGTGCTGAGTCCTATTCTGTTAGTTCGGATGGAGGGTTGCGGTTTAATGGGAGATTAGTGGTTCCAGAAGGAGCGGAGCTACGTTATGAAGTGATGACTCATTCTCATGGGTCCCGATTTGCAGTACATCCGGGAGGCGATAAGATGTACCAGGACATGAGACGACAGTACTGGTGGAGTGGGATGAAGAAGGACATCGCTGAATTTGTGTCCAAGTGTTCTACTTGCCAGCTAGTGAAGGTGGACCACCAGAAACCATCAGGATTACTTCAGCCGTTGGAAGTACCCGCGTGGAAGTGGGAAAGTATTTCCATGGATTTCATTACCGGGTTGCCTACATCACAGCGGGGCCACGATTCTATCTGGGTGATTGTAGACCATTTGACCAATGTGGCTCATTTTCTGCCAGTGAGGACAGATTATACCACGGGTCAGTATGCCCAGTTGTTCATCGCTGAGATTGTCAGATTACATGGGGTGCCCCTGAATATTGTGTCAGATAGAGACAAGATTTTTGTGTCACGTTTCTGGGAAAGCTTTCAGGAGGCTATGGGCACCGAGTTGAGACTGAGTTCAGCCTACCACCCACAGACAGATGGACAGACAGAGCGTACTAATCAGATGTTGGAAGATATGCTACGAATGTGTGTTCTCGATTTCGGAGGAGGTTGGGAGCCACACCTTCCACTGGTAGAGTTTGCTTATAATAACTCCTATCAGTTTACGATTGGCATGGCTCCATTTGAGGCTTTGTACGGTAGGCCATGTCGTTCTCCAACTTGTTGGCTCGAGGTGGGAGACAACAAGTTATTAGGGCCAGAAGTGATTCAGGAGACCTCCGCGAGGATTGAGATAATCAGGAGTCTTATTCGGGTAGCCCAAGACAGGCAGAAGAGCTACGCCGATGCGAAACGGTTCTTCCGGGAGTTTAATGTGGGAGATCAAGTGTTGTTACGTGTATCTCCTATGAAAGGAGTGATGAGGTTCGGGAAGAAGGGGAAGTTGTCTCCGAGGTACGTAGGACCATTTCCCATCATCGAGAGAATTGGGCCAGTAGCATACAGGTTGGGATTGCCAGAACATTTACATCGCATCCAAGATGTATTCCACATCTCGTCGCTGAGACGATATCTTCGGGATGATATGGCCCATACTCACATCGCGATAAACGAGATCGATTTACAGCCTGATAGCTCTTACGAGGAGAGACCGGTGGCTATCCTAGACTATAGTGAGAGGAGATTGAGGTCGAAGGTAGTTCCACTTGTGCGAGTCCAGTGGGAGCATCATAATGTGGAGGAATCCACTTGGGAGCGTGAGGCAGATATGCGCGAGAGATATCCACAGTTGTTTTTACCAGGTATGCCTTATTTTTCGAATTTCGGGACGAATTTCCATTATTAGGGGGGAAGTATGTAATACCCCGTACTTTTATGCTATATTTAATTTGGGGATTTATTAAATTTAATGTGATGATTTATTTAATAAAAATCCGGAAAATTAATTATGTTATAATTATTAACGTGACTAGAGTTAGTAATTATAAGAAACCTGTTGAATATTACTAATGAGCATAGTAATATATTATATTGGTTATATTGAATGTCATAGGTGTATTAAATGACTATTTCGGAAATTTAAGTCGGGACGTGCCCGTGTCACGTCGGGACTAATTATATTAAATAAAAAAGTGAATATTTTATAAGTTGTCTGTATTGTCGTTTTGAGTGCGCCAACGCGTCCGAAAGGGTCGAGATAGTCAGAAAAGTGTACCCGGGGGTTTAGTTCGGGCCTCGGGGTGTTTTTCGGCTTAATTAGTGACCCGGGAGGGCATTTTGGTCATTTTACAAAATAGGGTAATTAAACCAACGAATTTCAGCCATCCTTAGCAGCCATTTAAGTCAGCCTTTTAGGGTTAGAACATTCATAACCCTAGAACGGCCATTGGAGAAGAGAGGAGAGAGCTCTCAAGGTGATTCAAGGCCCAAAACACCACCGATTGCACCGCCGTCACCACCAACGCGTAGATCGCGAGGAGGAGAACGCAACCACACCAATATTAGCAGGAAACCAGACCTCTGAAATCCCAGGCAAGTGTTTAACTTGCGTATTTTCGTTGGTGCAATATTCATATTAGTTAGGAATGATTAGGAGTATAATCTATGGAAGAAAACCCCACTTTTTGATAGGAATTTGCATGTAGATAAGATTAAAACCATATTCTGGAAGTCTTATATAATGTAGATGATTAACCCACAAATTTTGATGATTATGTAGAAGGAAATTCTGGAGAAAAACGGATTAGAATAGAAGTTAAGAAAACTTAGGGTTCTTGATGATTAGATGAGATTTTAGGTTGTTTAATCATGTTTAATGATGGTTATACGCATGCTTAATGTTAGAAACATCTGGAAATATATTACCATGATTGTAGTATAAGTTTTGGGACGATTAGTGTTGGAAATTATGGATTTGAATGAAGAATATTAGTCAAACCCGTAACTGCACTTCTGCAGAAATCGAAATACCTGTTTGATCGATCGATCGAACCTAGAGCGTCGATCGATCGAAGGTTCGATCGATCGAGCCCCAGACGTCGATCGATCGACCCCTCCTGGCAAACTCTTTTTCCCCTTGTTTAATTAGTTGAATTAATTTACCATGGAATATTTCTTGGGCATTATAAATAAAATGTTTTGGTATATAGAAGAGACCAGTAGGACATATGATTAAGTGTTGAGAACTTTATTATGAAATGATAATTGGGTTTAAGGGATAATTAATTAAGGAACGACGAACTGCGTATTTCAAGTGAGAGATTACAACGAATACCTACGATAGTGAATAGACGTCTACCTACTGAATTTGTTACTTGGATGGATAAAATCCACGAGTGTCACGTAATTAGTGAGAAAACCCTCCGAGTTAAGGTTAGAGACGAAACCTTATACGAAATCTTAAAAATGTAAAATTAAGGATAAATGTTGTAATTATGGGTAAGGAGAGTGACCTATATAAACATGATGAAATTGGTATATTTATATGATTATGTGTACATATATTATATACATGTGAAAAACTGTAATACGCCGTATTTTTATGCTATATTAATTTGGGGGATTTATTAAATTTAATGAGAGTGTATTATTTAATAAAAATCCGGAAATTAATTATGTTATAATTATTGACGTGACGTGAGTTAGTAATTATATGAAATTGTTGAATATTACTTATGAGCATAGTAATATATGATATTGATTATAGTAAATGTCACGAGTGAATGAAATGGCAGTTTTGGGAATTTTAGTCGGGACGCGCTCGTGTCGCGTCGGGATTAATTATTAATATATAAAAGTGAATATTTTATAAGTTGTTCGTATGGTCGTTTTGAGTGCGTCAACGCGTTCGGAAGGGTCAAGATAGTCAGAAAAGTGTACCCGGGGGTTTAGTTTGAGTCTCGGGGTGTTTTTAGGCCTAATTAGTGACCCGGGAGGGCATTTTGGTCATTTTACAAGATAGGGTAAGTAAACCCACGAATTTTAGCAGCCTTTATCAGCTGGTTAAGTTAGCCTTTTAGGGTTAGAACCTACAAAATCCTAGAACGGCCATTAGAGAAGAGAGGAGAGACCTTTCAAGGAGATTCAAGGCCAAAACACCACCGTTTGCACCGCCGTCACCACCAACGCGTAGATCGCGAGGAGGAAAACGCAACCACACCAATACCAGCAGGAAACCAGACCTCTGAAATCCCAGGCAAGTGTTTAACTTGCGTATTTTCGTTGGTGCAATATTCATATTAGTTAGGAATGATTAGGAGTATAATCTATGGAAGAAAACCCCACTTTTTGATAGGAATTTGCATGTAGATAAGATTAAAACCATATTCTGGAAGTCTTATATAATGTAGATGATTAACCCACGAATTTTGATGATTATGTAGAAGGAAATTCTGGAGAAAAACTGATTAGAATAGAAGTTAAGAAAACTTAGGGTTCTTGATGATTAGATGAGATTTTAGGTTGTTTAATCATGTTTAATGATGGTTATACGCATGCTTAACGTTAGAAACATCTGGAAATATATTACCATGATTGTAGTATAAGTTTTGGGACGATTAGTGTTGGAAATTATGGATTTGAATGAAGAATATTAGTCAAACTCGTAACTGCACTTCTGCAGAAATTGAAATACATGTTTGATCGATCGATCGAACCTAGAGCGTCGATCGATCGAAGGTTCGATCGATCGAGCCCCAAACGTCGATCGATCGACCCCTCCTGGCAAACTCTTTTTCCCCTTGTTTAATTAGTTTAATTAATTTACCGTGGAATATTTCTTGGGCATTATAAATAAAATGTTTTGGGATATAGAAGAGACCAGTGTGACATATGATTAAGTGTTGAGAACTTTATTATGAAATGATAATTGGGTTTAAGGGATAATTAATTAAGGAACGACGAACTGCGTATTTCAAGTGAGAGATTACAACGAATACCTACGATAGTGAATAGACGTCTACCTACTGAATTTGTTACTTGGATGGATAAAATCCACGAGTCTACCTACTGAATTTGTTATAACCATATTCTGAAAATAATATGCGAAGTAGATGATCAACCCACGAATTTGTGATGTTATGTTAGAAGGAAATTCTGGAGAAAACTGATTAGAACAAAAGTTAAAAAAACTTAGGGTTCTTGATGATTAGATGAGATTTTAGGTTGTTTAATCATGTTTAATGATGGTTATACGCATGCTTAACGTTAGAAACATCTGGTAATATGTTATTATGTTTGTAGTATAAGTTTTGGGACGATTAGGGTTGGAAAATATGAATTTGAATGAAGAATTTTGGTGAAACCCGCAACTGTAATTCTGCAGAATTTTCGCAGACCTGCTTGATCGATCGATCGACCCTTGAGCGTCGATCGATCGACCCTTCCTGGCATCCTCTTATTTCCCCATGTTTAATTAGTTGAATTAATTTATCGTGGAATAATCCTTGGGCATATTAAATAAAATGTTTTGGGATATAGGAGAGACCAGTAGGACATATGATTAAGTGTTGATAACTTTATTATGATATGATTATTGTGTTTTAGGGATAATTAACTAAGGAATGACGAACTACGTATTTCAAGTGAGGGATTACGACGAATACCTACGATAGTGAATAGATGTCTACCTACTGAATTTGTTACTTGGATGGATAGAACCCATGAGTGTTCCATAACTAGTGAGAAAACCCTTCGAGTTAAGGTTAGAGACGAAACCTTATGCGTAATACTAATAATGTAAAATTAAGGATAAATGTTGTAATTATGGGTAACGAGAGTGACCTATATTAATATGATGAAAGTAGTATATTTATATGATTGTGTGTGCATATATTATATACATGTGAAAAACGTACCCGCGCTACTTGTTATCCCTGAGGTTACCGCGCTGGGACGGTCTTATCATGTGTTGCCTTATGGGGGATATTGATTCGTACCCTAGAAGATAGGAATCCTAGGTACAGGCTATCGAATCGGTAGTCACGGTCCTAAAAGACGCGAGGGTATGTGCTGACCTCTTGGACTTGGAAACTATACTTCGCCTCAATATTGTTTGTGTTTGCATTGATACAGTTCGAGAGTGATTCCGAACTTGTATTTCCCTTAGTACGATTGATACGGGGATTGGATAGCAGAGTATGCCCGCACCATAATTTTTATGTGGGGTGCCATTAGAATATATATATTACACGAGTATTTAATATATATGAAGTTCTGAAACTTGGAACTACCTACTGTGATTTGGTAAGTAAGTCATGTTTGATGAATCAGATTGGAAATACTTGTTTTATGAGAGTATAATATGACACTGGGAAACTTTATAAATTAATGAAGCTAAAACGAGAGTTGTGCTACACTTTGAAAGTACCTTTTTCACACGTTGACATTGTTCGGTTTTTAAAACTTACGAGTAAGTTAAGATAAACTAAATTATTGGGAAGGTTAGTATGATAATATGTTAAGTTAAACCATTTGGGGAAGGTTAGTACGATAGGCGTGCACACTAGAAGAGAGGTGATAATTTCTCAAGAGAGTGTCGAACTAATATGTTATTGCATTGGCCTGTATCAATTTAAATACTTACTAAACTAATTTTAAATCATACACACTTTCGGGCTCTGACCCGTTTTATCTCTCCCTCTCCCCCTTGTATATATATATATATATATGTATGTAATTCAGGTGCCCAGCCACAGGGGCGTCTTTCTTAGGATCTTTTGGAAGGAACGCGCTGTAGCTTAGGTGGGAGTTGCAGGTCTTTTGATTAGACGACTTCGTTCATTCAGATCCACTCCTAGCATTTTCATTCAGATGGGCATGTGTAGCCCTTTCTATTATTTCTTTATGTTGGGACATTGTTATTTCCTAGTTCGTTATTATGGGATTTTGTTCAGGACGGATGTATTACTTTATTTTCTCGCATGTTGACATTCGTTGATGAATGTTTTATATATTGGATTCTTTCGTTCCAGTTTATTGTGGTGTGAATCTTATTCATTGAGCTTTGTTAATAATTTAAATAAATCTTTTCTTTAAATAAAATTTGGAAGTTAATGTTAAAAATTGGTTTTGACACTTAGCTTAATTATTTAGGGTGTTTAATTGGAAAGTTTCTTTTTACGACAGTGATGCTAAGAATGAACCAAACTGTTCACCTTGATTTAATTTAATAAAGGAGTGATCGCCCGGTATTTAATTAGGCGGGGTGTCACAAAAACGTACCCTCGCTACTTGCTATCCCTGAGGTTACCGCGCTGGGACGATCTTATCCTGTGTTGCTTTATGGGGGATATTGATTCGTACCCTAGAAGATAGAGATCCTAGGTACGGGCTATCAGATTGATAGTTGGACGGTCCTAAGAGACGTGTGGGTATGTACTGACCTCTTGGACTTGGAATCTATGCTTCGCCTCAACGTTGTTTTGTATATGTTAATACAGTTCGAGAGTGATTCCGAACTTGTATTTCCCTTTGTGTGAGCGATACGGGGATTGGATAGCAGAGTATGCCCGCACCATAGTTTAGTTGGGGTGCTGTTATATATGTGTATTATACGAGTAGTTAATATATATATGAGGTTATAAACTTTAAACTGCCTACTGTGATTTGTTAAGTAGAACATGGCTGTTGACTCAAATTATTAAATACTTGTTTTGTGAAAGTATGAGAAGACACTGGGAAACTTTATAAGTTAATGAAGCTAAAACGAGAGGAGTGCTACATATTGAAAGTAACCTTTTTTTTAAAAACATTGTCATCGTTCGGTTTTGAAAACTTAGGAGTAAGTCAAGATAAACTAAATTATTTGGGAAGGTTAGTACGATAGGCGTGCACATTAGAAGAGAGGTGAGAATTTTTCAAGAGAGTGTCGAACTAATATGAATTGCATTGGCCTGTATCAATTTAAATACTTGCTTAACGTATTTTAAAATCAAACACACTTTCGGGCCCTGACCCGTTTCTTTTTCTCTCTCTCTTGTGTATATATATGTATATTTTCAGGTGCCCAGCCACAGGGGCGACTTGCTTAGGATCCTTTGATAATAACGAGCTGCAGCTTAGGTGGGAGTTGCAGGTCACTTTAGTAGACGACTTCTGTTCTTGACTCCACTCTTATTACTCTCATTTATTGGGCACATGTCGCCCTTTTTATCATTTCATTTATTGTTGGGATTCTTATATTTCAGTATTCCAGTTTTGTTTTATGGGAATTATTCAGGATGGTTTATGATGTTTAGTTTTATTATGTTGACATTCAATTGACAAATGTATGGTTTTATTTTAGTTCATCGTGGTGTGATTCTATATCGTAGAACGTTGTTTTGTATATAAATCTTTTCTTTAATTAAAATTTGGAAGTTTGTATGAAAAATGTTTTGACACTTAGCTTAATTATTTAGGATGTTAAATTGGAAAAATTTTTATCGACAGTGATGCTGAGAATGAACCAACTGTTTACCTTGATTTAATTTAATAAAGGAGTGATCGCCCGGTATTTAATTAGGCGGGGTGTCACACTTATCTCGATTGGGACTTTATGGGGGATATTGGCTCGTACCCTAGAACATAGGATTCCTTAGTACAGGCTATCTGATTGATAGTCAGACGTTCCTAAGAGATGTGAGAGTATGTGCTGACCTTTAGTGACTTGGAACTATGCTTCGCCTCCATTTGTTTGTGTGTTGTGTTAATACAGTTCAAGAGTGATTCTGAACTAGTATTTCCCTTAGTTTGAGTGATACGAGGACTTGATAGCAGAGTATGTCAGCACCATAGATATTATGTGGGGTGTCGTTAGTATATATATTATATGTGTGACTAATATATATATGCATATATATATGGGAACTTTCTAGTGTGCGTATAAGTAGATAAGTAATGAATAAATGATTTAACTTTATTATAAGTGTTCGAGAACTTTATAACGGTAATGAGTTGTTCCAAATAACGTAAGAAATCTTGAAGAGAATGATTTCCTAAAGTAAATATCATATCCTTGATTTTCATGTGATAAAACCTTATGGAGAATAAGTTATAGAAACTTATGAGATTTATTACTACGATAGGCGTGCACACTGGATGAGAGGTGAGAATTCTCAAGAGAGTGTCGCATACTAACATGGTTGTTGCATTAGTAGGTTAGCATTTTAAATACTTTCTAAACTATTTTAAAACTGTTTTACACTCGGGATCTGACCCGCTTCCTGTCTTTTTCTCTCTCTTGTATATATACGTATATGTATTACAGGTGCCCAGCCACAGGGGCGACATGCATAGGTTCCTTGGATTGGACGCGCTGCACCTTATGTGGGAGTTGTAGGCCTTTGTTTTAGACGACCTCTTCATTGATTAAGTTCCTATTTTTAGTTCTTCATAGTTAGGGCATGTGTCGCCCATTTCCCTCTTTCGTTTGGTTATGTCAGAGATTTATGCTTATTTGTATTTTCCAGTATTCAGTATTCCTTGGGAGTTAACTTTTGTCAGGATGATTTCATGTTTGGTTATTTGACTTGGTTTGGTTATTCTAGATGGATTAATTCTTTTCTGTTGATTATTATCCGTAGCACTTATGTGTTTCTTAAACTATTGATTATTTAAAAAGGTTTTCCAGTTGAAATTTAATAAAATGGAAATAAGGTTTAAAAAAAATGTTTTGACACTTAGTTTAATTATTTGGGTTGTTTAAATTGGAAATTTTATTTTGTGACAGTGATGCTAAGAATGAACCAACTATTCACCTTGATTTTAATTTAATAAAGGACTGATCACCCGGTATTTAATTAGGCGGCGTGTCACACACCCTTTAAATACCCTAAAAACCCCTTAGGGGTAAAATTCCTAAAATTTCCAAAGCTCCAACCCCGAGTTGATCTGCTTCCATGGGAGTGTGACATGTGTCTTAATCCAAAATTCTAGATTGTGACAGCATTTTTCAAATCGATAAAAACTAATTTTTATAGTATCGTTCGAACGAGAATGGATCTCGTTCGAACGAGAACTAATAGATCGTTCGAACCAAGATAGATCTCATTTAAACGAGAACTATATCTGTGGGTACCCGGATTTGGCATTACGGGCCCGGACGAGTAGCCCAATTAAAACGGCCCAAAGTCCAAACCCTTCGCACCTTAACATTAATTCGGTTATGACTCAGTCTTCTCCCATGTTCTCGTATAGAGATGTTCCAGGAGAAGATGGTAAACGTGGGGGAGTCCAACACCCCCACTCCCCGAAAACAGATATGTATATAATAAACCCTAGGTCTAGGGCAAAAGACACGCACTGTATTCTTTGTAAACGCTCCCCGGAGTATATAGAAATAATACTGACTGCACCACCGTGGACGTAGGTATTCTTGCTGAACCACGTACATACTATGTTGTTTGATTGGTATTTTACTTTCCTTATTTTTCTTGGTGATTGCGCTTCTCTCATTTATTTGTGTTTGTCACCACAATTGGCGTCGTCCGTGGGAACGTTTATCTTCCCTGAGAAAGCCCACACCAACAAAGAAGTTTGAAATGTCTGGTCACAGTAGTAATTATCCTCACGCAGGAGATATCCAAGAACAACCTGCTCCTCGTAGGATCAGATCTGAAGTTTGGCGTTCAGATCAGAGGGATCGCCTAGAGAGGCCAGCCTCAGAAGAAAGCCAAGGACCATCGAGGTCCACACAAATATCTAGGTTGATTGATGCATATGAGGCAAGGCTCCAAGAGCAGAGGGAATCTTCTCGTAAGCACAAAGCTGAGAATGATCACCTCAAAAGAAGGTTAGAGAGAATGGATAGAGAGCTACATCGTGGCACCAGGGGACACCCGTACCGCACTCCTAGACCTCAAGCGATCAAGTCTCGCAGCTGAGGAAGGAGCCCTAGATACGCTTCCCAGAAAGTTGAGGGGACGATTCAGAGGACGACCTCCACGAGCATCTGCGACTAGCTCGCCATTACAGGAGCCCAGTTCGCTGCAACGAGAATATACAAAATTTGGTCCGAAGGGAGATGGACCAACACCCTGCGCATCGCGGTGCCAGATCGACCCGAGAGCTCGTTAGGCGAGCCCTCAAAACTGAGATGAAATCACCTTTATCAAGGGAAATAGAAGAAGAAGAAGACCCCAAGAAATTTACTATTCCAAGGTTCAAGATTTATGATGGTAAAACTGATCCCATTAATCACGTTAGGCAATATAGGCAAGCCATGACCCTCTGGAACCATCGGGACGCATTGATGTGCCGAATTTTTCCCTCGAGCCTGCATGACGTGGCGCAGAAGTGGTTCAAAAGGCTCCCCCATAGGTCCATCAGAAGATTTGAGTCCCTGGCCTAGCTCTTGACGGCCCGCTTCATTACTAGTAGCTCCTATCCCAAAATGATGGATGCCTTGCTAACAATGAAAAAGACACCTCAAGAGACCCTCCGAGACTACGCAAAAAGGTATTGGGAGTTATTCAACGAAGTCGAGGACTGCTCGGAGCAGGTAGCGGTAGCCTCTTTCAAAATGTAGCTACCCAGCTCTTCCCTTTTGTACCATTCCCTGACAAAGAAAGAGGCCACGACCATCGACGACCTGATGGCTCGCATCGAGAAATATGCCAAGGTGGAGGATGTGACCTGCCTCAACACAGGGGAGAATTGTCGAGCTAAGCTCACTGCCAAAGGCAGTGACAAAACTGAGAACTAGACGAAAAAAGGAAATAATGGGGGCAGGAATGACTCCAAGAACGGAGGCAGCAACGATGTGGCAAAAGCATTTCAGGCGGTCAACACTGTCTTCAGAGAACTAATTTATAAGATTCTCGCAAAAATTAAAGACGAGCCATTTATTAAGTGGCCCAGAAAGATGGAAGGAGATACCTCAAAGAGAAACAACGCACTAAGATGCGTTTTTCATAAAGAAGGAGGACATATGACTGAGCATTGCAAGGCTCTTAAGTCCCATCTCGAAGAGCTGGCCCAGTCCGGGCATCTGAACGAATTCATAGAAAAGAAGGCAGAAAAAGCTACTGCCAATAGAGAAGCAAGGCCTGACAATGTACTCAAAGACGACGTCGGCCATGAATTCGCAGTAATTCATGGGGCATCTGATGTGAAGCAGATTCAAGGAAATTCATCTCGAATGGAGGTAAAACAGCTTACAACGGTGGTGCAAGCTTTTCAGATCGATCCAGCAAAGACGCAATCAGGAAAGCATCGACGAGCTGATGACGTCGACTATAATAAGCATATCGTATTCACAGATGAAGATCTGGTGGGAGTGAGAACCCCACATCATGATGCTTTGATCATTACTCTCAGGATAGCTAACTTTGACATCGACAAGTTGCTCGTCGACCAAGGAAGCTCGTCGGAGGTAATGTATATCGACCTGTTCAGAAAATTGAAGTTAAGCATCGCCGACCTAAAGGAGGCCACTGTCCCTTTAGATGGATTTGCTGGAAAAGTGACTATGCCCTTGGGAAAGATCGTGCTGCCAGTAAGGGCAGGAAATGTCTCCAAGATGATTGAGTTTCTGGTAGTTGACATTGACTTGCCATACCAAGCTATCCTCGGCAGAGGATGTCTGCACGCAATGAAGGCAGTCTCCTCGACCTACCATCAAAAACTTAAATATGTGACCGAGCAAGGTGTAATGGAGATCCATGGCGATTAAGCGATGGAAAGAAGGTGCTTCATAGCGGCTATCCGCCCAAGACCTGGGGAGAAGGTCGACAAACCCAGCGAGAAAGTTGAAAAATAAGAAGGTCTGATACCTTCGAAATAGCAGTTAAAATACGGAAGGCCCGGAGTGGAGGAGACCAGGCTCCTCCCCTCTGAATGGGTCGTCGAGGACCTGGAGGAAGTTACAGCTGGAGGTAGCAATGATGACAGGATCTTCTTGATTGGAGCTTCTCTCATAGATCAGGAAAAGAAGGAGTTGATGATTCTGCTGAGAAGAAATGTAGACGTTTTCGCATGGGAACCATACGAGCTGCTTGGAATTGATCCTAGTGTGGTTTGTCATCAGCTGCACGTCGACCTTACTTTCAAACCAATCACGCAGAAGGCACGGCGAACTGCGCTCGAGAAGGCAAAGGTCGTGGAAAAAGAAGTTGAAAAACTGCTGGATGAGGGATCCATACGGGAGGTCTAATTCCCCAAATGGCTATCCAACCCAGTAGTAGTTCCAAAAAATAACGGGAAAGGGAGATTCTGCATTGACTTCATTGACCTTAACAGGGCATGCCCTAAAGACAGTTTCCCTCTTCCAAAGATCGATCAACTAGTGGACGCCACAGCAGCTCACGAGAGAATGAGTTTTCTGGACGCATACTCGGGGTATCATCAGATCCCTCTGTACGCTCCAGACCAGGATAAGACATCATTCATCACCACCGTTGGATTATAATGTTATAAGGCCATGCCCTTCAGGATCAAAAACGCAGGGGCAACCTACCAGCGGCTGGTCACCAAGATGTTCAAGGACTAAATAGGGGACACCATGGAAGTCTATATCGACGATATGCTCGTCAAAAGAAGGAACAAAGAAGACCACCTCTCATACCTATCAAGAACCTTCGAAATCCTCAAGAAGTATCGAATGAAACTCAAAGCAAACAAGTGTTCTTTCGGCGTCCAATCAGGAAAATTTCTCGGGTACTTGCTCAGCAAGAGAGGCATCGAGGCTAATCCAGACCAGATCGATGCAGTCAAAAGGGTATAACCTCCTCGTACATTCCGGGATGTACAGAAGCTCACCGGTATGCTCGTTGCCTTGAACCGTTTTATCTTAAAGTCCTTCGAGAAGTGCAAATCATTCTTACAACTCCTAAAGGGAATCAAAATAGTAGAATGGAATTGAGATTGCTCGCGGGCATTAGACGAGCTCAAGGCCTACCTTAGCTCACCACTACTGCTCATCATACCCCAGGAAACAGATTCCTTGTACTTATACCTCGCCATTTCCAACCACACTATCAGTTCTTCATTTATGTGCGAAAAAGAAGGAATCCAGCACCCCATTTATTACGCGAGCAAGACTTTATTAGAGGCCGAGCAGCGGTACCTACCACTAGAGAAGCTTGGCTTTGCACTTGTTGTGGTTTAGAGGAAGTTGAATCACTACTTTAAAGCTCAAACTATCATCGTCCATACATCACACCCCCTTAAAGCAATCCTGAGGAAAGAGGATTTGTCAAGCAGACTGTCTAAATGGTCAGTCGAGCTCGAACGATTTGATATCCAATTTCAACCAAGGAACGCAATCAAAGGGCAGGTCCTTGCTGATTTCATAGTCGAATTCACGGGCGAGTAGCCTCTCGACCAATTTCAACCCGTGAAGCAAAGAGAGAATCACACAACAGAGGGAGTCTGGAAATTGTTTATTGATGGAGCCTCGAATTCAAAGGGGGCAGGAGTAGGCATTATACTTGTCACTCCAGAGGATACAATCCTCGAACAAGGAATCAGGCTTGGATTTGAAGCCTCTAACAATGAAGTAGAATATGAAGATTTAATATTCGGCCTCCAGATGGCACACCAACTTGGGGGTAAATTAGTTACAGGTGTTCGGTGACTCATAATTAGTCTCCAATCAAATAAGTGGAGACTACAATGCAAAAGATGAAAGAATGGCAGCCTACCTCGCCTTGGCAAAAAGGATAATGGCCAACTTTGAGGAAGTCAGTGTCCAGCAGTTTCCCAGAGGACAGAACAGCCATGCTGATGCCCTGGCAGCCCTGAGTTTGGCAATCAATTTTGACTTAAAAAGAATATCCCCATCAATTTTCTCGCTCATCCGAGCATTAACCGTAACAACGAGCTGTCAAGCGTTGAGCATGTGATCCAAATTGAGCCAGCACCCAGTTGGATGGATCCTCTAATGGACTATTTGAAGGATGGCACACTTCCAGATGATAAGAAGACCACTCACTAGGTAAGAGTCAAAGCTGCTCGCTTTCACTTATCTCCTGAGGGCAAGCTATATAAGAGATCATTCTTCGGTCCCTACCTTCAATGTGTTCACCCGAGGGATGTCGAACAAATTCTACATGAACTCCACTAGGGAATCTATGGAGGCCATATTGGAGGAAGGTCATTGGCTTTCCGAGCAATGAAGGAAGGCTATTGGTGGCCATATATGCAAAGAGACTCTGCAGTGTACGTTCACAAATGCGAGAAGTGCCAACTTCATGTTCCTATGGTCCATCAACCTGCCAGCGACCTAAGATCACTTTCCATCCCATGGCCATTCGCCCAATAGGGAATGGACATCGTAGGGCCTCTTCATATCGCTATCGGCAATCGCAAGTATCTGTTGGTCGCAACTGACTATTTCACCAAATGGATCGAGGTAGAACCCCTGGCGAACATCCGAGATGTAGATATGATAATATTCATATGGAAAAATATAATCACCCATTTTGGCATCCCCAAAACCATCATCACTGACAATGAAACGCAGTTCGAAAGCGGCTCCTTTCAGAGTTTCTGTAATGAACACGGAATCAGACACCATTTCAGCTCGATGGCTTATCCTCAGAGTAATGGTCAAGCCAAGGCTTCCAACAAGACGATGATCGATGGGTTAAAAAAACGATTAGATCGAGCCAAAGGCGCATGGGTGAATGAACTACCGTATATTTTGTGGGCCTACCGTACTACCCCACGTCGAGCAACTGGGGTAACCCCATTATCACTCACATATGGAATGGAAGCAGTCATCCCATTGGAAGCAGGCTTACCCACTATGAGGTCCACCCTTGTCGACCAGGGCCAGAATGATGCAGCATTGCTCGCTGAGCTTTACCTAGCCGACGAATGCCGAGAGCTTGCCTTAGTAAAACTAGCAAGCTATCAGCAACAGCTTATAAAGCACTATAACAAGAAGGTCAACCCAAGGTCATTCCGAGTTGGGGACTATGTCCTGAGGAAAGTCCTGGCAGTGCAGTAAAACCATCAGAAGGCAAGTTAGGGCCAAACTAGGAAGGACCATTCAAGATAACAAAAGATGATTTACGAGGAGCCTATCACTTAGAAATGCTGGAGGGCAGAGAGATACCTGAAGCATGGAATGCAGCCAATCTTAAGAAATTATATTTCTAGACTCTTCTTTTGTTCTTTACTTTTGAAACTGAAAGCTCATTTACTTATCATTAATAAAGTTGTTTAGCAGTTGCATTCTACGAAGTGTCAATTAACTAGTGTATGAACTTTATAACTCACACACCCTTTTCAAGTGACAAGCACACTAATCATTACACTATAGCAGGGAAATCACCCTCCTTGGGTTTTCGTTATGAAACACGAAAAACCTCTTAGCATTGCCCCTGGCAATATATGAAGCCCTACAGGAGATCCTTAGGCAATATGGCCAAGTCAAAATTGGTTCCCAAATAAGGTTTGGTTAATAAAATCCTGATCGAATAGAGCATCCAACACCAGGTGTGTCCTCGCCAATTGCCACACTTAGGTCTACAGGAGTGTGACGACATGACCTAAAAGGTAAAGTGGGGCAGAATGGTATCTCATAAGTATACTGGACTGGAGGGACACTCACTTGACAATGCAAACTTATAAATCTAGTCAGCCAAGAAAGGCCCAAGATTATTGAGCAAAGTCTAAAAGATGTGAAATGTATACAACACTTGTTTAATCGATAAATTCGCCCAGAACATAAATTTTATATTACTTCATCACATTTACAACAACTAAAACCCATGTCTAGTCGGTAAGCTCACCCAAAACATCAACATTACATTACTCCATTACAATGTATACAGAGTTACTACCAGAAAAATCTCAATGAGGTCGAGGCCTCTGAATGAGATAATCAGTCACTTGAGCTCTTCGACCGTCATCGGGATGGGGAACTATCTCCTCCTCGACTTCATTCTCATCCAACTCCAATAGTTGCAGAGGGATAGCATCAATAAGGCTCCACTGATCATCTCTTCAGAAGGGATTAGACATTAGAGTGGAAGGAGAGATCTCATGACGATACCAGAGCCTTGAGTTCCTTGGGACTTGCAGCTCCTTCAGGGCACTCAACCATCCCCTGATAAAGGCAAGATGTTCAAACTCTGTCAGCCTCGTTGGAGCATCTAGACAACCTTGGTTGTAACCATCGGCCCATACTCGTCGAGGTCCTCTCTTAAACAGATGCCTCAGCCGAGTGACATCCCTTTGAAGCCCAGTAGCAATCATATATGCTCGTTGGACATCACCACGAAGCTCTTCCATTTCCCTAGTTGGACTTCTTGCATTTGTACCAGCTCGCTAAATAGTCGACGGGGTAGAACCTCGCAGCACCGGAGGAACATCGCTTGGTCCATCTCCTGCTCGTGATGAGGAGGAACCTCGTAATACTGCAGGAGCGATGCTCGGTGCATGCTCCCTGAGTTGTGAGACTTCCCTCCTTAAAGACTCATTCTCCTGCTGAAGAATTTCTCCAACCTGGTTGATCTCAGAAGCATCTAGAAGCCTTGCTCTCAGAGTATTCAGCTCTTTTTGGACTGAGGCACCGACTTCTTCCATCTCTTGGATCCTATCTTTCAGTTTAACGACGAGCTCAGTCTGCTCTATGAAATGCTTGTTCCTCAATTGTAGTGATTTGCAAATCCTCACAAAGGTATGACGAACTTCAGAACTTACATCAGGACCAAACATTCTTCCCAATTGAGAAGTGGCTGGTATATAGTCATCAACATCAATTAACTACAAGCAATAAAAGAGCAATGAAAGATAGAATTATTCAGTATACTAAAGGAAAAAGTCTTCTCATTTCATTCATATGAAAAAGACCAGAGTACATTGAAGAATCAGAAGGGAAAATTATAAATAAAAAATACAAAAGTAACCCTAAGGGTAAAATTAGCTGGCAACCTCGGGCTGCTCAGAAGAAGCTGGTTGCTTCCCCTTGTCAGTAGTAGTAGGAGCACCTCCCTCAGCAGGGATAACCTCTGTTGCCTAAACAGGATGGGCATCAGCAAGAACTGAATAGGAGGCAGGATCAACACCTTCGATGGCTGGGGCAGGGGCTTCATCCACAATTGGCTTTGGGCCTGGATCATGCTCATCGAACAGGGGAGAGGCAACATCCACACTAGTAGCTAAAAGGTCCTTGTTCCAACCCTTCTTGAAGTTCAGATGACTGATGTAGCCTATCTGAACCTCAGCATCTTCATACACGGTAGCCCACCCGAAGTTATATGAGTCCTCCTTAACGATGGCTGCCTGAGACTCCTTCTCCTTCAGTTGCTCGGTCAGCACTTTGTTCTCTTCCACAATAGCCATCTTGCTCGAGCAAACCAGATCGTAGGCTTTCCGCAGTTCATTTAGTTATTTGACCACTGCCTCCCTTTCTCGATTAGCTTTGATGAGGGCAAGATCAGAGGACGTTCGGGCAGCATCAGCAGCCTTCAAGCTAGCATCGAGCTCGGCATTCTTCACCCTCAAAGAAGCATTATGCTTATCCATCTCACCATTCTTATTAATCAGCTCGTCATGAGAGCGATAAAGCACAGCAAAATCAGTCACAAACTATAAGTAAGAGAAGATATTAGAAGAAGGAAATAGACAGAAAATGGCAAGTATTAGAGAATAAAAATAGACTTACCAAGGCTAGCCTCTAGCTCACTTATAGAGCTAACTGGTCAGTCCCCATCGCCCTTTGGCGGTCAGCAGGAAGAACTGCTCGCTCGAGCAGGGCAGGGGGTAACTTAGGAGAAGTGGCAATCGAGGCACCCTCCGGCAACGCGGACACAGGCACTAAGGCCTGCCCAGCCTTTATCCTCGCCTCTATTTTTCTCCTCTCCTCTTACTTTTCCTTATCCTTCTCTATTCTCCTCCTCTCCTCGACCTTCTTCTTCTCCTTAATTTTCTTCTTCTCTTCTTCCCTACTCAATTCTCTCTCTTACCTGCTCTTCTTTATTTCTCTTCTTCTCATGCTCCTGAGCAGTAGATCAAGAACCACTAGCAATAGCCCCAGTGCTGGACTTCTACTTCTTCGACCTCTGATCGAGAAGCACATGATCATCATCATCATCATTATCTCGAATCAAATTTTTCCTTGGAGGAACCATTTCCTCGCTATAGCTGTTGGACGTGCTAGAAGGATCTTGGGCTTCAGAAACCTCTTCTGAACCAGAAGAACTGTCACCACTAGAGCTCCCTTCACCAAAATTGCCTTCAGCACCACCTATCATATCACTCTCAGAACTGCTATCCTCCTCGTCCAACTGAATGGGATCGGAAGCAGTATCTTCAGAGGTATCAAATTCAGGAATACTATCCACAAGCCTCGCGATAAAACTGGACCCAATATTCTTATACTCGAGCAGGAAAGCAGTAGACCGGGGATGTTCACCATCAGCCAAAGGTTCCCTGATATTCCAAGCTTTAATCAACTCAGAAGTTCGAACCTCGCTGAGGGCAGGCTCCAAGTTCTTGGTCTTCGCTGAAAAGAAAATAGGAAAGTGTCAGAGAAATCATACATTAACAAAGAAATCAGAAGGGCAGAGCAAAGACTACCTATGTACTCTTCCCCATAAAAGGGGACAGAGAATCTATCAGACCTCGACCCCTCAGTATGAGGGGAGGACTACCAATTCCTAGCAATGAAGTCCTCTTGCCAGTAGTCCTTGTGGGAATCAGGTAAATTTACTACTAATACCCTATTAGCACTCCTGGCCTTGAGATAAAGAACACTAGAGCTAGTTCGAGGAAAGGAGTAGCAAAAACAAACTTCGGCGAGCCCTAAGTTGGTGCCATAAAGTTGATTTATTCTATGGACGCCATTGATTATCTTCCATACATTGGGCGAACACTGTGCGAGAACAATGTTGAAATAACCAAAGAAATGCAAGAATAAATTGTTTGGAGGAAAAGTAAGCCCCCCTGGGAAAGCAACAAGACGTGAATCCAATGAGCGCCATCTATCTCTCTAACATTTTTAGGGAGAGAAGCGCAGTCAATCTCTACCCACTCTGGGATATTGTAAAACTTCCTAAACTCGAACAATGATCTATTACCTATCTTTGCAATTTGTAATCCCTAAACTACATATTAAAAGAAAACACAGAGAGAAAGCAAAGGAGACTTACGAGATGGAAGTTTGGCTTGGACAATGCAAGATCACAAGCCCAAATGACGAGGGAGATCGAAAGCGAAGAAAATGAAGAACTGGAGAAGAGGGCACAAATCGCCAAACTCGCAAAAGATGGAAGAACACTAAGAAGCTTGAAACGGCAACTATGAAACGCTGCTCAAAATGACTTTTAAATGATACTAATCATCGCGCACAGGACACGAATCAACTGCCGCCTAAATCAGCCCTCAAACTTTAGGAAGAGTTACGTGATATGCAAAAGAGCCATTATGACAAATCATTTAAATTTATTGAGCCCAAATTAGGGCCCAATAAATTTAGGGGCAATTATGGGTACCCGGATTTGGCATTACGGGCCCGGACGAGTAGCCCAATTAAAACGGCCCAAAGTCCAAACCCTTAGCACCTTAACATTAATTCAGTTATGTCTTAGTCTTCTCCCATGTTCTCGTATAGATATGTTCCAGGAGAAGATGGTAAATGTGGAGGAGTCCAACACCCCCACTCCCCGAAGACATATATGTATATAATAAACCCTAGGTCTGGGGCAAAAGACACACACTGTATTCTCTGTGAACGCTCCCCGAAGTATATAGAAATAATACTGACTCCACCACCATGGACGTAGGTATTCTTGCTGAACCACGTACATACTTTGTTGTGTTATTGGAATTTTACTTTCCTTATTTTTCTTGGCGATTGTGCTTCTCTCATTTATTTGTGTTTGGCACCACAATATCTTATTTTAATGTACTTCTAATGAGGTTCTAACGAGATTAGGTTTCCCAAAAAGAGATATTTCATTCGAAGGTCGTTTAAAGCATCGTTCTAATGAGATTGGGATCTCGTTTGAATGACACTGGATTTCGTTCGAATGACCCTGAATTTTCTCCAAAATGATTTTAAGTCTATTCTAAACCCAATTATTTGCACCAAGTCTACTATATTTCCAAAATTTGATCCATAATTCATCTCACAAGGTCTGAAACTAAATTAGGTCACATAAAGTCACTGAATTACATGGGTACGGTCAAAATCACAAGGGCGGGTGTTACATAAATAGTGTTAAGTGCAGCTCATTTACATATCATGTCATCTCATCGGCACTCACATCTGAAATACCTCACCCCACTTGTCTTAAGGTATAAACTAGTTAGAAGTCTAACTATACTAGACATAATTATCATGTATATGCCTAAGTCCCAAAATTCTAAAGTAGGCTACCCAATGAAGGGAGATATGGATGATCATGCCACGTGGGACTACACATGGCATCCAAGTGTCAAGGAAACATTGTCGATCGAATATCAAGAGATAACTCGAATCCCAAGAGATCATTACGTATCAAAAAAGATTAATAATAATATAACTCTACCAACACATAGAATAGATCAAAGTAGATAGACCTATATTTGTAGGAACTTTGTACTTATGAGGGCGACCTTACCGTGTTTTGGGGTATTGAATTGTATCTTTATCACAGTGACTTGGACTCTCAGCTAGCAACCCTATCACTTCAATCGTCTTTCGTTCTTCTAAGTATTAAGCAACTCTCCATCCCTTTCCCGTGGACGTAGTCAGGACGATTTGGTGAACCACATACATATAATGGCATCTATTTTGCAGCATTCATATTCTTAGACTTAATTTATAATATTACATTTATTGTGGGTTCGACATCCCCCATGATTTGGCATTGTGCATGGAAAAGTTAGAATTTTCACCACCGTAAAAGTCATCCCGTCAACAATATGAGTGCTCACCAATCTCATCGTTTGCACGCTAAAAGTTATATCCAAACTTAGATACGAGTTATCAAGAGGAACATACTCCTTCAAGATCCCCTCTACCTCTCGACAAAATGAGTTTAAGGGGACGGACACCCCGAAGATTTGGGCCTAGTAGGAAACGTCATACCCCCTAGATCAACATGTGGGGAGAGAAACATCACGACTGGTTAGTTTTTACCAATAAATATTAGATGATCATTATGAGGAGATAACCCATATGAGGAAACAATTAACCAAGTAGTCAAAGCGGCGTAACTCCAGTTCTCATGGTATGCAGCAGTGTAGGAGAATGAAGAATATCTCCCCTAGGCATGGCAAATCAATCTATGTTAGAAGAGCATCTATGTCATGAAGCCCTCATGCAATACAATCTGTATGAGAGTAGTTCTCTTAGTTCTAGGGTGCAGAAATATAAATAGATACGTAACCTCTATTAGTGGTGATAACTTAATAGTCAAAGTGCTATTAGTCAAAAAGCAATAAACTCGGTTGTAATAAGATAAACTCTTTAGTATAAACTCACAAACTCCCATGTATAACTCAATGATAGTCAATAAATATGACCTATTTGGAATAATAAATGAACCCTTTAAATAACTAGTTAGAGGGAGAGAGAAGAAAGCACTACATAGACACTTGAGGTAGGCATCTCAAACACCAGGGTACGAAGGAATAAGGATAAATTCTTATGTTCTATTAGAAATCTTGGTCAAAGGTATTAATGGTGAAGGATAAAATCTCTGGTTCTTATAATAACCCTCTCAAAAATCTCTATATCTATGTTGTCTGATGTGTGATCTGTGATCCCCCTTCTTAAAGGATGGTTGGGGGTATAAATTATTTGTTAAGTACAATTTAGTAGTCTCATTGGAATAAAATTCTAAGTTAGACAATCGTGCCTCCACATCACTAGAATTGAATACAAATTTGTGACACCCTGCTTCCACGTCACTAGAGTTGAATGAAAACATTGTGTCACCAAGATTCCACACCACTGGCATTAATGTTGGGAAAGGCCTAAGTGACTAGCTATGTGTCAGGTGGTTGTCCATAGGTGTAGATTACCAAACCATTTGTCAGTCCCTAAACTACCACGGTTTACCCAAGTTTGTATTTGACATAGGATAGGTAACGCATGACGTCACTAGGATATTTGTTATAAATATGTGTGTTACTCTGGACAAAGACCACTTGTACCAAACCCAGTGGACAAAAAAACTTATAGTCACTCGAATGATGCTCCCTCGAATTATGCTCGCTCGGATGAGCTAGTGCTTTACCTGGTGTATCTAAAGAGGTTAAGTAATGACTTAGAATTGACTTTCTTATCAATCCTGCAAATTAATTCCCTCGTAGGTTCCCTCATAAGTTCCCAAAGTGAGGTTGTTCGATAAATCATGAAATCTCTCCTAAATCCTGTCAGACCTGGTCCCTCGCGGATATCGAGTAACCTCACCAAAATACACATTACGTAAGTTAAAATAAAATATGAGGTTCTTCGAACAGGTCCCTCAAAAAGGATTCCTTTGTGCCTCCTTATATCATTAGGACCTATTTACTTGCTTTCTGATTCCTCTGTTCTCAATATTCATATGTGCTTGTTCCAGTTTCCTCTATACTTGCTTCAGCTTCCTCTGTGCTTGCCACAAATTCCTTTATGCTTACTTTAGATTCCTCTGGCTTATGAATAAGCTCGTTTGAATCCTCACACTCCTTTATAATCTCACTAATCTTTGTTGAATCATTTTCTAATTTCTTGATAAGTGGAATTATATCTAATCACGGGTTTATCTTTAAGCCTCCTACACAATCTAACCAATGACCTGAGATTCATGCATCTTCTCACCACTCTCTCAATTGAAAGCATGCACCTGTTAGACCAATAAAATGATAGACAGTAGCAGATCGAATAGACATAGGATGCCATCAAAGAATAATAGAAGTAATAATATCGGGGGCCTTATCAAAATGGAACGGGAAAGAAGGCTGAACCCTGATCTGGCCCGAACTCTAAAGGATATTTCTAATAGCATTTGGTTATGGCTATGTTTCACCTTTTATTCTATAGATAGACATATCGGAGCTACCGAATAAGTTTTTTGTCACAAAAATCACCACATTTGATTGAAAACCAAATCCCGATTATCATATAAGGCACTATGGACAAATGATGCCTCTATGGAGTCGCCATGATTCTCTTATGTGATGACCTTTCCCTTCTAATCTAGAGGATATCAAGGTCAAGTGGTTTAAAAAACTGTAAAAAAAGGGTTTACATCCCGCTTCATCACTAGTGACAACGGTTAAAGAGATCGATATATCAATCGCCCATAGAAGGAAAAAAGGGAATCCCTGAGGCAGTATGCAAAACGTTACTAGGAGTTTTTCAATGAGATTAATGATTATAATAAATAACTATCCATATCTTCCTTCAAGTTTGGTCACTTTAGATCCGACAATAATTACCACTCCATGATTAAGAAGATAACGTCAACTATGGACGACCTTATGGAGCGTATTGAGAAATACGTCAAGGTAGAAGATGATCTCCTCACTATAGAGGTTTCGAATGATGTGGGTTCTAAGTAGTATAAGAAGAATGATTCAAATAAACCCTCTAAGTGAGGAATCAGACAAGTCCGGTGAAGAAAGAGTGCAGAATGACACCTTCAAGGGATATTCCAAGATGCAGACCACCGAAAGAGGATTCCAAGGATTAAATACCTTCTTCAAAGAACACTTCTATAAGTTAATTTCACAAACCAAGTACAAGTCATACTTCAAGAGGCCAGCTAAGATGGTTAGTGATCCGAATGACAAGGATGCCAATTGTAGGTTCACTTATCACCATGACCATGGACATCTCACATAAAATTATAAAATATTCAAATGGCATCTCGAAGTTCTTATTCAGGTCGTTCACCTTAAGAAATACATTTCATGAAAAAGACTAAGTCCTTAGCCATAGTGAATACATTACATAAGAAAGACGATAATCTCCCACCTTTATGAATGGTCACATCCATTCACAGATGTAACAATCCTTCACAGTGTATGAATAGGGAGAGGCTCAACATTATAGCCTGAATCCAAGAGGAATTAGAAGTAGAGGTTTCTAATCCCATTCTGTTTACTAGAGAATGCAAAGTCATAGACTTTAATCCGGTCATTATGTTCACTGGAAAAGACTTGATCATCGTAAGCATGTCTCATAAAGATATTTTGGTTTTAACCTTGCGAGTAACTAATTTCTATGTCAAGATAATACTGGTTGGTCAGGGGAGATCTTAGGAGATTATGTACCTCAATTTGTTGCTCAATATCGTCTATACTATTCAGGATCTGGACATAAAAGTGGGACCATTAATCGATCTCAATGGAAATATAGAGACCTTATTAGGGAATATTAACTACCTGTTAAGATCGAACCAATCAACCACAAGATGCAGTTCCATTTTTTCGAGTCGGAATCACCTTATAATGCCATTATGGGAAGAGGATAGCTTCATACCATGATAGCAGTCCCTTCATATCTTTACCAAAAGCTACAGTTTATATGAGATTAGGGAGTCGTGAAAATTAGGAGAGACTAAATGGCATCCCACAATTTCTTTGTAATAAAACAAGATGGTGTTTTTTACGATTTATTTTTATCTTAGGCTAACAACACACAAATTCAATTTTAACTAAATTTTATCTTCATTAGAAATTAGGTGTATATGCAATAAAATGTCCAAATTAAATTCTCCAATCATAAAAGCAAACCAAACATGCGAAGAAAATAAAGAAAAATCTCTTTTGGGAAAAACCTAGCATTCATCACCATTAAGAGTTTGACAGACATAATCGACTTACAGACCACTTAGTTCCACTAAGTATGCTGCTTAGAGTCTTCAAATCTTATATAGAGTACAGCATAGTCTAGCACCATCCACAGGAAGCAGTATTCCCTCGGTATCCACTAATCAGCCTCAAGATTGCAAAATTGTAACTTCTTTAGCCGTAGATCCTCGTCTCCACAAGTCAGCATTAGAGTATAACTCAATAAGGGTTTGATGCAAGTGTATGAAAACTTGGGTTTGAATAAACTCAATAAATCATATATGGGTCGAATGATTTGGAAAAGAAAAGTGTTTTTCTAAAACATAAAGATGAAAACTTTTGGTTTAGATATTGGGAATTCGTTTACACCAAAAGTACTAAGAAAACTCATTAGAACAGGTTTTTATAGAAAAACCACGAATTTCGAGGCGACGAACTCATTTGAGCAAAAAAGGCATCTCGTTCGAATGAAAACACTAGTTTCATTTTAACAATATAAGGTCTCGTTCGAATGACATCCCATTCTCATTCAATCAACCTTCTAACGACCCTCCAATGAAAATGTACCTGTTAAATAGAGGGTTCTCGTTCGATGGTCGTTCGAAGATCATTCCAATGAAAAGTTACTTTCATTTTAATGAGATCAGGATCTCGTCCGAACGAGATTTAAAAAAAAATTAAGTTCATTTTATCAAAATGCCTCGATTTAAAAAATAAACATCCCAGAATATAATTTGTATGAGATATAAAAATCATGAGTGATGATGCGAAAAATAACACCACCCTTCAAGGTGTTTGTAAGCTCAATTCAGTGTTAACAATGGAAGTATAAAGGTATATAGTAGAAGGAGGTGAGCAGAAGAGGATTCACACCGGAATATAAGTGGTTCAGCCAATTAGGCCTACGTCCAAGTGTATGATATGTATCACTGTATGAGGGCTCTAATGGCCATAGGTATAAACTCTCAAGCTTTCTATCTCTATTGTGTATTTAGACAGAGTTTAAGCTAGGGTTTCTCATTTCGAATCTTTTTCAAGGTAGAGAATGACCTCTATATATAGTGCCTGGGGGGTGTAGTGTACCCCCCAAGCATGCAATGAGCATGTACATGAGGATCGAACCAGTATGAGAATGACACATGGCTGATCTCATGTAGATAATGATTGTGACACCCCGCCTAATTAAATACTGGGCGATCATTCCGTTATTAAATTAATTCAAGGTGAACAGTTGGTTCATTCTCAACATCACTGTCGATAAAATAAATTTTTCCAATTTAACACCCTAATTAATTAAGCTAAGTGTCAAAACCATTTTCATACATTCTTTCCAAATTTTATTTACAGAAAAATCATTTATTTTACTAACAACATTCAAAAAGTAAGAATCACACCATATTAAATTCTACAACAAAGTCCAATTAATTTAATACATTCGTCAATCGAATGTCAACATACGAAATCTAAAGTCACACATCCAAACTGAATAAGTCCCATAGCAACAAAACTGGAAAGAACTGAAATACAAATGTACAATAACAACAGAATAATGGAAAGATCTACACATGCCCAACTAGATGAAAGTACTAAGAGTGGATCCGAATAAACGAAGTCGTCTAATCAAGAGACCTACAACTCCCACTTAAGCTGCAGCGCGTTCCTTCCAATGGATCCTAAGCAAGACGCCCCTGTGGCTGGGCACCTGTAATACATACATATATATACAAGAGAGAGAAAGAGAAAAAGAAACGGGTCAGAGCCCGATAGTGTGTTTGATTTAAAATACGTTTAGCAAGTATTTAAATTGATACAGGTCAATGCAACAACATATTAGTACGACACTCTCTTGAGAAATTCTCACCTCTCTTCTAATGTGCACACCTATCGCACTAACCTTCCCAATGGTCTATCTCATCATATAACACGATATTCTTTCCCAAATGGTTTAACTTATCTTTCATTACTCCCAAGATTCAAAATTTAACAATTCAATTGTTTGAAGATACTATTTCAATTAGTAACCAAAGTTCTCATTTTAACTTTATAAATCAATAAAGTTTCCCAGTGTCATATTATACTTTCGCAACATAAGTATTTATAATTTGAGTTATTAATCACGTCCTACATATCACATCATAGTATGTAGTTCCATATTTCAAAATTTCATATATATATATATATATATATATATATATACCACTCATAAAATATATATAAACCATAACAGCACCCCAAATAAAACTATGGTGCGGGCATACTCTACTATCCAAACCCCATGTCACTCACATTAAGGGGAATACAAATTCGGAATCACTCTCGAATTTTATTAACACACACTCAAACAATATTGAGGTGAAATATAGATTCCAAGTCCCTTAGGACCGTCTAAACTATCACTGCGATAGCCTGTACCAAGGATATCTATACACAAACAAAATGAGGCGAAGCATAGACTCCAAGTCTCTAAGAGGAAAGTACATACCCGCATCTCCTAGAACCGTCTGAACTATCATTTCAATAGCGTGTACCAAGGATATCTATCTTCTAGGGTACAAGTCAATATCCCCCATAAAGGTCCCATCGAGATAAGACTGTCCCAGCGCGAAAACCTCAGGGATAGCAAGTAGCGTGGGCATGATTTTCACACATAGATAGTATATGTATACACAATCATATAACTATACTAAGATTACCATATCAATACTGGGTAAATTCTCAATTCCCATAATTACGTTATTCGCATTCATTTCACATTATATAGTTATCACGTAACCATTTACATCTTACATTAATTTGAGGAACTTTTCCACTTACTACACAACGCTCATGGATTCTATCCTCCCAATTATAAAATTCAGTAGGTATACACATTCGTCCCAAATTAACCCTCTTACGTGTCTCTCTTTTTAAATCATAAATTCACCGACCCTTATGTAATTATCCCAAAATACAATCTCTGCCCGACATCAAGGGTCCCAAAATTTATTCACACATCCTACTGGTCTTCCCTATCTCCCAAAACATTATATTAAGGATACCCAAGAATTATCTCACAATAATTTGAATTTAATTCATTTAAAAAGGGAAATAGGAGTCTTCCAGGAGGGGTCAATCGATCGAGGTCTGGTGCTCGATCGATCGAAGCTCTAGGCTCGATCGATCGATCAAGCAGGTATTCGATTTCTGCAGAAATGCAGTTACGGGTTCTACCACTTTTCTTCATCCAAATCCATATTTTCTAAACCCAAACATCCCAAATATTTTACTACTAACATTATAACAATATACCAAATGCTTTTAACGTAAGGCATGTACATTTCTATCATTTAAACATGGATTTGCAACCCAAAATTTTATCTAATTAACAAGAACCCTAAAATTTCTTAAACAGGTTTCTAACAAATTTTCTCCAGAATTTCTTTCTTATAATCATCCAAATTTCGTGGTTAAAGTCCTCTACATGGCAAGGTTTCTAGAATCATCATATAAACCAATACTACATGGATTTTCCTATCACAAATTGAGTTTTCTTCCATATATCTCATCCCTAATCATTCCTAAACTAATATGAAAATTGCACCAACGAAATAAGCAAGGTAAACACTTGCCTAGGATTTTCAGAAATCTGGTTTGGTGTTGAATTTGGTGTGGTTGCGTTCCCCGTCTCGCGATCTACGCGTTGGTGGTGATGGCGGCGCAAACCGTTGAGTTTTGGGCCTTGAAATTGCTTGAGAGCTCTCTCCTCTCTTCTCTAATGGCCGTTCTAGGTTTTGGGTATTCGAACCCTAGGTGACAACCTCAATAACAGATATAGCCTCTCTAATTTTCGTGGGTTTAATTACCCAAAAATGTAAAATGACCAAATTGCCCTCCCGGGTTACTAATTAGGCCTAAAAACACCCCGAGACCCAAACTACACCCCCGGGTACACTTTTCTGACTAACTCGACCCTTCCGAACGCATTGGCGCTCTCAAAATGACCATATGAACAACTTATAAAATATTCACTTTTTATTTATCAAAATTTAGTCCCGACGCGACACGAGCACGTCCCGACTTAAATTTCCAAAATTGTCATTTAACTCACTCATAACATTCAATATAACCAATATAATATATTACTTTTATCATTAGTAATATTCAAAAAAATTCCCATAATTAATAACTCTCGTCACGTTAATAATTATAACATAGTTAATTTCCGGATTTTTATTAAATAAATAACTCACAATAAATTTAATAAATCCCCAAATTAATATAGCATAAAAATACGGGGTATTACATACTTCCCCCCTAATAACGGAATTTCGTCCCGAAATTCGGAAAGTAAGGCTTACCAGGCAGCACAATTCTGGATACCCTTGTCAATACACAAACTATTTACATAGTATGGCGCTCAATCACTATAGCTTTTTCCTCACAGCAACATTGTTTTACATTCTCATTGGAAACACTTCACATTGTACTCCCAACTGACAACATTTGAGAAGGTTACGTCTATACGTTATAAATTCCTTATCTCGCTATCATTAGGAGCACCTCACTACATGACAAATACTCGGATTATTTATATACAAAACTCCCATTCTGAGAAAATTATACGAACATTTGGTCACTTTTGCTCGCCTGAAACAGTCGTGGAATTCCACCATAGTTATCGAATATTTTCTCGACCGATCCAAAAGCTCTGATTATCCACTCTCCTCTAAACATATGGAAGGAGAATAGTCAAGGTTCTTCCATAACAAAACTTTAATAAGTACCTCGTACGCGACAAACAGGTACGAGTGCTTCTACAGAGCATTCTTGAAATCATCGTACCAAGATTCCAAAATCTCCTTCACGTGGCTCCACTAATCTTTAATCACCATGAGCTTATTCCCTAGCTAAGGGTGATACATCCTACTCGAAACAAAATCTTATCTCCGCTGGTTCCTGAAATCCCATATCAAAGGTGGGATTCACCAATCTCATCCTGATTCAGAAATTTATACTGCGTCGGACCATGCACTGGCGCGATCCTTCCTTTCAAAGGATGTCTGGGGCATACTAGTTAATATTATAAGCCTATCCAAAGGAATATCAATCACTTCCTTCTCGGCGACTTAATTCACATGTTCGGGTTAAACCCTTGATCTTGTTTTGAGGATGGCAACCCATCCAAGAACTTTACCGACTTTACCAACCTCTTCCAATTTCAGGAATTTTTTGTAAACACAAAATTCTTTGGTTGATTCTCCTCTTTCAACCAAACCTTACCTATGGGCAGTGCATGTAGAGACTACTCAATACGTCTCGCTAAACATCGATTCTTCCCTTGAAATGTCTCACATTAAGTGACACGTAATATTCCCCTTCCTTCCTTGGAGTATGCCGAAAGTTTCGACCCGTGCTCTTCTCTCCACGAAGCGCACCTCTGGATCTCTTATACTATTCTAACATCATTACTCTTTGTATGCGCAAGTCGCTCTCACACTTGACTAATAACAACTCCGCTCCGGGTGTGCTTCATAACAATTAAATTCTACTCTATTCAAGGAATACCAATTCTTGAATGGCTTCCCACAGCCTTTCAATCAAGTTAGGGCATGCTATTCTAATTGCACACTTATGTATAGATTATCTCCCCTCATGTGACGTTTAATCCACTCTATCACTTCCACTTCGTTATACTAGTCCCACAAACATATATTTCACACATCTATTACCACGTCCCTTCGACTCGGACTATTTTAACTGTAGTTAACCAAGATGCCCATATTTTTGCAACACTCTGACCGCCCTGGGAGAGCGAACGACATGCTACTCATCTGTAGGACTAACTAAATTCAACGGAATAGAAGGAATAGGGCATTCAAATTCCATGACCATAAAAGAGGAATAATAATTCTCAACCTTCCTCAGATAAGTACAACAATTTTCCCAAATAGGTGCAACAACCAAAATAAATCACTAACGCTCTATTCATCAAAATAATTACGGGTCATCTCTTTTTGTATAATATAAAGTTCTTTCCAGATAATCCATGCTAAAAATCATTCCAACTCTTTATTCACCTTGTGTTCTGTACGCGGTTATGACATTTGGGTACTCTCAATCACCCTAGAAATCAAAATTCTTAAATTCTCCTTATCATCGTTCCACCCCTCAACTCGTGGGGATAACTTTCAATGCTTTCCTACCACAAAAATCCGGCTCCAATGACCTTAAAACAAAATTCAACTTCCAACTTACATACATAATTACTTGATCCCATTTCGACCAGGGTACCGAACTCATGGAATAGTGACCAAACGTCTCCCTATTTCCAACCTTACGCTAAGTTTCATGCGTGGGATGTCTCGCAAAGCGAAATCCAAACAAGGAACCGCCCCGATACACTACTACCTAGCATTGTCGGTTATCAAAATCCGTTAGGTCCTCCGTCCATAGTATATACCCCTTTATTCCGTCCCTTGATAGAAAAGTTACAATTTCTACCGTAATTATGCTTAACAAAGAACATTTCACCAATTTCACTATCGTCCCGTATTGGTTGATGGTAATTACATTCTATAAACCTCGGATACATACGATCAAAATTCTCTAAATTTCCTTTTTCTAACATTAGGGGTATAACTCTTAACTCCCACATATCTTAAGGATAAATATAACACTGCACCCTTCCTATCACTAAGTTCGGAGTGCTAAACATAATACTGCGTCAAATCTTTTCGCTCAATGGTAAGTCCCGGTACATACCGAATCATACTGACAAAGTCTATACATACATTGGCATCGAATATCTCGAGCCCACTATCTCCTCCGAAGTCTCTAGGATAGATAATATAAGTGCAAGTCCAACCTTCGTACAGGTATGGCCTCACCAAAACAAACATAAAACATGTTGCACCAATGCAACTACTCCGATAGCCTTGCAATAAGTGCCCACTATCATACTACCCATTTATATAACATTTTAACAAAGATAATATCATACTCGTGTATCGCATCACTACAACGAGTAACCTCAATAAAGTATAAAACACTGTTAATATACTCGTTTATCCTCCGCGGATAGCACTAAAGAAAAATCCCGCTACACTAGGGAAAAAATATTCACATAATAGTAACATTCATAATCATTAAGCTCGTCTCACATACTAATCTAGCAATGAACAAAATATGGTGACTCGCTCGTGTCACATAAACACGCCGCATCCTCTAAGGATGCAACTTATACTTCCATCCCGGCAATCGTCTTGACTGCACAAATGGTTTTCGGACGTAACACGTCTGCCCAAACCAAAACAAAATTATTTTAATCGTTGCCTTTTACTAGGCACCGTATTCTTGTCCTATTTCTCATTTTTGAACATATTATCGTGAGCGATCTCACTTCACACAAAATACCTCAACACATAATCCACTTACCACCTGTCCTACTAACCAGGTTAGGATTGTCCTTCTCTCGGACTTTAGTAGACTTGATTCCTGTTAGCCATCCATGTTGTTCTCTTGGCTTTCTAGGCCATAAAGATCATGTTACTATCTATAATAGCACTTACTGAATTTACCACCACTTGGTAAGAATTTAACGATCTGGAGCATTTAAATGGTTTCCCTGATGTGTATCCACATCCTTTTGTGGTTCTATACCACCACTGTTGTATTCAGTCTTATTCTTGACTAAATTCTTCGATTTCCTTTAACCTCCCCCACAAAGAAGCGTTATCAACCATATTGACAAAATATGACATTGTCAACCTCTGTATCGGTCGTCCCTCAGAGTTTCCTCCTCGAGTATTATCAACTATTATTACAAGTTGGTCTCCCACTTGGAGTCGTTTCCTCCAATAGTATCTACCTCTTCCGATACAAAATTCGCTAACGGTTAATATTCATATTCACGAATGGACCCCTGACATGCCTTCTCTCGATGAGTTCAGAACCACATTTGCTTCAAATCCTGAACAGTTAATGAAGGAACATACGGTCAACACTGTACCTAAGGTTCTCCTATAGGCATAGCATTCCATTTCTAAAATTGGTGGTTGACTCCAACCATTATAATTTCGTCCCGAAAGCCAAGAAAATTTTCTCTAAATTTTCACTTTCAGTTTGCCACACTTCGTCCTATATTTAAGCCTTTGGATGCTTTAACTCCTTTGGTAAACACATACAATTTTTGCGTTTCTAAAATTTCCCACTGACAGTCTTTACACGTTTTTGTAATACGTTGGGTAAGTTTTCCCTCACACCTCATTTGACTATAACATCATTTGAAAATCATTGTTGCACCTTAGTTGCCTTTCTAGTCGTGGCTTCTCGTGCCATAATGGAGGTGACCTCGACTACGATCATCATCCTCGGATATATTTCATAATCTCAACTGAGCCCTGCCTCCTGACGTCCTCTTAACGGTCCTCTTCTGACATCTGTCATCGCTCGGTACACGCACACATCCGAACGAAATTAGAATTCACTAATGTATAATCAGGAGAACGAAATATCGTCAAAGAAATCAACAATCCTAAACATAGGGCTCTATAACAAACAAAGCAATGCTGAAAGCATAATAAGCCGTACAGATCCTAAGGACACTAGAACCTGATGCTCTGATACCACCTGTGACACCCCGCCTAATTAAATACTGGGCGATCACTCCTTTATTAAATTAATTCAAGGTGAACAGTTGGTTCATTCTCAGCATCACTGTCGATAAAATAAATTTTTCCAATTTAACACCCTAATTAATTAAGCTAAGTGTCAAAACCATTTTCATATATGCTTTCCAAATTTTATTTAAAGAAAAATCATTTATTTTATTAACAACATTCAAAAAGTAAGAATCACACCATATTAAATTCTACAACAAACTCCAATTAATTTAATACATTCATCAATCGAATGTCAACATACGAAATCTAAAGTCACACATCCAAACTGAATAAGTCCCATAGCAACAAAACTGGAAAGAACTGAAATACAAATGTACAATAACAACAGAAAAATGGAAAGAGCTACACATGCCCAACTAGATGAAAGCACTAAGAGTGGATCCGAATAAACGAAGTCGTCTAATCAAGAGACCTACAACTCCCACGTAAGCTGCAGCGCGTTCCTTCCAAGGGATCCTAAGCAAGACGCCCCTGTGGCTGAGCACCTGTAATACATACATATATATACAAGAGAGAGAAAAAGAAAAAGAAACGGGTCAGAGCCCGATAGTGTGTTTGATTTAAAATACGTTTAGCAAGTATTTAAATTGATACAGGCCAATGCAACAACATATTAGTGCGACACTCTCTTGAGAAATTCTCACCTCTCTTCTAATGTGCACACCTATCGCACTAACCTTCCCAATGGTCTATCTCATCATATAACACGATATTCTTTCCCAAATGGTTTAACTTATCTTTCATTACTCGCAAGATTCAAAATTTGACAATTCAATTGTTTGAAGATACTATTTCAATTAGTAACCAAAGTTCTCATTTTAACTTTATAAATCAATAAAGTTTCCCAGTGTCATATTATACTTTCGCAACATAAGTATTTATAATTTGAGTTATCAATCACGTCCTACATATCACATCACAGTAGGTAGTTCCAGATTTCAAAATTTCATATATATATATATATATATATATATATATATATATATATATATATATATATATATATATATATATATATATATACCACTCGTAAAATATATATAAACCATAACAGCACCCCAAATAAAACTATGGTGCAGGCATACTCTACTATCCAAACCCCATGTCACTCACATTAAGGGGAATACAAATTCGGAATCACTCTCGAATTATATTAACACACACTCAAACCATATTGACGTGAAATATAGATTTCAAGTCCCTTAGGACCGTCTGAACTATCACTGCGATAGCCTGTACCAAGGATATCTATACACAAACAAAATGAGGCGAAGCATAGACTCCAAGTCTCTAAGAGGAAAGCACATACCCGCATCTCCTAGGACCGTCTGAACAATCATTCCGATAGCCTGTACCAAGGATATCTATCTTCTAGGGTACAAGTCAATATCCCCCATAAAGGTCCCATCGAGATAAGACTGTCCCAGCGCGGAAACCTCAGGGATAACAAGTAGCGTGGGCATGATTTTCACACATAGATAGTATATGTATACACAATCATATAACTATACTAAGATCACCATATCAATATTGGGTAAATTCTCAATTCCCATAATTACGTTATTCACATTCATTTCACATTATATAGTTATCACGTAACCATTTACATCTTACATTAATTTGAGGAACTTTTCCACTTACTACACAACGCTCATGGATTCTATCCTCCCAATTATAAAATTCAGTAGGTATATACATTCGTCCCAAAGTAACCCTCTTACGTGTCTCTTTTTTTAAATCATAAATTTACCGACCCTTATGTAATTATCCCAAAATACAATCTCTGCCCGACATCAAGGGTCCCAAAATTTATTCACACATCCTGCTGGTCTTCCCTATCTCCCAAAACATTATATTAAGGATACCCAAGAATTATCTCACAATAATTTGAATTTAAGTAATTTAAAAAGGGAAATAGGAGTCTGCCAGGAGGGGTCGATCGATCGAGGTCTGGTGCTCGATCGATCGAACCTTCGATCGATCGAAGCTCTAGGCTCGATCGATCGATCAAGCAGGTATTCGATTTCTGCAGAAATGCAGTTACGGTTCTACCACTTTTCTTCATCCAAATCCATATTTTCTAAACCCAAACGTCCCAAAAAATTTACTACTAACATTATAACAATATACCAGATGTTTTTAACGTAAGGCATGTACATTTCTATCATTTAAACATGGATTTGCAACCCAAAATTTTATCTAATTAACAAGAACCCTAGAATTTCTTAAACAGGTTTCTAACAAATTTTCTCCAGAATTTCTTTCTTATAATCATCCAAATTTCGTGGTTAAAGTCCTCTACATAGCAAGGTTTCCAGAATCATCATATAAACCAATACTACATGGATTTTCCTATCACAAATTGAGTTTTCTTCCATATATCTCATCCCTAATCATTGATAAACTAATATGAAAATTGCACCAACGAAATAAGCAAGATAAACACTTGCCTGGGATTTTCAGAAATCTGGTTTGGTGTTGAATTTGGTGTGGTTGCGTTCCCCGTCTCACGATCTACGCGTTGGTGGTGACGGCGGCGCAAACCGTTGAGTTTTGGGCCTTGAAATTGCTTGAGAGCTCTCTCCTCTCTTCTCTAATGGACGTTCTAGGTTTTGGGTATTCTAACCCTAGGTGACAACCTCAATAACAGATATAGCCTCTCTAATTTTCGTGGGTTTAATTACCCAAAAATGTAAAATGACCAAATTGCCCTCCCGGGTTACTAATTAGGCCTAAAAACACCCCGAGACCCAAACTACACCCCCAGGTACACTTTTCTGACTAACTCGACCCTTCCGGACGCGTTGGCGCACTCAAAATGACCATATGAACAACTTATAAAATATTCACTTTTTATTTATCAAAATTTAGTCCCGACGTGACACGAGCACGTCCCGACTTAAATTTCCAAAATTGTCATTTAACTCACTCATAACATTCAATATAACCAATATAATATATTACTTTTAACATTAGTAATATTCAAAAAATTTCCCATAATTAATAACTCTCGTCACGTTAATAATTATAACATTGTTAATTTCCGGATTTTTATTAAATAAATAACTCACAATAAATTTAATAAATCCCCAAATTAATATAGCATAAAAATACGGGGTATTAGACCTCAATATTCCCTCACATTAGGGGAATGATTTGGTTATAACTGATTTGTGCACACGTGTTCCTAGCCACACATATGCGCATAAGAGATCGGCCATCTGTGACTGGTCCCAACCTCGGCCGGAAAGAAAACGAGGTTGGTGTGGTAAGGTAACTGCTTGATCAGTGGTTACCTTAGCTCAGGGGAAGAGCCGAGGTAAGGCCGGTGGGATTGCAACGTCGGCCCGGGCCGAGGTAATGGTGGCATAGCAGGAACGTCGGCCGATTCATAGTTGAGGCTAGTTATGATGATGAAGTTGTCTTGGTAAACTCGACCTGCACCTAGCCGAGGTTGTCAACCTTAAGTGGCCTGATGAGTAGTCTGCCTCTGTACATCATGAAGATCTCAACTGCTGTCTGAACGCGAGACTAGTACGACCGCCATGGCCGACCTTGCTTAGGACGAGACTGTTGGTTACCAATCTGACCCCTTCAACCTTGGCTATCTCCTTGGCCGAGGTTGATGTCTCTGAGCAGTTGGGTACATATAGGGTATATTAATCACCCCCTAGCCCTTAGTTACCTGTGTGATCAGGTGCCTAAGGGGTATGTTTGTCCGAGGTTGAATTTCTTTAGGTGTTGGATACTTCCTTGACAAGTGTCAGCTATTGGAGTAGGAAGCGTGCCTAACAAGTGTGATGATGTAGGTTGTCTTTTGGGATCCCAAGGCAATGTTGGGCCTTGGGACGTGTACAATAATACTTAAGGGTTTAACCCCATTTTTCTTCTCTTTCTTCCTCATTTCTCTCCTTCTCCTGACTTGGTTGTTTCTGCAAATCTCTCTATCTCTACAAAGCTTGGCTACTTCGTTGTTTGGGATTTCTGTGTTTCTTCAAACCTCTCTTCATTCCATAAGTCTTCAGGTATCATCTCCACCTTATTCTGCCACTTTTTGCCCCTTTTATTCTTGTCTCTTTAATTTTCGGTGAGAGTTTTGAGTTTTTCGGCGACTGCTTGCATTTTCCGGTGGTACTTGTTCTTGTTGTTCTTGGTTGTTTTTGTTCAAAGTTTATTAGTTTGATCTTTAATTCAATTTTCCAATCCTGTTTATTTAGGAGAGTCATAAGTGTAGGGTCTGCCTCATATGCTCAGACCCATTTACCAACTCTTAGAGGAATTCCCCTCTCTTAGGAAGAAGACCTTAGATAAAATTAAATAAATAGAAAGAGCCCAAGAGGAGGCTCATAGGGCAGAGGCATTCCCCCAAAGACCTATCTTTCCACCACCTCTGAAGGTCATATACCCTGAACCAACCGAACCACTTAACCAATCAGAAGTCCCAGTTGAACCCTCTCCAATGTCTGAGTCTGAGGCATCTACCTCAGACCCTATGTCTGTGTACTCTTTTCAAGAGGCCATGTATTTTCCAACTCGGTAGGATCAGGTCCATGATCAAGCTGAGGTTTCGAGTCGCGTCTCGTCCCATGCTGAGTCTGGCACATCCCTGTCCTCCTCAGATGTTGAAGTTGTTAAACCGAGTGTAGCTGTTCCACTAATTATTGAAGCCATTCCCCTGTCGACTGTCATGGGTGATGAGTTCACTCAGAGGTTTCCAAGAGGTCCCATATCATCTTCTCAGGCCGACGTTGAGCCAGATGATGATGATGGTACTGAGAGTGATGTCGACGTCTCTTAGGCGGCCAAGATAGAAAGTTATGTCAGTGAGGTCAACCTTCTGGCCTTCAGGCACCTATATTCCATAAGTCCTTCCAAAAAACTCAGGAGACCTCTGAGGGAAGAAAGGGCTTTCGGCGGTCGAGATGGAGAGATCTGCTTGTACGAGCAGATGTTCAAGTTAGGGTTTTGTCTACCCATTCATCCCATCATCAGGGCTATATTGTCCTACATCAACTTGGCTCCTTCCCAGTTGTCACCCAATGTCTGGAGGGTGATAATTGGATCTATTGTCTTATGGAGGGTTGTCCATCACTCAAACCTTCAAGTCCAATGTGACACCCCGACTAATTAAATACCGGGTAGCTACTCCTTTATTAAATTAATACAAAATGCCAAGTTGGTTCAGTTAATAGCATCACTGTCGAAAACATTTTTATAATTACTAACCACCTAGTATATGAAAAGTCAGATGTCAAATTTTAAATTAAATCTGATTAACATGCAATAAAAAATATAAAGGTTGACATAACCAATCACAGTAAAGTCACAATAGAATAACCAACCAATATAATAATGAGTCTGGAGGAAATACTCCTCACAACAATCCCAATAATGAAATGAATAAACAAGTCTGCATCCTGAATTAATTACAAACCAAAGTCTGAATAACTGAAATATAAAATGTCTCAAAAGGAAATGGGCAACATGCCCTATAAATGATGAAACTGAATATGGAGTCAAGACTAGAAAGGAGGCGTCTACTATCAAGGCCCTGTAACTTCCACAATAGCTACAGCTCATCACCTGAATAGAATTCCTATGCACGGTGTCCTTGTGGCTGGGCACCTAAAAAGGTTTTTAAAAAAAGATAGATTTGAAAGCAAACGAGTCAGAGCCCGAATGTGGAGAATAGTTTTGAAAACAGCAAGTGCTTTAATAACATTAAAACAATGAATGCAAATTACATGATAGGACGTGTTCTCGCATGAAATACTCACCTCTCATCTAACTGTGCACTCCTAACGTTCCTGTACCCATTCAAGTGTTTCTCATATCTATCTAGTTCAAAAGTTTCTAACATATCTACTCGGTTCACGCTTTAATTCCAACCTTAACAATTAAATAGAGAGTTCTACTTTAATTCTCGGATTCCCAATTATTAACAAAACCATTTACTGGTATATATCCCCTTTTTATCTTTTCACAACGTTACAATAATCATACTCACAATTAAACATGACAATTCATTTCACTTAACAGTATATTATTCTCAACATAAATATACAATACTAGCACCCCGAGACTAAGCTTCGGTGCACACATACTCTGCTATCCATCTCGGTACATCACGTACATAAGGATCACGAATTTCGAATCTCTCAGGAATCGTTCTCAGGTAATAGCAAATCACAAACAATGGAGGCGAACACAGTCACATCACATGGGTCACTCACACACCTAAGCTCCCATGATCAGCAGTCTTATTAACTTCCCAATAAGTCCTTCTCTGACCTATGTTCTCGAGGTACCAATCTATATCCCCCCATAGGCACACAAAGATTAGATGGTCCTAAACGAATGCAAACCTCCCGTGATAGCAAGTATGGTAGGTATGTCACACACATAAGTTATATACTAAGCATTCACACATCTTAGATGTCTCAATATTAATAAAGGTATATTCTACATCTGTATACCATTATTCCAATTTTATACATTTTAAGTCTTCCGATAATATATAATGTAGACTGTCGACACATCTCACCTCATAGTTTCTTGTACTTAAAACCTATCTCAAAGGGATTATTAAGTTTCCTATTATACCCACATACAACATCATTATTCTTAAGGTCCTTACTTCTGCCCCAAACCTCATTTCATCAAATTATTCAAATTTACTCTTTTAACCCTAATATTATCTCACTCATCGGATTTCATTAGCTTTTAGAATAATTCCTCAAATTGAATTCTAATTAAGGTCCACATTTTTTTAACCATACCTACTGGTCTTCCTTAAGTCTAAGGATATTCATAAAGTCTCCAATAATAATTTTCTAAGGGTTAACGTCATTAAAATTTAACTAGGAAAATTTTTACTCATTCTGGGAAGGTCGATCGATCGACCTTTAGCATCGATCGATCGATGGTGGTCGATCGATCGACTGATGAATGTCGATCGATCGATCGCACCAGATAGGCTACGGACTGCTTCGTTTTGCAGTCCTCAAATCGTCCCAAAAATTCATTACAATGCGTGAAAGTTCATTCTAACGTTATAATATCATCAAATAATCATCCTACAACATTGTTAACGTTCTAAAACCAATAAATCATCAACCAAGGGCTTTATTTGGATCAAAACTTCATCAAGAACCCTAGTTTTCTATTTCTTTCAAGAACAATAATAATTCTCTTCTTAAATCCGTTTTTTGATCATATTCATAATTCGACTAGAATATGTCTACATGCAATTCCTAACACGGTTTATAGTTTTAATCCTCAAATTCATGGGTCTACATCAATCTTCTAAGACAAAATTCGATAATTACACTAAGCATGGAAGAACACATTCATTGAATCAATTGTAACTAAATCACTTGCCTTATGTTCTTCAGATTTGTTGTTGTTGGAGATGGTTGAATTCCTCTCTCTCTCTCTGCAGAATTCTTCTCTTTCTCTCTCTCTACAAGTTCTTCTCACAAGATGACAATGGAGGTGGGGGTTGGTTTTTGGCAAGTTATAATATTTTCCTAACTTCTCCCGTAGCCCACTACTTAGATTAGGATTGAAAATGGGTTAGTGGGTTTAATGATAAGTTATAATTAAAGTCTAATTTTCGTGGGTTTTAATTACCAAATTTCCGAAATTACCAAACTACCCTTTTGGGTTGCCTGTTTGGCCTAAAAATGCCCCGGGACCCAAACTAAACCCCCGGCTAGTGTTTTCTGACTATTTCGACCCTTCCGGACTCGTTGGCGCACTCAAAATGACCATACGGTTGAGAAAAATAAAATTCACTTTTTAATTCAAATAATTACATTCCTGACGCGGCTGTCACGTGCGTCCCAACTAAATTTTCCAAATTGCCGTATTTCAGCCTCGCGACAATTTCAATATTTTCAATATTCATATATTGCCATATATACACATTATAATCAAATACCAACTCACATATCGTTAGTATTTTATCCGGATTAATTCTCAATTAATTCACATTTAATTTAATTAATCCCATAAATAAATATCGATAAAAATGCGGGGTATTACATACTTCCCCCCTAATAACAGAATTTCGTCCCGAAATTCGGAACTAAAAAGTACCTGGTAAAAACAACTCTGGATAACGTTCGTGCATCTCATCCTCGCGCTCCCATGTGGACTCCTCGGCATTATGATGCCGCCACTGAACACGTACTAACGGAACTATCTTTGACCGCAGTTTCCTCTCACTTCGGTCCAAAATAGCAATCGGCCCCTCCTCGTAGGAGCTATCGGGCTGGAGATCGATGTCCTCCAAAGGAATGTGAGAATGAGCCAAATCATCTCTAAGATATTTCCTTAGCGAGGAAATATGAAACACATCATGAATCCGGTGCAATTGCTCCGGTAACCCAAGTCGATATGCAACAGACCCAATCCTCTCGATGATAGGAAATGGTCCCACGTATCTCGGTGCCAACTTCCCCTTCTTCCCAAATCGCATAATCCCCTTCATAGGAGATACTCTGAGTAAAACTTGGTCCCCTACTTGGAACTCCCTAAAGAACCTCTTCGCATCAGCATAGCTCTTCTGTCGATCTTGAGCTACCCGAATGCGACTCCGTATCAATTCTATCCTTGCCGAAGTATCCTGAATTACTTCTGGCCCAAGTAGTTTGTTGTCCCCCACCTCTAACCAACATGCTGTGGAACGACAAGGTCTATTGTACAACGCCTCAAATGGAGCCATGCCAATGGTGAACTGGTAGGAGTTGTTGTAAGCAAACTCCACCAGTGGAAGGTACTGCTCCCTTCCACCCCCAAAATTAATGATGCACATACGCAACATGTCCTCCAACATCTGATTTGTACGCTCGGTTTGTCCATCGGTCTGCGGGTGATACGCCGTACTCAACCGCAATTCCGTGCCCATGGCCTCCTGAAAACTCTCCCAAAACCGTGAAACGAATATCTTGTCTCTGTCAGACACGATATTTAGGGGCACACCGTGAAGTCTCACTATTTCTGCAATAAAAAGCTGGGCATACTGTCCCGTAGTGTAGTCTGTCCTTACGGGTAGAAAATGAGCAACTTTGGTCAACCTGTCCACAATTACCCAAATGGAGTCGTGACCCCTCTGTGACGTAGGTAACCCCGTGATAAAGTCCATGGAGATTCTCTCCCACCTCCACATCGAGACCTCTAATGGCTGTAGAAGTCCTGCCGGTCTCTGATGGTCCACTTTTACCAGCTGACAAGTGGCGCATTTAGAAACAAACATGGCAATATCTCTCTTCATCCCGTTCCACCAATACTGACGTCTCATGTCTTGGTACATTTTGTCCCCATCGGGATGTACCGCGAATCGTGAGCTGTGCGACTCTGCCATCACCTCGTGTCGCAATTCCTCCCCTTCCGAAACTACCAGTCTCTCATTGAAGTGTAATCCCCCGTCTGAGCTAACGGTATAGGACTCGGCTCCCTCTGCTAGTAATCGAACTATCTGTTCCTGACAGAACGAGTCATTTGCCTGTTCCTATACCACCTTCATGACAATCTACGGTGTAACAGTCATCACAGACATGAACGATCGGGCCACTGCATCCTGGTGTCCCAACTCCTTCCACTTTTCCTTCCACACCCCTTCCACCTCATCTATTGATCTACGGCTCAACGTGTCTGCTACCACGTTAGCCTTCCCCGGGTGATATTGGATATCAAACTAATAGTCCTTCACAAACTCAAGCCACCTCCGTTGTCGCATATTCAACTCCTTCTGCGTGAATAGGTACTGTAGGGACTTGTGGTCTGTGAACAATCGAAAATTCTCCCCCAAAAGGTAATGTCTCCAAATTCGAAGGGCAAATACAACTGCCGCTAACTCCAAGTCATGGGTTGGGTAATTGTTCTCGTGAGGCTTAAGATTACGGGAAGCATAAGCTATGGCCTGACTCTCCTGCTGCAATACACCTCCAAGTCCTTACAAGGACGCGTCGGTGTAAACTAGATACTCAACTCCCTATATCGGCAATGCTAACACAGGAGCTGAGGTCAACTTTTCCTTCAACTCATCGAATGCCAACTGACAGGCATCACTCCAGATGAATGGCACACCCTTACGAGTCAGATGTGTCATGGGACCCTCTATCTTGGAGAAACCCCGAATAAACCTCCTGTAGTATCCTGCTAAGCCCAAGAAACTACGGATCTCAGTCGGTGTCGTGGGCTGTCCCCACTCCCTCACCGCGGATACCTTCCCCGGATCAACAGATATCCCCCGGTCCGAAATAATATGCCCCAAAAACTGAACCTCCTTCAGCCAAAATCCACACTTCTCATACTTTGCATACAGCTCGTTCTGACGTAGCGTCTGCAAAACCTGCCTCAAATGCTCGGCGTGCTCCTCCTCTGTCTGGGAGTAAACCAGAATGTCATCAATGAAAACAATGACGAACTGGTCTAGGAACTCTCTGAACACCCTATTCATCAAGTACATAAACACTGCTGGAGCGTTGGTCAAGCCAAAAGGCATAACCCGAAACTCATAGGAACCATATCTCGTTAAGAAAGCAGTCTTCGAGATGTCCTTTCCCTGATACGCAACTGATGGTATCCTGATCGCAAATCAATCTTTGAGAAGAAAGAAGCTCCTCTCAGCTGATCGAATAAGTCATCGATTTGGGGCAACGGATACTTATTCCGTATCGTGACCTTATTCAACGCCCGGTAATCTACACACAACCTCAATGATCCATCCCTCTTCTTTACAAATAACATAGGGGCACCCCACGGCGAAGTACTCCTCCGTATAAACCCCTGACCCAAAAACTGCTCAATCTAATCCCGTAACTCTCTCATCTCAGCTGGAGCCATACGATAAGGTGCGCGGGTAATAGGCCGAGTGCCCGGCGTCAAATAAATCACAAAATCTATCTCCCTACTCGGAGGTAGTCCAGGTATATCCTGAAATACATCGGCGAACTCACTAACAACGGGTATCGAATCCAGTGGTATCACCACTTCTTTAGAGGTCTCCTCCTTTATATAGTACAAATGAGTGGACGATCCTCCCTCAGGACGAGGCATCGCCACCAAAAACATCTCCTGCCCGGGAATGGAAAAGATAATGCTCCTACTAAAACAGTCAATCATGGCTCGGTACGCAACTATCCAATCCACACCAATAATGGCATCATACTCGTTCATCTCTAACACTAGCATATCCGCAGGTAAAGTAAACCTCCGGATCTCTATACCCACACCTCTACACATAAGCGAAATCATGGAACCCCTACTCAAAGGTGAGTCTACACAAGTAGCGGTACTCTCTGCGGTGTCTAATAACCCAATAGTGCGTGCAAATCTCATAGCAATGAAACAATCTGTAGCCCCCGTGTCAAATAAAATACACCCCATAGTCCCCTGAATAGAGAACATACCCTTAATAGACGGTGGATCCTGTGGGGCTGCGGCATGCTGAAGTTGATACACTCTCCCATACTGAAGTTGTCCCTGCTGAACTGGGACTGCTGGAATGGGTGGTAATGCTGCCATCGGTGGTGGTGCTGGGAGGGCGGCGGGAAATATAGACCTCTGTGGCTCGTGTCGAGCACCCTGCTGCTGCTGCTATGGAGCCCTGCCCTTATCAGGATAATCCTGACGTTTGTGGCCAATCTTACCACAAACGAAACACTTCCCCTGGAAGTTTCCCCCTCGCTGCCCCTACTGACCACGGCCCTAGTGACCGTTACCATTTCTGCCCTGGCCTTGCTGGCCCTGGTGAAACTGCTGCTGTTGACCATTTTGACCCTGCTGGCCCTGATGGCCATTTTAACCCTGCTGGCCATTCCGGAATCCTCCCTGACCGTTCCTGAAATTCCCCGATCTGAACCTCTTATGATCCCCCTGCTGGGAACCCTGGTCACCCTGCCTCTACCCCTGAATAGATTGTGCCCCACTGGCACCGTTTCCCCCAGTCCTGCCCTGATGGATGAACTCTCCTGACCTCTTGCTCTCAGCCATGTGAAAGCGGTGATCCTGGCAGTTTAATAGTGCAGCGTTAACCACGTCCGAATAAGTGGTCAACGAAAGGTTCCCTAACAAATGCTGACGGATCCTCCATGTTAATCCATCGGTGAACTTCTGTATCTTCTTCTCTTCTGTCGGTATCTCATTCGGAACAATATTTAGTAAATTTGTGAATTCGGCCTCATACTCGGCCACAGTCTTACCCTCCTGCCTGAGATTCATTAACTTCCTCCTCATTTCCGTGTGAACGGCTGACGAAAAATACTTGCAGTCAAACCGCACCCAAAACTCCTGTATCGTGAGAATATCTCTCTCCTCCACGGTGGTAATAGACTCCCACCACTGCAGTGCAGATCCCACTAGCTTAAAAGTAGCCAGTATCTGCTTCTGAACATCGGTGCACTCATACATCCTCAAGTTCCTCTGAATGTCTTTCCTCCACTGACTTGAAACCACAACATCGGAGCTACCTGCGAACTCCGGTGGGTGTGCTTTCTGAAAAGCATCACGTACGTGTTCCCAAGAAGACGGGAATGCATGTGCCTGAACCGGCGCCGCTACTGGCGCCTGAGGTGGTGCCTGCTGTACAACGGCGAGAGCGGCGTTTACCGCTTGGGCTACTATGGCTGCAACCTCGGCGGCATTCATGGTGCCCTGTACTGGAGCTGGCTGGGGCTCTGGCTGTGCATTCCTAGGAACACGTGGTGCACATCGTGGAGGCATCTGAAATAAGGGTAAGGTCTATAAGTTCACAGTTATAAAACCAAAATAGCTTAAGAGCGAAGCATACATAAAAGAATACAACAGTCCTAAAATATGGGGCTCTACATCAAAGAAAGCTCAACGGAAACATAATAAGCCGTACAGATCCTAAAGGACACTAGAACCTGATGCTCTGATACCACCTGTGACACCCCGACTAATTAAATACCGGGTAGCTACTCCTTTATTAAATTAATACAAAATGCCAAGTTGGTTCAGTTAATAGCATCACTATCGAAAACATTTTTATAATTACTAACCACCTAGTATATGAAAAGTGAGATGTCAAATTTTAAATTAAATCTGATTAACATGCAATAATAAATATAAAGGTTGACATAACCAATCACAGTAAAGTCACAATATAATAACCAACCAATATAATAATGAGTCTGGAGGAAATACTCCTCACAACAATCCCAATAATGAAATGAATAAACAAGTCTGCATCCTGAATTAATTACAAACCAAAGTCTGAATAACTGAAATATAAAATGTCTCAAAAGGAAATGGACAACATGCCCTATAAATGATGAAACTGAATATGGAGTCAAGACTAGAAAGGAGGCGTCTACTATCAAGTCCCTGTAACTTCCACAACAGCTACAACTCGTCACCTGAATAGAATTCCTATGCACGGTGTCCTTGTGGCTGGGCACCTAAAAAGGTTTTTACAAAAAGATAGATTTGAAAGCAAACGGGTCAGAGCCCGAATGTGGAGAATAGTTTTGAAAACAACAAGTGCTTTAATAACATTAAAACAATGAATGCAAAATACATGTTAGGACGTGCTCTCGCATGAAATACTCACCTCTAGTCTAACTATACACTCCTAACGTTCCTGTACCCATTCAAGTGTTTCTCATATCTATCTAGTTCAAAAGTTTCTAACATATCTACTCGGCTCACGCTTTAATTCCAACCTTAACAATTAAATAGAGAGTTCTACTTTAATTCTCGGATTCCCAATTATTAACAAAACCATTTACTGGTATATATCCCCTTTTTATCTTTTCATAACGTTACAATAATCATACTCACAATTAAACATGACAATTCTTTGCAATTAACCGTATATTATTCTCAACATAAATATACAATACTAGCACCCCGAGACTAAGTTGCAGTGCACACATACTCTGCTATCGATCCCGGTACATCACGTACATAAGGATCACGAATTCCGAATCTCTCAGGAATCGTTCTCAGGTAATAGCAAATCACAAACAATGGAGGCGAACACAGTCACATCACATGGGTCACGCACATACCTACGTTCCCATGATCAGCAGTCTTATTAACTTCCCAATAAGTCCTTCTCTGACCTATGTTCTCGAGGAACCAATCTATATCCCCCCGTAGGCACACAAAGATTAGATGGTCCTAAACGAACGCAAACCTCCCGTGATAGCAAGTATGGTAGGTATGTCATACACATAAGTTATATACTAAGCATTCACACATCTTAGATGTCTCAATATTAATAAAGGTATATTCTACATCCGTATACCATTATTCCAATTTTATACATTTTAAGTCTTCCGATAATATATAATGTAGACTGTCGACACATCTCACCTCATAGTTTCTTGTACTTAAAACCTATCTCAAAGGGATTATTAAGTTTCCTATTATACCCACATACAACATCATTATTCTTAAGGTCCTTACTTCTGCCCCAAACCTCATTTCATCAAATTATTCAAATTTACTCTTTTAACCCTAATATTATCTCACTCATCGGATTTCATTAGCTTTTAGAATAATTCCTCAAATTGAATTCTAATTAAGGTCCACATTTTTTTAACCATACCTACTGGTCTTCCTTAAGTCTAAGGATATTCATAAAGTCTCCAATAATAATTTTCTAAGGGTTAACATCATTAAAATTTAACTAGGAAATTTTTTACTCATTCTGGGAAGGTCGATCGATCGACCTTTAGCATCGATCGATCGATGGTGGTCGATCGATCGACTGATGAATGTCGATCGATCGATCGCACCAGATAGGCTACGGACTGCTTCGTTTTGCAGTCCTCAAATCGTCCCAAAAATTCATTACAATGCATGAAACTTCATTATAACGTTATAATATCATCAAATAATCATCCTACAACATTGTTAACGTTCTAAAACCAATAAATTATCAACCAAGGGCTTTATTTGGATCAAAACTTCATCAAGAACCCTAGTTTTCTATTTCTTTCAAGAACAATAATAATTCTCTTCTTAAATCCGTTTTTTGATCATATTCATAATTCGACCAGAATATGTCTACATGCAATTCCTAACACGGTTTATAGTTTTAATCCTCAAATTCATGGGTCTACATCAATCTTCCAAGACAAAATTCGATAATTACACTAAACATGGAAGAACACATTCATTGAATCAATTGTAACTAAATCACTTGCCTTATGTTCTTCAGATTTGTTGTTGTTGGAGATGGTTGAATTCCTCTCTCTCTCTCTGCAGAATTCTTCTCTTTCTCTCTCTCTACAAGTTCTTCTCACAAGATGACAAAGGAGGTGGGGGTTGGTTTTTGGCAAGTTATAATATTTTGTTAACTTCTCCCATAGCCCACTACTTAGATTGGGATTGAAAATGGGTTAGTGGATTTAATGATAAGTTATAATTAAAGTCTAATTTTCGTGGGTTTTAATTACCAAATTTCCGAAATTACCAAACTACCCTTCTGGGTTGCCGATTTGGCCTAAAATGCCACGGGACCCAAACTAAACCCCCGGCTAGTGTTTTCTGACTATTTCGACCCTTCCGGACTCGTTGGCGCACTCAAAATGACCATACGGTTGATAAAAATAAAATTCACTTTTTAATTCAAATAATTGCATTCCAGACGCGGCTGTCACGTGCGTCCCAACTAAATTTTCCAAATTGTCGTATTTCAGCCTCGCGACAATTTCAATATTTTTAATATTCATATAGTGCCATATATACACATTATAATCAAAATACCAACTCACATCTCGTTAGTATTTTATCCGGATTAATTTTTAATTAATTCACATTTAATTTAATTAATCCCATAAATAAATATCGATAAAAATGCGGGGTATTACATCCAAGTCTTCACAGGGTGCTATGTCCCCTCATCTGCCAAAAATCATTCGAGCTATTATCATTTTTTAGCTCGGAAGTCAAACAAAAAGATTCTTCTGATCACCCAAACCTCAAACCATAATTAGAAGCCTCATTACTTCTTTGCATCAGGGCCATGGTAATTTGGTCCATATGCCCCCTCTTCCTCATTAGAGCCGAGAATACCCCTGAGATGGGGAAAGGTAACAATGGCTCCTAGGGCTGACCCTGGGCTGAGCCTAAATAATTTTCAGAAGTTTAAAGACCTTCAGGATCAGGGGTAGTATGGTCTGCTTGTCAAATTCGAACACCTGATGACCCCCTACTATCTTTCTGAGACAGGTCTTGGGGGAAGTCCTCTAACAGAGCTTCGTAAGTGCTTTTTATTTCAACAAGTTATACCTCTGAATTTTTGTATATCTGATTTTCTAACTCAGACCTTTCTATTTTGCAGAGTGCTCGAAAGGAATATCTGACGAACTTTGGGAGATGGCAGCCCTAAGTCTAACGAACTCGTCAAGAAAGCAGGTCTGAATGCTCCTCCTCCCCCTCCATATACCTCAAGGGCTGCAGTAAGCAAGAAGAGAAAGCCTGCTAACCCTGCCTCTGAGGATCAGAGGCAGAAGAAAAAAGGAGGGGATCGTGCCATCCCCATTTCTTCTGAGGATGCGTTGATTGCCCGTCTTGAGCAATTAAATATTGGTGATAGTGTCATTGGCCAAAGTCTGAAGGCCCTTAATGCTATCGGTGATGTCATGACCGAGTCTGGCAAGCGCTTCTGTCGCTCACTGGATAAGCCTCTGCTGGTTGAATTCTCCCTCCACCGTTCCATCCAAGTAAGACCTTTAACTTTTGCTTATAAATTATTCAAGTGTAACATCGGCATCGAACTATATCAGATCTTAGACTGACATCTTTTCACATGTTCTATAGGGTCTTCTCACCATGCATCACTATGTTAACTGGACCTTGGGAAAACTTCCTATGATTGAGAAGGGCCAAGAGGTCGAGAAGACTAAGGCCACTTTAAACGCTAAAGTGGAACATCTGAAGGCTACTCTGAAGAAAGATGAGAGAAACATCAAGGGACTGCAAAAGGAAATGGTCAAGCATAAGGAAGATCAAAACGCTGCCCTGAAGACTCAAGCTGACTCTCTCCAGCGTAAGGTCGATGTGGCTGTCAAGGCTGCCTTGGATGATACCTCCGAAAAGATCTTGGAGGAGTACAAGGTCTCTGATGAATTTTTCAGCTTCAGCTTTGAATACCTAGAGAGAGGGGTCAAGGCCACTAGAAAATGGGCTTCCATGAAGGAGAAGGAATCAGGGAGCCTTGCGGCCGCTGACTTCATCGACTTGGGTTATGCCGACCCTAAATTTTCTCAGGATCTGCAGGAAGTTGAGGAAGAGGGAGGTGTTTCCCCTACCGAGACTGCCCCCCAAAGAGGCACCATGACTGAAGATGCTGGTGCCCAAGATGACGGGGTGGAGGTAACCACCCTCGACCAGGGACATGTAGACATGGCCACTAACCCTGAGGCTGCAAACACTTGATTCTTTTGAAGCTTTAAGAAATCTTTTGTAACTCTTGATTTATTGTAACCTCTGATAGACATTGTTACTTTGTATCTTTGCATTTTGTAACTCCCAACTTAATCCGTCAACCTCTGAGGAGGGCTTTTATTTCTTCACTTGCTGAATTGTTTATTGAATGATTTTCTTTTCCATGCAATGTGTGTTCAGTTCTGAAGTCTCGGTACAATGATGTCTTTGTTGAGCCAAATGAATGGTTTTTAAGGTCTTAGGTCACCCAAGTATGATGTCTTACCTCAGACCTTATCACCACATTATGATGTTATAAGGTTTGAGTCATCAACTAAGATGTTACCCTCATAAATAATTTTCACCAAATTAATGATGTTAAGGGTTTGAGGTCACCCAAGTATGATGTCTTACCTCAGACCTTATCACCACATTATGATGTTATAAGGTCTGAGGTCATCAACTAAGATGTTACCCTCATAAATAATTTTCACCAAATTAATGATGTTAAGGGTCTGAGGTCACCCAAGTATGATGTCTTACCTCAGACCTTGTCACCACATTATGATGTTATAAGGTCTGAGGTTATCAACTAAGATGTTACCCTCATAAATAATTTTCACCAAATTAATGATGTTAAGGGTATGAGGTCACCCAAGTATGATGTCTTACCTCAGACCTTATCACAACATTATGATATTATAAGGTCTGAGGTCATCAACTAAGATGTTACCCTCATAAATAATTTTCACTAAATTATTGATGATAAGGTTCTGAGGTCACCCAAGTATGATGTCTTACCTCATACCTTGTCACCACATTATGATGTTATAAGGTCTGAGGTCATCAACTAAGATGTTACCCTCATAAATAATTTTCACCAAATTAATGATGTTAAGGGTCTAAGGTCACCCAAGTATGATGTCTTACCTCAGACCTTGTCACCACATTATGATGTTATAAGGTCTGAGGTCACCAACTAAGATGTTACCCTCATAAATAATTTTCACCAAATTAATGATGTTAAGGGTCTGAGGTCACCCAAGTATGATGTCTTACCTCATACCTTGTCACCACATTATGATGTTATAAGGTCTGGGGTCATCAACTAAGATGTTACCCTCATAAATAATTTTCACCAAATTAATGATGTTAAGGGTTTGAGGTCACCCAAGTATGATGTCTTACCTCAGACCTTGTCACCACATTATGATGTTATAAGGTATGAGGTCATCAATTAAGATGTTACCCTCATAAATAATTTTCACCAAATTAATTATGTTAAGGGTATGAGGTCACCCAAGTACGATGTCTTACCTCAGACCTTGTCACCAAATTATGATGTTATAAGGTCTGAGGTCATCAACTAAGATGTTACCCTCATAAATAATTTTCACCAAATTAATGATGTTAGGGGTCTGAGGTCACCCAAGTACGATGTCTAACCTCAGACCTTGTCACCAAATCATGATGTTATAAGGTCTGAGGTCGCCCAAGTATGATGTCTGACATCAGATATTGTCACCAAATCATGATGTTATAAGGTCTGAGGTCATTAACTAAGATGTTATTCCTATTAAATTTACCACTCGGGCATAATGAACCAAGAACTGACACATGAATTAGATCTTCTCATTAATAATCTCTTTATAAGATTATACATTTACATGAAAGCTCTTGCAACATCATATGTAATACTTTTTTACATGACCAGCATTCTAGGGATTGGAAAAAGGTTCCCCTTCAAGGTTCTCTAGCCTTTAGGTTCCTGGTACAACCTCCTCAATTACTTTGTAAGGACCATGCCAATTTGGGTGAAGCTTATTTACCTTCTATAACGTCTTCTTCAGCACCAGGTCCCCTACAGCTATGGGCCTTGATTTTACCCTTTGATTGTAGAACTTTGTTGCTCTCTATTGGTAAGCTACTTACCTGATTTATGCGTCTTCCCTTTTCTCTTCAATCAAGTCTGGGTTGAGTCTTATCTCCTCTCCATTCTTCTCGAGGTCATAGGTCTGAACCCTATGAGTAGGGAGTCCTACCTCTGTGGGTATGACGACCTCTGATCCATTTAATAACATGAATGGGGTCTTCCCCGTTGGTGTCCTAACCGTCGTTCTATAGGCCCATAGCAAAGCATAAACCTCTTCAATCCATCTCCCATTAGCCTCTTCCAACCTCTTCTTGGTCCCATCAAGGATTATCCTGTTAGTGACTTCGGTCTGATCGTTTGCCTGAGGTCGGACAAGAGAAGAGAAAAATTGTTTTATCCCAACTCTTTCGCAATATTTTTCTAAGGAAGAATTTTTTAACTGGGTTCCGTTGTCCGAGATGAGGGTGTTCGGGAGACCATGTCAGCATATGATGTTTTTTTAAATAAAATGGAAGGTCTTCTGCTCTGTAATCGTGATCATCGTCTCTGCCTATACCCACTTGGAGAAGTAATCAATGGCAACTATCAGAAATCGGTAATTATTTACAGCCCTTGGCAGGGGACCCACTAAGTCAATTCCCCATACTCCGAACGATCAAGGGGAACTGATAGACATCATGGGCTGATGAGGTTGATGCAGGATTATGGAGAATCTCTGACATTTGTCGCACCTCTTTACGTAGGCCGCAGCATCTTTGGCCAAGGACGGCCACCGATATCCTTGCGTGATAATCCTCTTCGCCAAAGGTCTCCCTCCTATGTGACTGGAGCAAGAACCCTCGCGTACCTCCTGTAAGATGTGGGGAACTTCTGTCGGATGAACGCATCTAAGGAGAGGTAATAGTAATCCCTTCATATACAAGACATCTCCTACTATTGAGAATTTTGTAGCTCTGTACCTCAATTTTGTCCTTTCTAACTTTGACTCTGGTAGCACCCCCTCTCTGATATATCTGACAAGGGGATCCATCCATGAGTCCCCTAAGTTTAAATTGAGGCAAGGGTTACTGACTTCTTCTTCTTCAATGGTTGCTCTTGGCAAGATCTCAACAGGGACTGTCCTTCTGATATTTGTCCTTGTTGTCGAAGCTAGCCTTGTTAATGCGCCTTCATAACTGTTATTTTGTCGAGGTATTCTCTTCATTTTTAACTCTTCGAAGCCTTTGAGTATCGTTCTCACCCTCTTCAGGTATTTGGCTATCCTTTTGTCCTTGGCCTCATAAACCCCTAATACTTGATTAATAACCAACCTTGAGTCACTGTGAAGGATGAGTCATCTTATACCAGCGGTCCTTATCAAGGAGAGGCCTGCTATCATGGCCTCGTATTCTGACTCGTTATTTGATGCCTTAAAGTTAAATTTAAGGGCATATTCAATGTTGGTACCATCCAAGTTTGAAAGTATCAGGCCCGCACCGCTTCCACTTTCGTAATAAGACCCGTCGATGAAGAGGTTCCAGATGTCTTTATCTGATGAGAAACCCTCTTCCAATATGATTCCCTGTCTGAAAAGGTACCGATCTTCCTCATTCTCGGCTATTCCATCTCTGACTCTCTTGGGCATAACCTCTTTCGGGTGTCGGAAGACGTTGCTATTTGTCCCCTCTCCAGTCTCTAAATTATTCTCAACCTCAGCCTCTTCCCGTGTGAACTCGGCGATAAAATCTTCACGTGCCTGCCCTTTGATGGTCGTCCTAGGCTGATAGGTAAGGTCATACTCCCCTAATTCAATGGCCCATGCCATCAATATTCCCTACTTCGCAGGTTTATGGAGGACCTATCTTAGTGGGGAGTCAGTGAGGACGACCATAGAATGGGCTTGAAAGTAGGGTTTCATCTTCCTAGAGGCATGTATCAATGCGTAGGATAAATTTTCCATGCGAGGGTAATTCTATTTAGATCCCTGAAGGGCCTCACTATTAAAGTATACGGACCTTTGAACCCCAACGTCCTCCCGTACAATGGCCGCACTTATAGCTGATTCAGAGATCGATAGATAAATAAACAACCTCTCTCCCGCTATTGGCCGAGATAAGAGCAAGGGGGATCCAAGGTATGGCTTGAGTTGATCAAAAGCCTCATCACACTCTTTGTCCGACTCTAAGGCCTTTCTGAGCACCTTGAAGAACGGAAGACACTTGTCGGTCTCCCTGGAAACAAATCGGTTGAGCGCAACCACTCTTCCAGTGAGCCTCTAAACATCCTTGATACTCCTAGGTGTCTTCATGTCGAGCAAAGCCTTTATTTTCTCAGGGTTCCCCTCTATTCCTCTTTGATTGACGATGAATCCAAGAAACTTCCCAGCTCCTACCCCGAAGACACACTTTGCCGGGTTGAGTTTCATCCTGTACAGGTCCATGGTATTGAAGGTCTTTTCCAGGTCTGCCACATGAGTGTAGACCTTTAAGCTCTTCGTCAACATATCGTCTACATACACCTTCATAGTCTTACTTATTTAGTCTTCGAACATCTTATTTACAAGACGTTGATATGTTTCCCCTGTATTTTTCAATCCGAAGGGCATCACCTTGTAGCAACACGTCCCTTTGTCAGTAATGAAGGATGTTTTTTCTGAGTCTTCAGCATCCATGAAGATCTGATTGTAGCCTGAATACGCATCCATGAATCTCATGAGCTCATGTCCTGCAATTGCATCTACCATCTGGTCGATTCGGGGTAGGGGATAACTGTCTTTTGGGCAAGACTTGTTCAGGTCAGTAAAATCTATGCACATTCTCCACTTTCCATTGGCCTTGGGCACAATGACTGCATTTGATAGCCACTCCGAATATATGACTTCCCTGATGAATTTAGCCTCTTCCAACTTTATGATCTCTTCCCGAATGACATCGTACTTCTCCTTAGAGTAGACTTTTCGTCTTTGCTTTATTGGTTTTGCATCCTTAGATACGTTGAGTTTATGGAACATTACCTCGGGGTTGATTCCAGGCATGTCTGCGTGACTCCAAGCGAAGACACTCTGCCTCTTCCTTAGGAAGTTTATCAGCTCATCCTTGATCTCCTCTTTTAAGGCTTTGCCGAACTGGACGGTTTTTTCTGGCTCATCCTCATTGAGGATGATTGATTCTACCTCTTTCGTGGCCTCTCCTTTCTTCAACTTTGTTTCATCTCTAGGTTCAAGTGTATCGATGTTATAAGTGGTAGTTTCTTTCTTATGAGCCTCTCTCTCTTCAGATGAGTTGAAGTAGCATTCTCGTACTATGGTTTGGTAACCCTGCACTTCCCCTACCCCATAGGGGGTCAGGAATTTTAGCATCTGGTGGACCGTCGACGGCACGACTTCAAACTCCTTAAGGGCTACTCTTCCTATGATGAGGTTATAGGCCGAGAAGACCTTTTCGTCCATAACGAAAAAATTGATCTTCTGGGTTAACCTCTTAGGCCACTCATCTCCCATTCGCACGTCCATATCTCACATGCCCAGTGGATGGACCTTTTCACTGCTGAACCCCATTAACGGATGATGATAGGGTACCAAACTAGCTCTGCTAAGACCTAGGCTTTTGAAGCAGGGCCAGAACATCACATCTGCTGAACTTCCTCCGTCTACAAGAATTCTCTGCACCTCACATCCATGAACTCTTATCGTGATCACCAAAGGGTCATCATGTGGAGCTAGGATGCCTTTGAAGTCGAGTCGGGAGAACCCAACTACGAGAGTGTCCATGTCTACCTTCTTTCTCTTTTGCGTAGTCTCGGAAGACATCAGGTTTACCACTTCAAGTTTGGCCACTGATTTGGACTCTTCCACATGAGCTTTTCTATTAGCAACCTCAGAACCACCCCCTACAAGTCCTCCGTATATGGTGCTAATGCCAAAGGAGATCATACCAACCCTCTTCACTGGGGTGTTGTCATCTTTTGGCGAGAGGTCTGGATCGTCTTCATCATCTCCGTCTGGGTCATCATCTTTTCTTGCTGCGATATCATCACGACATCTATCGTTCCTCTTCTTTTGGGGGTTATTTCTTTCCCTTTTGGGATATTTTCCATCAACATATTCCCTCAACTTTCCTGACTTCAACATCTTCTCGATCTCATCCTTTAAGGCGAAGCACTTTTCTGTTATATGGCCATGGTCTTGGTGGAATTCACACCATAAGTTCTAGTTCCTCTTATATGGAGGAGCTTTCAGCTTCTCTGTCCATCTTAGGAATCGGTCATTCTTGATCTCATTGAGGATGTGTTCGCAGCTTACCGTAAGAGGGGTATAATGCGCGAACTTATCATCAGCTGACCTCTTCTTTCCATCCTTCTTTTTTTGGAACTTTTCGCTGCTACCACCATTCTCGTCTTCATATTTAGCGGCCATGGCCTCTTCAGTGTTCATGACCTTCCCCGCGGTTGCCAATAGCTCCGCCATGGACTTTGGAGGGTCTTCCGCAAGTTTCCACAACAACTTCCCCTTATGAAGACCTCCTATGAGGGCGGTTATGGAATATTCTCTTCGTAATCTTCAACTTCAAGTTTTTATTTGTTGAACCTGGAGATGTAGTCTCTTAGGCTCTCATGCTTGCCTTGATTGACGTACAACGGATGGGTGGTCTTCTTTTGAGGTCTTACCCCAAAGAAGAAATTGTGAATGAATCGTTCTTCGAAACCCTTAAAGTTCTCAATTGAATTCTTCAGAAGAGAAGTAAACCACATGTGCGCAGCTCCCATCAAGGTCCCGGAGAAGGCCCAGCACTTCATCTCATTTGGTATCGAGTAGATGTCCGTCTCCGACTGGTACATCTCAATATGATGTACAGGATTGGTGTTACCGTCATACTTAGGAGTCACTGTGGGTGGCTTGAACTTGGCTGGGGTAGGGAAGCTTACTATTTTATCCACGAACGGAGAGACCTCTGAGAAACCTCTTTGCAGTGGGTCTCGACTTTTGATGACAATTCCAATGGCTTGAAATTCGGAAACGATGCTTGGTCACTAAGATATCTTCAAATGATCGTGGAGGCAATGTGGATGTAGTGTTCATTTTTAAACTCCAGTTTGTAACAAAATATGCCAAAAATAGTAAAAATCATAAACTATGAGCAATTATAAAAATTTATCTCTTATAAATCTCCCCCTTTGGCTATTCCATTACAAAAAAATGAAAATAAAATTACATTATAACCCCTAAGACAATGTATCCTAATGTCCTCCCAAACCCAAAAATGGAACGACATTTGAAACTTTGTCTTCAACAAAATGTGTTCTCCCCTTAGCCAACTTTGTCTTCCATCTTGTGTAGTCCATGAAATCATCATCAAAGAAAAAGAGGCCTACATACAAGACAAAAAAATAATGTGATGCGTATCAGTTTTAAAGAAAAATAATACCCCCCCCCCCTCAATTTTTTTCTCCCCCTTTTTTGTTCGTAATAGACAAAGGGTTAGAATCTAACCATGAATAATAAGCATTACATGAATAAGCAAAGATATCGTCATAAAAATAATTGATAATGCATATGTAATGATAATCCAAAAGACATAATGTTTTATCCCTCTGTCAAACAACTATTTTTGAAGTTTTTCAAAAAATTTCAAGTATAACTAGTATATGTATATAAAAGATATGTATAGGTACAAAACACATAGTCACCATGGAATAACACTGAAATACCTGATTCGTGAAACGGAATTTAATTATGTGAATATTTTCCATAGGCAAATCAACATAAACATTCATAACATAGGTGCACGAAGTCATGATATACTTCTAAAGAAAGAAATCAATTTCAACCTTTGATGTAAATACGTTGAACTTAAATGAAATCGCTCGACTCATGCAATATGCCATGAATTTATTCTCAAAACAATAACACCAAACTATTTAATGCTTTTCAAGAGAGTCCATTTTGCAAACCAATTGATCTTCTACTTTACAACACCCTCCAAATCTCACGTACATATGAATTCACTCTCAAATGTTTTGAATATATCATAATGCTCATATGCAGTGAAGCATTAATGAATACAAAATAAATGGCCTTATCACTTCTGTTTTTGTGTGTCATTAATATTTTAGGCTCTTTTTATGAAGGGTGGCTTTTAACACAAAGATAATTTTGCTCTTTCGTGGCCCCTTTTCATTTCTTATCATATATCAATATTTCTTAGGAAATGAAATCCGAGCAATTTTCCTTACAAGCACAACTTATGTCCTTTTACATTTGGTCCGTTATTAAAAAAATTGAGATGAGAATACCATATTCAAAATATGATAAACAAATGCAATGTTTAAAAAGTCTGTGCACATGTTCAATAACACTACACCTTTTGAGGTGATAATTTTTGTCACGGTCAGAGTCTCTGGTAAGAATTGGACTTGTCACGAAATCTGACCATGACAAGTCCATGACAAAGAAAAATTGTCATGGTCAAAGTCCGTGATAAGTTCGTGACTAAGGAAAAATTGTCATGGACTTTGACCGTGAAAATTTTCATTGTTCACGGCCTTATTACGGTCAATGTCCATGACAATTCGGGCAGAATTAAAAAAAACTTCTGGGCAGTATGGCTACTTCCACTACCAGTAGTATATTTTAACTTGTTACAACATATTGAAACCTGTTCAAACAATATATATATTAAGCAACATTCAACAATTCACAAAAACTACATATGAATTAATTAACAAATATCCATAACCAACCAACATTCAATATTCAAATGAAATAAATACAAATAATATCCAACCTTGAATATTCATAATCATGAAAATAATACAAATAATGTCAAGGGCTTGAGTTTTGAACAAGTTTGAGGAGGAAATTAGGCGACACTACATATGAATTGATTCAGCCCTCAATTTACCGAACGTCGCATTGCTCTTCCAACCACAAGGGTTCATTCTCTTTTTCGGGAATAATATGCTTGACATGAACCCTTTCCTCAATATTTTATAATACACGTCCATGAACCACACTACTCGACTGTGTGTCCAGGTCCTTCTACCCCCAAGATATGGGCTTGCCACCCCAGAGGTCTATTAAATACACACTCGACCAATCCATTGTTAACATAGGCCATTCGACGGGGGGTCAAGGTGGAAAATGGATCATATGCAGGTGACGAGTGGGTGCGTATCGATGATGAGGGTGAGAGATATGGAGCAATGGTGTCCTCGTCTACCGCTTTCCCCTTGCCCTTACATGAGGTGGACCCCAACTGATGCTTCACGTACTTGAACATATATTGAGGATCGTCGCGTCCAACCATTCTAACTTATCGCTATGAGTGTCTACCTTACGAATCAACCCGGTATTGCTCGTCTCAATCATAGTGAGCCTCGACTTCCCCACTCGAGAGCTCATCCCCTTATCCTCCCCTTGTGATCCGCCCCCCGAGCACTTGGCTTAGTGCATCCGTAGTGCATTTCCTTAAGCTTTGCTTGAAATGACAAAAAGTACATGATTAATAAAGTTAATAAAAAATTATAACGTAATTAAAAAAATTAAACAATTGTAAGATATTTTTATAACTTACAATTGTGGATGCCACTCTCAGGGACACCTCTTTATCCTTGCCCTTATTTGTCTGAATTGCCACATAGGCATCGAGCTTATGTGGCCTACCCCCAAGGCCACTCCCCGTCTCCTGAAATAAAATAATGCATAATTAATATGTAATGCAAAGTAATTAAAAGTAATGCTAAATTAGAATAACATAAAACTAAAACCAAAGAGAATTAAAAACTTACCATCTTGTGCTCCACCTTAGCGTAAGATGTATGCCCGGAGTTGGTCACATCAACCTTTTTGGCCCGATTTTCCCTCCTCGATTGACGAGATGTCAACTGTCGATCCTAGATCTCATTGTCAATAAATACTAGCTTGCCAATGAGATCGGCTCCTTCAACGGTGTCATGTGACGGACCCTCAATTTGGACTCCCGAACCTGCCCAAAGTACCATTCCCGCATGTTTTTTTTCTAAGTTTTATATTGATCTCTCAATTGTTCGAACATGGAGTCGTAGACATGTGGGGGAAGGCCAAATTGTTCATGTCAAACAAATACAAACCAAAAAGAAAGTTAGTGTTAGTTGTATTTAAATTAATATATATATATATATATATATATGTGTGTGTGTGTGTGTGTGTGTGTGTGTGTGTATGTATGTATGTATGTATATGTATGTATGTATGTATGTATGTATGTATATGTATACAAAATAAAAATAAAATGAGTAACTACCTGTAGTGCCCTCCAGAAGGCTATCTTGAGCTCGACGGGCACCACCCTCCAATTCGTATACCCAGGGCCGACGATCGTCTTGAGCAACTCAAGGGACCTAGCCTGTAAGGTCGTATTGTTCTCGACGAGGGACCCCAATTTTCCCCGTTGTAGGGGCCTAGTGGCAGACGAGCCTTCCTCGCCTCCGCTACCGTGTCGCCCTAATGAAGACATTTCTTGCAAAAATTGTTCTTATTAGTACAAACATGTATATGAGAAAATGATCAAATTCAAATGAATAAAAATATTGTACAAGTTAACGACATTATGAATCTAAATATTGTTTCAATTTCGGTCATGTCACGAACTTTAAATTAATGCTTAAATTGATGAAATCCAAATTAACATATTCACTGACTAAAAAAACAATTTTGATTCAAATCTGATAATAACAAAGCACTAGAAGAATGCAAGTTAACAAAGAACTAAAAGAATACAAGTTAATGACATTATAAATCTAAATATTGTTTCAATTTTAGGTCATGTCACGGACTTTGAATTAATGCTTAAATTGATTAAAATTCAAATTAACGTTTTCACTAATCAAAAAAATAATTTTGATTCAAATTCGTGTAACACCCCGTAAATTCAAGGACCTCTAATTAATAAAATATTTGGAGAAAAATAATTTATTTTATTTGGAGAATTATATTCATGATTTGAGAAATTTGTAAATTAGAGGAATTTATTAATTTGGCGAATTGAGGATTACAAAATTTGGACTATTTTATATCGCCTTTTTTAGGCCTAAAAGTTGGAAGATATTATAAATTAATTCGTATGGCAATTTGGAGTGCACGGTTGAATCCGGATGGGTCAAAATAGTTGGAAATGAGTGGCCATGTGTACATATTGGGTCTCGAAACTTAATTAGACATAATTGAACTCCAAATAAAGAGTTTGGGCCCTTTTTAGGAGGCCCATAGACCCAAAAATGGGAATTGAGTTTTTAACCCTAAGTGTGTAAGGGTGAGCCAACTTAAAGTCATTTTAGAAGACTAAAATTAGGATGAGAATAAGAGGAGAGCCAATAGAAGACAAGTTGGGGATTTTGTGAGATATCTTTAAGAACAAGAGGAGATCCTTGCATTAAATCCAACATTCTCATCCAAAGGCTTTGATCTACAAATTGTGACAAGTGGTTTGATTTTCAATTGTTAATTTTCATTTACCTATTCATATTAAAGGAGGTGAAATCAATCAGTATGTTAGGGTTTATGTTTCATTAGAAATTGGGGATTTTCATTGCTGGGAGTTATAAATATGTAAGAGATGACAAGATTTGATTGATTTGATAATCTAATTGATGTAATTGTTAGGGTTATATTGAATATGGTGAAAGGATGGGTCTAGGATGAATCTTGGAAAGTTTTGATGAAGAAATATGTATAGAATTGAGGTATTTACTGTTATAATGGCGATTCTGTCTACATTACCCTATAGAAAATTGCTTTTTCTAACTTTTGTTCTCTGATACGTTTTCTCCAAAAATGGCTCCGAAATGCCCCAAAACGGCATTTTAAAAATCTGGACAGATTCGTGGGGCAAATTTTAACAAATATTTTTTTTAGTTGTTATTCCGTTGGAGATTGCCTAGATTGGTAAGTGTGACTAATTACCATTGGATTAATTAGAGTATTAGTTAAATTGTAGAGATTAAGGTTAATGATTGAGTGATTGAAACCTTGTTAATTAAGTGGGGGAAACTTAATTGGATGAAATTGAACATTGAGTTGGGAATATTGAATTTCGGGCCGAGAGAGAGAGTGCGGGCATAATTGGTAGGGTGGCACCAAAGTAATGATAAATTAATTAGTGTATAATTAATTGGAATAAAGTCGAACCATAGACTTATATATTTTAGGCTTGTGTATGGGCATAGTACACCGGTAGACTGGATTTCTATATATATATGGTGATGTGTAGTATATATATAATTTATAAATATTTGTGTGAATAATATTTATATAAAGCATACCCATTCTAGTGCTATCAGGGGAGGTTGCACGATGTGGGTGAATCCCCCGGCTAGTGAATGCAGGGTGAGTATAGTCCCCAGGTCATAGTGTTCGAGTTCGGGAATGAGACGTTTTGGGTATGATTCAGTCTCATTACCGTGGGAAACTACGGCTGCCTCCACAGTGTTTGTTTGTTTCCTGAAACGGGGAGCTAACCGTATCAAGGTTTCGGGTGGATGAGTGTGGTGACAATTAAACTCAATACAAAATAATAAGCAAAGGCAATCACCAGAATAAATAAAGAACTTGAAATAATAGCAATCACACACAACACAAGATATACGTGGTTCAGCAAGAAAGCCTACGTCCACGGTGACGCTCTCAGTATTTTATTTCTCTACTCCAGGGGAGTGTTTTCAATTGCATGTCCTTTGCCCCGGGCTGAGGGTTTAATATATACATGTTTCTCGGAGAGTTGGGGCGTTGGACTCCTCCACGTTAGCCCATAACTCCTAGAATATCTCGTGAGAGATTTTAGGGGTTGAATGGGTCATAACTGAATTAGTTATGCATGTGCCCTACGGACTTTGGGGTGGACTGAAGCGAGCTACTTATCTGGGCCAAAATGTTTAATGGAGGTACCCACAATTGCCCCTAAAATTTTTGGGTCACAATTTGGGCTCAATAATTTTAAATAATAGCCTTAGTGGCATTTTTGTGAATCGCATGACACCTTGGGATTGAAGCGCCTTTCTCGAATCGATTTAGGCGGAAAATTACTTCGTTCCCTGTGCGTTATGATTAGAAAGGTCTAAAACATCTTGGAGAGGTCATTCCCTGACGTCGCTTCAAATTTCTTTGAGCTCTCTAGATTTCTCCAAGCTTTAACTGTTGCTTTCTCACTTCCAGGTCTCGACTTCCATCTTCAAATTTCTTTCTTAGCTTCTCATCTTCCCTGCTTGTGGCTTTGCATTGTCTCAAGCTGATTCTTACTTCGTAAGATCTTCACACTCATTCTTTTTTTATTGGAATTTCTTCATATTCGATATTAGGGTTTCTCCTTTCTGATGACGAAAATAGGCAATAGGTCGATAGCTGAATTTAGGAAGTTCTACAATATTCCAAATTAGGTAGACATCGAATGTTCCCTTATTCCTCGTAATGTCGGGGACATTAAGGATGGACACTGTATAGATGTTCTTTTTTTATCCCATGGGGTCTTACTTTTCTCCCAAATCGCTTGTTTTTACACTTTTTTAGTTACTTCTATATAGTTCCTGCACATTGCTCGCCAAATGTTTGGAAAATTATCAATGGTGTGTATAGAATTAATCAGCTCTATGGCACCAATCTAGGGCTTGCTAAAATATTTTATTGCTATTTTTTTTCTCGAACAATCTCTAGTCTTCTTTACCTCAAAGCTAGGAGTCCTGATTGGTATCGTTGTCGTCAAAGTTATACAATTACAATTGGTATCAATGCTCCAAAGAGAGGGGAACTAAGAGAGTTGAAGAATCTATCGAAGAGTAAGTTTGCATTTTTAGTGCTAGTAAGGTTCCAAGGGAAGGAATACCCAGTAGGGGACCGAGACTAATAATTGAGGTTAATGAAACCTCTACCAAGTGTCGGTGAGTTTATTTAAGGCCAACAACAAGATCAGCGAAACCAAAGGAATATTTGGAATAACAATTAGGGTCAAGGCTACCTGATCCATGAAAAGGACAACACCGACAGGACCGTTGGGGCCAGAGAAAGGGGAAGGACACAGAAAGGTGTCTTATGTATAGAAGAGTGGTAACACGTGGGTGGATTTTGTCCACAGAGAGTCAGAGGATACGATCTGGATGCCCAGAGGGGCATCTATTGGAGAAGTTTTTGGTTTGGTTAGGACGAGGGTGTTATGTCTAATGACCATTGAGCCGGTAGCGTTGTGGGAAACTGAAACTATAAGTTTTATTTCGAGATGATTGGGGTATGGTTTGTGTGATGCAAGTGGGTCACAGTAATGTATTAGCACTAGATTCGCGTGAGAAATGGATTTAGTGGAAGTATTGTTAATATTACTAGTATGTGTATTTTTACCATGGAGTAGCAGGGCACTCTTCAGTTCCACCTGAAAGGAACGGGTGGGTACATTGAGATGATGTATTTCTTGAGGAATAGCTCATGTTAGAGATGATATTCAAGGTATGGTTTTATCTTGGGTACGGATAGGTTCGTAATAGTGGACGATCATAGCAAGGCTATCATATTCGTTGTTTTCGTGTCGGATGTATATTTTTTTTGAGACGTGTCACCTAGAAGAGGGTTGAGTCGCGATAATAGCTTGTGAATTAGACTTCATATAGTACAGTGGATTTAACGTTAATTGGTGAATGTGTGGAGAAAATACGTTGAGTAGAAAGCCACTAAGAGATAGGGATAGTGGAGCCAAAAAAATTTGCGAAAGAAATACTGCGAAGCTTTGGCACCACAAGTTACTTGGTTGTGTATATTGTTTTGTGTTTTGTGTGATTTACTTTAGCCACTTTTGCCATCGCATGGACTCTTAGGTATGGGACTAAGGGAGTATTTTGAGGATCTCACATCGATAATAAAGGCGGGGTATATCGGGGAGAATCGAATGGTGATAGTGCGGGGGCCAAAATTGGAGGATAAATATGGTTACGTAATTGATTATCAGAGCTTTGTGAAATTAGGCTCAAGTTAGAGGGTGTATGGGCACCCCGGAAGGAGCCAGAGCCCCTAATATGCAGATACTTAGCAGATTCGGGGAGAAGACGTAATGGCAATGATTTTGGGTATATTCCGGAGGAATGGGAATAAGTTTTCCCCCGAATTATGAAATGATTAAGCATGGGTGTTTGGAAGTGACAGTGAGGGTGTCACAACCTACAATTTGTTATCACTAGGATTAGTGAGTGAGACGGATATTAGTGGATGTGTTGGACATAATGGCCATAATATATATATTTAATTACCGTAGAATACCGGGGTTCTTTGTTGTTAACCACGAGAGAGTGGGGGGTTACACTAATAGGATGGTTAGATTATACGAGAGATTTATACTTTCGATGATTATGGGAGTAGTGTGGATGTTTTTCCAAGTTTCAAAGGTGTAGCTATAGTTGGGACTATAGTGAATATCTATAGTAAGACCGGGTGTTAACAGTACTAGGGTATGAATTATCGTTAATAGGTTTCACCTCTGATAAGGCCTAGCGTATATATACAGTAATGTATTTTAAAATGCGTTGCATGTTAATGTATTAATATTGTTAAATTGAAATCTCGAGGAGTAGGGACATTTATGATGTGATTCAGAGTGGTTGAACTTATAGTCGAGCGGGGAGATATAGCTCGGGTTTTACTTTCGCGCAAGGAAACTAGTGATAGTAATGGCGCGGTAGTATATGATGTATTTTTACATAAGAGTGGATATGTATAATTTTATTTCGAGAGAGGGGTATTTGGAATGTTATAACTAGGGGATTGAAGTTATATTACTGTTTAAGAGTTGGTAAAAGTCGTGTTTCATTTCGTGCGGTTAAGCACGAGTACAGGGTGTATGGGCACCCTGGTTAATTAATCTGATTGTTACAAACTATTCGCGATTAGAAGTGGGAGATATGGGTGTAAAATCTTAAGGGTAGGCAACTTGGGAGCTAGTCGATACTGGAAGTACTAGGTTTATCCGAATTCGAGGACGAAATTCCGTTGTAAGGGGGGAAGTATGGAACACCCCGTAAATTCAAAGACCTTTAATTAAATGAAATATTTGGAGAAAAAGAATTTACTTTATTTAGAGAATTAAATTCATGATTTGAGAAATTTGGAAAATTAAGGAATTTATTAATTTGGCAAATTGAGGATTAAATTTGGAATATTTTATGTTGCCTTTTTGAGGCCTTAAAGTTGGAAGATGTTATAAATTAATTCGTATGGCAATTTGGAGTGCACGGTTGAATCCAGATGGGTCAAAATAGTTGGAAATGGGTGGCCATGTGTATATATTGGGGCTCGAGACTTAATTAGACATAGTTGAGCTCCAAATAAATAATTTGGGCCCTTTTTAGGAGGCCCATAGACCCAAAAACGGGAATTGAGTTTTTAACCCTAAGTGTGTAAGGGTAAGGCAACTTAATGGGAGATAGCTTCAATAACAAGAGGAGATTCTTGCATTCAATCCAACATTCTCATCCAAAGGCTTTGATCCACAAATTGAGGCTAGTGGTTTAATTTGCAATTGTTAATTTTCATTTACCTATTCATATTAAAGGAGGTGACATGAATTAATATGTTAGGGTTTATGTTTCATTAGAAATTGGGGATTTTCATTATTGGAGTTATAAATATGTGACAGATGACAAGATTTGGTTGATTTGATGCTCTAAGTGATGTAATTTTTAGGGTTAGATTGAATATGATAAAAGGATGGATTTATGATGAATCTTAGAAAGTTTTGATGAAGATATTTGTACAGAATTGAAGTATTTACTGTTCTAATGGTGATTGTGCTCGTGATTGCCTATAGAAAATTGTGCTTTCAAACTTTTGTTCTCTGATACGTTTTCTCCAAAAATGGCTCCACAATGCCCCAAAATGGAATTTTAAAAATCTGGGCAGATTCGTGGGGAAAATTTAAGAAATATTTTTTTTAGTTTTCATTCTGTTGGAGATTGTCTAGATTGATAGGTGTGACTAATTACCATTGGATTAATTAGAGGATTAGTAAAATTAGAGAGATTAAGGTTAATGATTGAGTGATTGAAACCTTGTTAATTAAGTGGGGGAAACTTAATTGGATGAAATTGAACATTGAATTGGGAATATTAAATTTCGGGTCGAGAGAGAGAGTGCGGGCATAATTGGTAGGGTGGCACCAAAGTAATGATTAATTAATTAGTGTATAATTAATTGGAATAAAGTCGGACCATAGACTTATATGTTTTAGGGCTGTGTATGGGCATAGTACACCGGTATCCTGGATTTCTTTATATATACGAAGATGTGTAGTATATATATGATTTATAAATATTTGTGTGAATAATATTTATAGTAAAGCATACCCATTCTAGTGCAATCATGGAAGGTTACGCGATGTGGATGAATCCCCTCGCTAGTGAATGCAGGGTGAGTATAGTCCCCAGGTCAAAGCGTTCAGGTTTAGGAATGAGGCGCTTTGGTTATGATTCGGTCTCATTACCATGGGAAACTATGGCCGCCTCCACAGCGTTTGTTTATTTTCTGAAACGGGGAGCTAACCGTATCAGGGTTTCAGGTGGATTAGAATACCCGATTATGATAGCATCTAGAGAACACCTAATGAGTGACTACTCGGGGGATAGTATATATCTACGACATGTATTTATGAATGTTGTAGGATTAGTATGTATATATATGGTATAATTATATACGGAATAATATAGGATAACAATTGTACAAATAATATAACTTGTGAAACGGTTATATTGTATGGAATGGGAATTGATTTAAGTAGGTTAGAGTGAATAATAACTTATAACTAATATACGTGGTTTGAATTGTATAAGTGGTATAACTCGTGAGAATGTTATGTGGCATTTAGTGAGAAATGACTTAATTAAGTTAATGAGATTAATAACTTATAAAGTATACTAAACCCACTAGGGATAGAGTAGTGGGAAATCGTGGGATATATGTGACAAGACTAGTTAGGGGGTAGTTAGCTTGAAGGGGCAGATATAGTACGTTGGGCATGCATATTAGTGTAGGGGTGACGTATCCCCAAGAGAGTGTGTAACACTAACTTAAATATGGAGTGCATACTAGCATTTTAATTTACTGCATTTAAATTCACTTGCAAAATATTTTCAAAATGTTTTCGATTCTAACCTTTGCTATAAAATATTTTCAAAACCTTTTATGTGTCCAGCCACTGGGAGGCTAGAATTGTACTATTCCAGATGTTCCCAGCTGCGACACTTGTGGATGTTGCAGGACTTTGACTTAGCCGCTTCAGTCATTTCATTCCTAGAATAGGATGCAGTCAGTATTCTACTTGGGCATATTGCCCTAGTTGTTCCATTCATTTCAGTTAGATGATGTATTAAGTTATTACTCTTGTGATTCATTTCGTTATTTGATTTGTAGCCGGTGGTTATTTTGGTAAGGTATACACCTATTCCATCTTTTTTTCAGTATTGTTCATTTCAGTGATTGTATGATGGTTAGTTATATATTATTTCGCATGTTGTTGTTGGGAAGTTAAATAAAAAGATAAAAATTTGGCTTCATGTCTTTTGAATACTAGGTAGTTAGTAAGTTTTAAAAAGTTTTCTACAATGATGCTAAGAATAAACCAGATTAGATTCCTATTTAATTTGGTATAGAACTGATCACCCAGTATTTTATTAGGCGGGGTGTCACAATCCGATAATTACAAAGCACTAAAAGAATACAAGTTAATGAAATTATAAATCTTAATATTGTTTCAATTTCGGGACATGTCACGAACTTTGAATTAATGCTTAAAATGATTAAAATCCAAATTAACATGTTCACTAACCAAAAAACTAATTTTGATTCCAGTTTGATAATAGCAAAGCGCTAGAAGAATACAAGTTAACGACATTATAAATCTATATATTGTTTCGATTTCGGGTCATGTACATAGAAACTGATCAAGTCCAAATGAATTAAAAGCATTAAATTGTCATCCGATAATAATAAAGCACTAGAAGAATACACAGTACTGGTTATTATAAATAATTGGAATACTTATTACAAATCTAAAATTTGTGTAAAATTCGGGTTATCATGTAAAATGGATTGATATCCAATAGGAGCAACTAAGTCATCCACACTACTGGTTTTATGTTGTGGTGCGAGTATGACGATTGACCATGACTCCTTGTTGATATACTTTGAGTAAAACACTTGTTTGACCTTTTGAAAAGCACAAACAAATGGCTCATCGCTCACGTGCTCGTTGCTCTTCAATTTTTCATGTCTCTCTAGTTTATCCTCAACTCTTACCCAATCACAGTAAAACACAACCTATTTGAAGCATATATAGTCCAATTCAAATATATTTAGAATGACACCATAGTAAGTCATTTCGGCTTCAACGTTGTTTTTATCTTTCGCAATCACTCAAAAATAAGTAATTGCCTTGTATGAAATACCCGAGTTCTATACATTTGTATTTTTCTCGTACACCCTTGGACCGGATACTTAACCATTCAATCGATACTTTTTGTACTCGTTGATTAGGCACATATTCTTCACATTTATCCCCTTAATTTCGGTATTTTTATGATCCCGTGCAGTGTATTTAGCTTGGATTTGTCTCTTATTTATGCTACTAACCTTTTTTGGCAAGTATTTCGTGTTTTGTGTATTTCTCATGTGTTTTACAGGTATTTCACGCAAGTTAGTGCGAAGGAGAGCTCAAAACAGTGACAGAAACCAAGAAATGGAGAGTTGAAGGGCATTTTCGTAATTTTTCAGCCTTAGTCCGAAGGTGGGGCCAACTATAAAGTTTAAGATCACTAAATTACAAGAATACTGGAAAAAACGGCACCTCAATCCGAGTTACGGTGAAGAAGTTACGATGTTTTGAAGTTGCGCGATAATGAAGAGTCTGGATGTGCGGATTTCTATCATTAATTATGCAGATTTTATGGTGATTGGTTGGCAAAAACTTGTTCCACAAGCGAAATTTGATGTTAAATTCGTGCAACTTGGTGCTATAAAAGACCAAGCCCTACCTCATTTTCAGAGGAGGTTGAATTCTAGAGAGAAGGAGTCAAATTCTAGAGGGTAGGAGTAGGATTAGAGAGAGAAAGTTAGATTGTAGTTTTCTTTGGTAGAAGTTTTCATAAACCCTAGTTGTAAGTTTGAAGAAGAAGTTTTGCTGGATTCAAATTCATCTCTTTCTCCTCTTTCTAAGTACAAGTATCAATTTATATTCTGTATTTTATTTTTCCATTCAATTCTCAATTGTTTTGCAAATTGTTAACAATGTTTGTTAGAGTTTTCTTTTGTTTTCATCATGTTTAGCTAATTTTTAAGGGTTGGGATGCATGAACCCATCCCGATGTAATTTATCTACGTAGGAAATAGAATTTAAATTTAAATTTGAAAGAATCGTGTAAGATAAGTTCACAATCATCCTAGATCTTTTAATCTCTCTTGCCCTAGGTACTTGGGATATTTAAGAATATGATGTGCGTATAATTATTTAGCACCGCTTTATATTTATCTTTGATTTCATATGATGCGGGCTTGAACCTCATATATGTAATACTTAGGATCTATAAAGACTGGATTCATTCAAATTTATAATTTACAATTCTAGTATTCTAATGGGTAATTACTAGGGATTAAGGGATTGTATTCCAACCTATTTCCTCATTCATTTTAATTAGTTTTATAAATTTGTTCCAACTTATTTCCCCTTGTCAACCATCATCATCTTTTTCACTTTTATTTTAGAAGTAATAAATCAATTAAATTCTATAAAACACTCCCTGTGGATTCGATACCCAGACTTACTACTATACTCCATAAAAGTGTAGTTAAAAGTTTAGTTTTTTTTTGTATTGAGTTTGGAAGCCGATAACAACGACTAGCGTATTACATGGACGCTCGGTTTTTCTAGTTTGTTATAGATTATAATTGACTTACTGCTTCGTAAAAAAAAAATTAAAACAAAATAATAATAATAAATAAATAAAAAAGAAAAATGTGTGTCACGTTTTTTAATTGCCCACTTTGAAATGTCTTATTTTAACTCTTTTGGTGGCTTTAATTGTTATGCTAATAGTGAGGAGGAGGAGGCGCTCAAGACTTATGACCATTGGATCAATATCACTAAAAATGATTATAAAAAATACAAGCCTAGTGCTAAGAAACTCCAAATTTATCAAAATCAATTACTTGAAGAAGAAAGACTTGAAAAAGAATATCGAGAAAAAAATCGTTATTGGGAGCAAGAGTTAGATGCATTATTTGAACCCAGTGAGGATTTTTTTTCGATAGTTTTGAAGATGAAGTAAGTTTTCAACCAAATGAGGAATTCGAGGTACTAGAACCAAGCAAGCCTACTTTGGAAGAACTCTTTCTTGATATAAAAAAACAATCTGATGACCTTGTTGTTACCGAGTTGAAAATTACAAGAATTTGCAAGGAGTTGAATGATAATTTGGACAACTTAGAGAAGGTCGAGACTTGCGCTTCACCTAATACTTTTGAGAATGAAATCATTGATAGTGATCCAAGTTCTTTTGAATATCAACCTCTTATAAATATTTCAAAACCTATTGAGGTTGAAGATCATTTGTCTCCTTGTGTCCCCACTATTATCGAACCATTAAATCCATCACAAGAACTGGATGAATGTCTTGAGGATGTTGATCCGATTCTTGTATGGGAATGTTTTTTTGAGATGCTTCATCTTACGGGCCATACACTTAGACGTGTCACTCCACCAGATCCAACTGAAAATTTTAGAGGACAAGATCTTGAGAACATTCCATGGGACATAGGAGAACACTCCTTGAGCGTTAGCGAAAGAGAAAATTTAGAGGGTATCAAGAGAGATTCATTGGGTTACCTAGAAGAGAGCGAATGGCAAGACACGATAGATACATTTCTTCTAGGTGAGATAGAAACAAAGCAAGAGGGAGACCTAGAAGATTTGAGCTTAGCGGAATTTGAGATAGAATTCGGCTCGGTGAATGAGAACATCTCTTGAAATTGAATCATTTTGGGCCTCACTTGGTCACTTAGATGAGAGCGAGTTGAATGAAAGGATAGATAAATTCTCTGTTTCTGAACATGCCCCACCTCGAGGTCTCAGTGAAAATTTTTGGGGAGAAGATTTTGAGGACAAGCACTCTATGCTTAAATTATTTTCCAAGATGGACTCTTCCCTTTTGTATGCCCCTCTTCCCATTCTACTTGAACAATCTTTTAGAGGTGATTCTATTTTTCTTGGATCTCAATTGTACTTGTCCCACCTAGAATCCAAACCACCCATCATCCCGTTAAATTTTTTAATTGGTGATGGTTCATTTTTTCCATCCCACACATGCCTTCCGTTATTCAAACGGAATCTTTACTTTTTGGGAGGCATGCATTATAGTGAGGGTACACTATTAATCCCTCAAAGTCAAATTGTATTTTGGGTGGACCCTCAAATTTTTTGACTTCTAGTGTATGATTTATTAGCCGTTCAAATTGTAGGTTGTACATAATTAGTTTTTTTCTTTTTCTTTCTCTTTCCTTTTTTAATAGTGTAGTGTCAATAGTTAAAGATTTTGTTATTATTTTTGTTATGCTTGGTTCTAACATGTTTTGTAGATTTGATGGACTCGCACTCATCGGGGATCACTCCATTTGGGTAATATCTTTATTTTCCTCTCTTTATGTTGTGTTCTTAATTCGCATTGAGGACAATGCAACATTTAAGTTAGGGGGTGTGGGATATTCTTCCCGTTTATTGTTTAGATTCATTGATTCAATCACATGTTCTTTCCAAGTGTGTTTTTTAGAAAAGATTCAAAAAAAAAAAAGCCAAAAATATTTTTGTTCAAAATAAATAAAAAATGGAATTTAAATTTTTCAAAAATATCACTTTTATTCTATTTGAAGTCTCAAATTGTTAACAATCATAATGCACTAAGCCAAAATTGATCGAAGATGGAAATTGAAAGAAAATTGATGACTTTACGAATAAGTGTGGAGATTGATCAAACCCGGTGAGATTTCGAGCCTTTCAATTTTTTATGAGTTTTTAAATCAATCCGAGTTTATGATTAACTCAAAGTCCTTTTCAGCATTTTCATAAGTCGTTGATGATCTCAATCCTTTATTTTGATCGGTTATGGAAAATGTGTGAAATGTTGTCTCGAAATTCGTGCTAAATATATCTCTAAACTTAATTAATCTCGAGATGCATATGGTAATGTGATTAGCATTTTGGACAATGAAGTAGGCCCTCGTTTGTTACCCAAAAATATTAGCCATAAAAAGTTGTGAAAAACAAAATTATCCCTTTACAACCCAATTTGAGCCAAATAAAATTTATATTTTCGTTTGATAACCCGAAAAACCCAATTAGCCCGGAATTGTGAAAATTGAGAAAATTCATCAAGTAAGTCCAAATTGTGCAAAAAAAAAGGGGACAAGAAAAGAAAAATAGCAAAAAAAAAATGAAAAAAAATGAAAAGAGAAAAAAGAAAGAGAAAAATGAGCAAATGCCCGAAAAAAGCACAAATAGACATCATAAGAAAATTTTCCAATTCCGAACATTCCATCCATTCCCATTTTTACCCTTTACACTTTTTAACCCAAAAAGTCCTAACTGAGTCCGAATGGCGAAATTAATTACTGCGTGGAGAGCTAAGATGCAAAAAGATAATATGAGAGATTAAATGGTGTGAACTAGAGGTGATGTTTTCCATTTCCAAATAACTGTACTCCGATGATGAGATCTTTTCACCATATATTTCTTTCTTTTCAATTTTGTATGCATGAATTTGTGTCCATTATATTTAATCTTTATATCATGCATACCGAGAGAAAATAACCACAATCCGAGTGATTCGTTTGTGAGTGAATCCGTAAGAATTTGAATCAAAACGAATTTTCGGAAAGTAACGTAATGCTCAATCGGTGGAAGTTTGAGGTTTAATTTTTGGCTTTGCACACACACACTATGGTTTGAGACAGTTGAATATGAGTTGATGGTGATTATTTTTCGAAAATTTTAAATTGTACAATTTTTAAATATTTTGATATTTATTTGAGTCAACAAAGAATTTTGTGGGTGTATTCACTGCAAACCCTCACGAGACAAAACTCGTCCTACTAGGGTAACCTAGAGGTTTAAAGGCTTGTTGCATACGCTAAATGCAATCGCTTGCCTGCGAAAGTGGAATTTTATTTTAATAAAAGAATTTTCAAGAGTGGATTTTTGGTTAGATTCATTTACATTGCTCGAGACGCGCAAAGTTCTAAGTTAGGGGGTGTGATTAGGCACATATTCTTCACATTTATCCCCTTAATTTCGGTATTTTTATGATCCCGTGCAGTGTATTTAGCTTGGATTTGTCTCTTATTTATGCTACTAACCTTTTTTGGCAAGTATTTCGTGTTTTGTGTATTTCTCATGTGTTTTACAGGTATTTCACGCAAGTTAGTGCGAAGGAGAGCTCAAAACAGTGAAAGAAACCAAGAAATGGAGAGTTGAAGGGCATTTTCGTAATTTTTCAGCCTTATTCCGAAGGTGGGGCCAACTATAAAGTTGAATATCACTAAATTACAAGAATACTGGAAAAAACGGCACCTCAATCCGAGTTACGGTGAAGAAGTTACGATGTTTTGAAGTTGCGCGATAATGAAGAGTCTGGATGTGCGAATTTCTGTCATTAATTATGCAGATTTTATGGTGATTGGTTGGCAAAAACTTGTTCCACAAGCGAAATTTGATGTTAAATTCGTGCAACTTGGTGCTATTAAGGACCAAGCCCTACCTCATTTTCAGAGGAGGTTGAATTCTAGAGAGAAGGAGTCAAATTCTAGAGGGTAGGAGTAGGATTAGAGAGAGAAAGTTAGATTGTAGTTTTCTTTGGTAGAAGTTTTCATAAACCCTAGTTGTAAGTTTGAAGAAGAAGTTTTGCTGGATTCAAATTCATCTCTTTCTCCTCTTTCTAAGTACAAGTATCAATTTATATTCTCTATTTTATTTTTCCATTCAATTCTCAATTGTTTTGCAAATTGTTAACAATGTTTGTTAGAGTTTTCTTTTGTTTTCATCATGTTTAGCTAATTTTTAAGGGTTGGGATGCATGAACCCATCCCGGTGTAATTTATCTACGTAGGAAATAGAATTTAAATTTAAATTTGAAAGAATCGTGTAAGATAAGTTCACAATCATCCTAGATCTTTTAATCTCTCTTGCCCTAGGTACTTGGGATATTTAAGAATATGATGTGCGTGTAATTATTTAGCACCGCTTTATATTTATCTTTGATTTCATATGATGCGGGCTTGAACCTCATATATGTAATGCTTAGGATCTATAAAGACTGGATTCATTCAAATTTATAATTTACAATTCTAGTATTCTAATGGGTAATTACTAGGGATTGGGGGATTGTATTCCAACCTATTTCCTCATTCATTTTAATTAGTTTTATAAATTTGTTCCAACCTATTTCCCCTTGTCAACCATCATCATCTTTTTCACTTTTATTTTAGAAGTAATAAATCAATTAAATTCTATAAAACATTCCCTGTGGATTCGATACCCAGACTTACTACTATACTCCATAAAAGTGTAGTTAAAAGTTTAGGTTTTTTTTGTATTGAGGTTGGAAGCCGATAACAACGACTAGCGTATTACAAGGACGCTCGGTTTTTCCACTCGATCACTCGTGTTCCATGAATAAGGTTCTAGTGGCTAGATGAACAAGAATTGATGTCGCATCACCCTTCTTCGAGAGCTGAGATTATAGATAAATTAATTAGGTTAGTTTTAACTTTCTTGTAATGTGACATTTAATTAGAGACGTTTTCATTATAATTACCTCATGTGACACCCACAGCCTAAATTCGTTGTTTGATTATTCCATCGTTCTTCATCTTTTATTGTTACCACATGCATCATGTTTTCTGTATTGATCGAGACGAACGTATTACAAAATTGATCGTGTATAAAAATTAAAATAATGTAAAAGTTAAAATAATATAAACTTACTTTTTCCATTCTTCGACATCTTCATGTGTGTCAAATAGATAAGGACCTACTTGTTCATGTTATAAACTCATTAATTTCACTCGCTTGCCCATCAACTGACCACCCTCATCGACGAACTCATCACTGTTATCCACGCTGCTTAGGTCAGGCATATATTCCCGAGTGTTGATTGATGAATCCACAGTGATGTATTCCTTTGCAATTGATCCTTTAATGTATCGTGTATTCTTAACGTAATCTTTGAAAACTTTCATCAATATTTTAAACTGATACATCTACCAATATCTAACTGGGCCGGAAAGAAGTGCCTCGTCGCATAGGTGTACCAATAAGTGAACACTTATGTCAAAAAATAATGGCGAAAAGTACTTCTCCAATACACAAATCGCTTCAGTTATGGCTACTTTTGCAGCCACTATAAGATCTTGATTGACTACCTTCTGGAGCAAAATTGGGATACCCATAACTCATCCTCTTCCAAGTTATAGAATCAATATAATGACTTATGAGATTTTCCCCTACTTCTACCCTAGCATGCCAAGTCATTGCCTCCGCTATCCATGGTACTATGAAAAACCGCACCAATTTAAGCCCAAAGGGAAAATATTTCAAACTTATTAAGGCACTTTTGAGCTTGTGCCTTCCTTGCCATTAGATTGCACATATATAGGTTCATCGTATACCGGGCACCGATCGAGATTTCGAATCGTTCTTCATAGTAGGATAACTATTTGGAAACGTATTCTTCTTGGGTAGCAAGCCCTTCACCCAATTCAAACTTCCTGTTATTCTATTGCCAGACAAACCAAATTGGGTCTTCAAACTATGTGATCGAGGGCGAAAAGTAGCGTGTGTCAAACGCCGATCATTGTTTTCTGTTCACCTCCTCAATACAAAAACCTAAATTACAACTACACTTGCGATACACGTACAGCGGTAAGTAGGGTATCGAAAATCCACAAGGACGAGTTGCTAGAATTCAATTGATTTAATACTTCAGAATAAAAGTGCAAAAGGTGTATTACAAACTAAAAAGGATAAATATGCATAAAAGGGAAAATGATTAATCTAGGCAAGGGTATTGAAACTAGATTATGAAAACGAGTAAAACTATAGGTTGCGTCGAATATCCCTCACCTGGGTTAATTTGTATATAATGGTTACATGGGTCAATGAGTTATTACAAATGCGTCTTGTTTCGACAGTTAATTAAATCAAGGGTTGTCACTCCCCTAAATCCGCATAAAAGCCTAATAAGATTTTGGCGTCAACAAGTATCCCGAAAATTACTCACGCAAGGTCGTAAGCACGGGACATACATGATATGCCCCCGTCAAATCTCCTAGGCGTAATAACTAGGATAATGCACCCGAAATAAACCCATAAATCCTATCACCAAAGCCAAGCAACGCGTTAACCCGAGTGAGTTCCATTCAAACACAACCTAATTTAAATTACCTATAAAACATGTTAAAATGGGATAAATAAAGCGGTAAATAAATGCGATAAATCTATACTAGAAAGAAGTAAATGAAAGCAAGTAAACCTAATTTAGAAAGCATGTAAATTACACTACAAAGCAAGAAATAATGAAATACAACTATATTAAGTGGAGAGGGAAGATGAAAGCGCCAATTACAATCCCAAAAGGGTGTCAAACCAAGAGAGAAATGAAGATTGAGCTCTCAAACCCCTCAAAACCCTAACCTATCTAACCTAAAATCGTTTATATATGTTTATTACAAAAAAATTGGTATATATACTAAGTTGGAATTAAATTAGAAAAGAAAATAGAAAAGAAAAGAAAAGTCAAAATATTTGCAGAAAATAGGGGATCGGTCGATCGACCCCTTTGATCGATCGATCGATCAAGAGCAAAATTTCAATTGTCGAGTAGGATCGATCGATCGACTAAAATCAACTATCGATCGATCAACCAGGGTAGAGCCAAGCAGCACACTGCATTCTTTTCTTCCTCTTCTCCTCCTCTTTTGGTTTCATTTTTTTTCCTTCCACTGAAATTACCATAACTTCTTCGTTATGAATAGTATTTGCACACCATTCACGGCCACGCGAAGCTAGCGAGGAGGGCTATAAATTTCGTGCAGATGTTGGGCCAGGTGCCCAAGCTATGAAAAGACTAAAATGCCCTTGAACGTGCAGTTATGTACGAAAATCGAGCGAAACGCGTCTGAACTTCACACTTAGCATCCAATTACCTATAAAAGCTCCATTAACCCCTGAAAACATGTTAACGTAGAAATTCGAGGTTGTCTAGTTAACGAGCATAAATATAGGGAATAAGATAACCGAGATGGCTAAATGCGTCCGTTCGAAGGATGAAATACGCAATATTTGCGTATCATCACACCCCCTAACTTACACATTGCTAGTCCTTAATAATGAAATAGGATGCAACAAGAACTACAAGCAAACCAAGAGCAGGAAATAGTAAAAAAGTATGGTATAAAAGAAAAAAGGCCACTTTCGCTGGTGATTCGATTGCATCTATATTTATGCTCGTTAACCAGACAACCTAGGATTTTTACGTTAACATGTTTTGCAGGGGTTAATTGAGCTTTTATAGGTATTTGGATGCTAAGTCTGAAGTTCGGACGTATTTCGCTCGATTTTCATACACAACTGGACGTTCAAGGGCATTTCAGTCCTTTCAAAGCTTAAGCACCTGACCCAACATCTACATGGAAGTTGTATCCCTCATCGCTAGCTTCATGTGGCCACAAACGGTGCACGAATCCGATTCATAACGAAGAAGTTACGGCAATTTCAGCGGAAGGAAAAATAATGAAACCAAAAGAGGAGGAGAAGAGGAAGAAAAGAATGGAGTGTGCTACTTAGCTCTGCCCTACTTGATCGATCGATCGACGATTCTGGTCGATTGATCGACGATTCTGGTCGATCGATCGATCCTTCTCTGCAGTGGAAATTTTACTCCTGGTCATTTTGATAGCGTACGAGAAGTGTGCGCGTGTAAAGTGCACAGTCATTGTTTTCTGTCTCGCCACGACTATACAAAAACTTAAATTACTACTACACTTGCGGGGAAAGCACAACGGTAAGTCGGGTATCGAGAGATCCACTGGGACGAGTTGATAGAATTCAATTGATTTAATATTCCAAAATAAAAGGGAAAAAGGTGATTACAAACTAAAAAGTAAAAGATGCATAAAGGGAAATGTTTAACTAGGCGAGGGAAATGAAACTAAATTATGAAAGCGGTAAAACTATAGGTTGCGTCGAATATCCCTCACCCGAGTTAATTTGTATAAAATAGTTACATGGGTCGACGAGTTATTTAGAATGCATCTCGTTTCGACATTTAATTGAATCAAGGGTTGTCATGCCCCTAAATCCTCATAAAATCCTAATAAGATTTTGGCGTCAACAAATATCCCAAAAACTACGCGCGAAAGGTCGTAAGCAGGAGACATACATGATATGCCCCATCAAATCTCCTAGGCGTAATAACTAGGACAATGCACCCGAAATAGACCCGTAAACACTATCACCAAGCCAAGAACCGCGTTAGCCCGAGTGAGTTCCATTCAAACACAACCTAATTTAAATTACATAGAAAGCATGTTAAAAACGCGATAAATAAAGCGGTAAAAAAACGCGATAAATCTACCTAGAAAGAGATTAAATCAAAGCATGTAAACTAATTAACAAAGCATGTAAATTACACTTTAAAGCAAGAAATGATGAAAACAAGATATATTAAATGGTAGGGGAGATGAATAGTCAACTTACAATCCAAATGGGGTGTCAAACCAAAGAGAAATGAAGAAGAACTAACCAAATCACCCATACCCTAAGCTATTCAACCCTAAAATCGTGTATATCTATTTATTACAACAAAATTTGGTTTATATAGTACATGGGAATTAAATTAGAAAAGAAAAGAGAAAATAAAATAAAAGAAAAAATATCTACAGAAAATAGGGGATCGATCGATCGACCCCTTTGGTCGATCGATCGATCAAGAGCAAAATTTCAACTGTAGAGCGGGATCGATCGATCGACCAAAATCGTCAATCGATCGATCAAGCAGGGGAGAGCCAAGCAGCACACTGCATTCTTTTCTTCCTCTTCTCCTCGTCTTTTGGTTTCATTATTTTTCCTTTCGCTGAAATCGCCGTGACTTCTTCGTTATGAATCGGATTCAAGCACCGTTCGGGGCCATGCAAAGCTATGAGGAGGGCTACAACTTTTGTGTAGATGTTGGGTCAGGTGACCAAGCTATAAAATGACTAAAATGCCCTTGAACGTGCGGTTGTGTACAAAAATCGAGCGAAACACGTCCAAACTTCACACTTAGCATCCAATTACCTATAAAAGCTCAATTAACCCCTGCAAAACATGGTAATGTAGAAATCCGAGGTTGTCTGGTTAACGAGCATAAATATAGGGAATAAGATACCCGAGGAGGATAAAATGCATCCGTTCGGAGGATAAAATACGCAATATTTGCGTATCATCACACCCCCTAACTTACACATTGCTAGTCCCTAGCAATGAAATAGGATGTAACAAGAACTATAAGCAAACCAAAAATAGGAGATAGTATAAAAGTATGGTATAAAAGCAAAAGGCCACTTTCGCGGGAGATTCGATTGCATTTAGCATATGCAATAATCCGTTAAACCCCTAGGTCAGCCTAATGAAAGAGTTCCGTCTCGTGAGGGTTTTTAGGGATGATACCCATAAACATCACATGGTTTCCTCAAAATATGTCCAAACCAACATGCGACAAGCCCAACAATACCGAAAAGGATTTCATACGCATTATAAGCAAATTGAATGAATTCAAACAAAAGTCTAAATCATTAACATTATAGAATGCACCTCATAGAATTGAAACCCTAAAATGTGGGAGGGGAGCGAGCACATGCAAAGTGTGATTTGGAGAAAAACTTATATAAGCCGGATAAACATTAAAGCAAGCATACATTAAATCATCACGGGCATTATACTCATCAAGTGAATTCACTCGAAACAAGGAGGTAACACACGGAACATGCCGGCATAAAGTGTGAATGTAAATGAAAATTAGGCCGCACACATGTCACAAATGAAGAACGCTATATATAAACTGAAAAACGGTAATCTCAATGAAAGGATACTGCACACTAAAAGAGGCGAAATGCATTTTCGCAGATTATCAAAGCTATTTAAACTTTTAAAATACATCAACCTAAGAGCTCATAGGACTTGTATAGGGTTATAATGTAGGTTTGGCTAGGGTATGAAATGAAGTAATGTATATACGAATTCAAAGTGTTCGGGATGAAAACTCGGGATAATGGGATAATGCGGGCAATAATAAAATTGGAAAACAAGTTCCAAAACGGCATTAGATATATCATCAGGGAGAGTAATCAAAGCTTATTGAACTATATACAACATTTACAACTTTCTCTTTCTTTTCTTTTCTTCTTTTTCTCATTTTTCTTTTATTTTCTTTTGCTTTTTTGCTTTCTCTTTTTCTTCACTTTCTTCACATCTCTTTTCTTTACTTTTCAAACTCTCATATGCCTAAATTGCAACCGACATCATAACAACATCATTCAATCCCAAGTAACATCCCAAACAAAGGTATGGAAAGTGTATGCATGGTCTAAAACTCCGATTTATAGTTGGTTATGGGAATGGGGTATGAAATGAAAGGCTACATTTAGGCTCAAGGGGGTTAACGAGGGTAAACATATAAGGGTGAGGTCAAGGCTAATTTGGGTGATATAACAAAGAATTCCTATGATCATTTCATAAAATTTTACACAACTCTCGAATCAAATCATTATATGAAAATCATGATCAAGTAACACATTTCAAGTATGAACTCAATTAATGAACGATCAAATGAACGAATAGTGAGATTACCAACGAATTCAATGTTTTCAATGAGAAAAGAATAGTGTATACACTCACACACGACGAAAGTACAAAGCTTACTCAGTGTAAGTATATACAATGCAACAAAAGATTACTGAGTTATAAAAATCTTAAACCAAATCAATAGAACAATAAAAGTGCATGTGCTCACGGGATAAAGTTTAATTCATGAAGTTATTCATAATATCAATAAGTGAGACTAAAGACTAACAACTTCTAAAATCGAGAACATGCATCATTGGGTTGTCTATTGGATCGAGCAATTTATCATCAGAAACAAGGGAAAAATGCCCAAAAAAGGAGAAAAAAGAAAGAAAATCATTTTGAAATTTTTAATTTTTCTAAGAAAAGCATACTAAGTAACTAATAAGTGATCAAAAACATGGACTAAAATAAATAAATGGATAGAATATCCCACACCCCCTAACTTAAAACTTGACATTGTCCTCAATATGAATTAAGATCCAAGTTAAGAGAGGAAAAGAGCGATATTACCCAAAATTGGAGCGATCCCCATAAGAACAAGTCCAATGAATCTACTAAACAAGTTAGTACCGAGCATAGCAAAAATAAATAACAAAGAGTTAAATAATTACACTAAACTAAATTAAAAAGGAAAGAAAAAATAAAAAGCTAACAATATACAACCTACTATTTAGGCCTCACACTAACTGTATACTAGAAGTCTAAATAACTGAGGGTCCACCATAAGAACAATTTGACTTTAGAGGATAACTGGTGTACCCTCACAAACAAGCATGCCTTCCAAAAAATATGAATTCCGTTTTAACAACGGAAGGCATGTGTAAGGCGTAAGAAATGAACCATCGCCAATTAAAAGTTTTGGTGGGACGATGGGGGGTTTGGATTGAACGGGCGACAAAAACATGTGGGGACCGAGAAAAGCCGAATATCCTCCCAAGGATTTTGAAATTGGAATGGGAGGCAACGAACACAAAGGCAAAGATGCGATCGTGGAAGGCGACTCGAGCAAGTACTCCTCATCGGCGAAAATGTTTAAAACATTAAAGTTTGAAATCGAATCATCGGGTACTTGTGACGGTGTGATAATAGAGAATGAAAATGGGGATGAAAGAAATTCAAACTCATGAGATGAATCATCATCACATGAAGTTTGAGTTTCGAAGGAAATAATATCATTTTCAATGAAATGTTCTTCTTTGGGAGCCAAAGAAGAAATCATTTCATTGCAAATAGATATTACATCATTTTCATCCTCGCTTTCAATATCTATTATGAAATGGGCAAAGTCTAGAATGGTTTGTTCCAAAGTAGGCACAAGTACCTCATTTGGTTCAAAACATTCCTCGACCTCGAAAGTCTCGGAAGCAAAATCGTCATCAAAATCAAAAAGTAAATCCAAGTCATGTTCCCACGAACGATTTTCTTCCCGATAACGATTTTCAATTTTCTCATTCTCATACATACGCAAGCCCTCACCGAAAGTCATAGGTCGAGGTGCGGATACATGAAAATGGGAACTTTGAAAATTACCATCGGACTTAAACGAAAACTCATTATTATAGGAATTTTGAAAACTATTCAAATTCGTTTCAAAATTCCTATTATAAGGAGGTAAAGGCCCAAAATCATTGTCATCATCATCAAAATTCCAATAACTAAGTTTTGACTTTTGTTATACTCGCCCAAAGTCATATTTGAATTTGTTATACTTTTGGATTCTAAGTATTCACCGAAAGTCATAGGTTTGTGAGAATTTTGAGAATTAAAACAATGATTACCGAAAGAATTGGAATAAGACATGCTTACCCCAAAAATGGCCCGAAGTGGCGGAATCCACAAAGTAAGTGTGCGTGGGAAAAATTTGAGCGTTTCTAAGTGCTCAAATGTGGAAGACCTGCAAAATATTAGGAAATAATACAAATAGAAAGAAAATACTATGAAATACTAAATCAAATAAAGTCTAAAACAATATAGTCAATGGCAACGGCGCCATTTTGATAGCGTGCTAGAAGTGTGCGCGTGTAAAGTGCACTTCCGCTATTTTCTATCTCGCCGCGACTATACAAAAACCTAAATTACTACTACACTTACGGGGCAAGCACAGCGGTAAGTCGGGTATCGAGAGATCCACTAGGACGAGTTGTTAGAATTCAATAGATTTAATATTCTGAAATAAAAGGGAAAAAGGTGATTACAAACTAAAAAGTAAAAGATGCATAAAGGGAAATGTTTAACTAGGAGAGGGAAATGAAACTAGATTATGAAAGCGGTACACTATAGGTTGCCTCGAATATCCCTCACCCGAGTTAATTTGTATAAAATGATTACATGGGTCGATGAGTTATTTAGAATGCGTCTCGTTTCGACAGTTAATTGAATCAAGGGTTGTCACGCCCCTAAATCCACATAAAAGCCTAATAAGATTTTGGCGTCAACAAATATCCCGAAAATTACGCGCGAAAGGTCGTAAGCAGGAGACATACATGATATTCCCCGTCAAATCTCCTAGGCGTAATAACTAGGACAACGCACCCGAAATAGACTCGTAAACACTATCACCAAGCCAAGCAACGCGTTAACCCAAGTGAGTTCCATTCAAACACAACCTAATTTAAATTACATAGAAAGCATGTTAAAACGCGATAAATAAAGCGGTAAAGAAACGCGATAAATCTACCTATAAAGAAATTAAATCAAAGCATGTAAACTAATTAACAAAGCATGTAAATTACACTACAAAGCAAGAAATGATGAAAACAAGCTATATTAAATGGTAGGGGAGATGAATAGTCAACTTACAATCCAAATGGGGTGTCAAACCAAAGAGAAATGAAGAAGAACTAACCAAATCACCCAAACCCTAAGCTATTCTACCCTAAAATCATGTATATCTATTTATTACAACAAAATTTGGTTTATATAGTACGTGGGAATTAAATTTGAAAAGAAAAGAGAAAAGAAAAGAAAAGGCAAAATATCTACAGAAAACAGGGGATCGATCGATTGACCCATTTGGTCGATCGATCGATCAAGAGCAAAATTTCAACTATCGAGCAGGATCGATCGATCGACCAAAATCGTCGATCGATCGATCAAGTAGGGGAGAGCCAAGAAGCACACTGCATTCTTTTCTTCCTCTTCTCCTCCTCTTTTGGTTTCATTATTTTTCCTTCCGCTGAAATCGCCGTGACTTCTTCGTTATGAATCGGATTCGCGCACCGTTCGGGGCCATGCAAAGCTACGAGGAGGGATACAACTTATGTGTAGATGTTGGGTCAGGTGACCAAGCTATGAAATGACTAAAATGCCCTTGAACGTGCGGTTGTGTACAAAAATCGAGCAAAACACGTCCAAACTTCACACTTAGCATCCAATTACCCATAAAAGCTCAATTAACCCCTGCAAAACATATTAATGTAGAAATCCGAGGTTTTCTGGTTAACAAGCATAAATATAGGGAATAAGATACCCGAGGGGGATAAAATGCATCCGTTCGGAGGATAAAATACGTAATATTTGCGTATCATCACTATGCAAACCAACCATGGACTGTAAAGTTGTTTGATCCTTATCACAACCAGAGTACAAAGACTGGATTGCCTTAAATTTTAAACTTTGGTAGTCATCGTCAAGGTTTATCCTGATATTTTCATGAGCATCTTAACCTTATATATCGGCAGTGACCTCATTTTCTTCCACTTCATGAACTCTATATATGTCATCAATTAAATCCTCTGGCATATTATAATCTACATTATCCTCATTCCATTGTGCATCTATCCTACTTGTTGAAGGTCATTGTGAAGGTCTCTTAGGGATAGAAGGAACATTCGATTCCCCGTAAAAAATTCAAAATCGATAATTATCTTGCATACTCCATCTTATTAAATGTAGTTCAATTATTTTCCACTCAAACATCTTACCATTCCTACACTTAGTACACGGACACGGGAACTCTTCATCATTATGAAATCTCTTTATATATTTCACAAATTCATTAGCACCTCTGCAAAATACATCCCCTGGTCTATTTATCACACCCATACACTCTTTATATAGTGGATATCCCATCACATCTACTACAAATAATCACCTATTATGGGCAAGAAGCGTATATTCATGGATTAGAATAAACAGTAGTGTGAAAATTTAGTTCCAGTAAATGATTTACTACAAGATTGACATTTCATCTTTCAGTGTTATATTATAAAAATAATATGAATCCTATTTCCTACAACTCCTCTGAAGGGTAAGTGGTCTTATCCCTTTCAAGACTGCATTTTTCTGTAATATACTTAGTATCTCATACACATTGATTTGAGAAAAAATTGGAATCATATCCCCTTAGTTATCCAAGTACATGACATATATTCATAAGTACAAGTGTTATGTCAATTTATCAATTTAAATAACACTTAACACTGCATCATCTAGTATGTACCCAAAGAACATTAGGAGACGACAGTAGAACTTCCCCACAAAGTATCAAGTTTAAGCCACTAAGAATATTATTATGCAGAAACTATGCCATCCTAAACTGTCCAAACGGGACAATTAGAGAGATCTCATTACAGGGGTAATGACTCTCGAATGGGTCTAAGGGTGATTGAATGCGTACGCATGAGAACTAAAAGGATAGTATTTATGCGCACTATTTGTAATTCAAAGTAGTTATGAATTACCATGGTAAGTATTTTGGATACCACATTCTAGGACCCCCTAAGTCTCTCCTTAGACCCCTAGCACTCCCCCTTTCCACCGTAAACCTAGGTTGCACTTCGAGTACCGATCAAGAGACCATCGGGCGCCCCCGAGACCCATTTGACTCTAATCAACTCTTTTGTTAAATCTAAAGCTCTTTGAATCTTTAAAGGGCTCTGAATATCCTTTCCAACGGTCCATTTCGTGCACGAATCGACATAACGATTCAGATGAACAGACAATTTCACTGCAAAAAATTGATTCAAAGGCCATCGCCCCCCCCCCCCCCCGAGCCCCGAGTTGAACCCAATCAACTTCACCATCAGAGTGAAAGCTCTTTGAATATTCTAAGGACGCTAAAACCCCTTTCCAAAGGTCCACCTTGTGTGAGAAACAGCAAAACCGTTCGGATGAACGATCAGTTTTCCCCCTAAAAATCGATTCGGAGGCCACCGGGCGCCCCCAAACTTCGTTGGACCAAAGTCAACTCTTCAGCTCAAATGATACTGAATGAATCTCCAAAGGGCACTGAATACCTTTTCTAACGATCCATTCCATGCGCGATTCTGACCTACGGTGCGGACGAACGATCCGTTTTACTCTGAGAGGTTGACTAAGGTCAAATTTCCAAACCAACCAAAACTCTTTGGAATTTCAAAGTACATCTCTTAAACTTTCCAACGGTCTATCCCGTGCACAATTCTAAGTTACCAAAAGGATGTACGATCCATTTGTGTCTAGCAATCTCCCGTCTAAAGGACCGACGTGCGCTTTTGAGCCACATTTGACCCAAAGTCAACTCCCTGACTCGGGAGCGATCCAAAGGAATCTCTAAGGACTCTGAAAATACCTTTCTAATGGTATGCCCCATGCGCGATTCGGGTCAACGGTTTGTGTGCTACCATCAGTTTTCTAGAAAATTTTGCACGAGACTGCCAATTGGCAGGCTCTGAACCCTGCATATCGGTACAGTGTCAAGGGTGACCTGCCGATAGTCACCCCCTGGGGTAGGTCGATCGGCACCCACCTTCTGTCCTATATATAAGGGCTATGACCTCACTCCCAAGAGGACTAAAAAATCCATCAGCATCAGTGATGTCAGCAACATTCTCTAGATATCAAGGAAGTTCCATACGAGAAATCCCATTCAAGCCTAAATACCCATCATTTTCACACCCAATTTGGCAAATATCCTTCTCTCTCATCAACATTCAAAGGATTTCATCCAATATCCAAGCTCAAGATCCAAGGAAGGTCCAATTCCTTCCCCTTCTCTTTTAAATCTCTTGTTTTTGCATAAGTTACATTAGATTCATAATATAGTTTCATTTTAGTTCATACATATTAACATCTACGCTTTTATTGGTATATTACACATACTTTATTTTTCATAAAAAACACAAAAATAAATAAAAAAGGGTTACACCCATAAATTCTGAACGGAATTATCCACCACACTTTTTCCAAAACCAAAAATACATTTTCTAACCGTACACACCTAATAAAATTACGTTCGAATCTATGGGATCCCATCCCTATTCCACATTCGAACTACGTGGACTTTGATGGCTTTACAGGCTACATAGGTGTCTAGGATTAAAATCCTAGACTCGAGTCCAATTTTCTAATTTTCCAATCTCCCTTATTTTTCAAATTTCTCAAAATCTCTCATTTTTATCATACATATAATAGCTTGTTCGCGTTTTATCTCACACATATTATCGTTTCCCAATAACAATCAGTATCTCGATGAACGCTCATATTCTATCTTCTACATTTATTATTATTTTGGGAATATTCATGTGGATGACATCACCCTATCTTTTCCATGGTATGGGTCTAACGATTCCAATATCCATTATATAACTTGGATCTATTGGTTTCGTATGCATTAGTTTGTCCTTGATGCCACTCTCTCGAAGTGGAAACATGTTCTTTTGCCTGTTTTTAGCAAAATAGACCGGCGACTCCATCTCTTACATTCACCCCCACACCGACGACGGTCGAAGCACCTTTTTGAAGAGAAGGGTACGAGACCATGACACAGTTCTTCCTCGAGGGATCCTCCTCCTTCCCCCTGGAACGAATGTTGCGCCGCCTGGGATGGCCACAGTGGCGACTCCAATGGGGACTATTTTTAAGAGGGCTAGACTCTATTTATATGGATGTTTTATTTTCTTATATATCCCTCCTATGTTCCTCTTTATTATTCATATGTACTTCATGCTTATGCTACTATTCACAAACTTGTAAAATATTCTCCATTTACACTTCACACCACGTGCACCTAGGATCACGTATATCCATATGTTGCACACATCACTTAGAAATCCATGCTTAGGTGTCACCAACACACACCTCCACTTGTATACATCCATGATTACTCCTCACACACTCACTTGTAAATAGTTACACATCACTTATTCATGCTTGGTATAGCTTTACTATTGGTACTTGTACCTTGCTCCCTGTTCGGTATGATCAAGAAAAAGATAATCTCTCCAAAAGATACTGAGAAATGAATTATGCATGATTCACACAACATCACCAAAGATCATTGTTATTGACCAAATTTTGTACCATAACTGGAGAGTACTTTGTGATGGGCACTGGTCCGACAGGTCACAGTTAGCCTAAGCGATATGACTCTCACCTTCCATTGGCCAAGTACCTTCGACGTATATCGAACGATTCCCCTCATCGTATCGCTTGACCAAAGTCATAACAGGAGGTATATTACAAGGAACTCGTTCACGTACGTCGAGTATATCGAATTCTCTCTCATACGTACCGTCCCCATGAGGTATATAGTGAGGCAATTCATGTACACTTAGGTATATCAAATGTCCTATCCACACGTACCAATTGCCCTCAAAAGTATGACGTATATCGTGGAAGTCACGCCAAAGGGGGTAACCCTTTCCAATTCACCCAACCAACCGCATACCCGCATTTAGGTGCCAAGCCCAGGACACACATGTTAGATTGTCGATTTTGAACGAAACTCTAACGAAATTCTGGGTCGACCTGCCGCCCAAATTTTTGCGCAATTTTTAAAATGGGACCCTGCCCGTGAGCCTGGTTACAAGTCCAACCATAGCTTTACATATATTGCGAACCCAATTTTTCCAGGCTCAGGTCCCGCCCGACACTTCATTTTGCATTTAGGTAAACTTAATACAAGTGAGAACCTCATAAACATAATAATTATGCTAAGACCCGTCTCTAGTTTTTTCCTCTCTTTTTTTCCCAAAAAGTGTCCAAAAACATTTTTCCTCTTTTACCAAAAATACCAAAAACATTTTCGTCTTCATCTTCTCCAAAAATATCAAAAATATTTTCCTCCTTTTCCAAAAATAACTAAATTTTCTTTTTCTTTTTCGAAAATAAATTCCAATTTTTTTCCTTCTCAGGTCGATCACATATGCTTGGCCTAGCACCCTATTGGCTCTGGTCTTCAGTCAAACTGCCCCGAAGTTATGTCAGTCCCCTTACTTCCTCTGAGTCTGAGACTCACCCGCCTTCCATGGAGAACAAAGATCAAGTGCCGAATGTACATCCAGATCTGTTGACGGTTTTGGCTTATCTCACTGCCAAAATTGACAACCTTCAAATCGAGGTTTATGAGATGCAAAGAAACCGGGTCCCTATCCCCGAAGATCCTGAGGTCATTTTCCCTATCGCCATAGGTCCGCCTGCACTCGAGCCTATCTAGGTTCCTAAAGAATACCATCATGCTCCATGTGTTCCTCCAGCTAATGGGCCTCCACCAGCCCAGCTTCCTATGCCAAACCTTGCTCAAACCAGGGCTAATTTACCCGTAATTGTTGATCCGAAAGAGGAAGAACTACATAAGGTCAAGGAAGACCTCAAGATGTTAACCAATAAATTTTACCAAGTTAGAATCTCTGGGAACTACATGGACTAAACCCACATGTCTCCCTATCCTAAAGCTAGGTTACCAAAAAAATTCAAGATTCCCAATATCGAGAAGTTTGGAGGCAATAGACCCCTGATCATTCATATCTGTAGCTATAACCGAGCCATTACTCTCTTAGGGGCTTCTGGAGAAATAATGGCTCAGTTGTTCTAGCAGACTCTGAAAGATAGCGCCCTCTATTGGTTCCTATCCCTTAAAGAATCCAGAATTCGTAGTTGGGAAGACGTTGCCCGTGAGTTCATGTCACAGTACAAGTATAACGAGGAGCTAGAGGTTACCTGTCGTGACTTAGAGATACTTAAATAGAATCCTTGGGAATCAGTTAGAAACTTCATAGCAAAATGGAGAGAAAAAGTAGCTACCATGACTAATAGGCCTTCCGAAGAAGAACAAGTCAGCATTGTGAAGAAGAAATTTATACCCCATGTCCGAGAAATAATGGGAGGAAAATACTACATTCAATTTTGAGCCCTCCGAGAATCAGGAATAGAAATTAAAGAAGGTCTTGCTAAGAGAGAAGTTGAACATAAGAAAACCTCTGGACAGTTTTCTTTTAGAAAGTTTGAAAAACCTGCTAGTACCATAGTTTCTACTATTAACATCTCTCAGCCTGTCGCTTCGTGGGAACCAGAAAGTCGCCTAAACCTAATCCGAAAGGAATATATTTCACGTCACGCTCCTCTCTCCAAAGTCTACCAATCTCTCTTAAATCGAAATGTGATCAAACCCTTGGACCCCCGTCCATTACCAAACCCACTTCTGGAAAAATTCAAACTTGATGCCTTTTGTGACTTTCACTAAACTGCTGGCTATACCACCGACCAATGTTTCCATCTTCGAAACACGATCCAAATCCTGATTAACTAGGGTATCACCGCCCCACCACCTAATCCTAAACCCAACACTACCCATAATCCACTCCCGAATCATGCAAACGCCGTCTTCCTAGAGGAAGACTCAGAACTCGACCCATTTACCCAAATCATGCCAAGTAAATCACCTATCATACCCATATACTATCCTAAATCTCTCCAAACATGCCCCTATTTTCTCTTACACCCTACTAGCCTTGCCGATCACACCTTATCATTCCTCACTAGAGCATGTATCGCTGTTCGTACCCGTTCTGGAGTTAAAGATATAGAATTATCAAAAGTGCTGAACTAACTCCTAGAGTTCGGGCTGAAATTTCCCTCCCAGATGACTATCAGAGATTCAGTGGGTTGTTCTTAGAAGCTCAAAAATGGTCCCGTGAGTCAGACAACTGGGTAGTACCAATCGGTAAAGTCAGTCTAGATGACCTGGTCCAGATCATGGAAGATTTGTTTCGATGGACGGGTGATATTTGTAGCATATTCAAGTTGCTCGGCACTTTGAAATTATAAGGGCACCTGGTCCCTTCAGTCCTATATTTCCCTGCCAAATGGAAAGAGTTATATGAAGAGGCCATAGAAGGTGTAGAGTGTATTAACTTTGCATGGAAAGATAATATAGTTGCCACCGGATGGGGAGACGATTCCTAAGAGCCAGATTCAGGAAGGACAAGTCTGATAGACAACCTATAGGGAGTGATGTCATTCGAGGAGCGATTAGGAGAGATCAACCAGGTAGCTGAGCAACCTGATATCGATGAAGAAATAGGGTTTTTATTTTTCCTCTCTTTCGTGAACCACATGACCACGTCGGGGAGTAGGCCTGTCAATGGGTAGGGTCTAGACCCGATCCGAACCCGACACTTTTAATAGGGTCTGAGCATTTTTTTGAACCCGAGACCCGAATACCCGATTATTAAACGGGTAGGGTTTGGATCTTATACAAGACCCGGACCCGAAGACCCGACTCGAATATATTATTATTATCTATTAAATATATATTTTATACCCCTTCCCTTAGTGTTAGTAGACTGTTTATTACCCTTAGATCTTTTCTAATCTAAGGGTCAAAAGTGAGCCGCTTTCTTTAACCCTAACACAACTAACATAACCCTCATTTCTTTTACTCTAACCGTTTGTCTCATATCATCACAAGACAAGCTCTCTTCTCTCTCTTCACAGCCAAACTCGTCCATCTCTCTTCATTGCCAAGTTCTCCATTTTTGTCACAAGACAACCAAGGTAAATGCTCATTTCTGCTCTCGCCCATTTCTGCTCTCTCTCTCTCCCCCCATTTCTGCTCTCGTCCCCATTTTTGCTCTCTCTCTTGTCCCCATTTCTGCTCTATTTTTTTTCTTAAGATCTGTAATTGTTACTAAGATCTGTAATTGTTAAGCTCTCCATTTTCTTAAGATCTGTAATTGTTAAGATCTGTAATATTTTTTTTTTGTTAAGATCTCTCACAAGACACATATATAATTGTTACTAAGATTTTTAAGTATCTAAGATCTGTAAGTATCTAAGATCTGTTAGGGTATTCAAGAGCTGTAATTTATTTATAGTGAACATATGTAATTTTTTTTTTACAGTTAACATATCTAAGATCTGTAAGTTCACCTTTTTTTTTACAGTTAACATATCAAAGAACATAATTTTTTTTTACAGTTAACATATCTAAGAACATAATTTTTTTTCGTTTTTTTTAACTCATTTACATTTTTTTCAGTTTAGATATGTAATTTATCTACAAATTTTTTTATTTATTACAGTTAACATATGTTGAAACACTCATTGCTGTTATAATTTAAAACTCATTGCTGTTATAATTTAAAACTCATTGTTGTTATAATTTATTTATTACAGTTAACATATGTTGAAACACTCATTACAGTTAACATATGTTTTGTTGTATTTTTTTTCTTTTTTTTTTTGCAGAATTTCAAATGACTATGGACCCCCCTATTGGAGGTAGTTCCGGTGGTGGAGATACGACAAATGAGGAGGCACCGAAAAGTGTGGATGGTCAACTTATAGAATCCAAGAGACGACTAACCTCTTCGGTATGGAACGACTTTACTAAAATTAAAACTCATAGTGGCATAGATGTTGCAAAATGTAATCATTGTTTTAAACATTTATGTGGAGATAGTACTAAAGGGACGAGCCATTTGATAAAACATTTGAAAACTGCATGTAAAAAAATAGGGCAAAAAGATGTAAGTCAAGAGAAGAGTAGAAGGGACCTTGCAATCATGATTATTAAGCATAAATATCCGCTTAACATTATCGAGCATGAGTTTTTTGAGATATTTGTTAAGGGTCTTAATCCCGAATTTAAACTTGTCTCTCAAAATACAATTAGGTTCGATATCATAAGTGTGCATCACGAGGAGAAAGATAAAATCTATAGTATTCTTGATGAACTAACTTGTAGAATCACATTTACAACGAATTTATGGACTAGTGACCACCAAAATATTGCATATGCATGTCTAACGGCTCATTTCATTGATGATGATTGGAAATTGAAAAAGAAGATCATTAACTACAAATCCATTGAATATCCACATGATCGTGAAACACTCTATAGGTTCATTTACGATTTGCTTTTAGAGTGGAATATAGATAAAAAGTTGTTTTCAATGGTTGTGGACAATGCAACGGCAAATGATGTTATGGTTAGACAATTGCAACGTTGTCTTTGTGATAAGGCATTGCTCCCTTTAGGTAGTGAGGCATGTGCGTTGTAGTGCACATATTCTTAATTTGATTGCACAAGATGGTTTAAAGGCAATAGGGGGACTACTTAATAAAATTCGAGACACCGTGAGGTACTTAAGTAAGTCTCCCTATGGAAAACAAAAATTCGATAATGCATGCAATCAAGTTAAGTTGAAGTGCAAGAAAAAAGTGCCTATAGATGTGCAAAATAGGTGGAATTCCACCTACGAAATGCTTGAGGCGGCCATTACATTGAAAGAAGCCTTTTGTCATTTGAGTGAAATTAATAGGAGTTATAAACACAACCCTTCGGATGAGGATTGGCGTGTCGCAAGTTTGGTGAAAGATTGTTTGAGTGTTTTTTATGATTCAACAAGACATTTTAGTGGTAGTAACTTTCCAACTTCTAATGTCTTTTTTGGTGATGTGAGTCGTATACAACTTTTACTAATGGAATGGGTGAATAGTGAGCATGAGTTCATTAGATTAATGGCGAGACCAATGAAGGAAAAATTTGACAAATATTGGGAGGAAAGTTGTTTGATACTTGCTACGGCGGTGGTGCTAGATCCTAGGTATAAAATGGTATATGTTGAGTACTTTTATAATAGGATTTATGGGAGTTTAGCAAGTGGTTACATTTCTAGAGTTCGCGGGTGTTTTGTTAAATTATCTCATGAATATGGGGGTGATTCCACAAAAGGTGTGTGTGATGATGTTGGCGATGGTACATCTAGTTCCTCATTCTCTTCTCCACATACTGGTCATGGTGATGTTGATTTTGACAATTGGTTATCTCAAACCAATTCATTCAATACTAGTGCATTTCAAAAGTCGAAAGTAGAACAATATTTGGAAGAACCGATTTTTTCAAGAAAGGATAGTTTTGAGATTTTGAATTGGAGGAAAGTAAATTGTCCTAAATTTCCAACTTTAGCTAAGATGGCTCGTGATATCTTAGTCGTTCCTGCCACTACGGTTGCATCGGAGTCGGCGTTTAGTGTTGGTGGGCGAGTTACTGATGAAACACGGGGCTCTTTACTTCCCGACATTGTTGAGGCATTAGTGACTACGGGTGATTGGATTGAATCAACCAAAACAATGTGTAAGTGTTACATTTTTAATTTATCTTCATCTTTCCTTTTATTTTATTTCAAATTAAATACAATTGTTAATATTTATTTTTGTTTATTACATTGTAGGTGTTGAAGAAAGCGGGGAAAATAATGCTAAGTGATTGGTGCAAAAGTGGAGCTATTTGGGAGGCAAAAAGATGGTGAAGAAGTTGCTGAATTTTAATCAAATTTGGGGGAAAATGTTGTACTTTTGTTTTAGTTATTTGGACTGAAAATGTCGTATTTTTATTTGCTTTAAATGTGTTGAGTTTTAGATATATATTTGGGACATAAATTGCTAAATTTTGCTAAATTTTAAATTGCTGAATTTAAAATTCCCTAATCAAGCTACTCACAAGACCCATAGTTTCGCCTGCAACCACGCCAGAAGAAGTAGTAAACCTAGTTGGATCCTTGACCTCTACTCGAATGCTCTCATTCTCTAAAGAGGAAATCCCTAAGACTAGTCCCAACCACAATCATGCTCTTAATATCTATGTCGAAGTCATGGGAAAAACTGTTCCCCTCTCTCTCATCGATAATGGATCAGCTCTGAATTTGTGCCCACTAAGAACTCTAAACTGTTTGGGGTTGAAAGTGAGCAACCTTGCTCCAACCTCGGCTGCCGTACGTGCCTATGACAACACCCTTCGAGAAGTAATGGGATCTATCAAGTTTGTAATAGGGGTTGCCCTATATATCCTGTTATTCAATTCCATGTCATTGACATCCCCGCCTACTTCAATCTACTCTTCGGACAACCGTGGCTCCACAGTATCAAAGGGGTGTCTTCCCCCCTTCATCAGAAATTAAAATTATTTACCAATGGACAAGTTATCACCATCTAGGGAGACAGTGACAACGCTGAGAATGCAATCACCAGTAATTTGGTACTCCAGATATAACATGGGGTGAACGATATGCTACTACCACACTTCTAAGTCGAACCACTCCTACTTTCAGCAGGGGATGACTTTGAAGACAGGTTTGTCCAGAATATGATCCTCATGAAAATGTCAATGTAATCCAAATGTTTAATAATATGCACTTCATGCCCAGACTGGGGCTAGGGCAAAGAAGACAAGGGATAACTGAACCAATTGTGTTAAAGGATGTCTTTCCTCCCTATATCTTGGGCTATCAACCATCAGAAGAAGAACTCGGATTGATCTGTCAGCCTCGACTGAAGAGAAAGTTAGAATGCACGAGAACCATCTCGGGAGATTCCCTAAATGGAAGATTCATCAGAGGGGGTGAAGATTTCCCCTTCTGCGGCTTCCCTGAGCCTTGGTATGACTTCATAGACAAGAGGATGAAACCAAGAATGGAGATCTATTTTTAAGACAGCTACCCATGGGCCAAAAGTTCCCAGCACTGTGTGCAACCACACACTGAGGAGACCATAGCTGATATCATGGATTCTGAGGATAGTGACTCCGAGGACTCTTTTAACTTACAGATACTAGGGCTTGCACTTTGCATGATCCACTCAGGGACAAAATCATACAATCCATCCTACCTCTTCAAAAATGTTTATATACCTCTTCTCAACTAGCATGCAGCACCTATGCCGCCTGCTGATATTCAATTTAAACCTGTTGTTTATCCCCTTTTCCCTTTAGTTGTTTCCTCTCACTCTAATGTAATCGAGACCTCCTTTGATGAGGTTCTCAATGTTGTTTTTCCTATTAAAGAAATAAACGAATATTTTAAGTATCTTCCTGTGCCTTACATTAATTGTCTTGATTCTAATCAAACTCTTAATGATGATGACTTTACAAATGAAAAATTCTTAACTGATCTAAATAAGGTTAATAATAAACAACATAACCATGTTCAAGTTAATGAAGATGAAACTATTGTTATTAATCTCGATTCTAGTAGCTCAATGCATGAGATTAGGATAGGGGCTACCCATGATGAGCACGAGCACATGCAACTCAAAGTGCTACTGAAGGAATTCGTGGATGTCTTTGCATGGTCCTACGAGGATATGCTCGGCATTAACCCTGAGATAGCACAGCATAAGATTCTAACTCTCTCGAAATGTAAACCAGTCAAACAGAAGCTGCGAAAGCTCCGCACCGAATGGTCACTAAAAGTAAAAGAAGTAGTCACGCAAATGAATGTGGGATTCATGAGAGTAATTGAATATCCTACATGGCTAGATAATATCGTACCCATTATAAAATCAGGAGGAAAGGTCCGCATGTATGTCGACTATCGAGACTTTAATAAGGCCTCTCTGAAGGATGATTACCGGCTACCTAATATCGATATGATTATGGACAATACAGCTAGTCACGCCCTCAAGTCATTCATTAACGGGTTTGCTGGATATAACCAGATCAAGATCCACCCTGATTATTAAGAGAAAATCTCATTCATCACCCCTTGGGGAACCTTTTGCTACACTGTCATGCCATTTGGTCTCAAAAATGCATGGGCTACCTACCAAAGGCCTGTCACAACCATTCTACATGATCTGATACATAAGGAAGTCGAGGTCTATGTAGATGACATGATTATCAAGTCCAATACTAGAAAAGGTCATATTCCCGCTCTTCGAAAATTCTTTAAATGACTGCGACGGTACCAAATGCAGCTTAACTCATAGAAATGTGTCTTTGGCGTTACCAAAGGAAAACTCTTGGTATTCATGGTCATGTGAGAAAGGGATAAAAGTAGATCCTACTAAGTTAAAAGCCATACTTAATTTTCCACCTCCCCAAACTGAGAAAGAAGTCTGAGGATTCCTTGGGAAATTACAATACATCAGTCGATTCATCAGTCAATTGACTTCCATTTGTGAATCCATCTTCAAACTCCTCCAAAAGGATTCAACCAAAGTTTGAAATGAAGCTTGCCAAGAAGCCTTCGACCGAATTAAGCAATATCTAACCCGACCTCTGGTGCTCATGCCACCGCAGCCTAGTCTTCCCTTATTCTTATACCTAACCATAATCGATACTACAGTTGGGGCTCTATTAGCTCAATACCTTGAAGAAACCTACAAAGAGAAATCCATCTATTATGCTAGTCAAAAATTGCCCAGTTACAAAGATAACTACACCGCCTTTAAAAAAGCATGTGTTGCTCTTATCTGGGTTATCCAAAAGTTATGCCACTACGTGCTCACCTTCCCCATCAGACTCGTATCCGGAATGGATCCCATCAAGTACCTACTCGAGAAGCCCGTCCTATCCAGCCGAATGGACCATTGGTTGATGCTTATAGCCGAGTTTGATATCACCTATGTCACACAGAAAGCCATGAAAGGAAGATCCAACTCTGACTACCTTGCTGACTACCCGATGGAAGAAGCCGATGTATAGATTTCCAAATTCCCATACGAGAATATCCTTTATGCCTCCCAAGATGATCTTTGATGGCAAATGTTCTTTACAGAACTGCCAACAAAAAATGATGTGGCATTAAAATCCTCTTAATTTCCCATGATGACTCCCACACTCCCATTGCCATCAAATTGGATTTCCCTTGTACTAATAACATGACTGAATACGAGGCGTGCACGGTAGGCCTCAAACTTTCCCTCGAGAAAGGAATTTGATACCTCGATGTCTAGGGGGATTTATCCCTCATCATCGATCAAGTAATCAGGAATGGAAAGTCAAGAATGAAAAACTTTTACCCTTCTATGCCCATCTTGAAGAACTAGCTTCCCAATTCCAAGAAATCACCTTCCAATACCTTCCCTGAGCTAAAAACATCATGGATGACTCCCTTGTCACCTTAGCATCCATGATTGACATGCCCGAAGGAATAACCATGACCCCCTTCCTTGTCTACAAATAAGACAAACCAACCCACTGCTACCACATTGAGCTCGGCACAGAGGAAGAGCCCGAAATAGCCGACTACTGGTACTACAATATTTGGCGCCTCCTCAAACACAGTAGGTATCCCAAAGAACCGATAAGAAAGACCAAGCAAATCTTTGCAGACTGGATCCCCAATACATTGTCTGTGATAAAGTACTATTTAAGAGAAACTTTGATGGAACCCATTTACACTGCATTGTAGGGGCTGACATTGAAGAAATAATGTAGAAAATCCACAGCGGGGAATGCGGACCCCACATGAACGGCTATATACTGGCTAAAAATATCATTAAATAGGGATACTACTAGACTACCATGGTTCAGGACTTCACAGCCTACATTCTAAGATGTCTCAAATGCCAACAGTTCTCTAACCTACAACATCTGTGCCCGTGAGAATTATACAACATGACTTCTCCTTGGTTGTTTTCCACATGGGGCATCAACGTCATAGGGAAAGTTACACCCAAGGCATCCAATGGGCATGAGTTCATCCTAGTCGCTATTGACTACTTCACTAAATGGGTCGAAGCCGAGTCATACGCAGTTCTAAATGCCAAGAAAGTGACCAAATTCATCAAGAAAAACATCATCTGTCGATATTGGGTCCCACACGAGCTAATATTAGACAATGGGTTACATTTTAAGGAGGAAGTTACGAAAGTGGTCTACGAGTATGGAATTCAAAGACATAAATCCTCTCCATGCCGACCTTAAACCAGCAGGGTGGTTGCAACAACCAATAATAATCTCAAAGCTATCATCAGCAAGATAACCGAGAGTTATCGATATTGGGCTAACAGGGTCACTTATGCCCTCTGGGGCTACCGCACTTCAGTTCAAACCTCTACTAGGGCTACCCCTTATTCTCTAGTCTACGGCTTGGAAGCAGTCCTACCCGTGGAGCTGGAAATATCCTCATTGCATGTCATGCTTAAAAGCAAAGTCAACGAGGAAGACTGGCACCAAAGCAGTCTTAACGAGTTGTCATTCTTGGACGAGGGGAGATTGAAAGTTCTATATCATATACAAGGGTACCATCGTCGTATAGCACGATTATTTAATAAGAGAGTCAAGGACCGCGGTGTCCGAAAAAGGGACTTATCCCTCAAAGAAATAGTAGAGCCCATCTGGGACCCCAGAGGGAAATTTAAGCCTAATTGGAGCGGCCCCTACATTATAAAGAAGATCCTGTCAAGTAGCGCCGCTGTGCCCACCGACCTCGACGGGGAAGAAATGGCGCATCCAGTCGACCTGTAGCGTCTCAAAAAATTCCACCCTAGTCTGAAAACTCGGCGCGCTACGACTCTTCTCATCTCCCTTCTATTCTTAAAAAAAACTCTTCTTTTCCCCCACCCAGAACTACGTGGGCCTGATCCTTTAAAAATAGTTTCAAAAATGAATTTCAAAATTTTCAAAACCCTCAGAGGTACGTATGCAACTCATTCACTTCATATGAGCATGACCCCCCTTCTTTTTCACAAAATGTTATTATTTTCTAATCCCCGAGAACGACAGTTAATTTAAACATATACATGAACAAAAGGATTATGCATGCCTTAGCGATTGGTATGGATAATTTAAAATGAAAAAAAGTCATAAAGAGGCACAACTAGATGATCAAAAACTTATTTATTTCATTATCTGAAATTTCCTCACAATTACATAGGCATAAGGAGCCAAACGACTTCCCTTTCCAGCATTACACCTACTAAAAATCCCAGATAATAACAAGCCTCACTACTCCTAAAAAATCACCCTCCAATTATTCCCACAAAGCACAAAACCACACCTATTACAACGAGCTTCCCAAAGCCCTACCCGCAGCTGCTAGAGGAACCAGCACCATCATCACCTGCATATTGGTCTCCCCAAAACTCCCTTACCTGAATGGAGTATCGTCAACGCTCCATAGAGCGATAAGCCCGAATTAGCTTGGGGTAGACCGCAACACCTCCCTCCATGGTGTCAGATATGGCAAACCACATTTGACCAGTCTCCACAGCCAGCATCCTGGCCACCACCTTATTCCACAACCACTTCATGTAGTCCCCGGAGACATGCCAGACTCGCCCAGTAGACTGAGAAGGGCAGGTCGATGGATGACGATTCTCCCACAGAGAACCAAGTCGCATGAGCATACGCTCTGTCAGGTCCTCCACAGGAAAGAAGTTCGATGTTCGTGGTGGCACGATTTGTTTCCAACCAAATTGGCGCAGCAGCCTCCAGGGAAATTAGAAAGAGATGTTCCTGGGGCCTAATAACCAAACATATTGGTACTCCCTGAGTTCCAGTATGGGTGGTAGCTCCCCCCACCAAGGCACAAACCAGCTTAAGCCTCGAGCCCCGTTCTCTACAAACCAATTCCACTAACTCTCAATGTCCAGGTCTATGCTAATGAAGTAGCGCGAGAAGAAGTTTGGCACCATCGATAAAGGATACTCAGGTGGGATCTCCATACGAAACCTCTCTGACAGACACATAAACAACATTACAGGGATACCCCTTAGAAAGTCAGAACGACCCTCCCGCCAAGAATCCAGTCCATTCAAGGTATCCACTAGTATCACCGTCGTAGGATTGCGGTGGTATGACATCTATGAAATAATAGCAGCCAATTGGGGGTCCACTAGCATCTCCTCAGTCACCAACAAAACTTTTGAAACAAGGCCTAGGATGATGGCCCCGGCATATTCGGCATCACTCACGTCCTGCGAATGCATGGACTCCAACACCACCGGAAGATAAATCATTCCCCCTATAACTAATAGCCTAGCTATCTAAGGTGAAATATGAAGCAGTCCAGCTAGAAATTCCCTGGGAGAATGGGAAAACTCAAGCAGAGTCGCAGCAACATGGGGATTTATCCCTAGCATGGTAGAAAATTCCTCGTAGGTAGGACAAATCTCATCCAAACTGAAGCAGAAGACATGATCCTCGGGATACCAAAACTCAACAGCCGCCATCAGCATATTCCACTCAATGGGCCAGTTGTGCCACAAAGAGACTCGCCGCATGTGGAAGGCGTCATAATCGACATTATAAGAACACATTGCTTCCAAGGATTTGAAGTAGTTGGCGAACTCAATGCTACCAGGGAAATTCATCTTGCAAAAAGATAATAAGCAAGTAAGAATGTGAAAAAAGGAAGAAAATGAAAGTGTGAGGAGGAAAGCCCCATCCACACACCCTTTTATACTTGGAAACTCTCAAGCAAAGATAAGGAACCCTGGAGAAATCAGAGTAAAACTTGCCCCACCAAGTAGCAAACAATTGAAAAAAGTGTAATCAAATCCTTGGATTGATTGGACTGGACTGATATGCCAATAGGCAGGACAGGGGTCATACCGATCGGCAACCCCCTATTTTGGGAAAATTCTCTTTCTCCTCTTTTGTCAAATAAAAAAACTAACAAAAATAATTTTTATCTATAGGAAATTCCATATTTTCTTTATACTCATGCTTTTACTAATTCTCGTTTTAAATAAAATCCTTCTCAAGTCAATTTTCAAAATTCTTTTTACGGTCTTAGCAGAAAAGTAAAAAGAGCATGTGCATTAATCACTAAACAAAGAAAATTAACAAAAAACTTCATTCTTCATTTGCATATATTTTGTTGTACTACATTAACATTTTGCAAGGAATGAAAAAGCAGAAAAACAAAGGGACTCAACCCAAACCCAATTTATTTCTCTCTCTCTTTTTCTTCTCTCTCTTCTCTCTCTCTAAGATCTCCCATCCCTACGGCGCGCCCTTTTCCCTATGCGGCGAGACGATGTGCCCCCACTTCCAGAGCCAGACCCTTTCCCGGATGAGGCAGACGGAACCAAGCAAGAAGGAATAGGAACCGCCTAACGAATATGAGCAGTCGTGGAAGATATCCAGTCCCTGATGTCCTTCAGCCAGGTGGTCGAAACACTGATACGCTACGAGGAAGAATGGAAAAGATCAAATCACCCAAACACGATGAAAGATAAAGAAATCAAGGAAATCAAAAAAGAGATACCGCGGGCCTAAGGATCTCCTCCGTCAGACTCAACTCCTCCGGGTCCATCCCATAAGGGTGATGTTATAGACGCACTAATCCCCCATTAGCTCTCCGAAGGTTGTAACTAGGAGAATGTGATCGCATAAAAGAAGGCCATGAAGTCGTTTCTATCACCGCTGATGTGGTCGGACCACCTGCGCTATAAGAAGACCCCACTTGATAACTCGAGCCCGCCCTCAGGAGAGACATCACATCATATATACTAGGGGCATCAGCCAACTCGAGACGAAGTCCAAATAGTCGTACATCACCGTTATGTCAGTGTATAGGGAGTATGGCTCTCCCATCATCATAGCCACCCGAGCATTATCAGACATCTCCCTCATGTGCCTTATGAACAAAGGGGGCCTCATCGACGGCACCTAAATCTCATGCTCCACAATTTGCCGAACTACCCTCTCCCTAAGATACCAAGAGTAGCTGAACTCATTCGCCAGCAGGCGCCGCATATGTTCAGGTCCCCTAGTCACCCCGGTGTGCTGAATAGTCGTCCCCCAGGGATAAAAGGTCACCTGTAAATCCCCAGAAAAAGCGAAGGATCAATGTCAATAAAATATCACTAAAGGAAAAGAACAGTCTCTAGACAAAAGAATGCTTACCCGCTCGCTCGTCGGGTCATTCAAGACCAGATGCATTGTCTCCACATAGAGATTCTTCTTCGATTATCGATTAGACCTCCGCCACCAGAACATCCGGCAGAATTCCCGCACTGAGTAATCCTTCAAAGAAATCAGTTGGGTGTTCAACCCAATCACCTTATAGAACCACATCTGCAAAAGACAAGGATCAGCATTCAAGAAATTTAAAAGAAGTGCATGAATGGAAAATGCGAAGGCATAAAGGAAAATGCACAAAATAAAGAATACCTCCAGAAGATACGTGGCCTTAGTAAAACTTGGCCAGCAACACCGGCTTAATTCATCCAAAGAATAATAAAGGGTCGCCAAAGTTAGGCTCCCCCAATCATAGAAGCAGATCTTTAAAAACACCATCAGAAAAGAAAAAAACCACAAGTGGATGACGTCGCCATCAGAAAACCTCCTAACACCAACAAGATAAATAGATGAGACATCTGACTCACCTGATGCCCATCGTTCTCATCAACCCTCCTCCTTAGCAAAAGCTCCCTCAAAGAGGACAAACGGAGGGAATATCTAGAAACCACCCTCTCCATGTCACCCAGTGTCGCCATCACTGCCTCCCGCATCACCCTCCGTGTCCTGTCCACCTCAATCTGAGCACCCTTATAGTCCAGCCCCAATAACTACTGCACATCAATGGGAGTCACCGTTATCTCCCCGAAGCCAAAATGGAAGGTGTGGGTAGTGTCCCACCACTTCTCTCCCAAAGCACATAGAATCGTAGTGGAGCGGTGAATCTTATCTAAATTCGACGTTAGCCTCCTAAAACTCATAGAGGACACCATCCAGCGCATCACAGCAGGAAGGTGATCCCAAACATCCTTAAGCCCTGTCATACCGCGGGCACGAATAGTCTACATAAAGACATAAAACTGCCAAGAAATGAAGAAAATCCTTATCAGATTCAAGAAAATAAAGTAATCTCGTTAAGAAAATAAGAAAGGAATAGTAAGAGTCATGCAATACTTACATAGCCACCGGGGTTCACCACCCTCGAAGAGCGATGATGCGAAGTCCCACCTAGCCCTCCACTCTAGCCCTACACAATCATCGGCATTAATCCATGCCATATAGGTTTCACTGCTTGAGAAGTCATCCATTTCAAATGTTAGGTCAATTTGCAAAGGATTATAGCAGAAGAAAAGAAGTCAGAAAGCTATGAAAAATGAGGAGAACCCGCCACCTTTTTATAGGAGTCTAAGGGTCATGCCGATCGGTAGTCCCCTCCAACCACTAATTGGCACTGGTCCTTTCACCTGCTCGAGGTACCCCAAAAGACCGTGCCAATGCCGATTAGCACACCTCCATCCATGCCGATCGGCACACCCTCCAAAATTTTGTACAAAAAGTCCAAAAAATACCAAAAAATTTTGAACAATTCTAAAAAAATTCCTAAAATTGCCAAATCCATTCTAACACCTTGTTCATTAAGGAAAACATCTTTTACACCCCCAACGACATTCCAGAGAATCATTCTCCCAACAACGTATCCAAAAGACACTCCAAATTTCTCCCCAACTACAAAACCCTCATATCATTCACTATTCCCCAGCGAAACCTAAAATCCAATCATCATCCCCTGTGGAATCCTGAAATTCCCCAACGGAAAAATACACATATTTTAGATCAGAATTGACCTTGGTCCTCGATCGTCACCTCTTTTAGGTCAGAATTGACCTCGATCTTGGATCGTCACCTCAGTTAGGTCAGAATGGACCTTGGTCCTCGATCGTCACCTTTGTTATGTTAGAACTAACCTCAATCTTGGATTTTCACCTCAATTAGGTCAAAATTGACCTCGATCCTCGGTCGTCACCTATTTTAGACCAGAATTGACCTTGGTCTTGGATCATCGCCTCAGTTAGGTCAGAATTGACCTCAATCCTCAGTCGTCACCTCTCTTAGGTCAGAATTGACCTCGGTCTTGGATCGTCACCTCAGTTAGGTCAGAATTGACCTTGGTCCTCGGTCGTCACCTCTTTTAGGTCATAATTGACCTCGATCTTGGATCATCACTTCAGTTAGGTCATAATTGACCTTGGTCCTCAGTCGTCACCTCTTTTAGGTTAGAATTGACCTCGGTATTAAATTGTCACCCTAGTTAGGTCAGAATTGACCTTAATCCTTGGTCATCTCCTCTTTTAGGTCATAATTGACCTCGGTCTTGGATCATCACCTCAGTTAGGTCAGAATTGACCTCGATCCTCGATCGTCACCTCTTTTAGGTCAGAATTGACCTCGTTCTTGGACCGTCACCTCACTCAGGCCATAATTGACCTCGATCCTCAGTCATCGCCTCTTTTACATCAAAAGTAACCTCGATCTTGGATCATCACCTCAATTAGGTCAGAATTGACCTCGATCCTCGATCGTCGCCTCTTTTAGGTCATAATTGACCCCGATCTTGGATCATCACCTGAGTTAGGTCAAAATTGATCTCGATCCTCAGTCGTCACCTCTTTCAGGTCAGAATTTACCTTGATCTTGGATCTTCACCTCATTTAGGTTAGAATTGACCTCAGTCCTCGGTCGTCACCATTTTTTTGGTCAGAATTGACCTCGGTCTTGGATCGTCACCTCAGTTAGGTCAGAATTGACCTCGATCTTAGATTGTCACCTCAGTTAAGTCATAATTGACCTCGATCATTGGTTATCACCTCTTTCAGGTCAGAAGTGACCTCGGTCCTCGATCGTCACCTCTTTTAGGTCAGAATCGATCTTGGTCTTGGATCATCACCTCAATTAGGTTAGAATTGACATCGGTCCTCGGTCGTGACCTATTTTAGGTCAGAATTAATCTCGGTCTTGGATAGTCACCTAAGTTAGGTCAAAACTGATCTTGGTCCTCAGTAGTCACCTCCTTTAGGTCAGAATTAACCTCGACCCTCTGAATCGGTCATCCACATCCCTTAGGTCCATAAAACTGACCTCCCTCCATCATGTGGTGTCTATTCGATGGCCATCACTTGTTTTAATCTCACCCGTTAAGGGGATCTGTGGACACCACATTCTAGGACCCCCTAAGTCTCTCCTTAGACCCCTATCACTCCCCCTTTCCACCGCAAACCTAGGTCGCACTCCGAGTATCGATTTAGAGACCATCGGGAGCCCCCGGGCCCCATTTTATTTCGGTCAACTTTATCGTCAGAGTGAAAGCTCTTTGAATATTTTAAGGGCTCTGAATACCCTTTCCAATGGTCTACCACATGCACGAATTGGCATAACGATTCAAACAAATGGACCATTTCACTGCCAAAAATTAATTCAGAGGCCATCGGGCTCCCCCAGGCCCCAAATTGACCCCAATCAACTTCACCATCAGAGCTAAATCTCTTTGAATGTTCGAAGTGCGCTAAAACCCCTTTCCAAAGGTCCACCCCATGTGTGAAATAGCATAACTTTTCGGACGAACGATAAGTTTTCCCCCCAAAAATCGATCCGGAGGCCACCGGGCACTCCCGAACTCCGTTTGACCAAAGTCAACTATTCATATCGAATGAGACTGAATGAATCTCCGAAGGTCATCGAATACCCTTTCTAACGAGCCTACGGTACGGACGAACGATTCGTTTTCTTCGAGAGGTCATCGAACGCTTTCGAGCCCCATTTTACCAAGGATAACTTTCCGAACCATGCAAAACTCTTTGGAATGTTGAATTACATCTCCTAAACTATCCAACGGTCCACCCCGTGTGTAATTATGACTTACCATACGAATGAACGATCCATTTGCATCCGGCGATCTCCTGTCTAAAGGACCGACGTGTGCTTCCGAGCCATATTTGACCCTAGGTCAACTCCTAGACCCGAGAGCGGTCCAAAGGACTCTCTAATGCCTCTAAAATACCTTTCTAACGGTATACCCCATGTGCTATTCAAATCTACGATTCGTGCGCTACGATTATTTTTCCATAAAAGTTCGCACGGGACTGCCAATTAGGAGGCTCTGAACCCTGCCTATCAGCACAGTGTCAAGGGTGGCATACCGATAGGCACCCGCTGGGGTAGGCCGATCGTTACCCACCTTTTGCCCTATAAATAAAGGCCATGACCTCACTCCCAAGAGGACAGAAAAATCCATCAGCATCAGTGATCTCAGCAACATTCTCTCGAAATCAACGAAGTTCCATATGAGAAATCCCATTCAAGCCTAAATACCCATCCTTTTCACACCCAATTTGGAAAATATCCTTCTCTCTCATCAACATCCATCAACATTCAAAGGATTTCATCCAAGATCCAAGGAAGGTCCAATTCCTTCCCCTTCTAGTTTAAATCTCTTATTTTTACATAAGTTACATTATATTCATAATCTAGTTTCATTTTAGTTCATACATATTAACATCTATTCTTTTATTAGTATATTCCACATACTTTATTTTTCATAAAAAAACCCAAAAAAATAAAAGAGGGTTACACCCATAAATTTCGAACAGAATTATCCACCACACTTTTTTCAAAACCAAAAAAACGTTTTCTACCCGTACACACCTAATAAAATTTCGTTCGAATCTATGGGATAAACCCCACCCTTATTATACATTCGAACTACGTGGACTTTGATGCCTTTATAGGCTACGTAGGCGTCTCGGATTAAAATCCGAGACTCGAGTCCAATTTTTTAATTTTCCAATCTCTCTTATTTTCCAAATTTCTCAAAATCTCTCTTTTTTATCATACATATACATATAATATGCTTTTTCGCATTTCATCTCACACATATTATCGTTTCCCAATAACGATCAATATCTCGATGAGCGCTCATATTCCATCTTCTACATTTATTATTATTTTGGGAATATTCTTGTGGATGACCTCACCTTATCTTTTCCATGTTATGGGTCGAACGATTCCAATCTCCATTATATAAACACATACACACATTTCTCGGGGATAAAGGAAAATATTAACATTTTCCCATGAGAGACCGAAAGGGTAGGATGGGTGCCTAACACCTTCCCATTCCGTAACTTAGCCCCCGAACCTCCGATCTATTGGTTTTGTATGCATCAGTTTGTACTTGATGCCACTCTCTCAAAGTGGAAACATGTTCTTTTGCCTGTTTTGAGAAAAATAGGTTGGCGACTCCATCTCTTTACATTCACCCCCACACCGACGACGGTCGAAGCACCTTTTCGAAGAGAAGAGGGCGATATCGCGACGCAGTTCTTCCTCGAGGGATCCTCCTCCTTCCCCCTGGAACGACCATCACGCTGCCCGAGATGGCCACAAGTTTGTTTCATTTATTCGATAGTAATGTTTATAGTGATGATTTATACGTAGTTATGTTTCATTTCGCATTATTAATTGTTTAACAACAAGCTTTTAAAATTTATAGTATGTTTCATTTTTGTCTTATTTATGCTCGGTAGAATCACAACCCTAAATGTTAGAAATGCCAAGGTCCAACTAACTCAGTGGCCATCTAAATGTTCAAATCCATCAGTCAACAACAATTCAAGAATCCCAAAAAATAATTCAAATAATAATGCAAAATATTATAAATGCCTAGGGCCAACCAACTCAATGGCCATATAGATGTTCAAATCCACCAATCAACAACTTATGAAGTGAACAATAGAATATAAAAAGCATTATATCATGTTACAGTACCATTATATCATTCATTCACATGAGAATACATGCATGCATTTACCCCCCAAAGCAAGTGTTATATAACAAGTAACGAGGGTGAAAAGGTAATAAGTAATCATATACAAGTAAATTTAGCCTAAGTTTACACCTACCTAGATTATAGTAACGAGAATCGCAATAGATTGCCATTAGCTCTTATTTCATGCACCTATTTGTCATCATAAACAAGTTGATGGCAAATAGGTGCGTAAATAGGAGCCAATGGCTATCTATTGCGATTCTCATTACTATAATCTAGGCATGTGTAAATTTACACTAAATCAACTAGTATACGATTACTTATTACTTATTACCTTTTCACTATGGTTAATTGTTATATAACACTAGCTTTGGGGGTGCATGCATGCATGTATTCTCATGTGAATGCATGACATAACGGCACTGTAACATGATATATTTTCTATATTTTCACCCTCATAAAATAAAATTCAAGTATTCCTCATACAAAAATCAACAGCAAGCAGTCATCACATAAATCAATACCCAATTTTAATCGTTGAAAAAATCAGGGTTAATGTGAATCTATCACAATTTATGTGCACAAACATATATGTGTATATATATATATATATATATAGAGAGAGAGAGAGAGGGATATAAGGATGTATCAAAATGTGTGTAGAGAGAGAGAGGTGGTCATCAGAATATATGAGGAAGAGGAAAGGGGGTCGCTGCTGCTGCAATTAGAAAGAGAGAGATTTGTAAGGGCAAACCCACTATAAATCAATTTATACCAATTACCATAATATATCAATTTAAATAAATTACCAATTTCATTATAAAAAATTTAATTTCAGATTACCAATTTCAATATACAAATATTAATTTCAAAATACCAATTTTAGTATATATATCTACACACGCTGAAACACACACACGCGCACACACATAGGGGGAGAGAGAGAGGGGGAGAGAAATAGTACTTGTTTGTAAACAGATGGAGGAGAGATGAGATGGACGGATGACATAGGGAGGAGAGATGAGAGAGGGAGAAGATAGGACGGACGAGAGAGGGAGGAGAAAGGATGGATGAGAGAGAGAGAATAGTGAAGGAAATGGTAGATAATAGCGAGGAAAGAGGGAAAATAAGACGGTTAGGGTTTTATTTCATTAAAGTTGTCACCGACTTATCACGGTCAAAGACCGTGATAACTTTCTCAGCTTGTCACAGTCATTGACCATGACACATCAATTACAACACCACTTGTCATGGTCTTTGACTGTGACAAGACTGTGACAACTTTCGTCACGGTCTTATCATGGTGAAAGACCGTGATAATAAACGCGTGTTTGGTTGTCACGGTTTTTTTACCATGACAACCTTGGATGGGTGAAGAGTGACACTTTGGATATTTTGGTGTAGTGTAAAAGTGATAAAGAGTCTAACATGAAGAAGTAGTCATCAACGCGCAACATAATTCTATCCTCACATTATTAAGCACACTAACGAAATAAAGCCATTTCTCAAAACACTATCAAAAAGCCACGTGAATGGATGGAATGTATGGGTGATCAAAATATCTTAAATGTACATCCATATATGGTGAAAAATGAAAAAATAAAATCTTTGTTGTCTTTTTCAAAAAATTTATCAAAAATAAAATCTTTTTCAATTTTTCAATCTTTTTCTTAACAATCGAAAATCTTTTTGGATTTTTGTAAATATATAAAAAAACATATGATATAATAGAAATATAATATAGCAATAGGGATATAAGATATGAATGTGATAAACAACCGAAACTAAATAAAGTACTTGAACTCAATCAACGGAGCAAATACCCAAATACTTCTTAAGATTCTCGAATCTAAGTGCATCTAAAGGTTTTGGGAAAGTATCGACTAATTGATGTTAGGTGTTCACAAAGCTCAAGGATATTACCTTCTCCTCAATGACATCACGAATGAAATTCTCATGTATCCTAATGTACTTTTGGCAAGAATGTTGGATCAGATTACAGGATATATAAATTGCACCAGTATTATCACATGAAATAGTCATTATACCTTGAGAAATCATAAAATCTTCCAACGTTTGCTTCATCTATAAGAGTTGCGTGCAATAACTCCTGGTGGCTATATACTCAACCTCCGTTATGGAAAAGATATGAAGTTTACTTCTTGCTCAACCAATAGATAAGAGCACTCCCGAAGTAAGAGTACCTATATGAGGTGTTCCTATAGCCATCAACATTACCGGCCCAATCGAAATACGAATAGGTAGAAAAATAGTCATCGGTATTAAAGGAATACCAAATACCATAGGAAAGATCTCCACTCACGTACTTAATGATAGATTTAAGGATGATAAAATAAGACTCTTTCAAGGATACTTGGTACCGCGCACAGACTCCAGCAATAAAGGTAATGGCAAGATAACTAGCGGTCAAGTATAGTAGACTACCTATCATGATCCTATAAAGGGTTTTCTCAATTTCTTGGCCTAAAGCATTTTTCTAAGATTAGTCTATGTACTCATAGGGGTGAGTGAGTGCTTAGTGGAGTCTAAACCAAACTTCTTCACTAGGTCCCTAGCATATTTGGATTGAGATATGAATGTCTCATCCTCTAATTTATGCACTTCGATATCGAATATGAATGTAAGATCACTGACCGTGCTTATCTCAAACTCTCTCTTCATCTCCTCCTTAAAAGTTTGAGCATGTTGGGGGTACATAGATCCAAATACTATCTCGTCCACATAGACTTGGGTAACCAAGATAGCTCCGCTCTCTCTCCTCATAAATAACGTCTTATTTACTCTCCCTCTCTTAAAGCCAGGAGCTAAGAGTTGAGAAATGAATATCTCATACTAAGCACGGGGTGCTTACTTCAAATTATACTTGGCTTTATTAAGATAATAAAGGGGTCTTGAATGCTTTACGTATTCAGACCCCTTTGGTTATTTCACATACACTTACTCCTATAGAATGTCATTGAGGAAGGCACTCTTGACATCCATTTCATATAACTTGAAACGCAGATGACCTGCTATGGTGAGTAATAAGCGGATGGATTCAAGCCTATAAATAGAAACTAATGTCTCATTAAATTCTACACCCTCAATCTGTATGTAGCCTTGAACGACCAACCTAGCTTTATTACGAACTGTGGTACCATTCTCATCCACCTTATTCTTGTAAACCCACTTAGTACCTATCATATTATTCTTGCTAAGTCGGGGGAATAACTCCCAGAAATCGTTCTTGTAAAATTGAAGAAACTTATCTTTTATAGAAAATATCTAATGCTCATCCTTGAGTGCTTCTTTCACATTCTTGGGATCGACTAAGGAGGTGTAGCAAAGGTAGTTAACCACATTCTCAAGTTGAACAAAATTTTTGACACTTAGGGTGGGATCACTAAGTATAACGGAAGGGTCATGACTCTTTTAAACCTAAGATCCTCTAAATCAAGAGTGGGTTCCATCGAGGTAGTACGAAGAGCAATGGGATCATCACCTGGGGGCTCATCGTCCTCACACTCAGGGTTAGGGTCAGCAGATATCGGAGGCTTATCGTCTCTAATCATGACGTGTATTGAATCCATAACCTTAAAGCTTGCAAGGTTAAACACCATATAACCCTATTCGATGATGAATAACCTAAAAATATCCCCTCGTCATTCTAAGAGTCGAACTTTCCTAATTTCTCTCTATCTCTCCCAAACACACGAAAATACGATAGGTTAGGTTTCTTCCCTATCCCCAACTCATAAGTAGCTTGTAATGTATGTGAATGAAGATATACCTTATTCACCGTATGGCATGCAATACTCACTACCTTTGCCCAACAACGTCCAGACACTTTTCTCCCAAGAAGTATGGATCTAGCCATCTTTTGTATCGTTCGATTATTCCTCTCAACTATCCTATTTTGTTGAGGAGTACAAATGTCCAAAAACTCGTGTTTGATGCCCACTCCATCACAATATCTATCCACTCGGGCTTCTTTAAATCTAGTTTTGATATCACTACGCATCTGAATAATAGTACATCGTGTTGCTTTTGTAGGACACGACATTTATTTATTATGAACCCAATCATATCAGACTTTTCTCTAAGAAACCCCGTGATAAAGTATATCAAAAAGTCATTAACCATTACGAGAATATATCTCTTACAACCTAAGCTCTCCGTACAAGTAGGACCCAAAAGATCCATTTGTATCACCTCCTACACATGATGAGCGGTAATGATATTCAACTTCTGATGGGGACTTTGATTTTATTTTCCTTATTGGCAAGGACCACAAATCGAGGAAGTTGGTTTCCCAAGCAATGGTAAGCCATGCATTATGTCTTTCTTCACTAATCTCTCAATTTTTTTAAAGTTCACATGAACTAGTGATTGATGAAAAAGGTCCATAGAGGAGACCGTGGCATTATTGCACATAAAGGGTGATTTGGGAATGATCCCATAAAAAATATCATCGGTCCTCACTACTTGAAGTAAAAGCCACTGGATTGATCATATACGTTAACTCAGAATGGTCAAAATTCATCGCAAAGTTTGCATCAAAAGTTGGCTTATGTTAATCAAGTTCGCTTTCAACCCTTCATTGTACAACAGATTGTTTAGTTTAGGAAATTTAGGTATCTCAACACAACCTCATCTTAAAATACTAGACATACTCCCGTCTCTAAAGGTGACTTTTACTTTAATGTGATCCACAAGGTCGGTAAAATATGACTTGTCACTAGTTATGTACCTATAGAACCCACTGTCAAAATACCATTGGAAAGTATTTTGAACCTTGAGAGCGACGTGAACAACATGGGCTTTGTTGTCTTGGTTAGGTACCCAAGTTTTGGTAAATTTTTATTTTCCCTTACCGTTGTTAGCTCTCATCGTAGCATTATAAGCATTCTCAAAAGGCATAGACATCCTTTGAAACTCTTCCATTAAGCTTTTTGAAGTCGTGACTAGGAACTCAACTTACTCTCTAAGACTAAAAAAGTCACTATAACGGTGCGTGGGCTTATGTGTACGTTTAGTTCTACCTAACTTGTAGAAAAATTCCCTAAGGTGACCTCTACTCTTGCAATAGTTTCAATCATAGACTTGTTTGGGTCTACCTTGGTTCACTTATTTTGGTTGAACTCTCTTTGGTGGGTTAGGTCGAGACCCATATGGATCCCCCAAAACTTAGGAACCCGTTCCGGTGCAGCATGAGAAGTGGATGCACCATTGTAACCTATTATTGTCCTCTCTCTAAAACCTTAAGAGAGAATGAGGAACGTCTATCTAACCTTCTTCTATGTATCATCCATAGTAACCTTAACCTCCTGGTCACGTTCGAGATCTTTTTCGAGTTGGGATGCAAGGGCTTCAAGTTTATCACGAGTCTCTATGGATGCTTGAAGATATCTCGTAAGACTATCCACATTGTTGGTCAAGTCACCATTTTCCCTCTCTACCAAAATAACTCTCTCTCCCAAAGAAACTCTTACCGAGGACTCGCTTTCTCTCAACTCTCTTAACTCCTCTAAAGATAAAACTCTAGGTGACAAACCTTTTTTTTTTTGCTTTTTTTATTTTAAAGGACTCGGCATAATCAAGTTGAAGGTCTCTCTATACCTCACTCAAAACTTCTTATCCCTTTAAAATGACAAAACTCAATCTCGAGATCATCATGTTTAGCAACTTCCTCATCGGTGTGAGGTGTACTATATGTACTAACATGACTAGCCATGAACGCGGTGAAATTACGTCCATGTGGAGATTTATCCCCAGAATCCACTGACTCGACTTCACTATCACTAAGCATGGCATTAAAGGTTGTTTTGCCTTTGTCTTGTCTCTTTAACCTCATCGCACACTCGTGAGCTTTGTAACCTTTACCCTTGCAGTCATAACTACTTTCCTCATCTTTCTTAGGGTAATCTTTTCTTCTTTTTTTTAAATTCTTACCCGATTTTTATTTTTTATCTTTCTTAAAACTTTTGTTTTCTTTGGAAGTATTTTATTTTCTAAGCTTGAGAAACATTTTGAAATTTTAGACAAAAAGGGAAAGATCTTCGAGATACAAATCATACTCAGAGTCATTGGAAACATCCTATTTCCTTTTAGATTGAAGATTTAAAGCAATTCGCTTTTACTTAGGTTTAACATTTTTGGGAAACACGTCAATCTCATAAATTTGAAGGTCTCCTATGAGTTATCCAAACCTAAGCGTATCTAAAATACCCAATGAATTAAGGATAGTAACTTTACGAATAAATCGAGACGAAAGGGATCTAAAAAAAATCACTACGCATGTCTCAGGAATTTCTCACTCAAATTAAAACTAGAGTTAATGATATCAAACAATCATGCATAAAACTCATCAAATGAGTCAGACTCTAGCATAGTAATGGTATCAAGCTGTATGGTGAGGTTTCGAAGCTTATAAGCTTTCCAAGCATTGGTACCCTCAAGAGTGACCTGGAGGGTATCCCATGGTTCCTTATATGTGATGCACATTATGATGCAACAGAATTCGCCAGGGTGACGGTTCCAGAAATGGCATTTAAACCACGTGAGTTGAATTGACTCCATTTTAGTTCGTACTCCGTCCAATAGGTGAAAGGTTTAGGACCTAAGATATCTCCATTGGTTAAGTTATGCAGTATCAACCCACTTTCACAAACAAGCCAAACACGCTCGTCCATCGCTTTTAAAGACGGACTCATTCGAGATTTTCAATAAGCACAACCCATCGAAAAAAGTTAACCTATTATAAAAATTATCTATAAAACCCAAATTTTTAAGGGATCACAAAAAAAATTAGTGTAACCATCTCTGATACCATTGAGGAAAAAAAGGCAGGGTTCTCCATGAATTTATTCGTATCTTCGCCTAACAACACACAAATTCAATTTTACCAAATTGTAACTTGATTAGCAATTAGGAGTGTTTGAAATAAAGTGTCCCAATTAAATTCTCCAATCATACAAGCAAACCAAATATGCGAAGAAGATAAGGAAAAATCCTTTTCTGGCAAAACCTAGTATTCAACATTGTAAAGAGTTTGACAGACACAATCGACTTATAGACTACTTAGCTCCACTAAGTATAACGCGTAAGGTCTTCAAATCTTCTACATAATACGAAATAATCCATCACCGTCCATAAAAATTGATCTTCCCATGGTATCCACCGATCAGCCTCAGGACAACAGAATCCTATCTTTTTTAATCGTAAAGCATCATCTCCACAAATCAGTAGTAGAGTAGAAACTTACAAGGGTTTTATGCAAGTGTATGGAAACATGGGTTTGAATAAGCTCAACAAATTATATATGGTATGAATGATTTGGAGAAGAAAAGTGTTTTTCTAAAACATAAAGATGAGAACTTTTGGTTTAAATATTGGGAATTCGTTTTCGTCAGAAGTCTTGAGAAAAACTCATCAAAATGGGTTTTATAGCAAAAATATGAATTTCGAAGAGGCAAACTCATTTGAATGAAATGGCATTTCATTCAAACAAAAACATTAGTTTCATTCTAACGATATCAGGTCTCATTTGAATGACAACACATTCTCATTCGATCAACCTTCTAATGACAAAAATATACCTATTCAACAAAGGATTGTCGTTTGATGGTCATTCAAAGCTCATTCCAACGAAAAGGGAATTTCTTTCTAACAAGATAATAATCTCGTTCGAACGAGATTAAAAATAAAATATATATATTTTTAAAATTCGTTTTATCAAAATGCCTCAATTTAAAGAATAAACATGTGAGAAATAAAAACCATAATTCATATACCTCCATCAAAGTGTCGGTGACTAATCCAACGGCTTATAATCCAAAAATAATGCTCGGTCACTAACATAGCTTCTAATGATCGTGGAGGCAATGAAATATAGTGATCATTTTGAAACTCCGATTTGTAACGGGATGCGCCAAAAATAGCAAAAAGCCTAAACTATGAGCAATTATAAAATCTTGCTCTCAAACTTTGTAACTGCAATCAAAACAAGTAAGAATCAGTCAAAAAACAGTCAAAATGATTATGATTCAAAGGACGACCAGTCCAAGTAGTAACCAAAGGGCGTTCGGCTGGGGATTGAGTAAATCAGAGTTGCCCCCACCTAGTGACTGATGGAGGAACTAACTATTATTCCTCTAAATTCATCCCTATCGGACAAAGCCTTTTTTATCGTATCAGAATTTCCCAAGGAAGAAGCAAAACAACTCATTCACCTTCTTACGAATAACGTCGAAATCTTTGGGTGGCAACCTTAAGATTTTCCAGGTACAGATCCAAGCATTGCCTGTCAGTAGCTACACGTGGATCTGACCTGCCGACCCATCAAACAGAAGTCGAGGAAATCAGCATAGGAGAAAGTAAAGGTTGTGGAGAGAAAAGTCAAGAACCTTCTCCAAATTGGATCCATCAAAGAGGTATAATTTTTGTATTAGATTTCTAACATTGTCGTGGTATGAAAAAAGAACAAAAAATGAAGGGTGTGCCTGGATTTCATCAACCTCAACAAGCACTATCCAGAAGGTAATTTTTCTCTGCTCTGAATTATTCAGGTCGTAGACTCAACGGTTAGAAATCAATGTATGCATTTCAAGGATGCTTACTCTGGATACCATCACATACCATTTTTTAGCCCAAATCAATAGAAGACCTCGTTCCTCAAGACCTTGAGACTATACTGCTATAAAGTAATGCCCTTTGGTCTGAAGAAAGTCAAAGAACTTATCAATGCCTCGTGACCAAAATATTCAAGAAGAAGATTGGTAAAACCATAGAGTTCTACAATGACGACATGCTTGTTAAAAAAATAGGCAGTTGATCACATCAAGAACTTGACAAGGACTTTTAAGATTCTCGAAGAGTATAAGATGAAGATGAATGCCTCTAAGTGTGTCTTAGGAGTGAGCTCCAGTAATTTGTTGGGCTATTTGGTGACATGAAGAGGGGTAGAGGCAAACCCAGATCAAACTAAAGCTTTACATGCAATTAGAAAGTTGATCACCATAAGAGACGTTCAGGCCCTTATTGGAATATTATCAACCTCAATTGATTTATAGCCCGATCATTGAATAAATGACGAAATTTATTTTAAGCACTGAAGAAGCCTAGCACCGTAATTGTAACACATGCCCCTCAATTTTGATTATACTAGTATGATTTGGTGACTTGGTATAATTAATTGGGCTCTAGTCTTGTTGAGGTGGGTCATAAGTCAAATTTGGGAAACGTAGTACCCCCATTGCAATTAGATTGGAGTTTTTAAGGCCTTTATTTAAAGGAAAATAGAATTCGTGCGATAGAGGGTCATCCTTGTTTGAACAGGTCATTCAAAAGAGGTTCAAATGGGCTTATGACGACTTGGGAAATGGCCGATTTCACCTTTCCACTGGAATCTCGTTAGAATGGCCGGTTCAAATGAAGTCACATGTCATTCGAACAAGGGGTCCCTTCTCATTCGAACGAGGCACTTCATATACCTATAATTAACCCAGTTTTTTGACCTCGTTAGATAGTTCGTTCAAATGAGGAGGGTTCTCATTCGAAAAAGGTCAAATATCGTTTGAATAATCGCACCTGAGCTTTTAAAAATTGTGATTCCCTTGTCTAGTGTCTGATTTTGGGACCTTGGATTTTTAATGTGTCGACATCTGAGAGCGTCTGGTGTTTTAAAACGTGTATAACATGTGGGGAATGAGTTTTTAATTCATTTTTTGGGTCTTTATGAGGTTATAAAAGGAGAGAGGGCGGGTCTTCTTCCCCACCATTTTCCACCATCATCTCTCTCTCTTTCTCTCTCTCTCTCTTTCTCTAATTTTTAAAGGTCCATCTCCTACCCAAAGTTTTTCCCACCTTAGCCACACCTTGCCACCACTTTGAAACACCATTATACACCACACATTCAATCAAGATGGGTTTTTTATGGAGATGTTGTTAGATGTTTTTGAATAAAAAGAATAAGAAGAAAGTATGGAGTTTTATGGGGGTTTCTATGGATCATTTAAGGAGACAATCTTAGTGGAGCTAGGAAAACTCTCTAAGGCCACCTTGGGACACTTCATCCACTATTGTTTAAGCTTATTTTGAGGTGGAAAACTCTACTCTTTTAAGAACTCTATATTTCCATGTTATTAGTCTTGTAACTAGAGCTTGTTAGAGTAAAATGTATATATTATTTAATAAGGTAATTTCTTATGGTTTTGTGAAAGAAAAAGACGATTTATGAAATATCCCTAGAGTTTTGAGAAAAATGATGTATTTCGAGAAATCTTGATATCTAAACATTTTATAGAGTAAAATGTTTGAAATTATATTTCTCTTGTTGAAAATATTTTATGAACAAATGTCTTAAGGTTCTCTTATGGAAATTCGGATTTTTGCATAGATAGACATTTACTCCAGCTTTGAAGAAATAAAAATGTCTTTTATCTTGAAAAGCATGTTTATGCCAATATTGTGAAATTTCTAGAATGAACTGTATGTTAGACCCATTTAATATAATTTTTGGACTTAAAATCCATCTTCTCGTGTACATAAACTTTTAGTATTTTAATAATGGGCATATAAACAAGTTTAATGAAGATTTTATTGGGTTTAAACATAAAAAATAAAATATTAGAAATTCCAGCCCTTAAAGTGTGTTAAAGGTATGGAAAATGTGATAAATGGATATTTTAAGATTACATGTGAAAACAAAGGGAAAATGGTATGTTCTTGTAAAGTAGTCTCCCAAAGGACAAAAGGGTTTTCTTAGTAAAGAAAGTAAAGAAATATAGAGACTTCCAACTTGAAAATTATGTTACTACAAAGTGTTAAATAAGTGTTAATGAGTTAAAAACATTTAAGAAGTTAGTGGGTGTAACTTAAAAATGTTTTTGAAAAATAACATTTCTAAAATGGAGGAAAAGACAAGTTTGAAAATAAATGGGTAAAATGATAATTTTACATTAAGTGGAATATTTTTATGAAATAAAAATGTGGAAACGCTGTTACACAAAATGGACCTAAATGAAAGGAATTTTTGGGATAAAATCAATGCAAGTGTATGAAGAACAATAAATAGTAATTTTTAAAGTGTAACACAAGATGGGATGAAATCCCCAGATTTTGGCTTTAGCCGGTAAAGGGTGAAATAATGTGGACATTCAAAAAATATTAAAACACATTAATACGGACTCGAATGATACCGAGAATAATTTAGAAGGCCCAGAGTCGTGAGGTGAAAGACCCGAAATCACTCGTCAAAGTATATGGTAGCATAGCCAACGGTGTGGAACCCGTTAAAGTATGCGAATATTTGGGGGATTTCGAGAAAATATAATGGAAAGCGGAACATGTCAGGAAATGGGATGAGTTATGAATATATGAAAAGACAACATAACTTGAATGAAATTAATGTGTGTTCCGGTTGACAGATAATGTGGACGAGTAAAGTAAGAAATTGACTAATATCAATGAAATTAAAAAATATGATAAAGTAAAGTGATCTATGGGGTAATTAAGCAACCTAAGGAGTTTTAGCCCATAACTAATGCAAGAATGTGTTTATGAAAGGTTTCGAAGAAAAATAAGTATTTCCTAAGACGGTACGTGCGTGTTTTGAAAGGTAATTTTCAGGGAAAATACTAATGTAAATTTGGTATGAGTAAGGGGTAAATTTGGTGAAATAAATACTTTCCTTAATCAAAGGGTATTTGTAAAGGTATTTAATCGGGTGTGTTAAATTAAGAAATAAATATCAATTCAATTAAGAAGGGGTCCTTTGTAACATTGAGGTGAATTAATCGGAATAAGTAACGTTTTTTGGAATAAAAATGATTTCATGTATTAAATTGTGTGTATGTGTGTGTGTGTATGTATATATATATATATATATATATATATATATATATATATATATATATATATATATATATTAGTTGCATGTGCAAGTAGATATAACATGTTAGAGTTTCTTTTCTGTCGTTCGATTCTATATTGCATTGTTGTATTTTCCCCCTGGGCATTTGGCTTATTCCCTCATCTTTGTTAGGGTAGTTTGGGTGCGGTTCCGTATTTTGAGAGCGTTGTACACGTAAGTATCTTTTTTTATTTTATGTTAGTAGCTCTTTATGCTTGAATTCCAGGGACGCTTTTTATGGGTTCCTCAAAAATATTGATTTAAATGGAAATCTCATGTTAAACAAGTGAAATCCTAATCAAATAAAACTGAACTAGCAACATTATTTAGGTTGTCTCATTGCACATTCACACCTAATATTCAGGCCAGGCCGACTTAACCACGAGTAATCCATATTCTGGGCTGGGAGATTACAAATGTTATCAAAGATCTAGGTTCAGGGTTCCTTTTGGGAGTGATGTTGTGAGGTAAATAGTTGATCTTTGACGTCGCTGTTAGTTTTGGGTCGGCCGATCATGCTAGATTGGTAACGATTTCAGTTCGTGTTCTTGATGGTGGAGTCAAGGAGATTAGCACGATGGGTAATTTATTACCAAGTGGCATGCGGTCAACTTAGTTATATTAATCGCTTACGCGCTTCTGATTTAGATGTGTTTGTAATTTTCAAGTGTCTTTGCGAGCTGCTAATGGCGACACCGCGTATTATAGCATGAGGTGCTTGTGAATCAACCCTTGATGATGTGAGCGGTTTGTTAAATGTTAATAAAGCTAAATGGCATCCATTGAGTTAGGGACATGAATTGTGTAAAGTTAATAGTGGACATTAGGTGACTAGAGTGCCATGCCTAAGCGGTGTTGATTATGATAAGAATGCAAAAAGTTCCTAGATACGGTATTTACGAGTAGTTAATACTGATGTGAATAGATAACTTGATCCTTGGGCTAGTGTCATATCATAAAGATTTCAAAATTCGGTAGGCACGTAGATCCATGTTGGTTATTACTTAAGGATATGTGCTCAATAAGAGTCAATAAGGTACTAACATTGTAAGTTAGTGCATCGGTTATTATCGATTGAAAGTTCTATCTTTTAATCTATAATGAGAGTTACGGTCCACTCGTGGTAAGTGTGTTACATGTGTAACAATGATAAGTTAAAGTGGCATAGGAGTAAACCCTAGATAGTCTTTAAAAATGTGGTTTTAGGTAGTGTGACATAACTTGGGGAATAAGATCCCTGGTCGTGTCGGTAGTGAGGATTTAGAGGCTCATAGGTTGTATGCGACATCCTATATCCTCCCAAAATCTTTAGTAGTGGCAGTCGATGGTTTGATATGTAGTTCAGGGCATCAATCATTTTGAAGAAGGTTTTTTTAACCTTTATTAGGTCTCGAGGAGAGATTCGTAGGTTAGACATATGCCAGAGTTTCAATCAAAAGGGAAATAATATTCTTATCTATGTGTCGTGGCCCGACCTAGAGGTTTAAGTGATGAAGGAATTCGAGACGGTTTTAGTGTGGATATGGTTTTAAAAAGTCCTTTGAGTGTCCTTAGAACTTATTGCACATGGCATCCTTGGTAATGGGAGTCGATCTGATGTGACGCCTTGAGGTGTTCAATGATTATAGTTCGCCATGTGTGGTGACTTGTAGACTAGTATTTGGGTGAGTATCTAAAATTAATTTGAGGCGAATGTTGGAAAATTGGTAGGGTGTACCTACTATGAGAGGATCATAGATGATGAGATATCGTCAGGTCTTCGACAATAATTACGTTGAGGCATGCTTAGTGTCTTTAGGGAACCAGTTAAGTTCAGTGTTATAGAGTCCAAGTGTTCTAATGATATTTGTATTGAGGGTCATGTGATGATCTCAGATTATTGGTCAAGTTTTGAAGAGCCAAATAGTGTACGTCCTTAGTACTGTCATAAAAATTGGCACAGATAAGTGATGTAACCTTATAAGGGAAATTAGAGATTTGTGTCATGATTGGACATGATACGTGTTTGTCATAAGATGACTAGTGTATAAAGTGCCATACTTAACTTTGACGAGTACCAGGAAACGCATTAGAGACTTAGATTGATGATATCATGTTAGAGACTTGAAAAAAGCACCTCGTAAGATATATCAAATCATGGTTAGAATATCGACACGTGTCGACCGTGTGACTTAGAATAGACCTAAAAAGGCAAGTATTAGTTTTTGCATATTTTGCGAGATTGGTACAATTTAGGAAACATAAACCTATGTAGTAATTGTTATCCTTATAGTGCTAATGATGACCGGTGTAGACGTCACATAATTTTCGATTAGGTAGAATCTAGAGATAGGCAAGGTGATGACCTTGTGTCAGTAGAGGTTATAATAAAGTGAATGCTTTGATTATTTGGGCACTATTTGAGGAGACGTTTGGGATGTGACCATAGTATGACAAAGTAAATAGTAACCAAGGTGTGTTAGGTGGTCATTACATCATGTTGACTCAATAAATTGACAAAGTCGGTGTGAAAAAAAGCATTGGCACTTGTCGATCGGGGTGACTCGCATTTGTCAAGGATGAAAGGAAAAAGCCTTATTTCTAAGGAGGGAAGTCCAGCATTTGACTTCCCAAATGATAATAACTTAGTATGTCACTTTTTCTTGAGGAGGCGATGGGTTCACAATCTGATTCATCACAATTGGTGATTTGAGACAGAGTGTGGTTGTAGAAAGATCGGGTGACAATGCCTGGGAGGAGTCATAGACTTCGAGCGTATGGCATAGGTTCACCTTTCGTAGATCATAGATGTTGCATGCAGATGACATTCCCTCGAAATAGTTATTTTTCATCCTTATTCGTTGTGTTCTTTCGATTTCGGTAGTCGAGGACTGTATTCCTTAGGTTTTGATGGTTGAGGACGGTTTACTTTCAATTTTGATGATCTATTATTGTTCCATGTTGACAGTTTAGTCATAGCGCGGCCTGGCTCAGTATGAGTGCTTATGGACCTCGTATGGTCATTCCAACTCGACAACTGGGTGGGCTCTTATTTGAAATATCCCTTTATATGCATAAGTTCTATATATATTTGGTTGCCCAATCTATTACACGGTTTACTTGTGGTACCCTTTTCCTTAAAACTAACCACCTTATGGATCGGTCGGTGTGGCAATTGGCAACTTTGTTCATAAGGAGCAGGGTGATGATTTGAGGACATCATATAACGTTAGAACTTAATGAAACATAAAACAGAGTGTTGTTTTTCCACAGTGAGTGGGTTGGTGTAATACTCGAATGAGTGTTTCATAGTTAGACGCCTAGAACGATCCTAGGTTCATAGAAGGATCTCGTGAAAGGTGTCAGTCAGATGCATGATTTCGATCTTAGTTAGATTCTCACCCCTCGAGGTAAGAGACTAGAGATACGAGGTTGGTATCAACTTTAAGTGAATTTGTGTGGTCAAGAAGACCCGAGAATTTGAGGGAACAAGATATGCTGTCCTAAGATTGAAATAATTTACGATGATGGATTGGGTTTTAGTTGTATGTCGTTGTTCTTGGGTGAGTGTCGATCACTTTAGAGAGTTTCCCTGGTAGAGGCATTGATATGCTTTGGCATTAGTAAAGAAGCTTTAGGACTTGATTGAGCATGATCATCAAGAAAGTGGATACTAGAGGTCTGTTATGTAATTTTGATGGTGAGCATTAAAACATGTCGTATGTCGAGTTCTTTGGTGATAACCCCTTGTGAAAGGGTGTATGATGACTTTTTCATGAATGAGGATTTCGATGACTTAGCAGTTAAATATTCCTATGACTTAAAATAAGAGTTGATAACCACAGGAATTTGAAGGATTGATGGGTCAATAATTTCAAGGATGAAATTCCCTAAGGAAGGAATAATGTAACACCGGCCTCCATAATTTTGATCCTACTTGTATGATTCGGTGACTTGGTATGACCAACTGGGATCTAGGCTTGTTGAGTTGGATCATAAGTCAAATTTGGGTAACGTAGTAGCCCCAACACAATTAGATTGGAGTTTTTATGGCCTAAAGTCCATTTAAAGGAAAATAGGAGTCATTCGAATGAGGGTCATTCTCATTCGAACTGGTCATTCGAATGAGGTTCAAATGGTCATCTGATGACTTGTAAAATGGTCGATTTCCCCTTACCTATGGAATCTCTTTATAAGGGTTGGTTCAAATGAGGTCACTTGTTATTCGAACAAGGGATTCCTTCTCATTCGAATGAGGAGCTTCGCACACCCATAGTTAACCTAGTTTTTTTACCTCGTTAGATGATTTGTTCGAACGAGGAGTGTTCTCAGTCGAATGAGGCCAAATGTCATTCGAATGACCTCACATGAACTTTTAAAAAACATGTTGCCTTTGTGTACTATTTCATTTTGGGCCCTTGGATTGATGATGTGTCGACATCAGAGATCATGTGATGTTTTAAAACATGTATAACATGTGGGGAATAATTTTTTAATTAATTTTATGGGTCTTTATGACGTTATAAGAAGAGAGAGTGTGGGTCTTCTTCTCCACCATTTACCATCAGCATTTCTCTCTCTCTCTCTCTCTAAGTTTTAAGGGTTAATCGCCTTCCCAAAGTTTTTCCCACCTTAGCCACACCTTGCCACCACTTTGAAACACCATTATACACCACAGGTTCAAGAAAGATGGATTTATATAGAGATGTTATTGGAGGTTTTTGAAGAAGAAGAAGAAGAAGAAGAAGAAGAAGAAGAAGAAGAAGAAGAAGAAGAAGAAGAAGAAGAAGAAGAAGAAGAAGAAGAAGAAGAAGAAGAAGAAGAAGGTACTCAGTTTGAAGGAGCTTTTCATGGAGCATTCAGAGAGACATGCTTAGTGAAACTAGGCAACCTCTTTAAGGCCACCTTACGAGGTAGGATGTTGCCATTTTCTTCTACACTTCATCGACTATTGTTGAATCTTCCTTTCAAGTGGGAAACTCTACTTTTAGCTTAAGCACTCTATTTTTGCATATTATTGGTATTGTAGCTAGAACTTGTTAGAGTATAATGCAAATATGATTTATGAAGGTAATTTCTTATGGTTTTGTAAAAGAAAAAAATGATTTTTAAAAGGTTCCAAGAGTTTTAAGAAAAATCATATATTTTAAGAAATCTTTATATCTAAACATTTTATGGAATAAAATATTTGAAATGATATTTCTCTTGTCAAAAATATTTTATGAAGAAATTTCTTAAGTCTTTTTGGTGAAAATTGGGAATTTTGCATAAATAGACATTTACTCCAGTTTTGAAGAAATAAAAATATCGTTTAGCTTGAAAAGCATATTTATGCTAATATTGTAAAATTTCTAGAATGAACTGTATGTTAGACCTATTTAATATGATATTTGGACTTAAAATTTTATCTTCTCATGTACAAAATTTTATAGTATTTTGATGATGAGCATATAAACAAGTTTAATGAAGATTTTATTGGGTTTAAACACGAAATAAAGAACATAGAAATTTCAGCCCTTAAAGTGTGTTAAAAGGTGTGAAAAATATGATAAAGGGATATTTTAAGATTACATGTAGAAACAAAAGGAAAATGGTATTTTCTTGTAAAGTAGACTCCGAAAGGCTAAAAGGGTTTTCTTAGTAAAGAATGTAATGAAATAAAGAGACTTATAACTTGAAAAGTATTTATCCAAAATGTTAAATAAGTGTTAATGAGCTAAAAAATATTTAAGAATTTAGTGGATGTAACTTAATAATATTTTTTGGAAATAACACTTGTGATATAGAGAAGAAGACAAGTTTGAAAATAAATAAATAAATAAATAAATGGATAAATGGTAATTTTGCATAAAGTGGAACTTTTTTATGAAATAAAAATGTGAAAAGGGTGTTACATAAAATAGTCCTAAATAAAAGTGATTTTTGGTGTAAAATCAATGCAAGTGTATAAAAGACAAGAAATAGTAATTTTTAAAGTGTAACACAAGATGGGGTGAAATTCTCAGGTTTTCGCTTCGACCGATAAAGGGTGGAATAACATGGACATTCAAAAAATATTAAAACATATTAATACAGACTCGGATGATACCGGGAATAATTAAAAAGTGCCTGGAGCCCTGGGGTGAAAGACCCAAAATCACTGGCCATAGCATATGGTATCATAGCCGATGGTGTGAAACCTGTTAAAGTATGCGAATATTTGTGGGATTCCTAAAAATGATACGGGAAAGCGGAGCATGTCAAGAAATGGGTTGCGTTTTGAATTTAAGAAAATACAACCTAACTTGAATGAAATTAGTACACGTGTTCCGGTTGAAAGATAATGTGGACAACTAAAGTGAGAAATTGACAAATGTACATTAAATAAAGAAATGGTATAGTGAAGTGAACTATAGGGTAATTAAGTGACCTAAGGAGGTTTAGTCCATAGGTAATCCAAAAAAGTGTTTATGAAAGGTTTCAAAAAAAAATAAGAATTTCCTAACAAGGTGCATGCGTGTATTGAAAGGTAATTTTCAAAGAAAATACTAATGTAAATTTTGTATGTGTAAGGGGTAAATTATGTGGAAGAAATGCTTTCCTTTATCAAATGGTATTTGTAAAGGTATTTAACCGGGTGTGTTAAGTCAAGAAATAAATGTGAAGTCAATTAATAAGGGGTTATTTTTAAGATTAAGGCGAATTAATCGGAATAAGTAACGTTTTTAGAATAAAAACGGTTTCATGCATTAAAGTATATATATATATATATATATATATATTAGTTGCACGTGCACGTAGATATAACATGTTAGAGTCTCTTTTCTACCATTTAATTATATATTGCATTGTTAGATTTTTCCACTAGGCAATTGGCTCATTCCCTTGTCTTTGTTACGGCAGGTTGGGTGCAGTTCTGTATTTTGAGAGTATTATACAAAAAAGTATCCTTTTTATTTTACGTTAGTAGCTTTGTATGCTTGAATTCTAGGGACGCTTCCCACAGGTCCCTCGCATATATTGATTTAAATGGAAATTATATGTTAAATAAGTGAAACGCTAATTAAATAAAACTGAACTAGAAACATTATTTATGTTATCTTATCACACGTCACACCTAACATTCGCCCTAGATCGGGTTAACCATGGGTAACCATCAATTCGGGTCGGGGCATTATAATAGTCATGATAGATGAATGGGGTCGGGCACTGGAAGAAATTCGGCTGTACTTGGGATACCCTCCTTCGCTGTCGACTTCTACCATGGGAGAAGAACTCTACCTATAATCGGTTGTCTCATAACATGTAAGGACATATTTTCCATCATTGTCCCTAGTTACTAGATTACATCTAGTATGGAGTATCTCGTTACATCTGTCAAAGCAATTCAAGTTCAAGAAGACGAATCCTAACATTAAGCATCTTCAACATCGACATGACTTGACATGTATTTGGTATGGATTTTGTTTTGTGTTACTTAGAATTTTTTTACTAAGTATTGGGATATTTTTCTAAACTAGTTTTATTAAAATGAGGCATTTTTATACAATTGTTTTCAAACAGTTTTCGTACAACATTTTTATCTTAAAAATAAAATTCGCCTACAGTCGTTCTAACGACTTGGCACTGTCGTTCAAATGACATATCAATATTGTTTGATACCTCGTTTGATAGCCTTCTTCTCATTTGGATCAAACAAAGGCGTAGTGTTTTTTTTAAAGGTCGTTCGATATGTCGTACGAAAGTCTCTTCTAGAGAGACAGCCATCTCGTTCGAACGACCTGATGAACTCATTCGAATGACAGTGTGTCGCCTCAATTTTTTTATTTTCCTATAAAAATCTGTTTCCTGAAGATTTTTCTTTAAGACTTCATTTACGCAAATTGTACAATAGAAGAAAACAGTCTTCACCTTTTTAGGGTGAAGACATCTTTTTGATTCACTATAAACAATCCCAAAAACTTTTGTGAATCTTCTTTGGAACCCAACCACTTCTTTGTCAAAGTTATTCTTCTAGAGAGCTTTTTTCACTGTTGATCTTGTGAAACTCGAGGGTATTTACTTCTGACGAGGGAGGATTGAGGTTTTGTGGTTCTCGAGTGAATCATTGATGATTGAAGGTTGCGATCTTTGTGGGTTCTTGCAGGAATTCATTGTTGTATTTCTCTATAGTGTTATAAGTTGCATTTTGTAAACTTTAGTGAAATAAAAAGTTTTGCCCTGCAGGGATTTTTCCTAAAATTTAATTTCTTTGCATGCTTAAATTGAATCACATAGTTTCATATTTTAAGGTTAATTAAAATTTAGTTTGGAGATTGACATCTAATTAAATAAGTTTAAATCCATCAGATGATCGCACAGTCTCAAATTGGTATCAAAGCAGGTTTCACCAAATTACCATGAGATCCTTTTTCTGCACAATTTTTCTGAGACATCAATTGTTATGAAAAATCATAAATTTTTTTATGGATAACTTATAAAATTGGATGACCATCTTTGATAGAAAAAATTATGCATATTGGAAAGTCCATATGAGATCTTGTTTAAAAGCTACTGATGAAAAAGTCTGGCTTATATGTGAAAAAGGGTGGACTTCTCCCACTGTCACCCTTAATAATGTCATTAATTCCAAACTTGTTTCTGATTGGAATGATGATGAGTTTAAATGGAGTACCTATAACTCCCACGGCCTTGGTGCTATTTTCGGAGTAATCACCCCCAACGAGTTTCGACGTATTATGATGTGCACCACATCGAAAGAGGCATGGGATATCCTTCAGTTGACACATAAGGGTACCAACGTTGTTAACGCATTAAAAATGCAAAATTTGACCACCCAGTTTGAGACTATGACTATGTTAGAGTTCGAGAATTTTGTTGAGTTTTATGCTAGGTTGTCGGACATTGTTAACACTGGTTTTAATTTGGGTGAGAAAAATTGAGGAGTCGAGAGTCATGAAAAAGATTTTAACGTCACTCCCATCCCGATTTATTCCTAAGGTCACTGTTTTGAACTCATTGGGGATATTAGATACACTTAGGTGAGAAGAACTCGTAGGAGACCTTTAAACTTATGAGATCGACACATTTCCAAAAACCATTAGGCCTAAGGATAGAGGGATATTTTTAAAGACTCAAATTAAGAAAAAGAAAAAGGAGAGAGTTTGTGATTCTGATTCTGAGGATGAGGTTGATTTTAATGATTTGCCCTTGTTTGAGAAAAAATTTAAAAAAAAAATCAAAATTTCCTAAGATAATTCTTCAAATAAAAAGATTTTTGAGAAAAATGAAAAGAAAGATGAGGTCAAGGAAAGTGGTGAGAAAGAGTAAGATATAACGTGTTTTGAGTGCGAGGGCAAAGGTCATAAGGCATTTGAGTGCCCCGATATGCTAAATAGAAAGGGAAAGAGAATTGTTAACATGACCACTCTTAGCGATAGTGACATCTAGTTGGATGATTCCGGGAATGAATCACCAAATGAAAAGTGTGTTTCTTTCATGGCTAGTCATATGATCACATCTAGTTTTTCCCACGACGATGAGGACACTTGTAAAGGTGAGATCCTCGATGATGTTTCGATCCATTCGAGTGAGTGTGAGAATAAGATTGGAAGTGAGGGAGAAGGAGATATCCAAAAGGATTTTAGTGATTTATACACTAAGACTTTGGAAACTAAAAATTTGAATAAGGATTTAAGTCTTAAGGTGTTATATTTATAGAGAGAAGTAAAAGTTTTGAGGGTGTGTGAGGCATCGGCGAGTCAACTCGAGAAGGTGAGAGTTTTTTTGTATGAGCAATTAATCATCTTAGGTTGGGAAAAGAGTGAATTGACCAACACCGTGGCTAGTCTTACGGAAGATATTCAATCTTCAATGGAGACTCATGAGAACCTTAAAGTCCGTGTATCCGAAATTGATAGAGATCTCGAACGTGCTCGGGAGGCCAAGGTCACTTTAGAGGACACATCTAAGAAGTATGGAGAGATGGTCCTCGGTCCCGCTTTGGGTAATGTTAAGAGACTAGGAATAGGTTATGACCGTGTGTCCACTTCCCATGTTGCACCCTTTGTAACGAACCGACCCGAATTTATAGGTTACCCATGAGTCAACCCGGTCCGACCCGAGTGTTAGGTGTGAAGTGCAATGAAACAACCTAAACAATGTTGCTAGTCCAATTTCATTTTAATTAACATTTCAATTGTTAGCATGCGATTTCAAATTTCAGGATGAACTACGTGAGGGACCCATAGAGAGCACCCCGGAGTCTAAGTAAATAGATCTACTAACGTAGAATATAAATAAATTATCCTTACCTGTATAGCGCTCTCAAAATACGAAGTCTCTCCCAACCTGTCGTAACAAAGTGGGGATGTGAACCTATGCCCAGTGGGATTTATACAAGCAGTGTAGAAACGAACGGCAGAAAGGAATACTCAGACACAAAAACCACATGCATTTGAAAATATGCGTATATCTACATACGTATACCTTTGGAAAATACACATTCCAATGCATTACTTAATTTATTTTTGAAAACCTTACTTGCCTAGATTAATTTACCTTAATCTTATTTAAGGTTTTCTTTAATCATACTTAGCATTATCACTTTTTTTAACGAACTAATTTCAACACTTGAAACCTTTTCACTTAATTTATTAAAACCATTCCTTTACCGAAATTTACCCTTTTATTCATTCCAGTACCCTTTAGTATTTTCATTGAAAATCGTCATTTTAACACATGCAATCCCCGTGTTAGAAAATACTTATTTAATCTTTGAAAATCCTTTCCACAACACATTCCAGTGTTAAGTGTAGGTTTAACCATTTAGGTTGCTTAACCACCCATTTATTTACTCCCTTTTACTATTTTTTATTCTTTATGGACATTAATATATTTATGCATTTACTTGTCTATTTCACTTTTACAGAAACATTTATTACATTTATTCAAGTTAGGTTATATTAAGTCATTTTACCCCACAACCCATTTCTTGATATGTTCCATGTTTTCTTTATCTTTTCTCGGAATCTTCCTATACCTCATGCTTACACAAGCTCCACACCGACAATTATGCGCACCATATGCTCTGGCCAGTGATTTAGAGCTTTTCACCCAAGGGCTCCGGGCCCTTCTTTCTTTATTCCGGTGTCATCCAAGTTCCTTTTATGTGTTTTAACATTTAACAAATGTCCACATTGATCCACTTTTATCGGCCGAAGCCAAAAGCCCAGACTTAACTGTCCGTTTTTCCATTAACACTTGGAAAATGATTTCTTTCTCCTTTAAGTCCTTTATTCACATACACGTCGATTTTATGCCAAAATCACTTACGTTTTTTAGGACTTAATTTAATGTCAACCATACTAATATAAAAACATTCATTAACATTTTTATTCCATAAAAATGTCCCACTATAAGTAAATTACCAATTTACCCTTTTTTGCCATATTTGTAATTTAATCCTTTAACAAGTGTTATTCTCCCAAAAATCGTTATTAAGTTTTCAACTTAAAAGTTTAAACACCTTTTAACCATTTTAACACTTGTCCAATATCACAATTACCCAACTTTCTTACTTGCTACTTTAACATTCTTAATATATAAAATCACACTTTTATACATATTAAAGTCCCATTTTCTCAATAGTTGAAATACACACTGTATTTGTAAAATTTTATATTTTAACACCCACTTCACTTCTATTCACACATTTAACCCCTTTAACTTCCATTATTCACTTTTACACCACACTTTATGGAAAACCATATCTTTCATACATTTCAAATAAAATAAGACATTTTATCAATTTTTTTAAACTCGACAAATGTGCATTTATTCATAAGGTCTCCATTCCACAAGAAACTTAAAAATATTTATTTCATAAATATTTTGACAACAGTAACATCATTCCACATTTTATTTCATAAAAAATGCCCATCGTTTCTTTTGGCTAGAAATACACTAAAATAATATTTCCTTACATTTTTATTCCATAAAAGTAATTATTATTTCTTTTTCACTAGAAATCTACCAAAATAACTTTTCTTACATCGTTATTCCATAAAAATGTTTATTATTTCTTTTTTACTAGAAATACACCAAAATAATGTTTCGTACATTTTTATCCAATAAAAATATTTATTATTTCTTTTTCACTAGAAATACACGAAGATAACATTATTTCACATTTTCATTCCCCAAAAATATTTATTATTTATTTTTACTAAAATTATACCAAAATAACATTATTTCACATTTTTATTCCATAAAATATTTATTATTTCTTTTTCACTAGAAATACACCAAAATAACATTGTTTCACATTTTTATTCCATAAAAATATTTATTATTTCTTTTCACTAGAAATACATCAAAATAACATTATTTCACATTTTTATTCCATAAAAATATTATTTTTTTATGTTCTGAAATTTTATTTTGTTTCAAGACCCATTTTAAATCATCTCTTGATACTTATTCCATACAAATGCCAAGATAGTTAACAATCAACACTAGGATGCAAGCCAATATCCCACACACGTATATTTAACCTAATATATGTAAATAACATCCTAAAATATACTACTCATTAAACATAAACCAAAGTTAGTCTTCCCACCTTAAATGAAGCCTTAAATATGGTGGAGATGTTGAAGAAGGTTGAGTACCACCCACCCACCCACCACCTCCAAAGGTGGCCTCAATGGGGTCTCTAAAAGCCCCGTCAAATTTAGATCCATGAAAGCTTGAATGACCCTCTCCAAACTTCATCTTCAAGTGCTCAATAAATACCAAGAACATCCTTCCCAACACTTGTCCAATGTTAACCTAGGTTTCTTTGTTGGTGTATGGGGGTGAAACACCCTTCGAAATCATAGCCATAAGGGTAGGATGTGGTAGTGGCGTGTGCTAAGAGTCTATGCAGAAGGTTTTTGCTCGCATGGAGTTCTAAGAGAGAGACAGAGAGAGATTTAGAATCTGATTTATTTTTCTTCTCCGAACTCGCACGGTTCTCTCGTATAACCCAAACAATTGTAGTGTTACCAAATGAGGTAACCTCATCAACCAAAATCTTTCCTTATCAAGTATTGGTTAATCCTCCCATCGAAAGCTCACTGATATACGGGATCCAAAGGCCACTCTATTGACAGCGTTTAAACTGGTAGAAGAATTGACCTGAAAGGAAGGTCGTTCGAACGACCAGAGATGTCGTTCAAACGACATCATCTCTCGCTCGAACAACGGCTTAGCGCGACGTGAATTCTCCTTTAAAAATCCTCTATTTCCAGATTTTTCACCTTGCCCCTATAAGCTTCCAAATATTTAGAATGCATATATGGCCTAATTAATTTAGAACCACTCATCCCATAATCCATATAAAATCCTTAATTTAATAATTCTCTTTATAAATTTCAATTCGTTACCCATAATTTCCTAAAATTATAATTTGTTTCTCCTCATGTAAAATCTATATACAACTTAATTAATTTACCGGGGTGAGGTATTACAAACTTCCCTCTTTAGGGAATTTTGTCCTCGAAATTCTTAGTTCATCACAATTTGTACTCCAATTACTCATGACCGATTTTCCATTCTAAGAATCCTCAACACTATGGTCTAAACCCAAGGATTCTGTTTTAATCAACCACCATTTTCAGTCCTGATCACGACAACCCTAAGGTCTTATTGCAAAAATCTCAAGTATGCCTAACATCTCTATCTAACAAAACCTCGAGAATATTAATATTAATACCAATAAAATATCACAATGTCGACAAAAAATTCATTAATATGGATCATTCATTCATTAGGATTCACAACCTATGTTTCCTCAAACAATCTTGGATCATGCCTAGCCTAGGTTGATACAATTTTAACACTCCTTATTACACATAGCAATGACTCTTAATACAATCACCTTATCAAATAGTCCTACTTGATCGACACCTCTTATGAGACACTTATGCTAACCTAAAGTCATTCTAGGCATCACAACATGCACATATGTAAGCGATCATCTCCAAGATCTCCAAAATTTCGAGCCAAGTGCAACGCTATCACCCAATGTTCATCAGGTTCCAGTATTAATAGTATCATCAAGTCGCAACCTCAAGACATGCGATCGAATCGTAACTAGTTATACCAACTAACTAATAATGTGTTAACCTAAAGTAATCAAGTAACACATGATACTAAATGCAAGAACGTTAGACCACGCACACACATAGACTGGGTAGAATAAAGGTGCACCTGAAGAAGGGTGCACTCATATACCGTGACAAATCAGCCACAATAGGCCTAACTCGCGTCACTAATGAGCTAATGCAACATCAAAACTTATCGACAAATTCCCATTATCGGGAACAATGAGGTGCAATAAATGCAACTGGGCGACTTCCACGCCAAAAGGGAACAATAAGATTCCGACAATGAAGCGACCCACACGAAGTGCGAACCCACAATGAATACTTGAATTTTATAACTCTTCATCGACACCTGCCAAGCATCTTCGCCTTGCCACGTACCATGGCCTGGACTCTTAACCTAGACGATTTCTACTCGAGAATCATCAGTTCATGCCGGGCGAACGAAACACAAAATAAATTTCCTTCAAAAAGATGATACACTAGGCTTCCCTCCTTAGGACTAATGCTACCTATTCATCACTGGTAAGCATAACTATCCTTAAATCAAAACGAGGTTACTTTTCTTGACACTTAACGTTAGTTATTGACCTATCACAGCTAGGCCTCCAAAATTTCAACATGTGGTAGCTAATCTCAATTTCTGAGATCACTCTCATCAAGTGAAACACAACGCTCATATAGTTTCAAACATTAAATTTATGGACAATTACTACCACCCTTAGCACTGCCTACATGATACCCAATTGTAATCATTCTAATGGCATCCCAATTCTCAAACATCACTCATGCTTAATGATTTCCATCGACAGGGTAATTACTAACTTTGTCCATCCCTCGATCCTCGCGGTTGGTGAGAGAGGAGGATCCTAGGTCCCGCGCATCCCTCTCGGGAGCGCTTCGGCCGGCGTCGTTGATGAGATGAAAAATGTAGAGAGATGGAGTCTCTAGTCTATTTTACTCAAAATAGACAAAAGAAAGGGAGCCATTCCTAAGGATAGCATCCAAAGACATACTCATATATACGAAAACAAAATGATTTAAAAAGGATATGAAGGGTAAGTTACGAAATGGGAAGGTGTTAGGCACCCATTCCTCCCTTACGATCTCTCATGGATTTTTTACTATTTTCCTTTATTTTTCCCGTGATATGTGTGCATGTGTATATGTAGTGGAGATAGAAATCATCGACTTATATTATGAAAGAGATAAAGCGAGTCGTCAGTAGGAATGTTCATAAAGATAATATTAGAAAATAGGATTTATGCGATTATCCTTGCGTTGATCGTTATAATGGAACGATAATGTATGTGGAATAATACGCCACTAAGAACATATATATATATATATATATATATATATAATCTAAGAGAATTGAGTTTAGAGAAAATAGAAAATGAGAGAAAAAGTAAGAATAGAACTCGAGTCTCAGCTTTTACCCAGAGATGCCTACGTAGCCTATAGAGGCATAAAAGTCCACGTAGTTCACATGCAAAACGAGGGGTGGGGTTTATCCCATAAATCCAACCGGGTCTTATCTTATGTGTGTGTGTAAAAAAGGGTTTTAGTTGTGAGAAGAGTGTAAGAAAAGTGTGAGAATTCTTGTTTAGAATATGAGCAAACCCTCTTTTTCTTATTTTTTTAAGTTTTTATTTATATGAAAATAAGAGATGTGCAATAATACTAAATAAAAAGTATATTAGAATATGTGAGATGAGAGATGAGAGAATAAAAGTGCTAAGTAATAAAACAAGTTAATGCGAATTTATGAGAATTTAAGGAGGGAATTGAGAAAATTGGACCTTCTTGAAGATCTTGAGCTTGATCTTGAATGTTAGAAAGCAGCCCTTACACTTGGATGATGATGAAGGGTAGTTAATTCACAAAGTTTGATGAAAAGGATGATGAAAAGTGAAGGTTGGAAAGGGATTTGGATGTGGAAATCACGCTGACTTCGAGACAGGTTTTCTGGATTCGCTGAGAGTGAGGTATTTCAGATCTGGGCTCCCTTTGCAATGAGGTCAGGCCCTCCTTTTTATAGGCCCGTGGAATTTCTGATCGGCATAGCCCTGGTCCTGCCAATAGGCAGGTTCGTTTAGGCACACTGTCTATAGGCCGGGTCTGGAACCTACCGTTTGGTAGTCTCTTTCAGGCTCCTTCAGAAAATCGGTCGTAGATAACAAACTATTGATTCGAATCGTGCACGGGTCAAACCATTGGAAATTTAATTAAGAGACCTTCAAAAGTCCTTTCGACCGCTCCCGGGTTCGAGAGTTGACTTTGGGTCAAATGTGGCTCTGAAGCGCTCATCGGTCCTTTGAACGGGGAAACTTTGGACGCATGGTAAGTTAGAATCATGCACGGGGTAGACCGTTGGAAAGGTTAGGAGATGTACTTTGACATTCCAAAGAGTTTGACCCGGTTTGGGGAGTTAACTTTGGTCAACCGGTCCTTGGAAGCATTAGATGACCTCTCGGAGTAAAACGGATCGTTCGTTCATACCGTAAGTCAGAATCGCGCACAGGGTGGACCATTAGAAAGAGTTTTTAGTGACCTTTAAATATTCATTAGTCTCTGTCGAGATGATGAGTTGACTTTGGTCAAATGGAGTCCGAGAGCGCCCGGTGGCCTCCTGATCAGGTTTCGGGGGAAATCGAATCATTCGTTCGCATGGTAAGTCAGAATCGTGCACAGGATGGACCATTGGAAAGGGGATTCAGTACCCTTCGAAGATTCATTCAGTCTTAGTCGAGCCGAAGAGCTTTCCTTTTTGGTCAAACGGAGCCTGGGAGCGACCGATGGCCACTAGGTTAGTACCCGGGGTATGACTTGGGTTAGTAGTGATGACGAGAGGTGTTGTAACTTGGGTTTGTGTTTTCCTTTTTTCTTTGATTTTGACAAGGACTTTTCTTTTTGACAGTCCTATGTCTCTTTGAAGAACATGCGTGCCCGCGGGACGACGGAGCTTGAGAATCTCTGGGAGCATCTTGCGTTGGGTGGTATCATCAGCAGGTTTTGGGAGGTTGGCATCTACACTGGATGAGACGCCTCGTTTGATAACGGTCTTATGCGCTCTGGGGGAGAGATGGTGGGACACTACCCACACCTTCCATTTTGGCTTCGGGGAGAAGATTATGACTCCCATAGATGTGCAGCAGTTGCTGGGGCTGGATTGCAATGGGGAGTAGATAGAGGTGGATCCCTCCCTGCAGGTGAGATCGAAGGCGGTGCGGGCGGCGCTCGGTGAGGTAGGGAGGATAGTAACTGGGGATTCCATTTGGTTGTCCCTGTTGAAGGATGTTTTGTTGGGTAGGGTGGTTGACGTGGAGGATGGGTTGCGGTGAGGCAGATGGCCCGGTTGTTTATCTTGCTAGAGTTGGGGGGCTTTATGGTGGCATCGAGCGACAACGTCGTCCACTTGTGGTTCTTGCCGTACTTGAGGGTGTTTTCGAACATCCTTTTCTATGATTGGGGGAGCCTGACTTTGGCAATCCTCTATTTTTCTCTGGATGCATTCAGTCGATGCTGCCGGTAGACTTTTACTGGAGACATGTATCTTCTTGAGGTATTCTTTAATTTGCGCATTTTCCTTTCATGCATTTGCACGTTCCTTATGTGTCTCGCTTTTTTATTGCAAGTTCTTGCCTTTGGCAAACATGCTTCTATGAGGTGATTGGGTGTAATACCCAGGTGATCTCTCTGAAGGATTGTAATACCCCGTGATTTTAATGAATTTTAAAATGGGTTATATTTTAAATTAATGCATTAATTGGATTTTACTATAAATGAATTCATTTGGGTTTAATCCGAATTGTGGAAATTGAAATGAATGATTCTGTATATTACTTAAAGATATTTAGGTAATGTATGAATGTGACGATTTTTAATATTGCTGTGAGTTATTAATGCAGTAATTTAAATTTTTAGTCGGACGCGGTATGGGACGTGTCGTGACTAATTTGTTAAATTAAAAAGGAAACTTATTTTTACATCGACCTTATAGTCATTTTGACTGCGTCGTTGCTTCCGGAAGGGTTGAAATAGTCAGAAAGGTCTATTTGGATGTTGGTTTTGGGTCTCAGGTCATTTGGAAATGAAAAGACAACCCAAAAGGGCATTTTAGTCATTTTTACAAGGGGGATGAATAGTGATTTCGGATTTTGTCCTATTATAAGTATTTGGATATTAGTTGAGCGTGGGTTCATTCATCTCTTCTACACAAAGTTGAGAAGTCATCTTTCTAGAGAAAGTGAATGGTTACTTGGAAGAAGAGAAGTGTGCTTGGAAAGGAGGAGAACCAAAGGCCAAAGGTCCCCCACCCCCCCATCAACCTCCACCGAAAGTTGACCGAAAAAGGGGAGAACCACCTGTGATATACAACCCCAAAGGATCAGATCTTCATTAGAGGCAAGTGTTTGATAATTGTAATGTAAGTTTGTATATTGTCCATGTTAGAATAGTTATAAAAAGATGAGATTTTTACATGTTTGGAAGATAATGTAGGGTTGTTAATAGATTTCTAAAAAATGGAAGTTTATAGGAATCAAACTCATGTTGTAGGTAGATAGTAATCCATGAAATAATCATAAATCTGTTGAAGAAATTCTGAGAATCAATGGTGTGTTCTTGAAGATATCATGTATATAATTTTCTAGAAAAAGAGGTTAAACATATGCTTTTAATTCAAACTCTTGATGATTCTGGGATGTTTTGAGCATTAGAAATCATTCACATATGTTGTTATATCATGTAGTAAGGTTTATAAGGAATTTTGGTAGTTAATATGAAGGTTTGAATGATCAAAAGTGATGAAACCCATAGTAGAAGAAATGCAAAAAACTGGGTTGTCATCTGGGCAATCGATCAATCGACCCCCTGCCTTCGATCGATCGACCTCCCCAGAATCTTTGAAGTTGTTTCTTTTTTATGCTTGTTCATATTCCAAACCTTTTCTAAATCTTTCATGATTATTAATTGGATATAGTGGGAGTTAGGAAGGTTCCGTACGCCCTAGTTAAGAATTGAATTGATTTGATTGGGATTTAATTGATTAGAATTATGATAATTATAGAAATTTCTGTTGCTAGATTCATGTGTTGGATTCTAAGTTGTATGTTTGAGGATTAAGGATAGGTCCAGTAGGGGATATTTAATATAACACATGGGTAGCCTTAGGGTTACAATTTGAACATCAAGGACTGAGTTTAAGGTCATTATTGATTGCGCAAGGACTGAGTGTAGTACAAGCGCTTAGTGGTAAGGCTCATGGATAGAGATGGGAGTTTAGACCACATTTGGTTGAAAGAGGGGATGAGGTTATCCCGACTGCGTATTTGAAGTTGACGGACCTCCACGACCGACAAAGTTAAGTAGTAGTGTATTAGAGGAATTCCTTGTTTGGATTTCGCTTTGCGAGATGCTCGGCGCATGAATCTTAACGACGTCGGGAGTGGAGAGATGTTATAGGATGTCAGGGTGTTGATTTTTTTGATAAGTCATATAGTGTGAATGAAACACTATAGACTATGAGCCATGTGATTATGGTATTTAATCCTAGTTGATAGAATATGTGTTTATAAGAGATTATAAACAATCGGTTATAACCCTAATTAAAGGAGAGTTTGATTCATAGTAATTCGGGAGATAAGATGAGATGGACCAGTTGGATATTAGTGATTTATTCCTGAATATAATGTTGAGGAAAAACCTGTTTGAACCTTGAGTAATGAGTGAGGCTCAGGGATGATTAAATTTAAAGAGATATAATGCTACGTATGGGAATTATCTTATTGTAGTGTGAGTACCTTGTTGATATTGTATTATAGGTAGATGATAATGCCTATTTGATTTGATTGATAATTTATGTGTATGACATACCTATCTTACTTGCTATCGACGGGAGGTTTGCGCGTGAGGGCAGTCATATCCTGATGAATCCATGGGATCTTTGATTTGTCGTTCAAGAACATAGGTCTATGAAAGACTTATCGGGGAGTTGATAAGTCCGCTGACTGTGGGTACGTAGGTATGTGCATGACCCATGGATACGAGAACTATGTTCGCCTCCAATTTATGTGTTGTTGTTTGTGGTTCGAGGTATCCTTAACGAACCTTTAGTCCCCTATTCGGCGACCAGCGATGATGGGACATGATAGCAGATTAATGCATTGCACCACATCCGTGACTCGAGGTGCCGTATTATATATGTATATATATATATATATATATATATATATATATATAATGAATTAAATGAATGAATGGATATATTGTGGTTAAATCATTTATTGTGTGTTAATTGTAGATAACGGTGAATTGAGAAAAGAATTGAAATAAGTTAATGAATATTGAAGAGCTTAAATCATATTAATGATAAACGATTCATATAAATGAGAAATGTATAAGAATGATTGTACTACGTATGGTATGGGACATACGGGGTTATGACATGGGATGGAAATCATATTTTGGAAAATAGTGAAGAGGAACCATTAACTAGGAGGTTAATAGGAAACGTTAAGCGTGCACTCTAGATGAGAGGTGAGAATAGCAAGTGAGAGTTGGATACTAACATGTACATAATAAATTCTTTATTGCACTTGTTAAATACTTATTGTTTTCAAAAATCATTTTCACAATCGGACTCTGACCTGTTTCCTTGCATATTTTCTTTTCTATTGTACCTTCTATATCAGGTGTCCAGCAACAGGGACGCCAACCTTAGAGGATTATGACGAGCTATGGAGCTATGGAGTTATGCTTAGACGCCTATCTTCATTTGATTCATAGTATTCTTTTAGTTAGGGCATGTCGCCCAAAGGATTTCAGTTATCACTTTCTATCAGAGTCATATACTCTTGTACTCGTGTCATTTTAATACATTTATTATTGTGGGGATTACTGTATTGGATAATTATTCGGGAATGTTTATTCCAACTGCATTTAAATTCTTTTGTGTTATATGTTCGATTATTACTGTTGTAGAATAATATGTGTAGTGTTATTCGTAAACTAAAAATGGATTTTTATGGAATTAAAATTTGGAAAGTTTTTAACACCAGCTTAATTGGGTATTGGGTGAGTTGTAAATGTTTTCGACAGTGATGCTAAGAATGAGCCAACTATATATTCTGTTTTAATTTGGTATGGGACTGGCCACCCAATATTTAATTAGGCGGGGTGTTACAAGGATGAGACTGTGGGGGAGTTTTGTCGACTGTATCGATGGCGCAAGGCCAATCGGCAGTCGAGGGGATCTCTTTCTCTGGAGGAGGTGCGTCAGGTCTTGAATGGCCTGACTAGTGATAGGGTAAGACTTTTGCTTCCTTAGTTCTGTTCTTTGTAGATTTTGTATTGGCCTATACTTTCTTGGGATTTTTAGGTGACCTTTTACCCTTTGGGGATTGCTATTCAGGACACGGGGTTGACTGGGGTGAATGCATAGCTGCGGCGCTTACTGGTGGGTGAGTTTCACCACTCTTGGTATCTTGGGGAGAGGGTGGTTCGACATATCGCTGAGGAGGAGGTGGTGGTGCCACCTGCGCGGCCTTCTATGTCTATGAGGCGGGAGTGGCTGCTGTCGAAGGATGCGAGGATCGTTGCGATGATCGACGAGTCCTACTGTTGTACACTGATACCGCTGCGCCATATAATTACATGAAATTTATGTCGAGTTGGCTGATGGCACCCCGTATATATGATGCCTTACCTTTCCCTCCTGCGGGTTCGAGTCGGCCGATGGGGTCCTCCCACAGCAGTGGTGGTCCGTCGACATCTACAGTGGCGGCGACTTCGAAGGTTCCCTTCGTGCGGTTGCATACCCCTTTGTACAACATTCGGCAGGCTAATGGAGGGATGGTGCCTATGTTGCATCGTCCTCATGCGATGGATTCGTAGGAGTTGGGCTTGACAGAGGAGGTCCTTCATCCTATGGTATACATTTTTGTTCCTCTATTTCTTTCTTTTTGATTTCTTTTCTGCTTTGATACCGATTCTGCCTTTTTTTGTAGCAAGTTTGGGTGTCAATCACTTGGTTGAGGGATATCAGAGATGGGATATCTTCGGTGAATGCCCATATTAGAGACTAGGGAAGAGTCTGACTCGGTTAGAGGTGGTGCGTCGTCTCGTCACAGGGGGGAGAGAGCGCGTCGCAGGGGTGAAGTTTAGGTTAGAGGGAGAGAGAGAAAGTGTCAGACCCCAAACCCAAATATATTCCAATCATTTCATTTATGTTATGATTAAATCATAATCTTCCGTCCATTCGAAATATAATTCATTTATCAATATTTTTTTCATGTATAATAAACATAATCATGCTCTTTGTACCATAACGTAATTAACATCAGAGTCATAATTAAGTGAACATGTTATAATACGATTGATTATGATTAACTATTACAATCATCAAATCAACTCATGTTAACTCAATATATAAGATGTGCGAGTGTAGTAAAACCTTAGTGTGACAATGACAAAATCCCGACGTCTAATCCTCAGATCCTTCTAACGGTGCAACTCTCAAATCAGCGATCGTATGATATCCTAACTGGCAGCGTACAGACCTGAAAATGTTAAAATATAAACCGTAAGCATTAAGCTTAGTGAGGTACTCCTTCCCTGAAATGAAATAACAGCTCTTTATCAGATATGTGGATATAAAATCCAAATAATCCTGCCTTGCTATGAAATAGCAATATTATATCAAATATCTAGATATAAAATCCAAACAATCCTTCCCTACAATGAACTGACAATTCTATATCAAATCTATGGATATATAATCCCAGTAATAACAATTTTATATCAAATCAGTGGATATGAAATCCAAACAATCCTGCCCTACTACGAAATAATAGTTTTATATTAAATTTGTGGATATGAAATCCAAAAAATCCTGCCCGTTAGCAATAAAAAATCCTGGAACATAAGTTTCAACAAATCCTTGTCATAAAACAAATCAAATTATTGGATCTTTGTCCAATTCCAATCCTAGATCATAAGATCCAAACAAATCCTAGATATTTTAATATCCAAACAAATGCTGAATACCAAAGTATTCAAATCAATCCTAGATCATAAGACCCAAACAAATCCAAGATATTTTAATATCCAAACAAATCCTGAATAGAGAAGTATTCAAACCAATCGTGGATGATAAGACCCAAACAAATCCTGGATATTTTAATATCCAAACAAATCCTGAATAGCGAAGTATTCAAATCAATCCTGGATCATAAGACCCAAACAAATCCTGGATATTTTAATATCCAAACAAATCCTGAATACCTAAGTATTCAAAAAAATCCGCTCTTAGAGTTATATCCATATTTATATATGAAACAAATCACAAATACACTCACCTTAGCAACTTATCAGACTTTTCCTTTTCTTTTGTTCGGCACTTGTTCAACCGGTTATTCTTCCCTTCCTATCATTCTTACACTATTAGTATCACCATAAGAATATCAACAATCCAAGTAATATCTCAAATATAACTCAATTCATAAGCATCATATGATTCTATTCAAATCATTTATTACAAGTGAAATTCCATCCAAATTCATGTTAATATATTTTTCATATCCAAATCATAGACCAAACATATATTCATTTATTCTTCATAATTCAATCCTTATCATATTATTATTCCAATTCAAAAAACGGAACATCATTTCAAGTTTCCTAGAGCAAGATAGGCCCATTTCTTTACTACATAACAAATCTGCACCATATGCTCTTTTATCGTTCATTCAACTTCCACGAATTTTCATCTATACGAGGTAAAAGCTATTTGTTATTAACTGTAGCTTTATTCACTTTCCTATAATCAATACACAAATGCATAGTACCTCTTTCTTTTTCACAAATAAAACTGGTACACCCCATGGAGATACACTAGGTTATATAAACCCCCTATCAAGTAAATCCTGCAACTGAATCTTAAGTTCTTTCAATTCAATAGGTGCCATTCTATACAGTGCCATAGAAATAGGGTATGTCCCCGGTGCTAATTCAATACTAAATTCAACTTCTCTTTCTGGAGGTAACCCAGGAAACTCACAAGGAAACACTTCTGGAAAATCTCGTATAATAAGAACATCGACTAACTGTAAAGCCCCCTTCTTAGTGTTAAGAACATATGCAATAAAACCCTCACATCCCTTACTCAATAATCTCCTCGTCTGAATAGCAGAAATGATGCAACTGGGAATAATTTTCCTTTCCCACACAAATTTAAATTCAGTCTCACCAGGCATATTAAAAATAACTTCCTTACAGAAATAATTCATACATGCATGATATTTCGATTACCAATCCATTCCCAGAATTATATCAAAATCAAAAATATCCAATGGAAGTAGATCTATAACTGTATCTCTAACCCCCACAGTCAAAACACAATCATGAAATATTCGTCAACAACCATATCTCCCGTATGCATATAAATACCCAACCCCACATCTAAACGAGTACATGGTCTATTCAGGTATATAGCAAATGCATAGGACATAAAAGAATGTGTGGAATCAGGATCAATCAAAACATAAACACTTCTGTGAGTAACAAAAAGTGTACATGTCACCACATCTAGGGTAATATGAGCCTCTTTTATCGTAAAGAGTCGCCCACCTGGCCTGGAACCACTGGCTTATTGTTGGGCATAAATATTGTATATTTATTCCCCTAATTTCAGTACATTTGTGAACCCGAGTGATGTAACAAATATGGATTTGATTCACATTTATGCTACTAACCTTCGTGGCGAGTATTTCGTGTTTCGTGCTTCTCTTATTGGTTTTACAGGTTAATTATGCAAGCAGTACAAAAGAGGAAGCAAGACAGTGTAAGAAAAGCTAAGAAGGCAAGTTCAAGGGCAATTCGGTAATTTTTTAGCCCGATCCGGAAGACGAAGCCAACTGGAAAGTTGAAGAGCTCAGAACAACGAGAACACTGGAAGAAGCAGAACTCAAATCCGAGCTACGGTTGAAAAGTTATGCTCAGTTGAAGTTGAAGAAAAATCCAAGAAAAGAAGAGAAAAGTCGGAAAAATTCTAAGTGTTGAACTCCAGGCCAGCACACATTCGCGAACCCCAACCTGAACCGGTTCGGGGGGCGAACCGGTTCGCAGGTACACCCGAACCGGTTCGGGGTACCTGATGCGCGAATTTTGTCTTTTATGCAGATTTGTTCCCAAGTCTCCTATTAGGTTTTAAACACTCCAATATTGTAGGAAACGTAGGTCACAACTTAGGAGCAGACTTTAGGAGTAGTTTAACTCAGTTTTTGATAGAGAAGAAAAAGGAGAAACATCTAGGAACATCAAAGGAATTATTTGCTTCAAGATTCAATTATTAAGGGTTTATTTTTCAAGTTTTAATTCAAATATCTAGATTCTTGTCATTGTTCTAGCATGCTTAGTTTTCCATATTCGTTTTAACGTATTGTTGTGTTCATAATACATCTTCTCATGTTTCCATCTTGTTTCATCATGATTTCATATACATGCAACGTTAGTATTTCATGCGTTAGTCCATTTAATATGTCCGGCTAGGTTTTAAAGGTTGGGATGCATGAACCCAACCTGATGTGTTAGTGCATGTGTATAACTTTAATCCTATGAATTTAATGATTAATTTTGATCGTATCGTGTAATTTCATAATAATTGTGGATCTTTATATCTCGTTTGCCCTTGGGTACTCGTGATGATTTAGATCACAATTTGAATGTAATTACCGCGATACCGATTTACTCATCCTCAGATTAGGTATGACGCGGGCTTGAACCTCGTATACATAATGCTTGGGAGTACTAAATTCCGGGTTTGAATTAATCGGATAAATTTATGATTGACGTTGTCACTACACTACACTAGGGTTGGGGGATTGTATTCCCATCCTATTTTCTCATCATTTAAGTTTAACACTTTCAATTTAATTCTTTATTCTTCATTTAGATAATTTAGTTAGTTTCATATTTCATCATAATTTCATAATTGCATTTAGTTTAATCAATCCCAAAAACCAAAATCTAATCTTTTCCTTTCTTTTTAGAGTCATCGTTAGGATTCCTCCGTCTTATCCCGTCGTCACAACTCCGTTGTCCTTTTCTCCCTGAGGATCGATACCCGACTTGTCGGATTATTACTTGAACGACAGGCTTGCACTTGAGCCTAGAGAGTACACACTTTAGAGACACATTCTAAGTCGTGTCAAGTTTTTGGAGCCGTTGCCGGGGAATTAGGTAGACTTAGGATTAGATCGAGTTAATCCAAAGCTTTGACCAAAAATAAAAAAAATAAAAAAATAAAAAGCACAAAAAGATTCACAATTACCCTCTCTCCTAAGCTTTAATGCAAAATTCTGAAACCACTCCCACACCCCATAATACTCCAACCAGCATTCACGAAAATCCACTCGTTGAGTATAATCCTAATAGTCCCCACACTCCGAACGCCCCACGGTTTTGGATCCCACCGCCCACACCGTCACAATCAATCTCTAGTAACACTCCCTTCTCCTTCGTAGGAAACACGTCGTGCACACCCAGTGAGAGCGCCGAATCGTCAAGTGAGAGAGAGATGTCGCAACATAGTAATGCACCTACCGGTGAGGACGAGCTTCTGTACCGCCCGTTGAGAGAATTCTTATATCCTGAGCGCACTGTCACTCCAGGATGCATTATACTCCCGTATAATGCCGGGCAGTTCCATTTCAAAAATGGGATGATCCAGACACTACCACATTACCACGGTATGGATTCTGAAAAGCCATACCTCCATATAAGGGAATTCGAGGACGTGTGTGATACTCTTAATGATCAAACCTGCACACAAGAGGTAATCCGCCTCAAACTCTTCCCCTTCTCGCTTAAAGATAAAGCCAAAGCTTGGCTATGGTCTTTACCTCCAACCTCGATTCCATCCTGGAATGAGCTACAGTCTAAATTTCTCAAGAAATTCTTCCCAACACATCGAACAATCTCTATCAAGGCTCAAATTCAAGCGTTTAGACAACATGAAAATGAGCCATTCCATCGATGTTATGAACGTTTCAACGAGTTAGTGGCTTCATGCCCCCATCATGGATTTAATCCATCGCAAATCATCTCCTTTATCTATAATGGGTTAAATCTTAACTCCAAACAACTTTGTTGAAACTATGGGAAGCGGTCCGTTTGTCGATCTAGATGCCCATGATGCTGATCTTCACATGAGGTATGTCGTCGAGACTACCCAATCTTGGGATACCTCTGACCCGAACGCTCAAAATCGAAGTCGACAACCCACCACTGCCCCATAGGCATCCGGCCTATTCCACGTAGATAAGAACCCTATGACGGATTGTCGATTGGACACCATTGAGAAAGGAATGCGAGACCTATGCGAGTTATATGGAAAAGGACTAGCTGGACCCATTTCGAACCCTGTCGTGAAGGTGTGTGCGATTTTTGAGGCGGGACATTCAACTGAGGAATGCCCGACGATACCCGCCTATAAAGTAATGTTGCAAGAGCAAGTTAGTGGTATAGGAGGCTATAAGGGTAATGTTGGTGCCCCGCACGGGAATTCATACAACCCTTCGTGGAAAAACCATCACAGTTTTAGCTACGGGCAACAACATGCCACAATGAACCCTCCTTCGCATGTTGCCCCTACTCCTCCACAACAATTTCAATAAGCTCCGCACATGCAGGGACATATGCAAGCACCACCACCTCATGGAAATTATATCCCGCCACAGCGGAGAACTTTCGAGGATACCGTAAATCAATTCATTACAAACCAGACCGCAACCAATGCCAAATATGATCGTCTGATCGGCGACATAAATGCGAATCTGTCTAAAATACAATCCTCGTTAAGTGTTCAAGAGAAGGGCAAATTCCCTGCCCAAGGCCAACGACCTCCCCAAGGTCAAACTAGTGTTAGCTCCACATCCACTGAACATCAGGAGCAATGTCAAGCAGTGACCACTCTTCGCAGTGGAAGAGTCGTTGATTTATCACCTCCTCCACACGACACAACAAAAGACAAGGAGATTTTTCCAGGCACGAAAGAGGCCGAAGATGTCCCCTTGAACGAGAGTGATAAGGAATACACTAGTGAGCCTGAGGTGGTAGTGAAACCACCCTCCGCAGCACCATTTCCTCGAAGATTGATTCCCGCTCAAAAAGGAAATCCACATGATGAAGTGCTAGAAGTACTTAAGCAAGTAAAGCTAAATTTACCCTTTCTCGATGCCATCAAACAAATTCCAGCTTATGGAAAAGTTATCAAAGATTTGTTGATGGTAAAAAGGAAGATGAAGGTAAAAAAGAATGTATTTCTAGCTCAGAACGTGAGCTCCATTCTACTAAATGATCTCCCGCCTAAATTCAAAGATCCCGATGCACCCACCATATCATGCATCATTGGAGATAATAAAATTGAGAAAGCCTTACTTGACTTGGGAGCAAGTGTAAACATACTCCCTTACTCCATTTATAGGCAACTTGATTTGGGCGACCTCAAGCCCACAAAGGTCACTCTCCAATTGGCGGATCGAAAAGTGAAGATCCCACGAGGCATAGTCGAGGACGTGATCGTCCAAGTTGACACTTTCTACTTCCCGGTAGATTTTGTCATTTAGGACACGGAGCCCTCCTTTAATTCGAGCAATCATGTTCCCATCATCCTTGGACGCCCTTTCTTAGCTACAACTAATGCAATCATCAACACAAGAAATGGGCGAATGCAACTCACTTTTGGGAACATGACCTTGGATACTAACATCTTCCACATAGGCCAAAACGCAGGGGAGGAAGATGATCTTCACGCGGTGAGCCTCATAGACGAGGTAGTAGAAGAGTATTTTGAGGAAACTTTCTGTGGCGACGCTCTAGGATCCTGTTTAGCGACAAGTTATGAGTGTGAGGGGACGTATACCCACTTCGAGAGGGAGGTTGGAAGGTTGAGAGAATTACTCGATGAGAGTACGTCGGACGAGGACGTGAGAGAGGTTAATTGGGTTTCTAGGTTCGAGGAATTACCTCCAAGGGAAACACACATGGCTCCCTCCAGTGAAAAATTTCCAACCCTCGAACTAAAGAAACTCCCCTCCCATATTAAATATGCATACCTAGGAGAGGATGAGACATTTCCTGTTGTTATCTCCTCTAGCCTAGATGAAGGGCAGGAGGGTAAATTGTTAAGAATTCTGAGGAAGCACCAAAGTGCTTTTGGTTGGTGTATCGCTGATTTGAAGGGGATAAGTCCTCTAATTTGCACTCACAAGATTCATCTCGAAGAGGATGTTAATCCCTCTAGAGAAATGAAAAGAAGACTGAACCCCAACATGAAAGAAGTTGTGAGAACCGAGATCATCAAATTATTGGATGCCGGGATTATCTACCCAATCTCGGATAGCAAATGGGTGAGCCCTATTCAAGTCGTCCCGAAGAAGTCGGGTATGACTGTGATTGAGAATGCTAAGGGAGAACTTGTTCCCCAACGCACCACCACCGGTTGGCGCGTTTGCATTGACTACCGGAAACTCAATGCGGGAACTAAGAAAGATCATTTCCCCTTACCATTCATTGATCCGATGCTTGAGAGAGTTGCGGGCCACCCTTATTATTGCTTCCTTGATGGTTATTCCGGATATAACCAAATTGAGGTGGATGTACTTGACCAAGAGAAGACGACCTTCACTTGCCCTTTTGGTACGTTTGCCTACAAACGTATGCCATTTGGCTTGTGTAATGCGCCTGCGACTTTTCAAAGGTGCATGTTGAGCTTATTTAGCGACATGGTCGAGAGAGGACTCGAAGTGTTCATGGACGATTTCAGCGTTTTTGGCACCTCTTTCGATCATTGTTTGGACAAGTTGGAAAAAGTACTTACCCGATGTGGGGACAAAAACTTAGTGCTGAATTGGGAGAAGTGCCATTTCATGGTCACTGAGGGAATAGTTCTTGGCCACATTGTTTCATCCAACGGAATAGAGGTTGATAGGGCTAAGATAGATGTCATAGCTGATCTTCCCCCACCGAAATCGCTGAAGGACGTGAGCTCTTTCTTGGGCCACGCGGGGTTTTATCGACAGTTTATTAAGGACTTTAGCGCCATCGCTAGGCCCTTAAGTGACCTACTTATGAAGGACAACCCATTTGAGTGGACAGAGGCATGCCAAAGCTCCTTTGATAAGTTGAAAAGCATGTTAGTGTCCGCTCCCATCATGCAAGTTCCGAATTGGTCCTTACCATTCGAACTTATGTGTGACGCAAGCGATTACGCGATCGGGGCCGTTTTGGGCCAACGTAAAGATAAGCAAGCTCATGTCATCTACTACGCTAGCCGTACTCTTACCGGACCTCAACTCAATTACTCTTCCACGGAGAAAGAGTTGCTAGCAGTAGTCTTTGCCCTCGATAAGTTTTGTTCCTATCTCATTGGTTCTCCCATTACTGTTTTCACCGACCACGCGACTTTAAAGTACCTACTTGCGAAGAAAGACGCCAAGCCGCGCCTCATAAGGTGGATCCTACTCCTACAAGAGTTCAATCTCTTCATCAAGGATAAGAAAGAAGTCAAAAACGTCGTTGCCGACCATTTATCTCGGCTTTCGTCCGACGTACCTAGTGATCCCATACCCATAGACGAGCATTTTCCGGATGAGCAACTATTTGCTACTTCTTCATATCCCTGGTTTGCGGACATAGTGAACTATCTTGTCACGGGAGCCGTCCCTCCCGATTGGACACCGCAAGATAAGAAGAGGTTTCTTAATTGGTCGCGCATGTTCTTTTACGATGATCCTTTCCTCTTTAAATATTGCGCCGACCAAATCATCCGACGATGTGTACCGGATGACGAGATCCCGAAAGTCATCCAGTTTTGTCATTCGGAAGCATGTGGAGGCCATTTCTCGACGAAAAAGACGGAGGCTAAAATTATGCAATGCGGCCTCTATTAGCCCACAATCTTCCGGGATGCAAATGACGCTTGCAAGTCATGCAATAGGTGCCAACGAATGGGAGCCATTTCTCGTCGCGACATGATGCCCCTTACCCCCATACTCATCATTGAGATATTTGATTGTTGGGGTATTGATTTCATGGGTCCCTTTCCACCGTCTTTTGGTTTCCTATACATCCTAGTCGCGGTAGACTATGTTTCTAAATGGGTGGAAGCTATAGCTACTAGGACTAATGATAATAAGGTGGTGATTAAGTTCTTGTAGGAACACATACTTTCTCGCTTCAGTGCACCGAAAGCGATAATGGCACACACTTTTGCAATAGGCCATTCGAGAAGCTCATGAGAAAGTATGGCGCCATCCACAAGGTTGGTATGATATATCACCCACAGACGAATGGGAAGGCCGAGCTAGCAAATCGGGAGATCAAGAACATTCTTGAAAAGATCATCAATCCTACCCGGAAAGATTGGTCCCTTAGATTGATCGATGCGTTATGGGCCTATCGTACCGCATTTAAGAATCAACTTGGCATGTCTCCTTTCCGTTTTGTGTATGGCAGACCTTGCCACCTTCCTGTTGAGCTCGAACACAAAGCGTATTGGGAAATTAAGCAATTGAATTATGCTTTAGACAAAGTCGGTGAAGCCCGTAAGCTTCAATTGAATGAGCTAGAAGAACTACGCAATGATGCGTATGAGAACGCCAAAATTTCAAAAGAGAGGATGAAACTTGCTCATGATAGCATCATTCGAAGAAAGGAGTTTCATCCCGGGCAAAAAGTTCTTCTCTACAACTCTAGGCTTCACCTCTTTCCAGGAAAATTGCGATCACGATGGTCCGGCCCGTTCGTCGTGAAGAACGTTTTTCCCCATGGAGCTGTCGAACTAGAAGATTCAAAAGGGGAAAATACGTTCAAAGTAAATGGACAACGCCTAAAGCCATATCTAGAGGCGTGTGCTGAAGAGGTCGACACAATTTGGTTGTCGGACCCCGTTTACGGGGTCAATTGAGCTGAGAAAGTGAGGTCGTCGCACCCTCGACGCGTATGGGGTGAAATTGTGTGTATATGAGTCGTTTGTGAATAGGTTAGTTAGGAGTCAGGAGCCTGAGTTACAAGAGAGATCGGTTAGCACGCATTTCGAGGGAGCTAGTACGTATCGCGATGTTGAATTCGAGGATTTTTAGGGAACCCTAGGGTCTAGAAGGTTTTTAGGGGCCTTATGCACAAGTTAGAGGATGAGAGAGCACTTTGAAATGGAGAGAAGAGTGATTTTCAGCGTTCGGACCAGCTTGCTACCCCGAACCCCAACCTGAACCGGTTCGGGGGGGCTAACCGGTTCGCAGGTACACCCGAACCGGTTCGGGGTACCTGACAGATTCTTCCCCCCTTCTTTTCCAAATTCATTCCCTTCCCTCCATTCTTTTCCCCTTCTTTCCCCTTCTTTTTTCTTCCCTCCAAATCCTTCCCCTTTCCCAAATTCAACCCAATTCACCCTTTCCCTCCTCTCCTTCCCACCCTTTAATATTTCCCACCAAAAACCCACCCCTTCACACCTATAAATACCCAACCACCCCTCCTCCATTTCTCACACCAAAACAATCTCCCTCACTCTTTTCTCTCCCATATTCTCTCCCATATTTCCTCTCTCTCTCTCCCTCTTTCCGTCAATATGTCGCGCCAACGCCGCCCCAACCTCCGCCCAAAGAAATATGATGATAGCACCATCCTTGTCGACCCGGTTAAGGGGGTCTTTCGATGCGTCCAAGAACGCCATTGGGCCGAGAACTACTTCTCACATACGCGCCCCATTCATATTGAACGTTTCGTGGATTGGGACCATCTTTCGGGCGATGTCACCGCCCTATTCGCTCGCCGCGGGTGGTGCTCTTTCCTTGCCCCTACGAGCAATAATGTCTTTGATGTCGCCATTCGCCAATTTTATGCGACCTTGGTTCGCAAATCCTCCACACTTCACGAGGCGTACCTTGACGGCATCACTATTCCCTTCTCGGCGGCCATCATTGCAAGCAAAATGCGTGCCAAAGGGGTGATCCTCCTCGTACCCTTCCAATACCCCAACAATGCTACCCCCCATACCAAAGAAGAATGCATTGCCCGCATGGCACCCGGGGTAGAATGGGAACGAGAATCCTTTCCTATTGGTGGTTTGGCCGCCACGGTGCGCTTCACGCACCTCATTGCTTGTGGGGCCATCCACCAAACCACTAATGACTCGGTGGTCCGGTTACGTCACGTAAATTTCCTCTATTACTTTTTAGACCCCGAGAGCACCATCAACCTCGCCCAGCTCTTCTATGCGGATATCCTCAATGCCGCCTACGATGAGAACGGCAAAACTTCACTACCTTAGGCCCATTTCATCACGGAGCTATTGATGGAAGCGGGAGTGGATAACCCCCCCGGGCAAAAAATTCGCCTTCCTCGTCCCATTGGCGGCACGTCCACCACTAGAAGCGAACGCCAAATGAGCGTAGCTCACCTCGACCGTCCCATTCATGAAGAGGACGTGCCCGAGGAAGCTCATGATGACCCGATGATGGACGTCGATGAGGAAGAATTTGAGGATGATGAGGAGGATTCCGATTTCGAACCCCCGGGGGAAAACTTCGATAGTCGCCTTTCGGCGGTTGAGGCCCGTCTCGATGGGTTCATCAACCAATACAATCAAGACCAAGCGGACTACCGAAAGGACACCCGGATGATGTATCAACTCCAAGTCCACCTTCACCAGCTCAACTTTGGCGGTCTGCCCCCCTTCTATTATGACCCATATGATCCGAATGCACCCTCCACCTCCCACCCACCGCCACCATGACCTATCATTATTTTTATAGTTTGGTGTAATTGTTAGTTGTGGTAGGGCTTTTACATTGTTCACAGTTGTTTCCCCATTTCTCATGTAACACAGGTTTCTCATTGGTTATAATACAAGCTTGCATTTTTTTCATATTTGTTTGTTTTATTTTTCCGCACTTATTATTCGCTTTGAGTTAGATTTTAGTCCTTTTTGCTTGAGGACAATGCAAAAGTCTAAGTTAGGGGGGGTCACAAGTGCGTATTTCTAAAACTTTACAAATTTTCAAAAATGCCCAAAATTTCCAAAAAAATCATAAAATTTTGAAAATTCCAAAAATATTTTTGTTCAAAATAAATAAAAATTGGAATTCCAATTTTTCAAAAATAGCATTAAAAGTCTAATTGGAGTCTCAAATTGTAAATATCCAACATACACAAAGCCGAAATTGACCAAAGATGGAAATTGAGCGAAAATTGACGACTTAACGAATAAATGTGGAGATTAACAAACCCGGTGAGATTCGAGCCTATCACGTTTTGAGAGATTTTAAATCAATCCGAGTTAATTGTTAACTCAAGTTTCTTTTTAGCGCTTAATAAGTTGTCAAGGATCTCAATTCTTTCATTTTGATCGGTTTGGAAAAATGTGTGCAATATTGCCTTGAAAAACGTGCCAAATTAGTCTCTAAATTTAAATTCACCTCGAAACGCATATGGTAACACAATTGGCATTTTGGACAATGAAGTAGGCCCTCGTTTGTCATCCCAAAAATATTGGCCATAAAAAGATGCGAAAAATCACCCCTTTTGCAACCCAAATTGAGTCGAATGAATTTTTCCTGCCGTTTGACAACCCAAAAAAAAAACCAAAAATAGCCGGAATTGTGAAAATTGATAAATTCAGATTTTAAGTCCGAAAAGTGCATATAAAGGGGCAAGAAACAAAATAGCATGCTCAACAAAAATAGAAAAAAAAAAGCAAAGAAAATGAGCAATAGCCCGGAAAATGCACAAATGGACATCACGAATGACTTTTCCAATTCCAACCTTCCATACCTCCTTCATTTTACCCAATGCAACCTTCAACCCGAAAAAGTCCTAACCGAGTCCAAATTGCGAAAATTGATTACCGCGTGGAGAGTTAAGACACCAAAAGATAATATAAGAGGCTAAGTGCGCGAAATAAGGCAATGTTCCCGTTTTTAAAATCGTAGTCCGTTGAAGAGATCCTTTCGCCATAAAATTTCCGTCTTTCTAATTACATGCGTGAAATTGCTTCAATTACATTTACTCTGTATATCACGCATGCCGAGAGAATAGCCACAATCCGAGAGGTTCGTTTGAGAGAGTATTCCGTGAGAAATTGAAATCAAAACGAATTTTCAGATAAGTAACGTAATGATCAATCGATGGAAATTGGCAGTTATATTTCAGGCTTCGCACACACACACTACGGTTTGAGACTCGTAAATATGACTTAATGATGATTATTTTTTGGAAAAGTTTGAATTGCTCAATTTTTACGTATTTTGAATCTTCTTTGAGTCGAATTTTGTGGGTATATTCACTGCAAACCCTCACGAGACACAACTCGCCCTACTAGGGTAACCTAGAGGTTTAAAGGCTTGTTGCATGCGCTAAATGCAATCGCTTGCCCGCGAAAGAGGTACTCTATCCCAATAAAGTCTTTGATGGATCCTTAACTCATATTCTCATTCTTTTACATTGCTCGGGACGCGCAAAGTTCTAAGTTTGGGGGGTTTGATTGGGCATCAATATTGTATATTTATTCCCCTAATTTCAGTACATTTGTTAACCCGAGTGATGTAACAAATATGGATTTGATTCACATTTATGCTACTAACCTTCGTGGCGAGTATTTCGTGTTTCGTGCTTCTCTTATTGGTTTTACAGGTTAATTATGCAAGCAGTACAAAAGAGGAAGCAAGACAGTGCAAGAAAAGCTAAGAAGGCAAGTTCAAGGGCAATTCGGTAATTTTTTAGCCCTATCCGGAAGACGAATCCAACTGGAAAGTTGAAGATCTCGTAACAACGAGAACACTGGAAGAAGCGGCACTCAAATCCGAGCTACGGTTGAAAAGTTATGCTCAGTTGAAGTTGAAGAAAAATCCAAGAAAAGAAGAGAAAAGTCAGAAAAATTCTAAGTGTTGAACTCCAGGCCAGCACACATTCGCGAACCCCAACCTGAACCGGTTCGGGGGGCAAACCGGTTCGCAGGTACACCCGAACCAGTTCGGGGTACCTGATGCGCGAATTTTGTCTTTTATGCTGATTTGTTCCCAAGTCTCCTATTAGGTTTTAAACACTCCAATATTGTAGGAAACGTAGGTCACAACTTAGGAGCAGCCTTTAGGAGTAGTTTAACTAAGTTTTTGATAGAGAAGAAGAAGGATAAACATCTAGGAACATCAAAGGAATTATTTGCTTCAAGATTCAATTATTAAGGGTTTGTTTTTCAGGTTTTAATTCAAATATCAAGATTCTTGTCATTGTTCTTGCATGCTTAGTTTTCCATATTCGTTTTAACGTATTGTTGTGTTCATAATACATCTTCTCATGTTTCAATCTTGTTTCATCATGATTTCATATACATGCAACGTTAGTATTTCATGCGTTAGTCCATTTAACATGTCCGGCTAGGTTTTAAAGTTTGGGATGCATGAACCCAACCTGATGTGTTAGTGCATGTGTATAACTTTAATCCTATGAATTTAATGATTAATTTTGATCGTATCGTGTAATTTCATAATAATTGTGGATCTTTATATCTCGTTTGCCCTTGGGTACTCGTGATGATTTAGAGCACAATTTGAATGTCATTACCACGATACCGATTTACTCATCCTCAGATTAGGTATGACGCGGGCTTGAACCTCGTATACATAATGCTTGGGAGTACTAAATTCCGGGTTTGAATTAATCGGATAAATTTATGATTGACGTTGTCACTACACTACACTAGGGTTGGGGGATTGTATTCCCATCTTATTTTCTTATCATTTAAGTTTAACACTTTCAATTTAATTCTTCATTATTCATTTAGATAATTTAGTTAGTTTCATATTTCATCATAATTTCATAATTGCATTTAGTTTAATCAATCCCAAAAACCAAAACCAAATCTTTTCCTTTCTTTTTAGAGTCATCGTTAGGATTCCTCCGTCTTATCCCGTCGTCACAACTCCGTTGTCCTTTTCTCCCTGAGGATCGATACCCGACTTGTCGGATTATTACTTGAACGACAGGCTTGCACTTGAGCCTAGAGAGTACACACTTTAGAGACACATTCTGAGTCGTGTCACTTATCCCATGACCGAGGTTCCATCTATAATAACCGAGTTATAACAACCAACACAAATAATTTATAGTACTAAATTATTGGTTAGTATATAAACAATTCATAAATATCATATCAAACGAACAACTACCATCTAATCGCCACACACGTCCAGAATTAAGAACCTAGACGCTCTGATACCACTAATTTTCACACTCCAAACCCAAATATATTCCAATCATTTCATTTAAATTATGATTAAATCATAATCTTCCGTCCATTCAAAATATAATTCATTTATCAATATTTTTTCCTGTATAAAAAACATAATCATGTTCTTTGTACCATAACTTAATTAACATCAGAGTCATAATTAAACAAACATGTTATACTACGATTGATTATGATTAAATATTATAATCATCAAATCAACTCATGCTAACTCAATATATAAGATGTGCGAGTGTAGTAAAACCTCAATGTGACAATGACAAAATCCCGACGTCTAATCCCCAGATCCTTCTAACGGTGCAACTCTCAAATCACCGGTCGTATGATTTCCTAACTGGCAGCGTATAGACCTGAAAATGTTAAAATATAAACCGTAAGCATTAAGCTTAGTGAGGTACTCCTTCCTTGAAATGAAATAACAGTTCTTTATCAGATATGTGGGTATAAAATCCAAATAATCCAGCCCTGCTGTGAAATAGCAATATTATATCAAATATCTAGATATAATATCCAAACAATCATTCCCTACAATAAAATGACAATTCTATATCAAATCTGTGGATATATAATCCCAGTAATAACAATTTTATATCAAATCAGTGGATATGAAACCCAAACAATCCTGTCCTGCTACGAAATAACAGTTTTACATCAAATCTGTAGATATAAAATCCAAACAATCTTGTCTGCTGGCAATAACAAATCCTGGAACATAAGTTCCAACAAATCCTTGTCATAAGACAAATCAAATTAGAGGATCTTTGTCCAATTCCAATCCTGGATCATAAGATCCAAACAAATCCTGAATATTTTAATATCCAAACAAATCCTGAATACCAAAGTATTCAAATCAATCCTGGATCATAAGACCCAAACAAATCCTGGATATTTTAACATCCAAACAAATCCTTAATAGTGAAGTATTCAAACCAATCGTGGATCATAAGACCCAAACAAATCCTAGATATTTTAATATCCAAACAAATCCTGAATACCAAAGTATTCAAACCAATCCTAGATCATAAGACCCAAACAAATCCTGGATATTTTAATATCCAAACAAATCCTGAATACCAAAGTATTCAAACAAATCCGCTCTTAGAGCTATATCCATATTTATATATGAAACAAATCACAAGTGCACTCACCTTGGCAACTTATCAGGCTTTTCCTTTTCTTTTGTCCGGCACTTGTTCAACCGGTTCTTCTTCCCCTCCTATCATTCTTACACTATTAGTATCACCATAATAATATCAACAATTCAAGTAATATCTCAAACATAACTCAATTCAAAAGAATCATATGATTCTATTCAAATCATTTATTACAAGTGAAATTCCATCCAAATTCATGTTAATATATTTGTCATATCCAAATCATAGACCAAATATATATTCATTTATTCTTCATAATTCAATCCTTAAAATATTAGTATTCCAATTCAAAATATGGCACATCATTTCAAGTTTCCTAGAGCAAGATAGGTCCATTTCTTTACTACATAGCAAATCTTCCCTAATAGGTTGTTTTATCGTTCATTAACTTCCAGGAATTTTTATAATTTTTATACATCATAAATTTCTATGATATTTCACCCAACATCATTAAACATATTTAAAAATACAAAATGAAAGTTTCATAATTTTTAAGGTTCGTTAGCTATGTCAAGAAAAACATCGAACACATTGCGTGCATACTTTCACCCTTGGGGCAGATGTTATACCCGAACTTAAAACTCTCACCAAAGATTCATTTCTTTGTATTTTCACATGATTTTCGGATATGTCAAACATATATGAGTCTATTTTAATATCCAACTAGAATTAATCAATTCCAGTAAGTATACAAAAATATATGGAAGGTTTAATAAACAAGGTTAATAAACGAAACAATTTTAAGGGTTTGTGCATTCAACTTAACTTAAACTTGCATCTAACCATACATATACATCAAGGGCTGAAATTTTAGTAAAAAAATGATGATTTCTATCATCTAAATCAGTAATATAATAAAAACAACAAGATTTGGGGTTAGGATTCCCTTCGGGACTTTTACGTAATTTCCACGGATTTTCCCCCAATTTTTCTCCTCACTTTCTTCCTAAACTTTCCAATTTTCTTTTCCTCTCAAACCAAACTCTTTAATGGATAAGTTATGCTGAAGGAGGGGCTTATTTCAAGACTTTAAAGTCGTCCAAAATGAACCTCCTTCTTTAACCAATCAAATTCCACCATTTGTTAGCCTAATAAGACAAAATATCATTTAACGAATGGACAAATTTGTCCCTGCTTCGTAATTCCAGCATAACTTCTCATTAGGACCTCCGTTTAACGCACCGTTTGTCGTGTTACAAACCTAACTCATATGTATACAACTATCTAGTTTCCTTCTCAAGTCAATTGTTATGTTATAAAGGTCAAAACTAATTTGAAACGTGAACATTCCTACCAAAAACTTCAAAAAAATTTATTTGTAACTAATTCAATATTTCATTCTTTATGAAGGTAGGGTTAGACTAAACATATTGACTTTACATTATATATAGTAAGAACATATTATCCATATCACATAAGTTAAGCATGATTTAAGCATATTTGATCACAATTATATTCGGGTTGTCACAGAAAGTGTGGGTTCGGGCTGTGTCGCGTTGTTTTTACTTTTCTTTATTTCCTGCAAAATTTGATGTAACACAGAAAAACATATATATATAATGCAATGGGGGGGTTTATTATCTTTTGTTAATGATGAATGAATGGATGCACAAAAAAACATATATTTACTTTGCTGCTGAGACCGTAAAAAGAGCTATTTTGGGAATTTTGAAGGAAAGTTTTGAAGGTGAGAAATTATACGAGGGATTTTTTGAAATTCTGTTGAGAATATCAATTTATTTTTAATGAGTTTCTAATTTTGGGAAAAAAGGAAAATTTCCAAAAATAGGGGGTTGCCGATCGTCAAGCCCCTTATCCTGCCTATCGGCAATCACGTCCAATCCATCAATTCAAAACCTTGATGGGTATCCCCTTTAGCCTTTTTGTACTTTGTGGGGAAGGATTCCCTTCGATTTCTACAGGGGTTATGTATTTTGTGAGGGTTTGCAAGTATAAAAAGGGGTAAGGGTGGAGTATTTCCATCACACCTTCACACTTTTATTTTCCCACATTCTCACTTTCTTAATATTGCAAGATGGCTCTCCCCGGTAGCATTGAGTTTCCTAACTACCTTGAAGCCCTGGAAGTAATGTGCTCTTATAAAGTTGACTACGATGCTTTTAACATGCGTCGAGTCTCTTTGTGGTGTAATCAGACCATTGAGTGGAACATGCTGATGGCAGCGGTACAATTTTGGTACCCCAAAGACCATGTATTTTGCTTTGGGTTGGATGAGGTTTGTCCTACCTACGAAGAGTTTTCTGCCATGCTGGGGATAAATCCCAGCGTTGCTGCTGCTTTACCTGAATTTTCCCATTACTTGCAGCCATTACTTCATGAATGTCATACCGTTGCAATCCTGCGGCGTGATACTGGCGGAGACTTTAAACGGCCTGGATACCTGGCGAGAAGGTCATTCTTACTTTCCGAGGGGTAGCCCCGTGATGCTGTTTATGTGGTTGTCTGAAAGACTTCACCTGGTAACTCCTCCAGAATATCCTTTATCGGCTGTACCCAACTTCTTCTCACGTCATTTCATCAGTGTTGGCCTGGATATTGATAGCTGGGAGAACTGGTTTGTGGAGCATGTGGCTCTAAATTTGTATTGGTTAGTGCCTTGATGGGGACAGCTGCTGCCTATTCTGGAGTTGGGAGAATATCCGTACGTTCGGCTGGTTGGTCTCAAACAGACCTCTTTCTATTTCTTTTGGCATTGACTGCGCCAATTTGGATGGGAGAAGGTCGTGCCACCTCGGACACTAGATTTATTTCCGGTAGAATATTTGATTGAGTGTCTACCCATGCGGCTTGGCTCTTTGTGGGAGAGTCGGCGTCCGTCGACCCATCCCTCTCAGTTTGTTAGGAGAGTTTGTCACATCCCTGGGGATTATATGAAGTGGTTTTGGAGGAGAGTAGTTAGCAAGATGTTGGAAGTGGAGACTGGACAAAGATGGTTTTCCTTATTTAATACCATGGTAGGAGGTGTTGTGGGTTTTTCAAAGCTAGTTCAAGTTTATTGGTCCATGGAGCGTTTGCGGCACTCTATTCAGGCAGGGGAAGCTTGGAGATCCCAGGATGTAGATGATGATGACGGAGCAAGCTACTCTGGTAGCTGTGGATACGACTTTTGGAGAGTTTAATTTATAATAGAAAATAAGTGTGGGGATTTTATTTGGCTTTGAAGGTAGGGGGAGGGAATTATCCGTTCCTTTTCTTATGTAATTGTACCGTAATTTCTCATTAGTGAAAGAAACAAGTTTTTTATCATCCAGTTGTGCCTTTTTTATGAGTTTTGTATTTTTGAATTATCTATACCGATCGCTAAAGCATACATAATCCTTTTGTTTAAGTTTATGTTACAACGAACTGTCGTTCTCGGAGATAAGAAAAGAATATTTTTTTGTGAAAAAGAAAAGGTCGTGCTCATGTAAAATGTGTGAGCTGCCTACGTACCTCTGGGGTTTTGAAAAAAAATTAATTTTCTTGAAAATGGTTTTTGCAGAGGATCAGGCCCACGTAGTTCTGGGTAGAAGGAAATGAATATTTTATTTTTAAGAATAGAAGGGAGATGAGAAGAGTCGTAGCGCGCCGAGATTTCGGACTAGGGGTAGAATTTCTTGAGACGGTGCGGTTTGACTGGATGAGCCATCTTTTCTCCATCTAGGTCGGTGAGCATGGAGGTACCACCGAATAAGATCTTCTTGACAATGTATGGGTCGCTCCAATTGGGCTTGAATTTCCCTCTGGGGTCCCAGATGGGTTCTATCATTTCTTTGAGGGCTAAATCCCCTTTTCGAACACCGCGGTCCTTGACTCTCTTATTGAATGATCGGGCTATTCGGAGATGGTACCCTTGTATGTGGTATAAAGCTTTCAATCTCCTTTCATCTAAGAGGGTCAGCTCGTTAAGAAGGCTTTGGCACCAGTCTTCTTCACTGACCTTGCTTTCAAGCATGACATGCAACGAGGGTATTTCTAGCTCCAGAGTATGACTGCTTCCATACCGTAGACTAGAGAGTAAGGGGTAGCCCCAGTAGAGGTTCAGATTGAGGTTCGGTAGCCCCAAATGGCGTAAAGGATTCGGTCGGCCCAATCTCGACAGCTTTCGGTCATCTTACTAATGATGGCTTTAAGGTTCTTATTGTCATATTCGACTGCACCATTGGTCTGAGGTCAGTAGGAAGAAGATTTGTGTCTCTGAATCCCATACTCACTGACCACTTCTGTAACTTCTGCCTTGAAAAGCAACCCATTTTCTGATACTAGCTCGTGTGGGACCCCATATCGATAGATGATATTTTTCTTGATGAATTTGGCCACTTTCTTGGCGTTCAGCACTGCGTAGGACTCAGCTTCGACCCATTTGGTGAAGTAATCAATGGAAACTAGGATAAACTCATGCCCGTTGGAAGCCTTCGGTGTAACCTTCCCTATGATATCGATACCCCAGGTGGAGAACAGCCAGGGAGAAGTCATGTTTTATAATTCACGTGGAGGTAGATGCTGAAGATTGGAGAATTGTTGGCATTTGAGGCATCTTCTAACATAGGCGGTACAATCTTGGGTCATGGTGGTCTAGTAGTAGCCTTTTTGGATGATCTTCTTGGCAAGAATGTGATTGTTCATATGGGGCCCTCATTCCCCGTTGTGGATTCTCTACATTATCTCTTCAATATCAGCCCCTACGATGCAGTGTAGATGGGTTCCATCAAAGTTTCTCTTGAACAGTGCTTTATAACAGATGATGTAGTGGGCGGCCAGTCTTCGGAGGGTTACTCGGTCTTTCTTGTTGGAACCCTCAGGATACCTACCATTTTTTAGGAGGTGCCAGATATCATAGTACCAGCAATTGGCTAGCTAGGGATCTTCTGTGGTGATAAGCTCAATATGGTAGTAGTGGGTAGTTTTATCTTGCTTTTGAACTAGGAAGGGAGTCATTATTATTCCTTCATGCATGTTGACCATGGAGGCCAAGGTAGAAAGGGCATCGGCTAGGTTATTCTTTGCTCGAGGGAAGTAATGGAAGGTGATATCTTGGAATTAGGAGGCTAGTTCTTCTAAGTGGGCATAGAAGGGTTGGAGTTTCTCATCCTTGACTCTCCACTTTCTGAGAACTTGACCGATGATGAGGGCAGAATCCCCATAGACATCTAGGTATTGAATACCATTCTTGAGAGAAACTTTGAGGCCTACCGTGCATGCCTCGTATTTAGTCATGTTGTTGGTGTAAGGGAAATCCAATTTGATGGCGATGGGAGTATGGGAGTCATCTGGGGCAATCAGAAGTATCCCAATGCCATATCCCTTTTTGTTGGCAGCACCGTCAAAGAACATTTGCCACCAGATATTCTCCTGGGCAGTGAAAAGGATGTTTTCATCTGGGAATTCGAAGATCCATACATTAGCTTCATCGATGGGGTAATCAGCGAGGTAGTCAGAGATGGTTCTTTCTTTCATGGCTTTTTGCGTGACGTAAACGATATCAAACTCGACTAGGAGCATCAACCACCAGGCCATTCGACTGGATAAGGTGAGTTTCTCAAGCAGGTATTTGATGGGGTCTATTTGGGATAAAAGATTAATAGTGAAGGCGAGCATGTAGTGCTGTAACTTTTGGGTGTCCCAGATAAGCACGACACATGCCTTTTCCAAAGCAGTGTAGTTAACTTCGTATCCGACTAATTTGTGACTGGCGTAATAGATGGCTCTTTCTTTGTGAGAATCTTTAAGGTATTAGGCTAGCAAAGCCCCAGCTGCAATGTCGGTTATGGTTAGGTATAGGAGCAAATGGAGACCAGGCTGTGGTGGCATGAGTACTGTGGGTTGGGTCAGATATTGCTTGATTTATTCAAAAGCTTCTTGGTAGGCCTTGTTCCAAACCTTGGTTGAATCCTTTTAGAGTAGGTTGAAAATGGGTTCGCAGATGTAGGTTAACTGGCTGATGAACCGGTTGATGTATTATAATTTCCTAAGGAAACCTCGGACTTCTTTCTTTGTTTGGGGAGGTGGCATCTCAAGTATGGATTTCAGCTTGGCAGGATTTGCTTTTATCCCTTTCTCACTGACCATGAATCCCAAGAGTTTTCCCTTTGTAACCCCGAAGACGCATTTATGTGGATTGAGTCTCATCTGATACTGTCGCAGCCATTCGAAGAACTTTTGGAGAGCGGGTACATGTCCTTCTCTAGTCTTAGATTTTATAATCATATAATCCACATAGACCTCAACTTCTTTGTGAATCAGATCGTGCAGGATGGTTGTGGCAGCCCTCTGGTAGGTAGCCTTAGCGTTCTTGAGACCAAATGATATGACAATGTAGAAAAAGGTTCCCCATGGGGTGATGAACGCGGTCTTTTCTTGGTGGTCTGGGTGCATTTTGATTTGGTTGTATCCGGCAAACCCATCGATGAATGACTTAAGAGCATGATTGGTTGTGTTGTCCACTATCATATCGATATTGGGTAGCGAATAATTATCCTTTGGAGAAGCTTTGTTCAAGTTCCGGTAGTCTACACACATTCGAACTTTCCCTCCTGATTTTGGCACATGCACTATGTTGGCTAGCCATGTGGGATATTCGAACACACGAATGAAGCCCACATTCAGCTGTTTAGCCACCTCCTCTTTGACTTTGCGGAGCTTTCTCAACTTTTGTTTAACCGTCTTGTGATCTGGAAGAGTGGGGATCTCATGTTTAGCTATTTCAGTATCAATGTCAGGCATATCGTCATAGGACCATGCGAAGACATCCATAAATTCCTTTAGCAATTCTTCGAGTTGTACATGCTCATGCTCATGCTCATGCTCGTCAAGGGTAGCCCCTATCCTAATCTCGCGTTATTGGCTACTAGAACCGAGGTTAATAACAACAGTTTCTTCTTCATTAACTTGAATGCATTTATGTTATTTATTATTAAACTTATTTAGATCAGTTAAGAATTACTCATTTGCAAAATCATCATTATCAAAAGTTTGATTAGAATCTAAACAGTTAATGTAAGGCCCAACAAGATACTCAAAATCTTCGTTTATTTCATTGATAGGAAAAACAGCATTGAGAACCTCATCAAAGGAGGACTCGATTACATTTGAGCAAGGATAGACAACAGAAGAAGAAATAGGGTAAACATTGGGATTAGAGGGGATTTCAACAGGTAGAATTGGCGCAGCATGCCAGTTGAGGAGAGGTGTATCAGCAGCTTTAATCAGGTGGGATGGATCTAGTGATGCAGTGCTTGATTGAACCATGCAGAGTGTCAGCTCCAGTATTTGTAAGATGAATGATTCCTCGGAGTCACTTTCCTCAGAATCTTCGGTATTTTTTATGAGCGATTGTATACGGTGTTGTGAACTTTCGGCCCATGGGTAGCTATCTTGAAAAAATATCTCCATTCCAGGCTTCATATCCTTGTCTGTATGGTCATACCATGGTTCTAGAAAGCCGCAAAAGGGGAAGTCTTCACCCTCTTTGATGAATCATCCATTCAAGGAGTCACCTGGGATGGTTTGGACTCAGTCTAGTCTCCTCTTTGGTCGAGGCTGGCGGATCATTTTGAGCACTTTCTCTGATGGTTGATACCCCAAACCACAAGGAGGTAAAGCTTTCTTCAGTTCAATGGGATCAAGTACCCCTTGCTGTCTTTATCCTATCCCCAGTCCGGTCATGAAGTGCATGTTTTTTAACATCTGAATCACATTGACGTTGCCATGAGAGTCGTATTCTGGACAGACCCTTTCTTTGAAATCGTCCCCTGCCGGGAGTAGGAGTGGCTCAACTCGGAATACAGATAGGATCATATCATTTAACTCGTGCTGTATCTCAAGGATTGGATTGCTGGAGCTTGCACCCTCAGCATTATCATCATCTCCCAAGATGGTGATGACCCGTCCATCGATGACGAACTTCAATTTCTGATGGAGTGAGGAAGACACACCCTTGATACTGTGGAGCCAAATTCATCTGAGCAACAGGTTGAAACAAGATGAGATGTTAATAACTTGGAATTTAACGACAGGGTTTATAGGGCCAGACCCTATTACAATTTTTATGGACCCCATCACCTCTCGACGGGTATTATCGTAGGCACGTACAGCAGCAGAGGTTGGAGCGAGGTCACTTTCCTTCAGTACTAAGAATTTGAAGGTTCTTAGTGGGCAAACATTCAAGGCGGATCCATTATCGATAAGAGAGAGTGGTACGACCCTCCCCATAACTTCGACGGAGATGTTGAGTGCATGATTGTGATTTGACCTAATTCTGGGGATTTTTTCTTCGAAAAAGGATAGCATTCGGGTAGAGGTCAAGGATCCGACCAAATTTATCGCCTCTTCTGGTGTGGTAGAAGGAGGAACTGTGGGTCCAGTGAGCAACTTGATCAAAGCATTTATGTGCAGCTGAGAAGATATGAAAAGCCCCCATAGAGTGATGTTAGCTTGAGTTTCTTTAGTTGATTGAGGATATTGCTCTCCTCGAGGGTCATCTCTTGCATAGGAAGGTTTTCAATGTCGTTTCCTTTCTCATTTACCGCTAACGATCTTGGGGTCTGGTAATGACTCCCTGATCTGGGCATGTAATTTATCAAAGAAGGGAAGAACATGAACCCTGTCTCTTCGTCAATCTCGGGTTGTTCTGCCATTTTGTTTATTTTTCTGAGGAGCTCCTCAAATGATATCATCCCACACATGTTGGTTATCGGGCCAGTTTTATCTGAAGCTTGCTCTTCACTTGAATCTTCAAACTCTTCTCCCCATCCGGTGGTAATAACTCTGTCTTTCCATGTAAATTCAATACATTCCACAACTTCAATTGCTTCTTCATACAGGTCTTCCCATTCTGTGGGGATATGTAAGGGTGAGGGGACTAGGTGCCCTTATAATTTCAGAGTATCAATTAACTCGATCATGCTGCAGATGTCGTTGGTTTGCCTGAATAATTATGTCATGATCTAGACAACATCATCTAGGCTGACTTCATTGATCGGTACTACCCAACGGTCTGACTCGCGAGCCCATTTTTATAATTCCAAGAACAGCGTACTGAACCTCTGGCAATCAATGGTCATCTGTGAGGGAAATTTCAGCCCAAAATCCAAGAGTTGGTTTAACACTTATGATAATTCCATACTTCCATTTTCGGAACGGGTACGAATGGCGATGCATGATCTAGTAAGGAGTGACAGTGCCTGATCAGGGAGGCTAGTAGGGTGTAGGAGGAAAAGAGGTTTAGGAGAGTATATGTGTGTGATTTGAATTGAGGGATCAAATTTTGGGTTCTCTTCTAGTAAGATGGCATTGGCATGATTTGGGAGTGGGTTGTCAGTAGTGTTTGGCTTAGGATTGGCTGGTGGGGCAATGGTACCCCGGTCAATTAGACCTTGGATTATGTTTCAGAGGTGAAAGCATTGGTCAGTCATATGGCCAGCAGTTTGGTGAAAGGAACAATGGGTATCTGCCTTAAAGTTTCTTGGGAGTGGATTTGGCAATGGACGGGGATCCAAGGGTTTGACAAGGTTTCGGCTTAGCAGGGCTTGATAAACTTTAGAGAAGGGAGCATGGAGCTCGGTGTATTCCTTTCGAACTGGGACAGGGTGGCTTTCTGGTGTCCATAATGTGGTTGGTTGAGATAAGTTATTGATGGTTGAGACTGCAGTACTAGCAGGTTTGTCATATTTTTTGGGGGTGAATTGTCCGGACACCTTCTTTGGTTCAACTTGTGTTTTAGCAAGAACTTCCTCGATTTCCCCTCCTTCTTCTCTAAGAGCTCTAAAGTGGGGATAGTATTGTCCTCCCATCATTGCTCGAATATGGGGCAAGAAGTTCTTCTTCACTATGCTGACTTGTTCTTCCTCGGAAGGCCAATTGGTCATGGTAGCTGTTTTTTCCCTCCATCGGGCTATGATGTTACTGACTGATTCCACATAGTGCTGTTTGAGTAGCTCTAAATCATGGCGGGTGACCTCAATCTCTTTGTTGTACTTGTAATGCGATATGAATTCTCGGGCCACATCCTCCTAACTACGGATTCTAGACTCCTCGAGAGACAAAAACCATTGGAGGGCGCTATCCTTCAAAGTTTGTTGAAACAATTGGGCCATCACCTCTTTATAAGCCCCTAGGAGAGTCATGGCACGGTGATAACTGCGAAGATGGATGATCGAGGGTCCACTTCCTCTGAATTTCTTAATATTTGGCATCTTGAACTTCTCGGGTAACCTTGCTTTAGGATAAGGAGACATGTGGGTGTAGTCCATATAATTCCCAGAGATTTTAACTTATTCTAACTTCTTAGTTAGCATCTTGAGATCTTTATTGACTTTGTTCAACTCTTCCTCTTTTAGATCAATATTCATAGGCAAGTTAGCCCTAGGCTGGGTAAGATTTGACATTGAAAGCTGGGTGGGCGGCGGCCCATTAGCAAGAGGGGCACATGGAGCGTACTGATACTCTTTGGGAACCTAGATAGGCTCGGGTGGACCCATAGTGCGGGGGAATAGGGCCTCGATCTCTTAAGGAACAGGAACCTAGTTTCGTTGCATCTCCCGGACCTCAGTCTAAAGGTTGTCAATCTTGGATACGAGCTGAGCTAAAACTGCCGTCAGATCTGGCTGCGCAACTTGTACTTGATCTGTGTTCTCCATGGAAAGTGGATGAATACCAAACTCGAAAGAGGTAGCAGGGGAACAGACGGAACTCCGGGGTGATTTGACTGAAGACCGAAGCCAATAAGGAGCTAGGCCAAGAGCGTGCGATCGACCTAAGAAGGCGTAAAATGGGATTTATTTTTGAGAAAAAGAATGAAAATATTTCGGACATTTTTTTTATTTTTGAGATTGAAAGATAAAATATTTTTGGATTTTTGATAAAGAAGGGATAAATTTTTTTGGATTTTTGATAAAGAAGGGAGAAATGTTTTTGGATTTTTGATAAAGAAAGGAGAAATATTTTTTTTTATAAAGAAAGAAGGAATGTTTTTGGATTTTTGATAAAGAAAGGAGAAATGTTTATTTTGGATTTTTTATAAAGAAAGGAGAAATGCTTTTTGATTTTTTGGGAGATGGTCTCAGCATGATTATTATGATTACTATGTTCTCACTTGTATTGAATTCTCCTAAATGCAAAATGAAATGTCGAACGGGACCCGAGCCTGAAAAGTTGTGTTTGTGATATTTTTAAAGCTATGGCTGGACTTGTAACCAGGCTCACAGTCGGGGTATCATTTTAATTTGGGCGGCAGGCCGACCTAGAATTTTGGCGGAGTTTCGGGTTGAAACCGGCAATCTTATATATGTGTCCTAGGCTTGGCACCTATATGCGGGTATGCAGTTGGTTGGGTGAATCGGAAAGGGTTCCCCCCTTCGGCGTAACTTCCACAAATATACGTCTTGCTCTTGCGGGAAATCGGTACGTGTTGACAAGCCATTTGATATACGTGAGTGTACGTGAATTGCCTCACTATATACTTCATGGGGATGGTACGTGTGAGAGCGAATTTGATATACTCGGCGTACGTGAACGAGTTCCATGCGATATACCTCCCGTCATGACTTCGATCAAGCAATACGATGCAGGGGAATCGTTCGATATACGTCGAAGGTACTTGGCCAATGGAAGGTGAGAGTCATATCGCTTAGGATAATTGCGCCCTGTCGGACCAGCACCCATCACAAAGTGACCCTCCAGTTACTGGACAGAATTTGGCCAATCACAATGTTCTTTGGTGATGTCGTGTGAATCATGCATGACTCTCTTATTAGTATATTATGATGAGAATGTCTTTCTTTATTATGCTTAACAGGGACAAAAGTACAAGTAACAATGGTATACCAAGTATGGGTGGGTGATGCGTGCAATATGTGGATATTTGTGATCCTGGGTGCACGTGGTGTGAAGTGTACATGGAGAATTTTTCTACAAGTGTGTGAATAGAAGCATAAGTATGGGGTACACATGGAAAGGGGGAACATGCAAAATGGGGGGAAATATAAACAAGCATAACATCAATGTAAATAGAGTCTAGCCCTCAAAATAAACTCCCCAGCAGAGTCTCCACTGTGGACATCCCTCGATCCTTACGGCGGGTGAGAGAGGAGGATCCTAGGTCCCGTGCGTCCCTCTCAGGAGCGCTTCGGCCTGCGTCGTTGATGAGGTGAAAAATGTAGAGAGGTGGAGTCGCCAGTCTATTTTATTCAAAATAGACAAAAGAAAGGGATCCATCCCGAAGGACAGCATACAAAGACATACTAATACATACGAAACCAAAATGATTCAAAAAGGGTCTGGAGGCTAAGTTACCAAATGGGAAGGTGTTAGGCACCCATTCCGCCCTTACGATCTCTCATGGTTTTTTTGCTATTTTCCTTTATTTTCCCCGTGATATGTGTGCATGTGTATATTTTACGGAGATAGGAATCATCGACTTTTATTATGGGACAGATAAAGCGAGTCATTCGTAGGAATGTTCATAAAGATAATATTAGAAAATAGGATTTACATGATTATCCTTGTGTTCATCGTTATAATGGAACGATAACGCATGTGGAATAATACGCCGCTAAGAACAAATATATATATATATATATATGTGTGTGTGTGTGTATGTGTGTGTGTGTGTGTGTAAATGTATAGAATCAAAGAGAATTGAGTTTAGAGAAAATAGAAAATGAGAGAAAAAGTAAGAATAGGACTGGAGTCTCAGCTTTTACCCCCAGACGCCTACGTAGCCTATAGAGGCATCAAAGTCCATGTAGTTCGCATGCAAAATGAGGGGTGGTGTTTATCCCATAAATCCAATCGGGTCTTATCTTATGTGTGTGTGTAAAAAAAGGGTTTTAGTTGTGAGAAGAGTGTAAGAAAAGTGTGAGAATTCCCATTTAGAATTTATGAGCAAACCCTCTTTTTCTTATTTTTTTTAAGTTTTTATTTATATGAAAATAAGAGATGTGCAATAATACTAAATAAAAAGTATATTAGGATATGTGAGATGAGAGATGAGAGATGAGAGAATAAAAGTGCTAAGTAATAAAACAAATTAATGCGAATTTATAAGAATTTAAGGAGAGAATTGAGAAAATTGGGCCTTCTTGAAGATCTTGAGCTTGATCCTGAATGTTAGAAAGAAGTACTTGCACTTGGATGATGATGAAGGTAGTTAGTTCACCAAATTTAATAAAAATGATGATGAAAAGTGAAGGATGGAAAGGGATTTGGATATGGAAATCACGCTGACTTCGAGACAGGTTTTCTGGATTTGTTGAGAGTGGGGTATTTCAGATCAGGGCTCCCTTTGCAATGAGGCCAGGCCCTCCTTTTTATAGGCCTAGTGCATTGCCGATCGGCATAGCCTGGTCCTTCCAATCATCAGGTGCGTTTAGGCACACTGCCGATAGGCAGGGTTTGGAACCTGCCATTTGGCAGTCTCTTTCAGGTTCCTTCGGAAAATCGGTCGTAGAGCACAAACCGTTGATCCGAATTGTTCACGGGATAAACTATTGAAAAGGTAATTCAGAGATCTTCAAAATTCCTTTGGACTGCTCCCGGGTTCAGGAGTTGACTTTGGGTCCTCTGAATTGCTCATCGATCCTTTAGACGGGGAAACTTCGGACGCAAGCGGATCATTCGTCCATATGGTAAGTCAAAATCGCGCACAGGGTGGACCATTGGAAAGGTTAGGAGATTTACTTCGACATTCCAAAGAGTTTTACCCGGTTTAGGGAGTTGACTTTGTTCAATCAGGCCCTGGAAGCATTCGATGACCTCTCGGAGTAAAACGGATCGTTCGTCCGTACCGTAAGTAAGAATCGTGCACGGGGCGGCCCGTTGGAAAGGGGTTTCAGTGACTTTTGAATATTCATTCAGTCTCGATTGATCTAAAGAGTTGACTTTGGTCAAACGGAGCCCAAGAGCGCCCGGTGGCCTCCTGATCGGGTTTCGAGGGAAAACGGGTCGTTCGTCCGCATGGTAAGTCAGAATCGCGCATGGGATGGACCATTGGAAAGGGAATTTAGTTCCCTTCAAATATTCATTCAGTCTCGATTGAGCTGAATATTTTTCCTTTTCGGTCAAATGGAGCTTAAGAGCGTCCGATGGCCTTTAGGTCAGTACCCGGGGTATGACTTGGGTTGGTAGTGATGACGGGAGGTGCTAGGGATCTAAGGAGAGTTTAGGGGGTAATATAATGGGGTGTCTACACTAACCATAAAGGTATCTATCACATGTAGGTGCTATAATCAAGTCTAACACATCATTACGAGTGTTAGGTCTAAAAGTAATGACGAATGTCATTGTGTTTAAAGTCTCCCAAGTGCACCACCTATCATTTGTTTAACCTATTTTCAAAATCGTCCTCGAAGGTCATATCATGACACATGCCTATAAAAAAAAGTTATAACATTAATTCCAAGGCACAACCACAAATCTACATGATCTAATCTCACTACAATCATTAATGGTTTACCATCACTTATGTAAACTTCAATACAATAATGATTTCTAATGCCTCATGGTGACAACATCAATTTTAATTATTTCTTTGAACATCTTGCACATCTACGATAAGGAACCACCAGTCATACCCTGACCCGTGATACATAATCTTGAGTTTTACACTATAAAATGGACACCACAACATAGAGCTCAATGCGACAATGCATCCAAAGGTTTCGAAGAAAAATACTATTATCGTTGTAATGCACGGTACACAACCTCAGATTCACTATTACTAGGGAATGACTACCACTTGCATTAACATCTCACTAGATAAACTTTAGTATATATCTCCAAGGAAATTTTCCAATACGATTTCACAAGCCTATAGCTTTTAATCCTTAATGAATGCCACATCATTATAACGAAGTTTCCTTTCCAAGCAACCTCATACTACGTGCTAACATACCGAGTTACACAACTAAATATGTACACACGTATATTGGTAGGATACGGGAGGTTGGGTATCGCCTATAAACACCAACGCGTACATCCACGAATGCCACAAAGGATCCTATTTTTCAATTCCACATTGAAATAACCAAACTCTAAATTAATAACATTTAGGTTCTGGTAGGACATGGGATGACTAGTATTGCCGGGAAAATTCCCACCCTAATTACGTCGCAAGAGGTCCTATTCTAAATCATCCCGACTCATTCATTTAATACTAAGTCACCATGGCTATTTAGTTTTACTCCTGGATTACCTCAATCATCAAGATCATCCAAATCCACTTTACAGTCCAGTCACCTGGACCGGGATATACTAAATCCAATCCCATAACCAAAGGACTCAATACATTCTCACCACGAGATTAACACTTTTAGATACATTACTCCTTATTGTCACTTCGTGACCCCACCCAAGGCTCATATGTTATACTCGAATGCTAATAATCACTAAGTCATTCTTCCACAAGGACAACATCCTATCAATTATCCACTGATCACGGTGTTACCCCAAAGATCGAATTTACCCAATCATATAACATTAGTATGGACTCTCATATGTGTCGCACCTAAGACTGCATATAATTTGAAATCACGATTTCCCATTTATGACACTCTAACTCTCAATCCCTGCCACTAGTTATATAAAAATTGTATTACCTCCCCCATGGGCTCTATCTCATTCAATTAATATCCCCAAGACTCTATGTCATCAAAGGTTAAAACAAATACCTCTCACTAGAAGCCCCGGTGTCCCCACTTACTCGCTTACGCAGGAACCCATAAATTTTTGCATACTTAATAAGGAATGCGGAAGCGATTCATACAACTAACTTGAACGTATGCCACTTGGCTAAGCTTATTTGTCGTGTTAACTTACTCGACCTTACCGTCGAGGACACGAACTAAATCGTCATCAAACTAGCATGACTGGCCCAAACCAACACCAATGTCAAAAGATCCACTACTGACCTCACCACGTCACTCCCGAAAGGAACTTTGAACTAAGAGCTCTGATACCATTTGTAACCACTCGTCCCTAATTTATGGGTTACCCGTGAGTCAATCCGGTCCAACCCGAGCGTTAGGTATGAAGTGCAATGAAACAACCAAAATAATATTGCTAGTCCAGTTTTATTTTAATTAAAATTTCACTTGTTAGCATGCGATTTCAAATTTCAGGATGAACTACGTGAGGGACCCATGGGGATAACCCCGGAGTCCAAATAAACAGAGCTACCAACGTATAACATAAATAAATTATACTTACCAGTATAGCACTCTCAAAATACGAAGTCTCTCCCAACCTACCGTAACAAAGTGGGGATGTGAGTCTATGCACAGTGGGATTTATGCAAGCAGTGTAGAAACGAATGGCAAAAAGGAATACTCACACGCTGCAACCACATGCATGCGAAAATATGTGTATATATACATGCGTATACCTTTGGAAAATACACATTCCAATGAATTACTAAATTTATTTTCAAAAACCTTACTTGTACAAATTAATTGACCTTAATCTTTTTTAAGGTTTTCTTTAATCAAACTTACCAATATCACTTTGTTTAACGCATCTGGTTCATCACTTGAAACCTTTCCACTTAATTTATTAAAACCAGTCCTTTATCGAAATTTACCCTTTTATTCATTCTCATACCCTTTAGTATTTCAATTGAAAACTTCCATTTGAACACACGTAATTCCCTTGTTAGAAAATAATTATTTAATCTTTGAAAATCCTTTTCACAATACATTCTAGTGTTAAGTGTGGTTTCAACCATTTAGGTTGCTTAACCTCCCATTTATTTACTTCTTTTTACTCTTTTTTATTTCTTTATGGACATTAATAGATTTAAGAATTTACTTGTCCGTTTCACTTTTACCGAAATATTTATTACATTTATTCAAGTTATGTTGTATGAACTCACTTTACCCCACAACCCATTTCTTTATATGTTCCATGTTTACTTTATATTTTCTCAGAATCTTCCTATATCACATACTTACACGAGCTCCACATCGACGGCTATGCGCACCATATGCTCTGGCCAGTGATTTAGGGCTTTTCACCCAAGGGATTCGGTCCCTTCTTGCTTTATCCCAGTGCCATCCGAGTTCCTTTTAAAACACACAAAAGGAACTCGAATGGCACCGGGATAAAGCAACCAGGGTCCAGAACCCTTAGGGGGAAATCCCTAAATCATTGGCCAAAGCATATTGTGTGCATAGCCATTGGTGTGGAGCCTATGTAAGTATGCGGTATAGGAAGATTCTAGAAAAGATAAAGGAAATATGGAACATATCATGAAATGGGTTGTGGGTTAAAATGAGTTACTACAACCTAACTTGAATAAATGTAATAAATATTTCGGTAAAAGTGAAATGGATAAGTAAATGCGTAAATCTATTAATGTCCATAAAGAAATAAAAAAGAGTAAAATGAAGTAAATAAATGGGTGGTTAAGAAACCTAAGTGGTTAAACCCACACTTAACACTAGAATGTATTGTGAAAATAATTTTAAAAGATTAAATAAGTATTTTCTAACACAGGGATTACGTGAGTTGAAATGGCGATTTTCAATGAAAATACTAAAGGGTATTGGAATGAATAAAAGGATAAATTCCGGTAAAGAAATGGTTTTAATAAATTAAGTGGAAAGGTTTCAAGTGTTGAATCGGGTGCATTAAACAAAGTGAGAATGCTAAGTATGATTAAATACAACCTTAAATAAGATTAAGTTCAATTAATCTGGTTAAGTAAGAGTGACACCCCGCCTAATAAAATACCGGGTGATCCGTCATATATAAAATTAAACAGGAATCTCATCCGGTTCATTCTTAGCATCACTGTCGAAAACTTTTTAAACTCTATTAACCACTTAGTATTCAAAAGACATGGTGCCAAATTTTATCTTTTTATTTAACATCCCAACAACAACATGCGAAAGAATATATAACTAACCATCATGCAATCACTGAATCAAGCAATACTAAAATGGAATAGATGTAAACCTTACTGAAATAACCACCGGTTAAAAATCAAATAACAAAATGAATCACAAGAGGAATAAACTGAATGCATCATCTAACTGAAATAAAATGGAATAACTAGGGTGACATCACTAAATGGAATACTGATTGTATCCTACTCTAGGAATGAAATAACTAAAATGGCTAAGTTAAAGTCCTGCAACATCCACATGTGTCGCAGTTGCGTAAACCTAGAATAGAACAATTTTGGCATCCCTGTGGCCGGACACTTAAAAGGTTTTGAAAATATTTTATATTAAGGGTTAGAACACAAAATATTTTGAAAATATTTAGCAACTGAATTTATATGAAGGAAATTAAAATGCAAGTATGCTCTTCATATTTAAGTTAGTGTCATACACTCTCTTGAGGACACCTCACCCCTCTACTAATGTGCATGCCTAACGCTCTATACATGACTCACCTAGCTAACCACCTGGTAACTAGTCTTGTCACATATAATCCACAAATTCCCTACTACACTAACCTGAGTGAGTTTAGTATACATTTTACAAGCTATTAATCACATTAACTTATTTAATTCAATTCTCATTTGATACCATATAACCGTTTCACAATTTATATAATTAATATAATTCTCATCCTGTATTATCCCGTATATAATTATACCATATATAAGTACTCATCCTACATCATTCACATATACAAGTCGTAGATATATACTATCCCCCCGAGTAGGCATTCATCGGGTGTTCTCTAGATGCTATCATAATCGGGTATTCTCATCCACCCGAAACCCTGATACGGTTAGCTCCCCATTTCAGAAAAATAAACAAACGTTGTGTAGGCGGACATAGTTTCCTAAGGTAGTGAGATAGAATCAGACACCATTCATCGCACTCCTGAACCGAACGCTATGACCTGTGGACTATACTCGCCCTGCATTCTCTAGCCAGGGGATTCACCCACATCGCGCAACCTCCCCTGATAGAACAATAATAGATATGCTTTACTATAAATATTATTCACACAAATATTTATAAATCATATATATATATATATATATATATATATATATATATATATATATATATATATATATATATATATATATATATATATATAGAGAGAGAGAGAGAGAGAGAGAGAAAATCCAGGCTACCGGTGTACTATGCCCATACACAAGCCTAAAAATACACGACTATGGTCCGAATTCATTTCAATTAATTACACGCTAATTAATTTTCATTACCTTATTGTAACACTACCAATTATACTCGGACTCTCTCTCGGCCCAAAATTCAATATCCCCAACCCATCATTCAATTAAGCCTACCCAATTAATTAACAAGGTTTCAAATAACTCAATTACGAACCTTACTTCTTTAAATTAATAAATCTTCGAATTAATGCAAGGGTAAACATTCACCAATTTAAACCCTAGATTATGACCAAAATTGCGAAATCCGCAAATGTGAAAACTGTATATCTCAAAACACATAACAGGTCTGACTCAGGGGAAGAAGAAACTCTAACCAGGCTTAACAACTCATTCAAACGACAAGCCATGTCGTTCGAATGATAGTGGCTCTCGTTTGAATGATATTCTAGGTCGTTCGAGCGTCCTTGGTATCATCATCATCTCTAATCTGTCCAGTTAAAACCCAATCCTCCATTGATATGTTTTAAACCTCATTCTGTACAAATTTCTTCATCATGACTTCCCCAGATTCATCCTAAATCCATTATTTTATTATATTCAATCTAACCCCATCAATTACACCAAATTAGGGCATCAAATTAGTCAAATCTTAACACCTTTATAGATTTATAACTCCAAATCAAAGAAATCCCCAATTTCTCATGAACACAAATCGTAATATATTAATTGATTCCCACCTAATTTAATATGAATAGGTAAATGCAAGTTAACAATTACAAATTAAACCACTTGCCTTAATTTTTAGATCATGAAGATGTTGGATTGAATTCAAGGATCTCCTCTTGTTCTTGAAGCAATCTCCCAAAAATCCCCAAATTCTCTTCTAATGGCTCTCCTCTTGAGCTCTCCATGATTTTAGTCTTCTAAAATGACTTTAAGTTTCCTTACCCTTACACAATTAGGGTTAAAAGCTCTAATCCAGTTTTGGGGCCTATGGGCCTCCTAAAAAGGGCTCAAACTCTTTATTTGGAGCTCAATTATGTCTAATTAAGTCCTGAAACCCAATATATACATGTGGCCACTCATTTCGGACTATTTCGACCCATCCGGACTCAACCGTGCACTCCAAATTTCCATCCGAATAAATTTATAGCATTCTCCAAATTTAAGACCTCAAAAGGCGACATAAAATAGTCAAAAATATTTAATCCTCAATTCGCCAAATTAATAAATTTCTCAAATAAAAAAAATATCAAATTATGAATTCAATTCCTCTAAATAAAATAAATTCCTTTTCTCCCAAAATATTTTTGAATTAAAGGTCCTTGAATTTTTGGGGTGTTACACACTTCCTCCCTTACAACGGAATTTCATCCTCGAAATTCAGATGAGCCTAGTACTCCCAGTCTCAAATAGCCCCGCAATCACTTACCCTTAGCATTGCTACATAAAGTTATTAAGCGAATGTAATTAACCAAAGCACCCATACACCCTGTACCCGTGCTTAACCACACGAAATGAAACCCGATATTTACTAGGCCCGCAATCACTTACCCTTAGCATTGCTACACAAAATTATTAAGCGAATGTAATTAACCAGAGCGCCCATACACCCTGTATACGTGCTTAACTGTATGAAATGAAACCCGGCATTTACTAGCCCTTAATCCGTAATATAACTTCAATCCCACAGTTATAACATTCTAAATACCCTCCTCTCGGCATGAAGGTATACATATCCACTCTTATATAAAAAAAACATACACTACAGCGCCCTTACTACCACTAGTTTCCTTGCGCAAAAATAAAACTCGAGTTATATCTCCCTGCTCGACAATAAGTCCAACCACTCTGATTCATATCAGAAATGTCCCTACTCCCCAAGATTTCAATTAACAATTTATACATTAATATGCAACACATTTGTAATACCCTGTAATTTTTAATAACTTTTAAAATAGATAAATTAAAAGTTAATGGGGATTAATTGGAATTAATTATGAAAAATTAATTGGGATTAATCCGAATTTAATATTACTAGAGATTAAAGTAATATATGATTCTAAATATTACTTAGTGATATATAAATAATATATGAATATGATGTTATTTATATTATCGTGAGTTAATAATACGATAATAAATGAAAGTAAGTCGGGACGCGGTTATGGGACATGTCGGGACTAATTTAAATAAATAAAAAGAAAAGATTATTTTATATCAACCTTATGGTCATTTTGAGTGTGTCGTTGCATCCTGAAGGGTCGAAATAGTTAGAAAAGTCTACTCGAGTGTTGAATTTGGGTCTCGAATCAATTAGGAGATGATAGGACACCCCGATGGGGGGATTTAGTCATTTTTCTTGGGAGATGAATATTAACTTCGTTTTTGCATTTTAGCTTACCTTTAATACTTTTTATTTAAATAAGACTAGACTCTAAGTAAGATTCATTTCATCCAAAAACAAGTGATAAAGTTTGAGAGGAAAACAGAAGATTCTTAGAGAGAAAGTGAAAGGGTAGCTTGAGGAGGCGAAGAGTTCTTGGAAAGGAGGAGTCACCAAGGGCAAACCAAAGGGAAAACCACCATCTCTTCACCTTGCACCACCACCATAGTCACCGAAAAAGTAGCTGGAAAAAGGGAAGGAGAAGTTCTAACATTTGTCTTCATCAAAGGTTCAGACCGACTTTTAATGCAAGTGATTCTTGCTCTATTTTAGTGATTAGCATATCCATGTTAGAATAGGATTTTACTGTAGGATTCATGAACTTATGAATTTATAATTTATAATGATTGGTAAATCAAGATAATGGCTAATCAAATTCATGTAGTTGAATATATAACATGTAGGGACTATGATCATGATGAAAATTAAGGATTTTACATGTAGAGAAAAATATATGTTCTTAAGGCTATTGAAAAGGATGATAGGAATTGCATGTAGAAAAATCCTACCATGTTAAAAATGAAATTTGATGATTTAGGTATGAAACAATGATTCTAAATTCTGAGTTTTCAAGTTGGATAAAAATAGAGAATTCGGATTATTGAAATCTTGAGGTTTTAATGGGTTTGATGATAATCCCTTATGAACATGTGGAATTGATTTTTTTATGTAGAAATCACCCATGTATATGTTGAAATAATGTTAGAATAGTAATTCGGATTTCGATTCTATTAGGATAGAAAACCAGTAAGGTTTGGGTGTTAGAAATTGAGGAAAAACGCAGAAAACTGGAACTGAAGACGAACAGGAAAAACGATGACTTTGTTTGAATGAGATATGACTTCGTTCGAATGAGGGTTAATCTCGTTCTAACGAGATCCCATCTCGTTCTAACAAGATTTCTGACTTCAAACGAGATTTACAGAAATCTCCAGTTTAGCCCAGAAAAGTTTGGGAAATTATAATCTGGCCCAGAATGAGTTTTTAAATAATTTTGGCATATTAAGAGAGTGAGAAACTTGGGATTAATATTGTAAAATTATAATATATTAAAGATTAAAATTATGTGAGAGATATCTACATAATTATTATATGATTTAAAGGAGAATAATCGTTATGACAAGTACGGATAACATCGAGGACATATATATACGGTTACTTGGGTTAAACAAAAGATTATGGGAGAAATAATTACATAATATATGTACGATGATAATCGTGATTACAAGTACGGGTATTATTCGAGAAATACGATGGGTACTTGGGATAGGATAAATTCCTAATATGATATAGGTAATGTAAGTACCTAATACTAAATAGGTAGATGATAATGCATATTTGATTGATTGATGGTTTATGTGTATGATATACCTAGCTTACTTGCTATCGGGAGAGGTTTGCTCGTGAGGGAAGGCATATCCTGATGAATCTAATTGGATTTTGACTTGTCACTCGAGAACATTGAACTTAGGGATTGATCACCACTTTTGGGTGTGACCGGTCATTTTGGGTGCGTAGGTATGTGCGTAGCCCAAAGGCTTAGAACTATGTTCGCCAACAATGTTTGTGTTTGATATTTGTGGTTCGAGGAATCTTTACCGAACCTATAGTCCCCCATACAGTGACGAGATGTATTGGGACATGATAGCAGAGTAATGCAGCACCGCAGTTGTGTCTCGGGGTACAGTATTGTATATATATAATAGAGTAAATGTATATATATACATATTATGATATCTACTGTGTGACTAAAGTAGAATTGAAAGACAATGATATCTAGAATTAATTAAGTATGAAAACACTTAATTGAATTGAATTAATAAGGGCTTATCCACGTTGAATCTAAATGGATATACATATTATTATTATTACATGTATTATGAGAGAAATACGTGGGAATGAATTTGGCTATGAATAGTGGATACATTAGGTTGATCTAGTTAGTGTGGGAACTGTAACTAGTATGACTTAGAGGTACGTTAGGTGTTCACTCTAGATGGAAGGTGAGAATCTCATGAGAGAGTCCGATAATCTAACATGTATATAATAATTTCTAAATATAGCATTTATTCACTTGTTGTTTTATAAACTATTTTTACATCGGGATATGACATGTTTCCTTGCATATTCTCTTCTCTTCTCTCTCTTGTATCTCCTATATCAGGTGTCCAGACGCAGGAACGCCAACCATAGAGGATTATAACATGTGACGAGCTATGGATGCTATGGAGTTTTGAGCTTTATTTATACGCCTTCACATTTATTTATTCATACTCTGTAGTGATCTTTTATTTAGTGCATGTCACCCCGAAGATTTTAGTTATTTCCTTTCTATCTGAGTCAGGATTATATTCGTATGTCATTATGATACATTTGTTATCATTGGGATTATTGTATTTAGATATTTTACTGGAAAGTTTTATTCCAGTTGCATTTAATTCAATTGTGATATTTACTCAGTTGTTATTCAATGTGTGAATGGATTGTGTTAAATGGTTTATGTTTTAAAAAGTGGAATTTTATTAAATTAAAAATTTGAAAGTTTTTAACACCTATTTAATTAAGTATTACGTGATTATAAAATGTTTTCGACAGTGATGTTAAGAATGATCCAACTGTATATTCTGATTTAATTTGGTATGGGACTGATCACTCGGTATTTAATTAAGCAGGGTGTTACAACATTTAACATACATAATCGTATATATACGTTAGACCCTATCTCAGGTGAAACCTAGCAATGATAATTCATACCCCCGTACCGAGAACATTCAATCTTACCATAACTATCCACCATAGCCCCAAAGTATAGTTAACCGGTTGAAACTTCAAAAAACATCCACACTACTCCCCGAATTCTCGAATGTAAAAAAATATTTCATATAATGCAACCTTCCTCTTAGTGTACCTTCCACACTCTTGTGGTTAACACCAAAGAACCCCACTATCCCACGGTACTTAAATACATCCACTGTGGCTATTACGGCCAACACATCCACTAATATTCGTCTCACTTTCGAATCCTAGTGGCAGCAATCTTAGGTTGTGACGGACCCATTGTCACTCCAAACATACCCACACTCCACGTTTCCTAATTCGTGGGATAACTTAATCCCCCTGTAAGGACATAAATTTCCAATTGAGTCCTTTGTAATTTTGGCTCAATTCCGGACAAAAACGTTTGAGTCATAGGATAGAGTTCATATTGATCCATTCAAGCCTATGACGAGTTTGTTTGAAGACGTAGCGGCCAAGTGTATAAAGCTTCATCAAAATGCCGAGTTTAAGTGCCTCGCTTCTACGTCATCATTAGTGGTTCCATGCTCCCAAGGTATGAATGCATTTTACTATATATATATAGGAGCTTGGAACGTTTTTATATTGGGTGTAGGTTTATTTAAAACTGTTGTTTAATTTTAGAAAGATTTTAATAAAACTTTAAAATAAGTTTATAAAGTTTCTGGGCTAAAAATAGAATTTTTCAAACTTTCTGGAAGTTCGTTTGAAGTGTCGTTCAAACGAGATTGTCGATTGAACCATATTGTCGTTCGAACGAGTTTGCCAATGAGTTCCCACATTAGCCACTGGAACTTCGTTCGAAATGTCGTTCGAACGAGATGGATGTTCGAACGAGATTTCTAACGAGTTCACACTGGAACTTCGTTAGAAGCCTCGTTCAAACGAGACTTCATTAGAATGAAAATCTCGTTCGAACGAGATATCAGGCGAAAAAAAATTTTGGCAGTTTTTACCAACTTTCCCCACTTGTTTCTCCACTAACTTTTCTCAGATCTTATAATGTGCGAGAACAACTTTTTCTAAACTAACTTTTTCATAATATTCTAACTCCTAGAGAGAGTTTTGAGAGTTGATTCTTCCAAGAAAAACTTCATGAGTTTGAGTGTTCATTTTATAAAGAAAAATTCTTTAAACACTTAGTTACACCCATATTTTTTTCTTCCAAGTTCATATATGCATATACTTTGCTTGGAGCAGTTTGGCACCGGTTTATCTCTACATTCGTTTGAAGAGAAGTTTGGGTTTTCTTCTAAATCCCTCAAAGAAGAAGAATTGTTTAGCTGCAGCTTTCTCACATGGTGAAAGGCACAATGTGCGGTTGACGGTGTACCTATTGTCAGATCGGTGCTTCTGAGATCGCGGTGGAGCTCCGTGGTTATCCGCTAGGAAAAGTTGGTTACAAGAAGACACGTCAAGGCTTGAGAGGGTTCGAGTTGAGGCAGTAAGTCATCTGTCTTGTAAATGTAAATTCCATACTTAGTGGATTTGAGGCTAGGGTCGTCCGAGGTTTTTCCCGTTGTGGGTTTTTCCTCGTACATCGCGGCGTAGTGTGATTGATTTACTTTTATCTTGCATAATAACTTAGAACGCATGCTTAGGATAATTCAAGATAAAATTGGTTTTAATTGTCACACTTAATTTAATTTAGTGCTAATTAAATTTGGGTAATGTTTATTTAATTCAAGTCTATTATTAAAACTGGTTTGGCCTAATTTGGAAATATTGATAAATATGACTTAGGCAAATTCTAGGACTTGGATTAATTATGTTTAATTGAAAATGTTTTTAATAGATTAATTTAATTTCACTTGATTTCATTTTAATTTGAAAAAGTAAATTAAAATTTGTAATTTGTTTAATTGAACCGTCACCTAACGCTTTTGCATATATTTCATAAGGAAATTGATTTCAAAGTATAAAAAGACTTTTGAATTTTAAAATTGGGGGCCTCCGGGACACTTTCAAATTGGTATCAGAGCCAAAGCGATAAATTATTTCGTTAAGATCCTTTAAATAATTTTTGGCTAAAATGGAATTTTCCCCATTCTCAAAATTTCCTATTTTCGATGGTTCTAACTACGCGTACTGGAAAGCGCGTATGAAATCAGCACTAAAATCTATCGACGAGAGGGTTTGGTTATCGGTAGTTAACGGTTGGTCTCCACCAACTCATTTAGTAGATATCGGTCGTTATCGGTAGTTAACGGCCGATAGATGGAGTGAGGGTGAATTTAAACTTTCTAATTTTAACTCCCCAGGTTTAAATGTCTTGTTTAGCGTTGTCACACCGGATGAATTTCGACGCATTATAACGGGTGGGACCGCTAAAGAAGCTTGGGATATTTTACAACTCACTCATGAAGGAACAAGTTTCGTTAAAGCTTCTAAACTCCAAAACCTCACCACTCAATTTGAAAATATCAAAATGAACGATAATGAAACTTTTGATGAATTTTATGCTAGACTTTCCGATATTGTCAATTCATCTTTTAACTTGGGAGAGAAAATACCCGACAACCGAGTTGTAAAAAAAAAAATTAAGGTCCCTTCCCGATAGATTTATTCCAAAAGTGACCATTTTAAATTCTTTACCCACTTTAGTCTCTATGAAATTAGAAGAGCTCGTAGGTGATTTACAAACCTATGAACTAGCCATGTTTCCCTCTAAAACTGAAAAGAAAATTGAAAGGGGCTTGCTTTAAAAGCACGAAAAGAGGTCAAACAAGTTGTAGAGAGCGAGAGTGATAGTGACTTGGAAGACATGGTCTTGTTTGCTCGAAAATTTAGAAAATTTCTTAAATTTAACAAAGATAAATTTAAAAATGATTTTAAGAAATTTAAAACTTCTAAGTATGACAAATCCGAAAGGATCCCTAAATCTTCTAATGAAAATTTAAATAGGAACGAGTCAAATAAGTGTTTTGGTTGTGAAGGGTATGGCCATAGGGCTTCTGGGTGCCCCACTAAACTAAGCAGAGAGGGTAAGCGACCCATTTCATATAATGTGACCCTTAGTGATAGGGATAAGGAAGTGGGACCCGATTCCCCCACTAAGCCCAACTTTGTGGTTTTTATGGCTAGTCATGTGAGTGATAGTGAGAACTCATCTATAGATGATAATTTAACACATGACACTTCCAAGGTTATAGTTTATGATTCTTGTTGATGTAAAAAATTAGATCATATCTAATTATTTAATCACAGATAAAATAAATGAAACAAAGGGTTTTTAAAGTGGTTCAGCCTTATAAGAATGGCCTACGTCCACTATTATGTTATTGCTGACTGTTTGGGAATTATCGATTACAAGTTCTATCAAGAAATTCCGGTCCCCTTACAATGAGGATTGTACAATGTATTTATAGCCCTGAGGTTGTAATGTGAAAGGGTAATACATTCAATGTTGTACATGTGAAAGGGTAAGACATTCAATGGCCTTTAAGCGTATACATCTGAATGATAAGCATTTAATGAACAGTCAAACTGTTGGTTATCCTGCTATTAATGCTTTGTTCGAGGTGCAGTTCGGACCGCCTAAGCTGCTCGGTGCTCAAGAGTTCCTCGGTACTCAAAAGTTCCTCGTAGAGTTCTTGTTCCTCGGAGTGTTTGAGTTCCTCGGAGAAGAAGTATTCCTCGTTGTAGTATGGTTCCTCGGAGCGTCTGAGTTCCTCGAAAGTGTTTGTTGTTGCCATGTAGATTGCCACGTGTCTTTATTCAATTGATCCATGTCAGCAGACTAAATTTGGTATCAACAGAAGCCCCCAATGTTTCATAGTTCGAAATTTGAGGAGTGTGGAACATTCTTTCTTGGAATATGGCAGTTTTAAATGGTCCTCCTGACTTTTAGGAGTGTTTCCTTTGTATTTATTTTTCCTTCCAAATTCGTAGAATCATGCTTTTTTGAATTTTTATAACCGCCTCGATCTCCGCGTACTTTTTGTCCTTCTAGTCGCCGGTAGCGTAATCGTTTCTTTTTGTAATCATTAACTTTACCGTTTCCCAAGGCAGAGTATTTAAGCGTCACAGACAATCCCACCGTCTTCTAATTTTTCAAATTTGTATCTTCGAATTTTCCATTGTCTTACTCTCTTGTGCGTTCATCCTTTCCATCGTTCGTTGTCAACAGATCCACTCTTTTTCTGTAAGATCTTCTTCCTTCTTCTTCATTTCCTTCTTTCATCATGGTTTATCCTGTAGAATCGATTGATAAATTTCGCTCTGATTTCTCTATCCCTCCTGGGTTATTTTGGAAGAGCTTTCTGAGCCTTCTGACTATTTCCGTTTGGCTGAGGGACATTGGTTCCCCAGTCTCTTTGTTGCTGAGTGTGGATTTTTTTTCCTCCAAACCCTCTATGTCTGGAATTCTGTCAATACTTTGACGTGGTTCCTGCAAGAATAGCCCCCAATACATGGAGAATAGTTAATGGGGTTCATAGACTAAATCAAATTCATGGAACTCGCATAGGAATTCCAGAAATCATGTTTTGTTATAGATGGGTTGTTGGGGATAATACTTTTTATTTAAAAACTAGTTTTTTAAATAGGGCTTTAGTGGTCAATCTCCCGGATGCCAATAGGGACTATTTTGAGCACGGGATTGTTATATAAAATTGGCAACATGCTCCTTTATCTAGAGATGCAGTTTATCAGGGTCCCAGATGCCCTCCCTATGGCAATGGGATAGGTTATTTTTATTTCATTTTATTTATTATTCTTCCTTTATGTTTGATAAAATGTGTCACTGATATTTTAATGTTTATTTATTTACAGTTGATAATAAAAGAAAGTGTCCAAAAGAAGCAGACATTAATATAAGGCACTTAAAACTTATCTAGAGTTTGCATCAGACGGTTGCCAACGAGCACATTAGGTCAGCTTCATATCTGCTGCAGTACAAGAGTTACACTTCCTCTTTCACTGCTCGTCCGGTGATAAGCGAAGTAGAACCAGTACCAGCTTCTACCAGTTCTTCGCCTGAGTCACACGTTCCTTTAAGTGAAAGGATGAAGAAAAGAAGACCTCCTACTCTCTTCGAGAAACCTGCCTCTGCTACTGGAGAGGCAAAAAGAAGTAGACATGATGTCCCAGAAGGGACAAAGAAAAATGATGCACCCCCTCCTGCTGCTCTTGTGAAGGTTTCCGAGAAGCCCCAAGTGGCTCCGAGCAAGACTGATGCTCCAACAGAAGTGATTGCCATATCACCGACCAAGAGTTCCTCCTTGGTCGTTCCCCCGAGGAAGCTGAAGAAAAGCTCCTCGGTTAATTTGGCTGAAACCAGCTCTTAGCCCCCATCTACTGGAACTGGTGTTCCTACTTTTATTCCCTCGAGCTCTGCCATGAGCTCGGTGAAGACTTGGATCATTCTCGAGATCCAAGGTATTAAAGAGAACCTTTCTCGGGACATGGTTACCTCATTGGCTGCTCTCCATATTTCTTCTGTAAGTCTTGTTATTTTGAACTTTTCATCTTTCCCTTGTTATATCTGTCTCTGACTTGCTTTCATTTTCTTTTCACAGTTGGTGAGATGCTTCAATACAATTTTGAAGAAAGATGAAGCTATTAAAGATTCAAGCTCCTCATCTGATGTGGAGGAAGCTCTGATGGGTTTTACGCGGTCTTTGGAAGATTCTCGTCAGAAGCATGATGCTGACAAGGCTGCTTGGGAGAAGAAACTTACCTCAACCGAGCAGGAGAAGGCTCAAGTTGCTGAAGTCTCCAAGGGGTTGGAGAAAAAAATGAATGCTCTGGAGAAGAAGAATAAAGAGCTTGAAAGGAAGCTAAAAATGCTGGAGAGCTTGAGAATAAGCTCAAGGTTACTGAGGAAGAACTAATCCAACTTCGCGAAGTAAGTCGCCAGAAGGAGGAAATTGAGAATAAGTTGAAGGCTACCGAGGATCTTCTGTGCGAGAAACTCTCCTTGGAGAAATGAAAAGAAAACTGGTTGTGAAGAAGTCTTTCAGCGCCGGCTGGTACAAGGGGTGGAACAAAGGCTTGGCTGCCATGATGTCGCAAGTCGAATATGGCAGCCTCAAATACTTTAGAGATGGGTGGGTCACTGCTCTACAAGAAATAAAAGTTGATGAAACTTCTGAACTCTTTCAGCGACACATCCCTGGTCCCCCTCCAACTCCTGAAGACGAAGAAGAGGACGAAGCTGCCTCCGAAGAGTCTTCCATGGTGATGGGAGATTAAGTTTCTCATCCCCTAGCCATCCAACCTACAAACGAGGAACTTCAGCAACTCGCTACTTCCTCCGAGCAACCTCCAGCACTTCCCCAGCTACTATCTGCTCCATCCGAGCAACCTACCTCCTCGTCCCAGCCTCCCGAGAAAGTTTTGGGAGACAAGGAAAAGGTGTAGAGTTGTTCGGACTTCTATCTATTTTATTTTTCTTTGACAAATGTAATCCTGAACATGTAACTCTGAACCTTGTCATATAATAAAACTTGAACTTTTGTTTATGCATACTGTTGTTTCTCTTCTTCATGCTCTGTTTGTACTCTTATTGATTATTGTTTTTTCTTCCTCTACTAGTTTCTGGCCAAGATGGAATTATTGTCTGCTCATGATACAAAGTTGTTGAGGAAATGCAATGAATACTTTAAGGCTGGTCACACAGATCTGAGTGCAGCATAAATTGTCGACATCCTCGGCCAAGATGCTTCGAAACAGGCAGTTGAAGCTTACCAATATTTGAAGTGTCTACTTGATCGTGCGGTGGCCAATAATGTAGCTTATTATGATATGATCGAGGATCTCCAAGGCACTCTTGAAGACCTTCAGCAACAATATAAAGAATCCACTGCCCTTTTGCACGAGGGGTACGAGAAGAAGTATCAGCAAATCGTTACCGACAAGGGATACTAGAAGCATTTTGCTGCTTACGACGTGCGGGAGAGAACGTTGAAAGCCGAGGTCGAGGAGCACAGGCAAATAGCCGAGCTGTTGGAGCAAGAGAATAACAACTTGCAAAGAGAAGTATCTCAATTAAAATCTGTTGCCTCCACCTCAAATGCTTTGGTCCCAGTGACTGACGAGGGATTCTCGTTCTTGGAGGTCGAGAACGCCAACTTGAGGGATGAGTTGGAAACCTTGAAAAGGTCTAGCCCTTCTTCTTCTTCTACTCGTGTGCGAGCAAGACCTCCTCGGGGACGAGCAAGAGAAGCTCGGATTCCTGTCGAGGAACAGAGGACTCAATCTTCTTTAGAGAACCAGGCCTTCCAGCTGATGGCGAAGAACTAGGCATTGGCTGATATGTCTAAGAAAATCAGGGACCTGGAAGAGCAGCTTTCTGCGCAAAAGTCTGTCTTGGATAATAAGGAACTCTTCATCAAAAATCTCCACGAACAGCTGGAAAGATTGACATATTAATTCCACAAGCATCCCAGAGAGTTCTGAATGGCTGGCTACAACGAGGCTCTCTACCACTTGGACGATCGTATCCAAAATGCCAATAATGAGGTCTACAAACAGGGCTAGTTGAATGCCTTAGGTGTGCTGCAACTAGAACAGGGTCATTACCTATGGGATTAGCATAATCCTGGGCTGCTCGACCTTCCAGTACCACCATTCAAGCTCGACATGAGTTGGATCCCTGCTCGGGCCATCCCTCAGTGCTTAATTTCTAAATATCTCGGCGACTACAATCTCCATTCAAATGTCGAGATATCTCATCCCGAGCACCTCCTAGATCGACCATCCGTGATGAATATCAGGATGTTAAAAGATCTTAACTTCATAAATTCTCCTCTTACTTTAAATGATCCGCCTGCTAGCGAGGAACCTGTTTCAAAAGCAGAGGGGAAAAAACCAATAGAATAGGAATATTGATGTAATAAATTTGTATACATTTCATTCTCAATGTAATTTGTTTTTGGATTTAATGAAAGTCTTTCATTTTTATTCGCAATCTTAATTGCCATTGCCTTGTAATTATAAAACACTTTACATCTGTGCATGTGTATCTGTTAAAAAGATAACAATATTGTGTTGTTTGTCGATCAACTTATTGTCGACTAGTTTGAATTTGTGGTAGTCATTTGGCAAAAATGAAGTTTTGTTTCTCGACCAACTTAGTAAAATTTTTAAAAAGTTACGAGTATCAAAAAGTTTTGCTCGATCACTTTCTCGTATTCATAAAAAATGTTTCCGACCAACCAAGGTCGGTAAATTTTCCTTGTCGACCAACTACAGTTAGTGGATTTTTCCTCTACGAGCAACTTTGGCACTTTTTGGAATAGTTGTAGCTCCCGACCAACCTTAGTTGGCATTTTCGAGAATATATTTACTTCCTAACCAACCTAAGTTGGTATTTTTAGGAATACTTTTACTTCCCGAGGAATACATTTACTTCCTAACCAACATAAGTTGGCATTTTTAGGAATACATAGTTTTACTTCCCGTAGGAATACATAGTTTTACTTCCCGTAGGAATACATTTACTTCCTAACCAACATAAGTCGGCATTTTTAGGAATACATAGTTTTACTTCCCGTAGGAATACATTTACTTACTAACCAACATGAGTTGGCATTTTTAGGAATACATAGTTTTACTTCCAGTAGGAATACATTTACTTACTAACCAACATAAGTTGGCATTTTTAGGAATACATAGTTTTACTTCCCGTAGGAATACATAGTTTTACTTCCCGTAGGAATACATAGTTTTACTTCCCGTAGGAATACATTTGTTTCTCTACCAACCTTAGTTGTGTTTTCGAGAATAAATTTGAGTAGTCCGAGCTTTGCCGAGTAGTGTGTAGCACTAATATTCCCCGAAAAACTTTCAATAAAAGGAGGGAATTTGGAAGAATATCTTCATTTTATTCATACTGACGGAACTGCGTTACATGAGAATATGCATCACTGATAATACTTGCGCAGATGCTCTGCGTTCCATGCATTCTTAAACTCCTCCCCCTCTAAAGTTGTTATTCGATAAGTTCCTAGTCGAACAACTTATGTAACTCGGTATGGTCCATGCCAGTTTGCCTCCAGTTTGTTATGCTTTTGAATCACTTTCTTTAGCACATAGTCTCCTTCTTTCAGGTCGCACTTCTTCACCCTCTTATTGTAGAACAAAGTTGTTCGTTGTTGGTATGCAGCATTCCTGATGGCTGCTTCTTCTCTAACTTCCTCGAGCATGTCTAAATCCAATCTTCTCATTAAGTCGCTGACAGGGGAATTAAAATTCAGTACTTTGTGTGTTGGGAGGCCCAACTCGGCAGGTATAACAGCTTCACTTCCAAATGCTAGCATATATTGAGATTCCCATGTTGCTACTCAGGGAGTAGTTCGGTAAGCCCACAGTACTGACTGTAACTCGTTGATCCAATTTGCTTTCGCATCGTCCAGTCTTTTCTTCAAGCCATTCAGCAACGTTCTGTTTGTCACTTCAGTTTGTCCATTGCTTTGAGGATGGCCTGGTGCTGAGTGGATCTTCAAAATGTTTGACTGATGATAATAGGGAGCGAACTCCTCGTTATCAAATTGTGTTCCATAGTCTGTGATGAAGGCATGAGGAAGACCATATCGACAAATGATGTTCTTCCAAATAAATTGGTATACCTTATCGTACGTCATATCAATGAGAGGCTCGGCTTCAACCCATTTAGTAAAATAATCCACTGCGACGATGAGGTATTTGAACCTTCCTCTGGTCGTTGGCAGTGGCCCGACCAAATCTATTCCTCACATGGCAAATGGCCAAGGGGAAGTGATGGGTGTCAACAATGCTTGTGGAGTTCTTCAGATGGAGGATAAGCGCTGGCACTTGTCACATTTCTTGGCATAGGCTATACAATCAGCCCTCATCGTTGGCTAGTAGTATCCCTGCGTCATCACCCTTTGCAAAAGCGTCTGACCTGCTACATGGGCTCTACAGGACCCTTCATAGATCTCTTCAATCAATTCTTTCACCTCGGAGGGATGTACACATCTTTGCAAACCTTCCATAATTCCTCGTCTATATAGAATACCGTTAGTTAATACATACCGAGCAGCTTTAAACTTCAATTTCTTGGCTGCGAGCTTGTCAATTAGTAATTCTCCCTCCTCAATATATGCCCTGATGGTATCCATCCAAGATGGTCCTAAATTAAGGGTAATGAAATTCATCATCAGATCTTCGTCTATGCTTCGACTAGCTAACACTTCAATTAGGATTATTCTTCGTAGCTCGGTATGAGTAGCTGATGCTAATCGGGCTAGGGCGTCTGCTCTTGCATTCTCCATTCTTAGTATTCTGAACAGTTGAATAGCCGCAAATTCTGATACCAACTCCATCACCTTCGCATGATATCTGATCATTAATTCTCCTTTGGCTGCATATATTCCCAACATTTTATTTACGATCAATTGAGAATCACTGAAGATAATAACCTGCTGCGCCTCCATAATTTTTGCCAAATTAAGACCTGCAATCATGGCCTCATACTCAGCCTCATTATTGGAAGTTTTGAATTGGAAACGTAGGGAATATTCCATGTCGACCTCGTCTGGAGTGCTCAAAACTATCCCTGCACCACATCCTGTAGTGCAAGATGAACCATCCACATACAGACTCCATATAGGTAACTCGTCTTCAAATTTCTGATCTGACAGAGTTCCTCGGTGGAAAATTTATTGCTTCCTTTCACCATCTCCTGATTTTTCTTACTATTCGTCGATCATCTTTTCTTGCCCTTTTACCAACCTGAGATGGTCTGGGCTTGAATTTGATGATCATGTAACATCTACTTGCCCTTTTACCAAACTAAGTTGGTCTGGGCTTGCATTTGATGATCCTGTAACATCCACAGGTTGATCAACGAGCAACTTTTGTTCCTCGGGGGTATCAGGATAGGTGAACTCTGCTATAAAATCTGCTACCGCTTGCCCTTTTAGCGATGATCTGGGTTCATAGACTATATCATATTCACCGAGATCTATTGCCCAGTACATCAATCTCCCTGATTTTTCTAGTTTATGAAGGGCTTGCCTCAACGGCATATCAGTATATACGACTATAGTATGAGCCTGGAAGTATGGCCTCATTCTTCTAATTGCCTCAATCAGCGCCAGTGCTAACTTTTCCAGCCTTGGATATCTGATCTCTGCTCCTCGGAAAGCCTTACTTGTGTAGTAGATTGGTTTTTTTACTCCATTCTCCACTCTTATCAATGCCGAACTAACTGCATTCTCGAACACGGCCAGATACAAGTATAATTTTTCTCACATCACTGGCCTGGATAACAGTGGAGGTGCTCCCAAGTATTTCTTCAAGTCTTGAAAAGCCTTCTCACATTCATCATTCCACTCAAAAGTCTTTCGGAGTGTCTTGAAGAATGGGAGACATCGATCAGTTGCTCGCGATACAAATCTGTTGAGTGCTGTTACTCGTCCTGTAAGACTTTGCACCTCTTTCTTCGTCGTTGGAGATCGCAACCCTAATAGAGCTTTGATCTTTTCAGGATTTGCTTCAATGCCTCGTTGATTGACAATGTACTAGAGAAACATGCCTTCTCGTACTCCAAATATGCACTTCATCGGGTTCAGCTTCATTTGATATTTATCCAGTTGATCAAAAGTCTGACTTAAGTCAACTAGATGATCGCCAGCTTTCTTGCTCTTTGTCAGCATATCGTCAACATAGACTTCCATATTGCAACTGATTTGTTCAGCAAAGACCTTGTTCATCAGCCGCTGATATATCGCACCTGCATTTTTCAAACCAAAAGGCATAACATTATAACAATAAGTTCCCCTAGGGGTAATGAAAGAAGTACTCTCCCTGTTTTCAAGTTTCATTTTAATCTGATTGTAACCAGAATAAGCATCCATGAAGCTCAGTAGCTCGTGTCCCGAGGTAGCATCGACTAGTTGATCAATACGGGGCAATGGAAAGTGATCTTTTGGGCATGCTTTGTTGAGGTCGGTAAAGTCTACACACATCCTCCACTTGTTGTTTTTCTTCTTTACCATCACCACATTGGTTAACCAGTCTGGATATTTAACATCTTCAATGAAGCAAGCTTTCTGGAGATTCTCGACTTCCTCCTGCATAGCTTGGTTCTTCTCGGGGATGAACACTCTTCTTCTCTGCTTCACTGGCTTGATCTCCTTATTCACATTGAGTTCGTGACATAAGAAATTTGGGTCTATCCCAAGCATATCCTCATGACTCCACGTAAAAGTTTGCTTTCTGATTCTTAGGAAAGTTATCAATTCCTGTTTTAGTGAGGCTTCCAACGACGAACCTACTTGAGTAGTTCGTTCAGGGTGCTCGTCGTCCAGAATGATGTTTTCAGTAGTTTCCACCACTTGACCCTTCACGAGTTGCGACTCATCTCTAGGATCCAATGTTTCAATTTCGGTACCTTCATCCACTTGATAGGTAGTAGTCTTTTTTCTTGATTCCTCCAGTTCCTCTTGTTCGGCGGATGAATAATAGCATTCCCGAGCTACTTTCTGATCACCTTTCACAACTCCTACTCTAAAATTTGTTGGAAATTTTAGGCATTGATGAACCGTAGATGGTACAGCCTTGAACTTCTTCAATCCTACTCTTCCCATGATGATATTGTTTGATGATTGAACATTCTTATCCATCACGAAGAAGCGTATTCTTTATGTTCGACAAGCAGGCCACGTACCAATAAATATATCCAATTTGATTGTCCCAAGTGGAAATACTTTCTCGCCAGCAAAACCGAGGAGGGGTCTATGATAAGGCTCCAGTTGAGATAGCTTTAGATTTAAACTGTCGAAGCATGAGTAGAACATGATGTCTGCGCAGCTACCGTTGTCTACCAGTACTCTTGAAATCATTACCTCCTCCATCCTCATTTTGATCACCAATGGGTCATCATGAGGATATAGAACACCTGCGAGGTCGTTCTTTAAGAAACCAATGACTAATTTCTCTTTGTTCACCTTTCTCGGGCGATCCTCCTCAGCTAGATTTATTCGCTGAATGTACGAGCAAGCTTGAGCCTCACAGAGGTAAGCTTTTCTCTTTGCAGTAAGGTATCCTCCTGCATCTCCACCTGTAATAACATTACAATCAAATGACCCAAAGCGTATTGAAAATACCTCTCGTTCTGGCTTCCTTGGTCTCTTGGGAAGATCGGGGTCATCTTATGGATCAACTTCATGGTTTCTTTTCTTGTTCTCCTCTGCTCGTCGAGGAGATCTAGACCTCTCTCTTGTTCGGTCGTTGTTTCTTCTTTCGTTTCCATGATCAACGTACTTCGCCAGTTTTCCTCACCTAATGAGTGTTTCAATCTCATTCTGAAGAGCCATGCAATTTTTGGTCATATGGCCATGATCTTTATGAAATTCGCAATACTTTGCCTTATTCCTCCTGTCAGGGTCTGCCTTCATTTTCTCTGGCCCGTTTAATTCCTCGTTGTTCTTGATTTCTTCTCTAACATGGTTGATGTCCTTCTTCAAAGGAGTATAATTATCAAATTTCTTCATTACTTCCCATGTCGACCTAGTTTTTGAGTGTTTGTCATTACCATTATTCTTATTCTCTTTCTTCTTAGCTTTATCACCTTCCACCTTAGTTTCTTTGGCATCCATATTCTTCTTCGCAGCCATAGCCTCCTCAGCATTCATAATCTTGGACGCTTTTCCCATCAGGTCTGACATGGTTCTAGGTGGATCTTTGGCCAAAGTGTAGTACAACTTGTTGGGCAGTAGTCCACTCATCAAGGCGGTAATCGCTGTCTTCTCCTCATAATCAATGACTTCAAGTTTCTCGTTATTAAAACGAGTTATATAATCTCTGGTGCTCTCACCAGCTTTTTGTCTAACACTTAACAAATATGCTACTCGTTTAACTGGCTTTGCCCCAAAACATAAATTCCCAATGAATAACTCGGCCAGTTGAAGAAAAGTTGAGATCTTACACCGAGGAAGATTATTATACCATATTTGAGCAGATCCGGTAAGAGTTCCCGAGAATGCCCTGCATCTCATCTCATCTGGAACAGCATAGATGTCGGCTGCATTTTGGTATTGTTCTATATGAAGGACAGGTCGGTCTTTCCATCATATTTGGGGGTCACAACAGGTGCTTTGAACTTTGATGGTGTTGGAAAATCTACAATGGCTTGGACAAAAGGTGTTCCTCGAACAAAAGTTCATTGTAGAGGGTTCTTGGCTTTAGCCATTTCCCCTAATCTATCCTCCATCCTCTGAATAGAGCCTTTCCATGCATCATTTCCTTCCTCGGGCCTGTTGGTTCGAACAACTGATCGTGTTGATGTGGCTTCCTGGGATCTATCTTGACGAGCAGCTGCTCGCGACTGGGCAGATCCTTCCCTCAAATTTGATGGTCATCGAAAACTCCTCGATGCGACTTTAGGAGGACTTCTACTCCTTCTAGGTCCTAATCGATCAAAAGGTGATACCCTGCTTAACCTCTCTAGCGCACTAGTCCTTTCTGGAGAGAAAGAGTGATACGTTGTTCAGTATCTGTGGCTCGCACTGACGAAGTTTGTCCAGGTTGATAAGAAGAGTCTTCAGACTCCTCATTATGATATGAATCGGTACGCCTAGTACGCGAAGAAGGTGCACGGGTATTTTTTTGAATACTTCGTTGTCCTGAATGGATTGGTGCACCGCCATGGAGGGTTTGTACGAGTTGTCGCATAGTTTCTTGCATGGCAGTCTGGCCCTGAGCCAGATTTGTCATTATTCCAGCCAGATCTGGAATATTTGGTGGAGCGGATGGATTTGGAGGGTTTCCAGTGTTTCGATTGCTGGATTCTGGAATATCAGCCATTTGTGATAAATTATTTTCGATAAAAAATGATATTACCAGTCGTTTCCCACAGACGGCGCCAATCTATTGATGTAAAAAATTAGATCATATCTAATTATTTAATCACAGATAAAATAAATGAAACAAAGAGTTTTTAAAGTGGTTCAGCCTTATAAGAATGGCCTACGTCCATTGTTATGTTATTGCTGACTGTTTGGGAATTCTCGATTACAAGTTCTATCAAGAAATTTCGGTCCCCTTGCAATGAGGATTGTACAATGTATTTATAGCCCTGAGGCTGTAATGTGAAAGGGTAATACATTCAATGCTGTACATGTGAAAGGGTAATACATTAAATGCCCTTTAAACGTATACATCTGAATGATAAGCATTTAATGAACAGTCAAACTGTTGGTTATCCTGCTATTAATGCTTTGTTCGAGGTGCAGCTCGGACCGCCTAAGTTGCTCGGACCGCCTAAGCTGCTCGGTGCTCAAGAGTTCCTCGGTACTCAAAAGTTCCTCGTAGAGTTCTTGTTCCTCGGAGTGTTTGAGTTCCTCGGGGAAGCAGTGTTCCTCGTTGTAGTATGGTTCCTCGGAGCGTCTGAGTTCCTCGGAAGTGTTTGTTGTTGCCATGTAGATTGCCACGTGTCTTCATTCAATTGAGCCATGTCAGCAGACTAAATTTGGTATCAACAATTCCCTTATTATTTATGATAGTGAGAGTGGAGAAGAAAGAGAGAGTGAAAATGGAGAAGAGGTTAATGTGAGTGGACTTCAAAATGCTTTTCAAGAATTATATGAAGAATCAATTAAATTAAAAAGAGATAATTTGAAGTTAGAAGCTAGTTTAAAAGAGCATGTCAAGGTCATTGATGATAGTATGTTGGTAGAAGAACTTAGGACACGTGAGAGGACTCTTCAAGAGAAGCTTGAATATGTAGAAGGCGAGAGAGATAGCTTTAAAGGTTTAATGGAATCCTTGAAAAAGGAGCTTCTCGAGTTCGAAGAGAGAAATATTTTATTAGAGTCTAACATTCTAGAATTAGAAACTAAATTAAAAGACTCTAGTAATGTCAAATTTGATTTGGAGTGTCGTTCGAAAAAATTAGATAAAATATTACGAACGATCCAAATTAAAAATGACACTTGTGGTTTAGGCTTCGATACTTATAATGAAATAACTTAAAAAGCCAAAACCAACTTTTTAGGAGAATCGCCTAGGAAAGCCTTTAGAGATCACCCCTTAGGTAAATCTTTTCGACATGTTTTTACTTGTGCACATTGTGGTCGAAAAGGTCATCTTAGGAAATTTTGTTTTGATCTTAAACGAATTCCTAGAAAATCCCAACGTAAAGCAACCAAGGTAGTTAAAATTCCTACACCCCAAGATAGTCATTCTTCATTAATTTGGGTTAGGAAATCCGACTTGGTTGCCTTGCAAAATAGGATGTTTGATTCTCATTTACTTGCATATGCTTCTTCCCTTGTTAAATCTAAAGGATGAATGTGTTAGTGTTTGCATACTTTAGCTTTTGTGCTTCATGCTATATTATCATGCTAAATGTATGCTTGTTTAATCATCTTCTAGTCTATGCTCCATGCTTAATCACATACTAGAAATATGATTTTTGTTTATCTTTTGTATTTTATTTCTTTCATTTTTGTTTGCATTAAATGAAAAATACAAAAATATTTTTGTTTCTCATTTGGGTTTTTATTTCTTGATAATTTAAGCTTAATGAAAAATTCAAATGATTTTTGTTTGTCTTTTGAGTATTTTTTTTTTTGTTAAAATTTTCAAAAACTCAAAAAGATTTTTATTTTGTGTGTATTTTAGTTTGACATACTTTATGTGGCATATATTTGTGTTAGAATCCCATCTTTTTCGCTCCCATGTGGCTAGAACTTTTGGTTTAGATTGTCAATCCTTATTATGTTCTTTACCATGCTTACATGGAGTAGTTGGATTTTGTGTTGATTAAATGGATTCTATTTTTATATGCCTCTACTCACACATGCACGAGCTCTTTTGAAATTTTAACTTCATATGTATATTTGAGCTTTGTGAGGTGTTCTCCTACCAATCTTGTCATCTACATATTTGTGACCTAGGAGTACTAGTGCATGGCAAAATTCGTTGCACGTGAGATTTGTGAGATAAAAAATGATATATAAAATGTGCACGGGGAAGGGATCCGAAAGAATTTATTGTCCTTTGCGAATAGTAAGCCACCGTTTGTTTGGACCTAAAAGAAATACGTGGTCCAAAGGCCTAAAAGAAAATATGGCATTAAAAAGAAAATAATTGCCAAGGCCTGTGTTTAGTTGATATATTCATTCTATATAAAAACAATATATATGCTTCTTGAGGGAGATTGGATGGTATATCAACGGTTTTCATAATGTTTGTTTATCCTAGTAGTCTTTATTGTCATGAATCTATTTGGTTTGTAAAATCGTCAAAAATCTAGGCTTGTATGCATTGTGTATGTTTGTCCATTGAGTTCAATCTATATTGTCACATGAGGTTATATTCAAATGTGATGAAGCTTGCAATCAATTGATAACTCCGTGAACATGTTTTAAGTGATTGGGTCTAAATTTAATTGTTACTAGTTCACACCCCAACACTTCCGTTTTCATATGACACATTTTTGCCATACGAGTGTGCTAAACTTATTGTATTTTTGTGTCATTTGTGTGTGTGTGTATATATATATATATATATATGATATTGTTTTGCCTTTGCCTTGCCTTCTAGTCCATCTATGTTTCTACTTCTTTAATTGGTATCTATCTTGGATTAGTTATGCTTTTGTTGCTCATATGCTTTACTGTCATATCTCTCTAAGACTCAACGTGGTTAATTAATTTTATCCTTTGTCTATTCCTGGACAGAAATAGGGAGAATGATAGGGGGAGAAATGGTATTTAATGCAATGAAAATAAATACTCCCCCTAAATTAATTCACTATACGTTTGATAGTTTGCTTAAGTGTGCAGGAATTCTTCTAAAGCGGCAACCTTCAAGTAGCAAAGCATTTAATTCTAAAGTGGTATTCGAGTCAAGCATTGTACTCCTTATCTTGGGTGGGATGTTTTTTAATCTAGTGAGCTTGATGGACCTCTAGGATTTTCGTTTAGTTTTTGTCCCGGAATAGCCAATGGGGGAGATTTGTAAGGACACAAATTTCCAATTGAGCCCTTTGTAGTTTTGGCTCAATTCCAGACAAAAATGTTTGAGTCATAGGATAGAGTTCATATTGATCCATTCAAGCCTATGACGAGTTTGTTTGATGACATAGTGGCCAAGTATATAAAGCTTCATCAAAATACCGAGTTTAAGTGCCTCGTTTCTACGTCATAATCAGTGGTTCCATGCTCCTAAGGTATGAATGCATTTTAATATATATATATATAGGAGCTTGGAATGTTTTTATATTGGGTGTAGGTTTATTTAAAACTGTTGTTTAATTTCAGAGAGATTTTAATAAAACTTTAAAATAAGTTTATAAGGTTTCTGGGCTAAAAATAGAATTTTTTAAACTTTCTGGAAGTTCTTTCGAAGTGTCGTTAGAATGAGATTGTCGTTCGAACCACATTGTCGTTCGAATGAGTTTGCCAACTAGTTCCCATATTGGCCACTGAAACTTCGTTCGAAACGTCGTTCGAACGAGATGGATGTTCGAACGAGATTTCCAACGAGATTTCTAACGAGTTCACACTAGAACTTCATTAGAAGCTTCGTTCGAACGAAAATCTCCTTCGAACGAGATATCGGGCGGGAAAATTTTTTGGCAGTTTTTACCCACTTTTCCCACTTGTTTCTCCACTAACTTTTCTCAGATCTTATAATGTGCGGGAATAACTTTTTCTAAACTAACTTTTTCATAATATTCTAACACCTAAAGAGAGATTTGAGAGTTGATTCTTCAAGAAAAACTTCATGAGTTTGAGTGTTCATTTTATAAAGAAAAATTCTTTAAACACTTAGTTACACCCATATTTGTTTCTTCCATGTTCATATATACATATACTTTGCTTGGAGTAGTTTGGCACCGGTTTATCTCTACATTCGTTTGAAGAGAAGTTTGGGTTTTCTTCTAAACCCCTCAAAGAAGAAGAATTGTTTAGCTCCGGCTTTCTCACATGGTGAAAGGCACCATGTGTGGTTGACGGTGTACCTATTGTCCGATCGGTGGTTCCGAGATCACGGTGGAGCTCCGTGGTTATCTGCTAGGAAGAGCTGGTTTCAAGAAGACGCTTCAAGGCTTGAGAGGGTTCGAGTTTAGGAAGTAAGTCATCTGTCTTGTAAATGTATATTCCTTACTTAGTGGATTTAAGGCTAAGGCCATTCGAGGTTTTTTCCCGTTATGGGTTTTTCCTCGTACATCGCGGCGTAGTGTGATTGATTTACTTTTATCTTGCATAATAACTTAGAACGCATGCTTAGGATAGTTCAAGATAAAATTGGTTTTAATTGTCACACTTAATTTAATTTGGTGCTAATTAAATTTCGGTAATGTTTATTTAATTCAAGTCTATTATTAAAACTGGTTTGGCCTAATTTGGAAATATTGATAAATATGACTTAAGCAAATTCTAGGACTTGAATTAATTATGTTTAATTGAAAATGTTTTTAATGGATTAATTTAATTTCACTTGATTTAATTTTAATTTGAAAAAGTAAATTAAAATTTGTAATTTTTTTAATTGAACCGTCACCTAACGCTTCCGCATATATTTCACAAGGAAATTGATTTCAAAGTATAAAAAGACTTTTGAATTTTAAAATTGGGGGCCTCCGGGACACTTTCAAATTTGTATCAGAGCCAAATCGATAAATTATTTCGTTAAGATCCTTTAAATAATTTTTAGCTAAAATGAAATTTTTCCCATTCTCAAAATTTCCTATTTTCGATGGTTCTAACTACGCGTACTGGATAGCGCGTATGAAATCGGCACTAAAATCTATCGACGAGAGGGTTTGGTTATCGATAGTTAACGGTTGGTCTCCACCAACTCATTTAGCCAAACCGGCCGATAGATGGAGTGAGGGTAAATTTAAACTTTCTAATTTTAATTCCCGAGGTTTAAATGCCTTGTTTAGCGCTGTCACGCCGGATGAATTCCAACGCATTATGACGTGTGAGACCGCTAAAGAAGCTTGGGATATTTTACAACTCACTCATGAAGGAACAAGTGTCGTTAAATCTTCTAAACTCCAAAACCTCACCACTTAATTTGAAACTATCAAAATGAACGATAATGAAACTTTTGATGAATTTTATGCTAGACTTTCCGATATTGTCAATTCATCTTTTAACTTGGGAGAGAAAATACCCGACAACCGAGTTGTAAAGAAAATACCCCTTGTCGTCTCCACTTGGGTTTTAACTTTGTACCATCGTCCTTCACGATGGTTCTTGGGGTAACTACTGCACCCCAGCTGTTTCTCCAACTTCAATTATTCGAACAATTATCATGGTGACTCCTATCGCATCACTATTTCTAGAATACTCCAAGCCTTCGGATGAGTCCTCCCTCATTTAATCCTCCTAACGTCCCACGTTTGTCATTCTTTAATGTTCGATCTGCCACGCTCGATCGAAATCATATATGAATCACATAAACTATACCCTATAGCAGGAGAACGCAAGTCACATACGTGAAGGAAGACAACAATCCTATAATAAGGCTCTCTATTAAAGAATGCTACGCTGAAACGTGAAAAGTCGCACAGATCTTAAAGACACTAGAACCTGATGCTCGGATACCATTTGTTACATCCCCCTGGTTCATTCTTAGCATCACTGTCGAAACTTTTTAAACCTTACTAACCACCTAGTATTCAAAAGACATGGTGCCAAATTTAATCTTTTTATTTAACATCCCAAAAAAAACATACAAAAGAATATATGACTAACCATCATGCAATCACTGAATCAAGCAATACTAAAATGGAATAGATGTAAACCTTGCCGAAACAACCACCGGCTACAAATCAAATAACGAAATGAATCACACGAGGAATAAACTGAATACATCATTTAACTGAAATAAAATGAAACAACTAGGGTGACATGCCCAAATCAAATACCAACTGCATCCTACTCTAGGAATGAAATAATTTAAATGACTAAGTCAAGGACCTGCAACATCCACACATGTCGCGGCTGCGTAAACTAGGAATTGAACAATTCTGGCATCCCTGTGGTTGGACACCTAAAAGGTTTTGAAAATATTTTATAGCAAGGTTTAGAACCCAAAACATTTTGAAAATATTTTGCAAGTGAATTTAAATGCAGGAAATTAAAATGCAAGTATGCTCTTCATATTAAAGTTAGTGTCGTACACTCTCTTAACGACACATCACCCCAACACTAATGTGCATGCCTAACGTTCTACACATGACCCACCTAGCTAACGACCCCGTAACTAGTCTTGTCACATATAATCCATAACTTCCCCACTACACTAACCCAAGTGTGTTTAGTATACATTTTATAAGCTATTAATCACACTAACTTATTTAATTCAATTCTCATTTGATACCATATAACCGTTTTACAAGTTATATACTTAATACAATTCTCATTCTGTATTATCCCGTATATAATTATACCATATATACGTACTCATCCCATAATATTCACACATACAAGACGTAGATATATACTATCCCCTTGAGTAGGCACTCATCGGGTCTTCTCTAAATTCTATCATAATCGGTTATTCGCATCCACACAAAACCCTGATACGGTTAGCTCCCCATTTTAGAAAAATAAATAAACGCTATGGAGGTGGCCATAGTTTCCCACGGTAGTGAGATTGAATCAGACACCATTCGTCGCACTCCTGAACCGAACGCTATGACCTGTGGACTATACTCGCCCTGCATTCTTTAGCCAGGGGATTCACCCACATCGCGTAACCTCCCCTGATAGAACTAGAATAGATATGCTTTACTATAAATATTATTCACACAATTTAAACCCAAGATTATGACCAAAATTGCAGAATCACCAAATGAAGAAACTGTATATCTCAAAACACATAACACGTCTAAATCAGGGAACAAAAAAACACTGACAGGGCTTAACAAGTCGTTCAAATGATAAGCCATGTCATTTGAACGATAGTGCCTCTCGTTTGAACGAGATAACAAGTCGTTCGAACGACCCTGGTATCATCATCATCTCTAATATGTCCAGTTAAAACCCAGTCGACCATTGATCTGTTTTAAACCTCATTCTGTACAGATTTCTTCATCAAAACTTCCCCAGATTCATCATAAATCCATCCTTTTATTATATTGAACCTAACTCCATCAATTACACCAAATTAGGGCATCAAATTAATCAAATATTAACACCTCTAAAGATTTATAACTCCAAATCAAATAAATGCCCAATTTCTTCTGAACACAAATCCTAACATATTAATTAATTCCCACCTCCTTTAATATGAATAGGTAAATACAAGTTAACAATTACAAATTAAACCACTTGCCTTAATTTGTAGATCAAAGCCTTTAGATGAAGATGTTGGATTGAATTCAAGGATCGCCTCTTGTTCTTGAAGCAATCTCCAAAAAATCTCCAAATTCTCTTCTAATGGTTCTCCTCTTGAGCTCTCCACAACTTTAGTCTTCTAAAATGACTTTAAGTTTCCTTACCCTCACACAATTAGGGTTAAAAGCTCGAAACCATTTTTTGGGCCTATGTGCCTCCTAAAAAGGGCCCAAACTCTTTATTTGGAGCTCAATTATGTCTAATTAAGTCCCGAAACCCAATATATACATGTGGCCACTTATTTCGGACTATTTCGACCCATTCGGACTCAATCGTGCACTCTGAATTGCCATCCGAATAAATTTAAGCATTCTCCAAATTTAAGACCTCAAAAGGCGACATAAAACAGTCCAAAATATTTAATACTCAATTTACCAAATTAATAAATTCCTCAAATAAAAAAAATCTCAAATCATGAATTTAATTCCTCTAAATAAAATAAATTCCTTTTCTCCCAAAATATTATTTAATTAAAGGTCCTTGAATTTTCGGGGTGTTATAGTATGGATTTCATAAATAAATTGAGTAATGCATTGGAATGTGTATTTTCCAAAGGTATACGTATGTAGATATACACATATATTCTCATGCATGTGGTTGTAGCGTGTGAGTATTCATTTTTGTCGTTCGTTTCTACACTGCTTGTATAAATCCCACTGGGCATAGGCTCACATCCCTAATTTGTTATGGCAGGTTGGGAGAGGCTTCATATTTTGAGAGCGTTATACATGTAAGCATATTTTATTTATGTTCTACGTTAGTAGCTCTTTTTACTTGGACTCTGAGGTGCTCCACATGGGTCCCTCACGTTGTTCATCTTGAAATTTGAAATCGCATGCTAACAAGTGAAATGTTAATTAAAATAAAACTGGACTAGCAACATTATTTAGGTTGTTACATTGCAGTTCGCACTTAACGCTCGGGTCAGACCGCGTTGACTTACGGGTAACCCATAAATTTGGGCTGGGTCATTACACCCGAGCCGGTTCTCGAGTTTCTTATAGATTCATATGGTTCTCAACCAAACTAACCTAAGCGTCCATTTCCTCATAGGAGAGCGCGACCTAGACATTCTAAGAAAGGTGTTCATAGGCCCGTTCGTGCTTTTTTCTATTACAAGAAAGGAGGACTCCTTAGGAAATTTTTCTTTAAGTTTGTTAGTGTATCTCATAGGTATTTTCCTCATTATGCTACTACACACATTTCCACATGCACTCCCACACATGATACTACACATGTGGCATGTCACATGAGAGATTTTGAGCCTTTTCTGAGAAAGTTGACTATTTGGTATAAACATCACGTGATTTGATGGATGTTTTTCATAGGATGTCACCACCTTTGGAAAACTCCTTTGGACCTGACAATTGAGGTTTAGACTTGTTTGGTGGCATAGGATGCTTTTCATGTTTGTATCATTCATGCCCGTTGCTAGTATGTACTATCATTGTATTTAGTTTTTTTTCCATTTTGCTATATTTTTCAAAAATCCAAAAGGAGTTTTATTTTTCTGGAAATGTTTTGAAAAATATAGAAAGATTTTCGGTTTCTTTTTAGAAAAATTGAAAATGCCAAAACGATTTTATTTGTGATAAACAAAAAAAAAATTGTACTTATTTTTACACCATATATGGATGGAAATTTAGGATGATCAAGTCACAACTTTATTCCATTATCCATGTGACTTTTTATAGTGTCTTGAGATGCAACATCATTTCATCCAGGTGCTTTATAATGTTTGGAGTCATTGAGATGTGTTTGGCGATTATTTTTCACATATTTGACTCATTGTCTCGTTTAATGCACACATGCACAGATTTACTTGATTTTTGTACTTGTCTATCACATGTTGATCAAAGTCTTTTCATCTCAATCCTATCTTTAAAATGAACCAAATGCGATGAAATGAGACATTGAAGTAGTGCTTGTAAGAACTATTGTCCGGATTGGAAAAATTGAGATTTATATCTCCGATAAATGTGTTATTTTAATGCAATGGCTCGGGCTACGAATGTGAAAAGATCTTTCCATGAATAGCCACCATTTGCAAAAGAAAAAATCCTAAAAGATTAAAAGCACTCAAAAGAAAAAATATAAAGTGTTAGGCCAAATTTAAAAGAACATTGATGCTTCGCTAAATATGAGCATTGGTTTCTTCAAAACAAAAGATTGAGAGATATATTCCTTATGTGAGTTTTGAGTCAGTTTAGTCGAAGATCAATGGGTTTGCACGTCCTTAAAGGTCTCATAAAATAATTACATAGTTTTAAAAGTTATTGGCATGAAAATCATTTTATACTTTGGTTTGTTGATTAAATTGAGTTGATAGCATATGAATTCAATATTTTTACACCTAAGGATGATTTTGAGTTCATTCGTTAGGAGTATCCGAAATTCATTGTGCACATATGTTATGATTGTTTGAGTTGATTTTCTTATCAAATTTGTTCCCATCCATTCATTTTGTTTTCATGATTTGGTTATCTTAGTATTAGTTCATGATGTGTGTTGTTTTTGTAAAATTATTTCTTCTTAAAAATCAAAAATAATTTGTGGAGCCATTTGAGATTATCCTTGCATGAGTGTAATTCATATATATTTGTAATCATTTGCTATGCTTGTTGTGGCCCAATCCGATTTATTATGTTTTATTCTTTTCCTTGCCTATTTCGGATAAATAAAATGGGGGAGAATGAATTATAAATTATGGGAGAGTGGGAGTTTGAATTATGGGAGAGAATTGATTTGATTTATGATTTATTATCTCATTTCAAACTCCATACATAATGAAGGTATTTTCTTTGTCTATTGTGTGTAGGTACATGTTGATGAGTATATGAAAAGCACATGTCTGACAAAGCTCCAAAAAGAAGATCAAGGGAAAGCGAGAGATTTGAAGCTTTAAAAGTTGAAGATTTTTGAAGACTTGCATATTTAGTATTTTTCCTCTTTTGGGTTCTTGGAAGGGTATTATATTTTTATAGGATTTATTGATAATTTGGATTTTTACTTTTGTACCAGAATAGCCATAGGGGGAGATTTATAAGGAAATATTTTCCATCATTGTCCCTAGTTCCTAGTTTACATCGAGTATGGCGTATGCCGTTACATCAGTCAAAGAAATTCAAGATCAAAAGTACAAGAAGAGGAATCTGATAATCAAGCATTTTGAACATCTACACGACTTGACATATTTGGTATGGATTTTGTTTTGTGTTACTTAGATTTTTTACAAAGTATTGGGATATTTTTCTAAACTGTTTTTTATTAAAATGAGGCATTTTTATACAATTGTTTTCAAACAGTTTTATGTATAACATTTTTATCTTAAAAATACAATTCGCCTACAGTCGTTCTAACGACTTGGCACTACTGTTCAAACGACATGTTAATATCGTTTGATACCTCGTTTGATAACCTGCTTCTCATTTGGATCAAACTAAGGCGTACTATTTTGTTTTTTAGAGGTCGTTTGATACGTCATTCGAAGGTCACTTCTATAGAGATAGCCATCTCTATCAAACAACGTGATGAACTCGTTCGAACGATATTCTTCCGCCTCAAATTATTTATCTGCCTATTGTAACAACCCAGGCTTTTGAGCGGCTATTTTATATTATTTTGCATGATGGGATAATTTTATAAAATAGGGGATGTTGGAGTAAATATTATTTCCCATGATATTAAGGGATAATATTTACTATGTTTTGTCTATTTACAGTTATGAGAAGGTAAATAGCATTATATTGTGGTTTATTGCATCGTTATATGTTATACGACGGTTATGACTCATGTTTAAATTGGAGCCTAATTAATGAAGTAAAATGAAATTTGGAACGCAAAAATAGTTCACATTTTTTCGAATGCCAAAATAGGGGGTGCGGTTGTTTTTAGAATAGTCGAGATAGTCAAAATAAGTGCCAAGTTGTATTTTTGAGTTTTGGGCACTTTTGGCGTGTTATGACTCAATTATGTGGTTACGAGTCATTTTAATGGTGTATTAGCAATTAAAAGAGGGGCATTAATGTTTTAAGACCCAATTAAGTCCCCCGCCCTTTTTATTTCTTCATTCTTGTGTTAGAAGCCAAGAGAGAGAGAGTTGGGAGAAAAATGGGAGAAATGAGAGAAAATGGAGATTTGGGCCGGATTCCGTTGCTACCGGAGGAGTTTCCGAGACTACGAACTCGAGGCAAGTTTCTTACTTGCTAGATATTGATTTAATGTGATAATTTGCATGTATGGTTAGTTTTGGGGGAGATTTAAACCATTTATGGGTTTTGGAAAATTTTTGTGGTTAATCCTTTAATCTTGTTATTTGATTTGAGGAATATATATTAGTTATTAGTGGTGTAGAAGTGACTTAAGATAATTAATTGTTATTGATGTTGGAAGAAATCAAGGATTTGGGGGTTTTGGGATTTTAGGGTTCTTCAACCCGTAGCCCAAACTGGGCAAATTTGCAGAGCCGAATCGATTCTGCTCCCAGGAGAATCGATTCGATTAGAGGACAGGATAAAGGTCTGGGCGACCGAATCGATTTGGGTTAAGGCCGAATAGATTTGGATAGATGCAGAAAGTTGGTTTTGCTCACCGAATCGATTCACTTTTGGGCGAATCGATTCGCAACCAGGGGCGAATCGATTCGGTCCTAGGGCGAATCGATTCGGTTGCCCTATTTTTATGAGATTTTTCCTAGTTTTGTTTTAGCCCTTTTTCTTTTAGGTCTGAGGTTTAGGACCCTTCCTTCAGGAAGTAATGAGAGTTCCTAGGGGGTTGAGTTGGGTAGGCAAATGTCCTGGGCTAAAATGGGATAATTGGGCATACCCCGAGGGCTAGCTTGTGTAGGTTAATGTCTGTAAGATGTAGGAAGTTAACCTAAAAATAAATTGGAGATAAAACATTAATGTTGGGACTTATGGGAGTCAATTATTGAGGGAGACTCATTTTGACGATTTATGGTTTTGTGTTGGCTCTTGGAGACTAGTGTGAGTCTATGGCACTTCGGGTCTTAGGTCATTAATAAAATATGACACTAAGAATAAGAAATGCATATCATAAAATGTGGTACTAAATGAATAAATACAAATGAATGATTTTGAGAATGTAAAAGTGAATATTTTCAGAAGAAAAAAGTAATGTTTTTCATAAATGTTAATTTATGGATACACACCTCTCTAAATCGCTATCATAAGGGAAGTTACGAGCGTGTGGTGAGGCCCCCTGGCTAATGAATGCAGGGTGGATATAGTCCCTAGGCCATATGAGCATTTATTGTATATTTTCTGCGCTGGTTAGGTGATTCTAGGTTTGGTCATGACTATCCCGCAGGCATATGGTCCCTTCCCGATGTTTCGGTAGGTTCCCAGGTTGTCTTGTTTAATTAGCCCTGGAAGATGATAGCCATTTAGGGGCACGTCCAGTGGGGAAACCCGAAGGGACGGTCTTAGATATGTTAAAGCAATTCATGATAATGAATTGGCTTTAAATACATTTCCTGGATGGAAGAAGGGAAATGGGATAAACGGATTGGCTTCGGATACATTTCTCGGATGGAATAAGTGAGATGGAAGCATATGATATGAAAAGGCATTTTTATGATAATAAAAATGGCTTTTGAATACACTTCCCGGATGGAAGAAGGGAAGTGGGATCTTATGATAAAGTAAAGCATTTTTATGATAATAAAACTTGCCTTTAAATATGTGTTTTTCCTGGATGGAAGAAAGGAAATATAATTGGTAAAGAAAGTTTTGAAATGAGATTGAATTGTTAAACATTTGATAAAATGAATTACCATATATGTAATTCCTAAAGAAATTAGGAACCGTGCCTTTAGATGGAGATGAAATTGTTATGTGTACTTAATTTGATAAATATACATATATTGATTTCGTGTTGAGGGTCTAATGGATCTCGACAATCAACCTTGCCTACTAGTAATGTATCGGGGGGGTTCCTTGTTTGGATTTCGCTTTGCGAGACACCCCACGCACGAATAGGGAATAATGTTGAGACTGGGGAGAAGTTAGCCCTTAGTACTTGGGTTAACTAGAGCATTTCATTTATATTGCGCTAGGTTGTGCTTTTAGATTGAGAGGTGAGAAATATTATATTAACTGCGAGAGAATTACGCACTTAACTATCATGCATTTTAGTCACATGGTAATCATATCAAACCGGGCCCTGGCCCATCTATATTTCTCTATTTTTGCATGTACTCCTTGCCGTACAGGTGCTCTACCACAAGGACGCCTGAATTGACATTTCCATTCTGGTTGTCTTGGAGCTATAGAATATTGCGGATGTTATAGGATATTTGTTTTAGACGCCTCTATCTTTTGTACTCTAGTTATGTTCAGCTTATTTATTTGGGCGTGTTGCCCACACTTTGCATTCATTTATTATATTGTAATAACTGAATTGTAATACTCGGTGTAATTAATTGTATTGGTCTGTTCACCGACAACTTATTCGGTGATTATTTATTATATTGTCGTTCTTTATTCATTGATTTTTGATATCCACAGTTTTTACAAATGGGATTGTCTAAGTGTTTTTCTTTTATTTTCAAAGTTTTAAATTTGACAGTCCATTTTCTAAAATGATTGTTGGTTATCTCGTATTATTATTTTAATCGACAGTGATTCTAAGAATGGTCCGTCTATGATTCCTGTGATTATTGGAGTATTGGGCTGGCCACCCCTTATTTTAGTAGGCGGGTTGTCACAGATGGTATCAGAGCATTAGGTTTTAGAGTGAGAATTAGGTTCTAGAGTCCTTAGGAATCTGTGCGGACATATTACGCCTTCCGCGTTACTTTTAATTTGACATAGAGCCTTAAGATTAAGATCGTTGATTTCTCTTGTGAGATTTCATTCTCCTGCTATGATATGAGAACCTCAAAAATCTTTTACGCGTTCGTGTGAGACTCGTAAGTCATTAGATGAAGGGCGTCAGGAAGGCCGTCGTGAAGGCATCATGAGACGAGATTACTAAGAGTTGTGAGCTGTAGTCGAGGATGAGGGGCGCTTTAGAGGTCGCTCCCTTTGTAGCATTATCCCATATTGCTACCGTGACTACTAAGTAGGAGTGGCAATTTGTGTGCGTCGTATCGTGTTCGGGTCATTTCATGTCGGGTTCGTATTAAGTATTAGTCAACCCTAACCCGACCCTTTTAACTAATCGTGTCAGATGAGCAAACACTAACCCGACCTATTTATTATCGTGTCGTGTTCGGGTTGACCCGCATAACCCATTAAGTAAAATATAAAATAATTTTTTCTTCTCTCTTAACCAATCATACCACTCATAGGCCTACAATAACTTAAATTTAACTAATTTCAACTTCTTACGACACATAAATAATTTATCATCCGATTCTCCATGAATTTTATAGAATGCCTATCATGATATATAAATGATCTAATATATTCACCATAAAATATGAGTTAAACGGGTCTATTCGTGTCATTTTCGAGTTATACGTGTTTGACACTAACCCAACCCGTTTATTATTCGTGTTGGCGGGTCGTGTCATATTCGGGTCAAGAAATCGTCAACCCTAACCCGCTAAGTTCGTGTCGGGTTATCGTGTCATGTCAAAAATTGCCACCCCTACTACTAAGTACAATAGATATAGTTTTCCAAGTACCGCTGCCAGTAGAGAGTGGTACTAAGTTTGGGATTCCAAGCGATGTCAATCTGAAGATTAAGAAGTCCTTGACGAGGACCACATGTTGAAGTTCGGTCGGTTTGAGGAAGCTTAATCTCATACGGTGAGAGTATAAGGTCCAGGAGTTTTGGCCTAGAGAGGGGTATAGAAGTGCCCAGGTGCGAAGATTGGGGGAAAATCTTTCACCTATAAGTGTAAGGTTGAAGTGGCGGAGATGGTAGTCGCCATATTTTGATGGGGCAGGAAGTTTTGCCCATAGAGAAACCCGGTAGATATTTTCAACAACGAGTTTCTCTGGGATATCGGGAATGATGAGAAAGTAGATTCTCAAATATTCACTTGAGGTTCGGTCAGAGGCCGACCATGAATAAAGAGTTACAGGGTTAAGGAAACCTTGAATCTAATTGGGTTGTTACAAGGAAGAGAGAGCCCTTCAGTGGAAATGACGGGCTCACAAATAAGTGTTGTTAACACTTTTAGAGAAGTAGTGTTCATGAGACCCCATTGGTGGACATCCACCTGGCGAAGACTCATTGAACTAAGGCCGGGGAGGCTAGTAGAATGGTCTCTTTGTTGAAGAAGTTAAGGGAACTACGCGAATAATCGCTAGAGTAGCTAGAGATGGAAGTAGTTTGGTATGGTTAAGACTAGAATATGTGTCGAGGAACCATTAGTAGTGGCCAACGAGATTGGCAAGTATGTTGGCGAGAATTTCCACCTTAGGCGAGGGTGGAGTATTCCTTATGACAAGATGGAGTAGTATGGTATTTACCCTAGATTCGGGTGTGTAAATTAAGCTTGTGGTGCTATTGATATTATGATAGTGACTATATCTATATGGCTTCCATGGTAGGGAAGTTTTATATTTTCCTTCGCTCGTTATAAAGCGAGTGGTGATATTTTTGAGGTCTATGTGTGGTATGTGCTACTCGTATTATATGTAATGTACAAGTGGATTGGTTGGGTTGGTGTGATAGCAAGCGAATAAATCACGAGGCTATCATATATCTAGTTTCAAAATGGAACTAGTGGTTCTATAATATCTCTCCTGGATACAGGTTGAAACTTTATAGAAGTGGCTTAAGGTATGCGAGGATTTTAATTTCATTTTATTTCATTCATCTTGCATGAAAGATTGTTGCCTTTTCTTTTCTTTTCATTTCTTTCTTTCTTTTTATTATTGAGATGTTGGGTTGGAAGGTTTGGCCGAGAATCACGTGAATGAGTGATTTAAGGGCTAAGTTGATGTGCGATATATGAGCACTGTAATAGTTTTTCCTCTGATCGATGTGGGGAAGACTAAGATATGAAAGTCGGATAGAGACTTATGGTTATGCCTTGATGAGAAGGCCATTTAAGAAGATATATGTGTGTATATTGGGATAAAACATCTGTGGCATCCTACTGAAAGTAAATGACAGGTTAGTTAAATTTTTAGTTAATTGAGATAGTAAGACATTGAAGTAGAAGTGCATTACTAGAGTTACGAGTTAGGGTTTTAGCAGTCCCAATCATGTGTCTTAGACCGTTACATCTCGACGACCGACGATGCGAGGTAGTACTGTAACAGGAGGGTTCCTTATTTGGATGTCGCCTTGGCGAGACGTCCCACGCATGAAACCGAGCTAATGTCGGAAGTTGAGAAAGGTCTTGGACACTAGGGATATAATTAGTATAATATTTATACGAATTGATTAGGATATAGATCGACTTTAGGATTACTAGGACGTAAGGCCCTTAGGGAATGTGACCTTGTTTTAGTAAGGCGGTAGGGAGTTGACCACAATAGGTTTGTGGGTTAACTCTAAGTAGGATTAGGTCCCTAGAACAAAGAAGTATGGGATCTCGAGTGATTCGGAACGTTAGGCCATAGATGGTGGGGCCTCTCTTAGATAGAGCGCGGCGTCGGTAACTTAGTTTTCGAGGAGTTGAAGTATGAGCTGACTTTTACTCCTGCACTCATGTTGTTAGGATCGAGAGTGGATTTAACGAACGAGTCATTACCAGGAATGGGAAGTATCAATACTGGAGCATGGACCCATTGTTTATGCATCTCACAAACTTGAACCTCGTAAGAAGTATTATCCCCCGCTTAATTTAGAGTTCACAGCGGTAGTATTCACCTTAAAGAAATAGAGGCACTACTTCCTGCGTAGGAAATTAGTCTTTTCATGAGCAACAAGTGGGGGTTCGTAAAGGACTATCAATTGGGTATTCCCTTTCTCTAAGGAATTGTGATGGGAGTAGTAGATTCGCCGAGTAGAAAACCGTCGGATAGATTAGTTGAGGCATGGAATGCCAAGCGGAACAAGCTTAATCGAGGGGACGCTATAGTAGGAGCGTTCATACCCGTGGTTGACCAATTCACCTACTAGTGTGAAGAGACTAGTGGTGGAACGAGGTAGGCTGGGAGTAATAGCTTTTATGGATTGAAATTCCGCACAATAGTTCGGATCGTTTTTTATAAGTATGGTGCCATGTGTGTGGCCTAGTGTAGTCGGTCGAGTAAATTGCATGTTCGTTGTAATGGAACCAGCGGACGATATATTTCTTGGACTTGGAGTGGTCCGAGAATATTTCTTTAATTATTGGGCTCAATGAGCCGCATACTTTTAAGGGCTACGCCAATGCGAATAGGAGTAAGTAGTGTTGGGGTTGAGAAATTATAAGTTAGTGTGGTTATTCCCTAGCAAGTGTATAACGTGATTCGGGATGAAAGGCGAATTGTGCCGAGATGTGTAGGTATCTCCTTTCGTAGTACAAAGGTAGGATCGATAGTTCATGAGGAACAATTTAATGCTATGTTAGAGCACTAAGAATGTGGACTAAGATCGAAAGGGATGGCCTTAGTCCAAGTCCAAAGGGGACGCCGCACTGCCGAGGGGTTTGCTAAGGATGTTAGAACGATAGTTTAGTATAGATTACCATTTATATGATTGGGGATACGCCTGAATTTTGAGGGCAAAATTCTCTTCTAAGGGGGGGAGTATGTAACAACCCAGGCTTTTGAGCGGCTATTTTATATTATTTTTCCTAATGGGCTAATTTTATAAAATAGGGGATGTTGGAGTAAATATTATTTCCCGTGATATTAAGAGATAATATTTACTATGTTTTGTCTATTTACCGTTATGAGAAGGTGAATAGCATTATATTGTTGTTTATTGCGTCGTTATATGTTATACGACGGTTATGACTCATGTTTAAATTGGAGCCTAATTAATGAAATAAAATGAAATTTGGAACACAAAAATAGTTCACATTTTTTTGAATGCCAAAATAGGGGGTGCAGTTGTTTTTAGAATAGTCGAGATAGTCAAAATAAGTGCCAAGTTGTATTTTTGAGTTTTGGGCACTTTTGGCGTGTTTTGACTCAATTATGTGGTTACGAGTCATTTTAATGGTGTATTAGCAATGAAAAGAGGGGCGTTAATGTTTTAAGACCCGGTTAAGTCCCCCACCCTTTTTATTTCTTCATTCTTTTGTTAGAGAGAGAGAGAGAGAGAGAGAGAGAGAGAGAGAGAAGAGAGAGTTGGGAGAAAAATGGGAGAAAATAGAGAAAATGGAGATTTGGGTCGGATTCCGTTGCTACCGGAGGAGGATCCGAGACTACCAACTCGAGGCAAGTTTCTTACTTGCTAGATATTGATTTAATGTGAAAATTTGCATGTACGGTTAGTTTTTGGGGAGATTTAAACCATTTATGGGTTTTGAGAATTTTTGGTGTTTAATCCTTTAATCTTATTTCAAATTTGATTTGAGGAATATATATTAGTTATTAGTGGTGTAGAAGTGATTTAAGAGAATTAATTGTTGTTGATGTTGGAAGAAATCAAGGATTTGGGGTTTTGGGGATTTTAGGGTTCTTCAGCCCGTAGCCCAAATTGGGCAAATTTACAGGGCCGAATCGATTCGGCTCCTAGGTGAATCGATTCGGTTAGGGGGCAGGATACAGGTCTGGGCGACCGAATCGATTCGGGTTAAGGACGAATCGATTTGGATACATGCAGAAAGTTGGTTTTGCTCACCGAATCGATTCACTTTTGGGCGAATCGATTCGCAACCAGGGGCGAATCGATTCGGCCCTAGGGCGAATCGATTCGGTTGCCCTGTTTTTGTGAGATTTTTCCTAGTTTTGTTTTAGCCCTTTTTCTTTTAGGTCCGAGGTTTAGGACCCTTCCTTCAGGAAGTAATGAGAGTTCCTAGGGAGGTGAGTTGGGTTGGCAAATGTCCTAGGCTAAAATGGGATAATTGGGCTTACCCCGAGGGCTAGCCTGTGTAGGTTAATGTCCGTAAGATATAGGAAGTTAACCTAAAAATAAATTGGAGATAAAACGTTAATTTTGGGACTTTTGGGAGTCAATTATTGAGGGAGACTCATTTTGACGATTTATGGTTTTGTGTTGGGCTCTTGGAGACTAGTATGAGTCTATGGCACTTCGGGTCTTAGGTCATTAATAAAATATGACACTAAGAATAAGAAATGCATATCATAAAATGTGGTACTAAATGAATAAGTAAAAATGAATGATTTTGAGAATGTAAAAGTGAATGTTTTCAAAAGGAAAAAGTAATGTTTTTCATAAATGTTAATTTATGGATACACACCTCTCTAAATTGTTATCATAAGGGAAGTTGCGCGCGTGTGGTGAAGCCCCCGGGATAATGAATGCAGGGTGGTTATAGTCCCTAGGCCATATGAGCATTTATTGTATATTTTCTGTGCTGGTTAGGTGATTCTGGGTGTGGTCATGACTATCCCGCAGGCATATGGCCGCCTCCCGACGTTTCGGTAAGTTCCCAGGTTGTCTTGCTTGATAACCCCTGGAAGATGATAGCCATTTAGGGGCGCGTCCAGTGGGGAAACCCGGAGGGATGGTTTTAGATATGTTAAAGCAATTCATGATAATGAATTGGCTTTAAATACATTTCCCGGATGGAAGAAGGGAAATGGGATAAACGGATTGGCTTCGGATACATTTCCCGGATGGAAGAAGGGAGATGTAAGCATATGATATGAAAAGGCATTTTTATGATAATAAAAATGGCTTTTGAATACACTTCCCAGATGGAAGAAGGGAAGTGGGATCTTATGATAAAGTAAAGCATTTTTATGATAATAAAACTTGCTTTTAAATATGTATTTTTCCTGGATGAAAGAAAGGAAATAAAATTGGTAAATAAAGTTTTGAAATGAGATTAAATTGGTAAACATTTGATAAAATGAATTACCATATATGTAATTCCTAAAGAAATTAGTAACTGTGCCTTTAGACAGAGATGAAATTGTTATGTGTACTTAATTAGATAAATATATATATATATTGATTTCGTGTTGAGGGTCTAATGGATCTCGACGATCAACCTTGCCTACTAGTAGTGTATCGGGGGAGGTTCCTTGTTTGGATTTCGCTTTGCGAGACACCCCACGTACGAATAGGGCATAGTGTTGAGACTGGGGAGAAGTTAGCACTTAGTACTTGGGTTAACTAGAGCATTTCATTTATATTGCGCTAGGTTGTGCTTTTAGATTGAGAGGTGAGAAATATTATGTTAACTGCGAGAGAGTTACGCACTTAACTGTCATGCATTTTAGTCACATGGTAATCATATCAAATCGGGCCCTAACCCGTCTATATTTCTCTATTTTTGCATATACTCCTTGTCGTACAGGTGTTCTACCGCAAGGACGCCTAAATTGACATTTCCATTCTGGTTGTCTTGGAGTTATAGCATATTGCGGATGTTGTAGGATATTTGTTTTAGACGCCTCTATCTTTTGTACTCTAGTTATGTTCAGCTTATTTATTCGGGCGTGTTGCCCACACTTTGCATTCATTTTTTATATTGTAATAACTGAATTGTAATACTCGGTGTAATTAATTGTATTGGTTTGTTCACCGACAGCTTATTCGGTGATTATTTATTATATTGTCGTTATCTATTCGTTGATTTTTTATATCCACGGTTTTTACAATTAGGATTGTCTAAGTGTTTTTCTTTTATTTTCAAAGTTTTAAATTTGACAATTCGTTTTCTAAAATGATTGGTGGTTATCTCGTACTATTATTTTAATCGACAGTGATTCTAAGAATGGACCGTCTATGATTCCTGTGATTATTGGAGTATTGGGCTGGCCACCATTTATTTTAGTAGGCGGGTTGTCACACCTATAAAAACCTATTTTGTGAAGATTTTACTTTAAGATTTTTAATTTACGCAAACTGCAGGACAACTGCAAATAGTCATCACCTTTTTAGAGCAAAAACATCTTTTTGATTCACACAAACAATCCCAAATACTTTTGTGAATTTCTTTGGAACCCAAACACTTCTTTATCGAAGTTTGATCTTATGATACTCGAGGGTATTCACTGTTGACGAGGGAGGACTGTGATTCTTGTGGTTCTCGAGGGAACTATTGTTGATTGAAGGTTGCGGTCTTTGTGGGTTCTTATGGGAATTCATTGTTGTATTTATTTATAGTGTTGTAAGTTGCATTTTGCAAACTCTAGTGAAATAAAAGATTTTTTTCCTACGGGAATTTTACCTGAAATTTGATTTCTTTGCATGCTTGAATTGAATCACATAGTTGCATGCTTTAGGATCAATTAAAATTTAGTTTGGAGATTGACATTTAATTAAATAAGTTTAACTCCTTCAGAGAATCGCGCACTCTCAAAATAGTATCAGAGCATGTTTCACCAAATTATCGTGAAATCCTTTTTTCGCAAAAAATTTCTAAGATATCAATTTTTTTTAAAATCGCAAATTTTATGATGGATAAATTATATAATTGGATGCTCATCTTTGATGGCACAAATTATGCATATTGGAAAGTCCGTATGAGATCTTATTTAAAAACTATTGATGAAAGAGTCTGACTTATATGTGAAAGAGGGTGGACTCCTCCCACTATCACTGTTAATAATGTCATTAATCTCAAACCTATTTTTGATTGGACTGATGATGAGTTTAAGTGGAGTACATATAACTCCCGCGGCCTTAGTGTTATTTCCGAAGTCATCACCCCCGATGATATCTGATCTATTATGATGCGCACCACGTCATAAGAGGCATGAGATATCCTTCAATTGGCACATGAGGGTACCAACGTTGTTAAGGCATTGAAATTACAAAATTTGACCACACAGTTTGAGATTGACTATGTTAGAGTTCGAGAGTTTTGATGAGTTTTATGCTAGGTTGTTGGACATTGCTAACCCAAGTTTTAATTTGAGTGAGAAAATTGAGGAATCGAGAGTCGTGAAAAAGATTTTGAGGTCACCCCCATCCCGATTTATTCCTAATGTCACTGTGTCGAACTCATTGGGGATATTCAATACACTTAGGTTAAAAGAACTCGTAGCAGACCTTCAAACTTATGAGATGGACATGTTTCCCGAAACTATTAAGCCAGAGGATAGAGGGGTAGCCTTAAAGACTCAAATTAAGAAAAAGAAAAATGAGAGAGTTTGTGATTCTGATTATGAGGTTGAGGTTGATTTCGATGATTTAGCCTTATTTGCGAATTTTTTGAAAAAGTTTCTCAAAACTTCCAAAGATAATTCTTCCAATAAAAGATTTTTGAGAAAAATAAAAAGAAATATGAGGTCAAGGATAGCGGTGAGAAAGATGAAGATATAAAGTTGTTTGAGAGTGAGGGCAAAGGGCATAAGGCATTTGAGTGTCGCACTATGTTAAAGAGAAACGACAAGAAAATTGCTAACACGGCCACTCTTAGCGATAATGACATCAAGTTGGATGATTCTGGAATGAATCACCACATAAAAAGTGTGTTGCTTTCATGGCTAGTCATGTGAGCACATCTAGTTTGTCCCACGATGATGAGGACACATGTAAATGTGCGAGCGTCAATGATGTTTCGAGCCATTGGAGTGAGTGTGAGAATAATATTGGAAGTGAGGGGAAAGGGGATATCCAAAAGGCTTTTAGTGATTTATACACCGAGAAGTTGAAACTAAAAAGTTGAATTAGGATTTAAGTCTTAAGGTGCTAGATTTGGAGAGAGAAGTAAGTTTTGAGGCTGTGTGAGGCTTTGGCGAGTCAACTCGAGAAGGTGAGACTTTTTTTGAATGAGAAATTGGTCGTCTTAGGCCAGGAAAATAGTGAATTGACCAACATTGTGGCTAGTTTTACGGAGGTCTTTAATCTTTATTGGAGACTCGTGAGAAACTTGATGCTCGTGTATCCCAACTCTAGAGAGATGTCGAACGTGTCCCAGAGGTCAAGGTCACTTTAGAGGACACATCTAAGAAGGTTGGAAAGATGCTCCTCGATTCCTCTTTCGATAATGTTAATAGACTAGGAATACGTTATGATGGTGTGTCCACTTCCAATGTTGCACCCAAGCCAGTTCTCGAGTTTGTTATAGATCCATATAGTTCTCAGCCTAACCCACCTAGGCGTTCGTTTCTCCATAAGAGAGCGCGTCCTAGAAGTTTTGAGAGAGGTGTTCCTACGCTTGTTATGTTTGTTCCCATTGCAAGAAAAGAGGTCTCATTGATATTTACCTCGTTATGATATTCCACATGTTTTCGCATGCACTCCCACACATGATACTCCACATGATCTCGCACATCACATGTGAGATTTTGAGCATTTTCATGAGCAAGTTGAGTATTTGGTCAAAACTTCACATGATTTGATGGACGTTTTTCATAGAATGTCACCACCTTTGGAAAACTCCTCTGGACCTAACGAATGAGGTTTAGACTTGTTTGCTAACGTAGGATGCTTTTCATATTTATATCATTCATGCCTATTGCTAGTATGTATTATCATTGTATTTAGTTTTTTCCATTTTTCTATATTTTTCAAAAATCCAAAAGGAGTTTAGTTTTTCTTGAAAATTTTTGAAAAATACAAAAAAAATTTCGGTTTCTTTTTAGAAAAATTAAAAATGGCAAAAAAAAATCTCATATATTTTTTTGAAAAATAAAGAAAAAATTTGTATTTCTTTTTACACCCTATATAGATGGATAGGATGACTAAGTCACAATTATCCATATGATTTTTTAGTGTTTTAAGACGGAGCATCATTTCATCCATGTGCTTTATAATGTTTGGAGTCATTGTGATGTGATTAGCGATTCATTTCCATATGTTTGACTCATTGTCTCCATTAATGCACATATACACGAATTTATTCGACTTTTATACTTGTCTATCACATTATGGTCAAAGTGTTTTCATCTCTATCATGTCTTTAAAATGAACCGAATGAGATAAAATGAGAATATAAAGTAGTGCTTGTAAGAACCTTTCCCGGATTGGAAAAATTGAAATTTATATCTCCCGTAGATATGTTATTTTAATCCAATGGCATGGGCTACGAAAGTAAAAAGATCATTGTGTGAATAGCTATCATTTGCAAAATAAAAAAGCCTAAAAAATTAAAAGCACTCAAAAGAAAAAATATAAAGTGCTAGGACAAATTCAAAAAGAACATGGATGCTTCGCTTCATATGAGCATTGATATCTTCAAAACCAAAGATTGAGAGATATATTACTTATGTGAGTTTTGAGGGAGTTTAGTCAAAGATCAGTGGGTTTGCACATCCTTAAAAGTCTCGTAAAAGCATTACATAGTTTTAAACGTTATTGGTGGAAAAATCATTTTAGACTTTTATTTTGTTGATTAGATTGAGTCGATATCATAGTAATTCAATATTTCTACACCTAAGGATGATTTTGACTTCATTCGTTAGGAGTATCCAAAATTCATCATGCACATATATTATGATTGTTTTAGTTGATTTTCTTATCAAATTTGTTCACTCCCATTCATTCCATTTCCATAATTTTGTTATCTTAGTGTTAGTTCATGGTGTGTGTTGTTTTTGTAAAATTATTTCTTTTTGAAAAATCAAAAATAGTTTGTGGAGGCTTTTGAGATTATCCTTGCATGAGCGTAATTCATATATGTTTATGATGATTTTCTATGCTTGTTGTGACCCACTTCGATTTATTATGTTTTATTCTTTTCTTTGTCTATTTTGGACAAATAAAAAGGAGCAGAACGAATTATGAACTATGGGAGAGTGAGAGTTTGAATTATGGGGTAGAATTGATTTGATTTATGGTTTATTATCTCATTTTAAACTCGATACGTCACGAAGGTATTTTCTTTGTCTATTTTGTGTAGGTACACGTTGATGAGCATATGAAAATCACACATCTGACAAAGCTCCAAAAAGAAGATCAAGAGAAAGTGAGAGATTTGACGATTTAAAAGTTGAAGATTTTTGAAGACTTGCATATTTAGTATCTTTCTAGTTTTGGGTTCTTGGGAAAGTATTATATTTGTATAGTATTTTTATTGATAATTCGGAATTTTTATAGGGCATATTTTCCATTATTGTCCCTAGTTCCTAGTTTACATCGAGTATGGTGTATCCCGTTACATCCGTCAAAGAAATTCAAGTTCACAAGTTCAAGAAGACGGATCCGAATGTCAAGCATCTTCAACATCTACACGACTTGACCTATATTTGGTATGGATTTTATTTTGTGTTACATAGATTTTTTACTAAGTATTGGAATATTTTTAAACTGGTTTTTATTAAAACGAGACGTTTTTATACAATTATTTTCAAACAGTTTTTCGTACAACATTTTTATCTTAAAAATAAAATTCACCTACAGTCATTCTAACGAATTGGCACTGTAATTCAAATGACATGCCAATATCGTTTGATACCTCGTTTGATAGCCTGCTTCTCATTTGGGTCAAACAAGGGTATACTGTTTTGTTATTACGGGTCATTTGATACGTCATTCGAAGGTCGCTTCTAGAGAGATAGCCATCTTGTTCAAACGACATTCCGACACATCACATTTTTTATTTGTCTATAAAACCTATTTCATGAAGATTTTTCTTTAAGACTTTTCATTTATGAAAACTGATGAATAGCTGCAAATAGTCTTCACCTTTTAGGGGTAAAACATCTTTTTGATTCACACAAACAATATCAAAAACTTTTGTGAATCTTCTTTGGAACCCAAACACTTCTTTATCGAAATTATTCTTATGGATAGCTTTCTTCACTGTTGATCTTATGATACTCGAGGGCATTCACTGCTAATGAGGGAGGACTGAGGTTCTTGTGGTTCTTGAATGAATCATTGTTAACTGAAGGTTGCGATCTTTATGGGTTCTTATGAGAATTCATTATTGTATTTCTCTATAGTGTTATAAGTTACGATATGCAAACTTTAGTGAAATTAAAGTTTTGCCCTACATGGATTTTTCCTGAAATTTGATTTCTTTTTGGATGCTTGAATTGAATCACATAGTTTCATATTTCAGGGTTAATTAAAATTTGGTTTAGAGATTGACATCTAATTAAATAAGTTTAACTCCATCAGAGAATCGCGCACTCTCACAACACGGAACCAGTTGGGTCCTGGTACGAATGCATGATGGAGAATAGATATTGATGTACTATGTCAACCATATTATTATTGAGGAAGAAATAAGATATATGCCTATCAAGAAAATGGTCGTGGCATTAGTGGCATTCCCTAGGAAGCTGGGATACTACTTTGATGCTCACATGATAGTCGTGCCAATGGCTTCCTCGCTGAAAGAAGTTCTCAAGAAGGAAGATCTCTCCTACAGAATGATAAAGAGTTCTCTAGAGCTAGCACGGTTTGACATCAAGTACGAGCCAATAAAACCCATTAAGGGATACGTTGTATCTTACTTCATCGTCGAGTTCTCTGTATCGTCGTCATAATAGGAAAAGGTATGGTCGAATCTAATTCTGGAATCACTAGCCATCATTGAGGATGATAAAAGATGGAAAGTGTTCATATATGGGGCATGTAATGAAAAAGGAACCGATATTCGGATTATTTTTACCACACCTCGGGGGTGGCTTATTAAATAAGGATTTCATCCTAGGTTCAAAGGACCCAATAACAAAGCCAAATATGAAGCTTTGGTTCATGGTCTGCAACGTGTGATCAAAATAAGAGACAATCATTTGACAGTGTATTACAACTATCACCTAATCGCAAATAAGCTCGTCGAAGAGTACGAAGCTAGGGATCCTAGGATGGTCACCTATTGGGACAAAGTGAGAGGACTTCTCAAATATTCACGTCATCTTTAGTGGATCAGCTGTCGATGAACAATAACAGTCATTCAAATGAATTAATTACCCTGGTATATGCTATTGATATCGATCTAAAGATAACAATCGAGGTAAAATATATTCATCGAATTAGCATCGATGAACCATAGTCAACCTCATACGTCATGTAGATCAGGTTGGCACTGTCATGGATGGATCCAATCATGCCATTTTTAAATAATGGGGATTTATCGACAAATGGTAAAGAGGCTCATAAATTAAAGATCTAGTTGGTAATGTTTTACCCCAACTCTAAAGGAAAACCTTATCGGCAATTATTTACTGGTCCTTTCTTCAAGTGTGTCCATCCAAATTAAGTGGAGGGAATTCTTAGTGAGATGCACGATGGTAGTTATGGAGCTCACTCATGCGAAAGGTCGCTTGCCTATAAATTGATCTCTCAAGGATATTAGTGGCCCTTCATGCAAAAAATGCTCTGCAATTCGTTTTCAAGTGCATTAAATGCTAGGATTTCTTTCCAATCATCAAGAAGTCATTCGATGATCTCAATCCCCTCACAAGTCCTTGGCCCTTTGCTCAATGAGGCATTAACATTATGCATCATTTACCAATAGCTCTCGGTAATCAGAAGTACCTGATAACGGCCACTGACTACTTCACTAAGTGGGTAGAGGTAAAGCCATTAACTTACGTTAGATAAGTAGAATACATATGGTTCATCTGGAGAAACATCATAACTAAGTTTGGGATCCCAAGAGCTCTGGACAGTGATAATGGAACACAATTTAACAATGACACCTTTAGAGATTTTTGTGCAGAGTATAGAGTCAAAATACACTCCACCACAGTTTTATTTCCATTGTGTAATGGCCAGGATGAGATCATAAATAATACCTTGCCATCCGAAATTAGGTGTCAACTGGAAAACACGAAGGGAAGATGGTTGGATAATCTCTCTTTTATCCTTTGGGCCTATAAAATAATGCCCAAAGGGTCAAACGGAGATACCCCTTACTCTTTGGCATACAATATGCCGGAGGTCATCCCTTTGGATCGAATGGCTTATGAGTTGGACCTATCTGAAGAACGAAGAGAACAAGATCCCATACATTTAGTCATTTACTACCACAAAAAGCTGGCTAAGTAACATGACAAGAAGGTCAAAGTTAGGTAATTCCACGTCGATGACACTGATCCCCAAAAAACTCATGCATGCAGCAAAGAATCCTTCAGATGGAAAACTGGCGAAACTTACCATTTAAAAGAATTATATGGCATAATAGTACCAAGGTCATGGAATGCCATAAACCTTGGGAAATTTTATCATTAGTTAGGTTTTCCTTTCTACAAATATTTCAAGTTATTTGTGATTAATAAAAGTTGTTCTTTTATTATTGTGTATAGATTATAATTCTTCGTTCATAAACCCACTTGAAAATAGGTCGGCCTAGAACAGGCATACACGCACTTAAAAACTGAGTGGTACAACTTAGAAAGAAGTTAATGACCTACATTTGGTATAAAACCCACCTGAAAATGATAGTACAACCCAAGTGGGCTTATCGAACTAGAACAAGCATAAACCCACTTAAGAATTGAGTGGTACAACTTATAAATATGTCGGGGGCTATATTTGACATAATATCCACCTAAAAATGGTGGTATAACCCAATTGGGTTAGTCGGCCTAGAACGGGCATAAATCCACTTAAGAATTGAGTGTTAAAACTTGAAAATAAGTTGGTGGCCTACATTTGGCATAAAACTCACCTAAAAATGGTGGTACAATCCAAGTGGGATGGTCAGCCTATAACAGGCATAAACCCACTTACGAATTGAGTGGTACAACTTATAAATGATTTGGAACCTACGTTTGGCATGAAACCCACATAAAAACGATTGTACATCCCAAACGGGATGGTCGACCTAGAATAGGCATAAGCCCACTTCGATGGTAAAACTTAAAATAAGATGGGAGCCTACGACCGGATTAAGCCCACCTAAAAATGATGGTAAAACCCAAGTCGATTGATCGGTCTAAGAATAAATAGGTCATGACATTTGGACGATAAAACCCTATCAGGTTGTGATCAACTTACATTTAATTCTAAGCAGAGCTATGAGTTATAGGATCCATGGTTGGTCTATGGAATCTATTGAAACTCACTATAAGCTAAGGTTATAATCAACTTACGTTTAGTCAATAATTAACTAAAAAAAGTTAATTAAATATTTGATTATGGACTTAGAGAGTCTTAAGTCAGATGAACGACTACTTTTATAATAACAATGAGAACAAAATTGACTACATTATAAAATGCAAAAGTGAGACATAAGAGAAAATAAACAACTTTCATTTAACGTCAAAAAAATGTCTCAAGGCCTACAAAACGTGATCAGTTTGTATAAAAAAAATAATAGTTAATGGGGTAACTCCCTAAAAACATTTGTCAATCCCTCATCTGGAGTGACGGGGTCGATAGTGACTTGAACAGCGAGGTCGGTGATGACTTGATTAGTTTTAATAGAGGCCTGATCATCCCTGCAGCAGAAGCCACGGGGACATCATACCCCCTTGTGTTGGGTTTTTCCAAGGGGGTGGTTAGTTAACTGCTTTTTCTTCTCAGTTACGGCGTTATTTTAGACATTATTATTATCAATAACAACGTCATTTCACTTGCCCATGTGATTAATCAGATTCGCGATCTCTTGCACAATTTTCATGGCCTGTAGAAAATATATTAATAATTATACAGGCGAATATATACATAAATAGTCTTTAAATATAATTAAAATATACCAGCACACTGTGGCAAATAGCTTCTTTGTGAAGGCACCCCAGGAGGAAAGTCTTCGAGTCAACCATGTCAAAAGGTAACATGGTTACTTGCGCAGCAGAGTATGTAACCTCCAGATCACAGTAAGCCGAATCGACATCGGTGATCGTCTCCTTGCCTTTGTGGAAGGCGATATCCTAGGGATCTACCCTGGTTGGTGATGGCATCTTTGAATAACTCTGTGGATGGTAATTAATAACCATAGGTCGGTTTGATGTCGTTGATGGTACCGGGACACAAACATTGGGAGGAGACTTGTCCGTCCTCCTTTTTTTACCTACTTACCTTGTCTCTCTTTCTCTATTTACTAATCCATCTCGAGTAATACATGGGTTGGTCTCAAATGTGGGCTCATGCCAATCGGAGTTCTTATTTTCCAAACGATCTCAAGGTCTCACAAATTGATTTCAAAATCCTGAGGGTTTTTATTACGATTAAGATCCGCACGCACACAAGGAATCTGATCAATAGTAAAACAAAAAATATGAATTCAATATTAAAAATAGTTGATGACTAACCAGGAGATTAGACCATGGTAACCACAGGGAGACGTCTGTAGTTCTCACCATATAAAAGCTCGGAAAGCAGTAGACCATATTTTAATCTTTTTTTATGATCTGGAAATCCATGTAACCAAACTACTAGACTTGTCCCTATCTTGGAAATGGTACACGTCGGACCCAAGAGATCTCTTGAAGTCATAACAGTACCTGATTTCATTCAAACAAAGGTTGGTCCCATAAATTTGATTTATGATAGCTTTATCCATAACAATTTGGTAGATACCATCGTTTGCCTAGATTGGAAGAATCCCATAAAACGGGAGTACTTCCACCAGCAATGGATGAAGGGGAAAGAACTCCCCTTTCAAATATGGAAATCATCATGAAAATAACTTCGTTGTCAATTCAGAAGGTATCCTCCTCCTTCAGATAAGTCCTAATATAAATGATGCCTGGTATCAAGCATTTTGTATGAAACTCTTTAAAGTCATTCTCTGAAGACATCTCAATCTTTCTCAAGCGTCTATACATGGAAAGAGAATGTAATGAAAGAGAAAATGAAGAAGGAAAAAAGCTCTAGAGAGAGAAGGGAGTGAAAGTATACCTTAGAAATGAACCAAATGGGGAATGTGTAAGGCTCCTCCAAGACCTTATACCTTCAACCGCCAAAAGAAAATGGATTGATGGCTAGACATTGGGTAGAAAGTCTTGCATCAGTTCTCCTTTAGGACACGCACTCACATATCATCATTGCCAAGGGTGTATCACTAACGGCGCAAAAAAACCTAGTTATGGGGATTATGCACTTCAGAGTTAAATTATTATACTCACACTCACTTGAGTGGGAACATGTTGTGCTCTCAACAATATTTGAGCAAACCCAAGCATACATGTGTCCGACTAAATCAAAGATCGGTCCGACCTAATCCAAAACCCTAATATTAGGGGAAATTTAATGGAGAAGTGGTCGATCGAGCCACGTGGGACAACATGTGGCATCCAGGTGTCAAGGGGACATAGTCAAATGAATATCAAGTAAGATCTAACTCAAAATCCAATAAGATCATAGCATATTAAAAATGATTGATCCTAATACAACTCTACCAATTTGTAGATAAGGTCTAGAGAGACCTAGATTTATAGGAACCTTATACTTATAAATAAGGGTGACCTCACCCTGTTTTAGGGAATCGATTCTTATCTTTCTCACGATGACTTGGACTCTTAGATAGCAACCCTACCATTCCAATCATCTTTTGTTCTTCCAATTAATAAATATCTCTCCCTCCCTTCCCCATGGACGTAGGCAGGACGATCTGTTGAACCACGTACACGTGGTGTCATCTATTTTTTAACATTCTTATTCTTGGGGCTAATTTATAATATTAAATTTATTATGGGTTCGATATCCCCTACACTCAACCTTACCCTAAGGTCACAACGTAGTAATGTAACTCTAACTATGTACCCAGAATAATAATCATGCATAATACTCATATAATACCTCGAAATAATATACATAATAACATCACAGTCAGAATAGTAGCACAAATTAAATCCACATTTGAAAATGTCCTCCATTAGACCAAATACATATATATAATACCACAAGAAGGATCTAACCTTCAGGTACTTCTCTCATGTCTATATTGGGTCAATCCATAGGAATCCTCATTGTAACGGATTGTAAAACATACATACATAAAGATAAGGGAAAATCACTATGCAATCACACCACCATATGATATGAGTGGCTTATTTCTATGTAATCGGTGTTTGGATTGGATCTATCTAAAATTTGATTTTGTTTGTGAATTGATATTATGCTTATCGTGTTAGTATCTTACTAGTTCGATCTTACACACCTTGTCCTTTGTAGCTTTCCATGTCTCGAGTGACTCTTTGGTGTTTGCCTTGACTAGTGTTTGATACTATATCTTGTGATCATCTCTTGTGAACTTATATGACATTGCTCTTGATTGTTGTAAATATATAGTTGTTGTCATTGTCTCACGTGTTACTTCACATTTTCCATGCTCACTTGTCTCTAACACATGCTTTTATGTTATCTCATTGCGATATTCTTACTCTTAATATGCTTCTCTTGTTCTCATTTTTTCATGCATAGCTTTAAGGGGAATGGTGTTTTCTTTAAGGGGGTCGGTATTTCTTTATTGAGATGTTAATTGATTAATAATATATTATCGTTGACATGCTACTTATTTATTATTGCTAGCATGTTGTTTGTCTAGAGATATCCTGCATTATCTTTGTGATAGTTTGATATTTGTACCTTATTCTTTGGTACTTGATACTTAGATATCGCTTTAAATATCTTTGTTGGACGTATGGATCATTTGACTTTATCCATATTCTTATCCTCAATTAGTATTCATATTCTTATGTTCGTATTATTATATCCATGCTTTGTATATGAACTCATTGTAGTTAGATTGTTTGTATATCACATATCCTACTTCTATGCTTATTGATTGATATCTTTCATCTATTAGTTCCTATTTTGAGATTCATGTGATGATGCACTTGTATATAATCATTATGCATTACCTTATATCTTTGGTATTTCACATGTTATACTAGCTCTTTCTTCACAAGTTCTATTTTCCATTGTGATCTTGTTTTCTTACCATGATATATCCATTGTTTATGGCTTATTTATTCTCTTTGTCTTTTCGTGATTAAAAGGGGGAGAATAATTTTTCCATGTCCCATGTGTTAAAAAGGGTAATGGTCAAAGGGGAGAATAATTTTCCTATGTCCCATGTGTCAAGGGGGAATTTGTCAAAAATGGAGAGAAATGTCTATAATATGGGAAAATGTTGTTTAGTGGGAGCTATACTAATTATGTTGCTCATTGATATTACATTCTTACATGTTTCATGTGGTTTTAAATAAACCTTTGAAGACTTGAAGATCTTGCACAACGCACATTAAAGAGTTTTGTTTCCATACATTCTCATTGAAGTGAAGATTGTATCCTCTTATAAGGTTGTGAATTTTACAAGGCTAAACACACACGTGCATTTTGTCTTCTAAAAATGTTGCACTTTGTTTTTTAAAAATTGTGAGGTTTTTTTAAAAACGTGTGAGGATTTTCTTAAAATGCTAAACAAGTGACTTAAAACAGTCTCGGTGATTTTTGAACTATTTTTAAGCTATTTTGGGAGTTGTTCTTGTGCTCTGAATAGTTAAGGATTTTTTATAATAATTTTTGCCTTAATCGTTTGCATGACTCATAAATGAGTCCATTCGTACAGCCCATTCGCACGTCTTCAAAGTGAGCCTATGTGCACGGCCTAGAGCATGATTCCTTACTATAAGTAATGATTCGCATGGCAAGATATAATTGTGTTTATAGCGGCCCCAGATTTGAAAATATTCTATTTAAAGGTCAATTTCCCTCCCATTTTTAAACACCTAAAATTTACACAATTGAAATATATTTCTGAGTGAATTCTAAAAGTTGAAAGCTCTTATATCTCTCTTCAAACAAAATCTCATTTGTTTTTCAAAAACTTTTGAAAGTTTGATCTATGTTTGATCCAAACTGTTTTTGAGAGAATTGAGAGTGGATTTAATCAGTTCTTCACACTAGAATTTGTCAATTCAATCTACATTTGTTGAATTGCGATGATCGACCACTCCATGATAAAAAAAAATTGGAGGCATTCCAGATTATTAGAGAATTTGGAGTATGGTGCGACTTCTAAGGAAGATAATGGACTTCGTCTTTCAAGACATGGAGCTTGCGATGGATTCTCATTGATTACGGGCGAAAGTTGGAAGGTTCATAGGTAACTACAAGATAGAGATTGTGTGACAGGTACCTTCTTATCTTTTGTAAAAAAAAATTAAGTAAAAATGAGAATTGGAGTGTGTCGAGATTTTTTACCCCTTGGTAGGGGAATCCTCATAAACCTTATATTGTGGTTGTTTGTGAATGATCTCTATCCATATGCACACATTTGAACACACACATCACTTATATCTATATTAAATCTAGTGAACTGAATTAAAATTTACTTAGGTCTATTAGATTTTGTTTTCTCATCTAGTTTCACATAATTACTTTGTTGTGTGAGTTAATCAAATAAGTTTGGTGAAAATTGTGTTAAGTAACTTGAATATGAAAGAAAAATTGTTTGGAATAAAAAATTAGTCATGAGATGCATTCAAAACTATGCACCCCTTCTAGGTTTGTTATAAGTGTTTTACCCACGTATATAACACACATTTTCACGATCCCAAATTAGATTTATTACAGGCTTAAACAATAAAAATGATTCAAAATAAGATAAATAACAGATCTAAAAAGTTCTAATCATATAATCATCAATATAAGCAAGGTACAATGTGTTAATGCATCAGATTTATGTGTTTAATTTCAAAATAGATTACGAAGGAAATTAATCATAAATAATTTACATGAAATACATAGTAAAGAAAGTTATTTCTTGCGTGGATATGGTAGATTAAGTCTCATCAATTAACTTCCTTTAGGTGTTCCTCTATTCTCCCCAAAATCACCTTATTTGATCTCTCCAAAGTTTCTTTGTTGCCTAGGTTTTGTGTTATGTGTAAAGCGAGTGTTTAATCAGGATTAGGTGTATTTAAACACTTTTAATCCCGCATGTCTCTTATGGGCCTAATTAGTACCTCAAAATGAGCCCAAAACACTATCCAAACACTCCAAGAACTTAGCCCAAATGGGTAACTGCCCTTGTGGCCCAAATCAGTACACTAAAAACACCACTCTGAGCTTATGTATCCCACGTACCCAGTCCAATGATATCAACTCGCAAAATTTTGGTAAACCTTATAGTTTGGATCTCAACTAAAATATTTTAGCATCAACGTCTGATAGCTAAATTATATATTTCTCCCCTCTTTCCTCGTGGACGTAAGCAATGATGATATTATCAAAAGTGTATATATATTATGTCAATTTACATTCTTTATTGTACATTTATGGCTACATTTGATAATTCATATTGCAGAGAATTTATTCCTCATACAATTTGGTACCATTTAGAGAAATCCAAAGATTCCACTGCCTGACAAATCTCATGTAACGTCTCAGCCTGGATTTAAGGGTCACCCAGTGGTCAACCCATTCTGATTCGACTGAGTTATGTGTGGAGTGATGTGAAATAACCCATATAATGTTTCAAATCCATTTGAATTAAATAGTTTTACCAAGTAAGAATTCAATTCGATTTTTAAGCATTTAAACATAATGGTAAAAAGTTCAGACCCTTTGATAACATCTTAGGGTTCAAATGATCAAAGCTACTAGTGTAAATAGTAATAAACACTTACGTGCAAAACACTTTTAAAATACAATAGATCGCTTAACCTATCGTAACAAAGGGAACGGGGTGAGATAAATTCCAGTGGGTTTCCTAACAATAATGCTGTAGATAAAGGAACAACATAAATAAAGGATGTTATAATATGCATTAACTCTAATGCACATGAAATAACTAATCAGTTTATGCATTAACCATATTTTATTTTAAAACATTTCCTTTTACTTAGGTTAAAATTCATATACCTTAACATTCTATGCTCTATTGTTTCACTACAAAAACGGTCCTTTAATCCATTAATCTGCACGATTAATATGCAAGAAACCACACTCCTTTATCATTCATCTAGTTTCTATTTGAAAACTACCAGTTTCACCTTTAAACCGGCACTTCCATGGAATTTTTCCAAAAAATAGCATTTCAACACATGCACCTGGTGTATAAAAAGATTCATTTGAAGTTATATGTCTACCTAGGCAATCGCTATTGGTTATTGGAATGTCCGTCTAACTACGTTATTTACTGCTTTATTACTTTAGGCCTTAACTCTACCAACAAATTATTATGCTAACTTATTATATTCTCTAAATCATTGTACCATGGTTATATCTATTATCTCAATTTCACGATTACCCATAATTTTATTATACACTGTTTTAATCCAGACTATCATGTTCGTATACCGTATGTCTTTCACATAATTTACTAATTTCATATCTTCCAATTATTTCTTTTTACATCCTGGAGTTAATTGTATTCCATTTATGTTTATGGGCTTTCCCCATCTTCCATAAATGACATTTTCGTTACTACCCTAAACAGTGATTTTTGGTCAAAGCCCCAACCTAGGGCTTAGAGCCCTCCTTAAATATTTCTGGTACTCCTTTGTGAAACTCTTTCATTTTACATTAAATTCATTTTCTTGTGGTTTAACCTCCATTTTTATCAAATACACCAGGCTTATCATCGTCCTTTACTTGCATAAACGTATCTTTTAGCTCCTTAATATTACTTTAAATATTTTACCCGAACTAAAGGTCACAACTCAAGGTAATTACCACTTTGTCACTTCTTTGACACGTTCATACACATTTTACCATTTAGTCTTTATTACTTAATTCCAAAGTAGGATTATTCTTCCATTTTTCGCTGAGGGACCATTATTGTCGCATTTTTGTTCATTTCAAAACATTGTTTGATAAAGTCTCTATTTATCAAAATATCATATTTGGGGTAAAATTCACAGGTCCATTCTTTTTAGGGTTTGTTTTATAAACCATCCATTTTCAATTGTTACATAAACATGATCAAATATTCAAAAGTTTACCAATTGAACCCACTTTTAACATATTTCAATTTATATACCTTAGGAATGTTAAGAACATTATCATGCCTTCTTCCATATTAAAGTCACATTATTTTATGCAAATAATATTCTAAAAATATTAACTTAATATTTTTCATGTAAAACAACATTTAAACATGTTCACAATTAAACCAAAATGACAATATATGACTTCTCTTGACTTTTTACACATAAAATATCATTTTTATTTTATTATTTCTCTTCATAAATTAATATATTTCCACGCGAAATAATGACATTTTGTCTTATCTCTATCATAAAAACCTCATTTTTAATATTTTGAATTTATTAAGGAAACTATTCAAATACTTTATTTCCATATTTTCATTATGAAAACATTAATAGTAACACAATGGTAGCATGTTTATGTAATATTTCTACGTGAACACACACACACACACACAGATATATATATATATATATATATATTAGAATATTAAACACGTAAACCCCCACCTCAAATGAGCCCAAAATGGTGGAAAGAATGGTTGAGAAGAAGGCAACCATCCACCTTCAAATATGGCCTTAAAGGGGTTGCCAAGCTCCCAAAAAGTTTATGAAAGCTTCCTAAAACTTCCCCCATCAAACTTTATTAAAATACTCCTCAAACTCCATTAAAGTACTTAGATTTTATCTTTCAAAAATACCTCTCAATAATTTATCTTAAAGATCCAAAATGATACAAATATTATACTCGAGGATTTTGTGTTGTTCGAGTGTGAGAATAATGGCTTAGTCCTTCAAACATAAGGGAGATTTTGGCTGAAATGTGCATTTTATCACCTTGGTCGTAAACCCTTAAGTGGTTTTATGAGAGAGAGAGAGAGAGAGAGAGAGAGAGAGAGAGAGAGAGAGAGAAGGGGGGGTTGCTTTGTATTGGATTTTGGTTGGGTAAAAATAAAAGGAACCCAACTTATTTAAATTATTTTGGCCGAATAAGGGATAAATGGATAAGGTATGGGATTCTTATCCAATGAGAATAAGTTACCTCATACAATCACCAATTAAAATCTAATAACGAAACAAAGATACTCTGGCACCTTAGGTAAGCCACCATAGCAGCAGAGTCCTCCCGTTATATCGTCTCCAATCGCTATAGCGGTGGAGGTAGCGCTAAAAGGCAAGGGATCCCAAGGCTTATTTTCTCAGTCTTTTGTTTATTATTTCATCTCCTTATATTCGAATACTCCCAATAAAATACCTATGATAATTATCTTAATTTCTAGGACTCACAAGAGTCCCCCCTAAAAAAACACTTGATTATTTCTCTCACCAAAGATATAACTTGTCAAAATAACATTTGCGGCCCCAAACGTGAAATAATATTTTACTCTAAAATTTATTCTTCACGCATTAATAATGCCAATTAATTACTAGCTAATAAAACTCCTCGCTTGTCAAAACATATGTCCTTGAAAATTACCAACGGAGTTACATAATTATTTTTTACCTATATTAAAATGCACTCCCTTTTACTCATAAAACTTTATGCAACTTGTCCATTCATTACTACGCACCAATTAATATTTCAAAATATGGCCGAGTGCAAAACTTACGTATAAATGTCATTATCCTTCGCATGAGAACTCGTGTAAAACCATGCGAGCATCATGCAACGCCATTCAACATATGTTTACTACTCGTAACACCCATGAAAATCCATGCATTAATATATCTCATAAATTTTTATGTAATAGTATCGTAATGCACCGCATAATAATATATTCAGGATTTGGGGTATTACATTCTTCCCTCTTGAGGAAATTTCGTCCTTGAAATATCTCCTTTCATCTATAACCATTAATGACTCCACATCATCACTATCTTATCATTGCTCTCTCCTGTAGACCATAAATAATCACTGCCAACACAATATCCATGTAAACACTACAAACTTTATTGTTTCCCATTTCTTGGGTATCACCCGTAGGAGTTATAACTACGATCGAAAAAAAAAACAAGGACAATTGTTAGCCAAAAATTCAAATTCAAATTTAATGCATATATCAACACCTAATTCACCTTCATGGGGACATCCACATAACTTACTACATATGATCATCTTCTAACCTTATACCAGGTCATTTGACATTATCTGACGAAATCTTTTAAATTCCTACCCTTAACGTATCCCCACAACTCGATTTTGTGTACGACCATAATCTAATAGGTTCATCATTCAATTATTTATTTCCTCATCAATATATTTCCCAGTATCCTAGGTCATTGTACAAACAGTTTCATCAGTGGCTATTTTATTTCATATATAGTTCCTATACACACCTAGTCTTTCCCTAGGCTTTTTAATCTATATATCATGCATTTGTGCACTAAGATGACCCACGCGATGCATGACAACACTCAATGATATGATACATGATGTTCCCCTTTGTGATGGGTAACCAAACGAAGTCAAACCTCTAACTCGGTGACCTCTCTTCCATCACCTAAAGTCAAAACCTTATAATATCCCTTAATTAACCTTTGAATTTCAAAACCATATACCCATGACCTTAGTCATATCTTATGCCCTACCGGCCAAACACTAGGCCTAAAATAATCTCATAACACATCCAAAATAATTTTAAATTCCCTTGCAAAATTTTATTCAACTACCGTTCCACCATGCACACACACCCAAAGATTCTCATGCAAATTTAAACCAATGATTACATGTAAATTTAATACCCCACGTAATTCTGGCGTCGATCGTCACCAGAACTCTGTCGGGGGTCACTAAATTAAATACCATTCTTAGCATGTGAAGATATGAGACACATAAAATTTTCGTCCACAAGATAAATCACCAATTAAATAATCATCCTTGCAGTAATAAAATCCATCAATATGCTAAACTTCAAAATAATTCAACTCCATAATTTATTTAAAACTCCAAATGAAATAATTCAATAAAGTAACTGACTAAAATCATAGACAACTTTGGAACCGAATGGCCCAATAAAATCCATAATGAAGTCTCATAATGTAAAGCGACTGAGTAAAAGTAAACCTATACTAATAAAGCGAATAAATAAAATGGAACTCTAGCTGCACCTCCAAATCGATCTCTAATAACTCCTATGCAGCTACTCTAGCACACAACCTGAAATGTTAGTCAACACAATGGGTCAGAGCCCACCGCATGGATACCGTCTACTCCTCTCAAATAGGATCCTTGAACCCATGCAATAACATTATACGCAATAAACACGACAGTAGAATATTTTAAATTAAACGAGATATATTAATATGCGATAAGAATAGATCACTACCTACGCAAGTTAATGTCCACCCAAAAATCCCAGTCTCGTTATCTAATTCCCAACACTTCCTATTTTTCATTTAATTAATTTAATGAAATTTACTATTCTTCTCATTTTATTAATATCAATCATGGGACTCCCGTATTAAGTCTTACATCTTTTTAGTTGTGGAAATCCCACAAGTTTTACACCACACCCGTCAATCCGGTTCTCTGTCAGCTCTGCACACACTCGTGAGGTTCCACGCATAACACATCACTATAGCCCGCCAACTAGTTTAACTATCAGTCTACACATACTCGTGACGCCACATGCACCCACATCGTTATAGCTAGTCGGCCCGTTTAACTGTCAGCCCTGCACATACTCGCTCTATAAATATATTTTAATACCTGTTTATTATCTTAGGCATTAATTCTCAATTTTTCTCATATTATCCCCACCCTTTATATCGACATAAGATCCTCAAAACACCCTTAGTCCCATACCTAAAGGTCTCCAACACACAAGTATTTTCTAACCTATCATCTAGGAAGAAAACCAACTAACCAACACCATTTAGCCTCACCTCTAAGCTTGCTAAACCAAGGAACAACGTAAAAATCAGCCCCACCCCGGAATATTTATTCGCAAACCGTCACCACTAGCTTGTCCCATACCTAGAAAGACATAACTACCCAAAGGTCTACTAACTAGTCCCATACCAAGAAAGCAACCCAAATAAAGGTGAGTGTCTTATCTATCTCATAACTCCGTCGGTCCCGCTGTGTCGAACATAATAAATTGAATAAGTGGCAAAAGGCTAAATTTCCATTTATTACACTGATTTTACCAATTTAATCCACACACCATTAATTAATCAACTAATATCCGTTTAATCAATCATTAATTAAACCACACTTTCTCATCAAATTATTCAATGTATAATCACATGCATGTTACAGAATTTATACAGCAAGAATCTTCTACTATGCAACATCTGCCAAATTTCCATTATTTAACATCATACAAATTATTAAATGACGTCCCTACTTAAGAATCTATATGTGAACACCCTAACGTCTACGGCACCCAAGTCTCTATCCTAACATGCAAGGTTTTTAGTCTTCATTCATATTCAAAATTTTCATAAGAACGGTCCTGGATTATCTTCCACTTTCCCTAATTAATATTTCTACTTTGTTTTACCAAAACACATATATTTAGTATGTAGTCCACAATTACTACGCATAATACTAAGGGAAATCAATAGAGGTAACCATGCCTGAGATTTTTTTGAAGAAATCTGATTATGAAGATGTGCTCCTTGCGAAAAGATAACAAAGTTTTGTTCTTGGATCAACTTAAGAAAACATCAATTGAGCCTTCAAATTTTGACTTGAAACTTGATAAATTTGGGGCTAGGTCTTGTAGGTAGAAGATGGTGAAATTTTAAGAGCCTTTTGGTTGTAAAGTTTGTGAAAAAGTGATAAGAAAAGTCTATCCCCGAGTTAATTTAAGTGGGAAAAAGATGAGAGTTTAAGTGGCTTTAGAATTCTAATAAAACTGCAATATTGTTGCTGGCCGACCTAGGAAAACCGGTTCGGCCTACTACCCGAACCGGTTCGGGTGACTTGACACCCGAAAATTCCCCATTTTATTTTAAAAGTGCAATACTTAGAATTTAACTCGTATTTCGATTTAGATTAAATTATATTTTTCAAAATTAAAATCCAACATTTTAAATTACTACAAATAATTAAATCCAAAAATTTTATTTTTTTGAATTTCGAATTAATTTAATTAAAATTCGATTTAAATTTATGGGGTGTTACAAGAAAGCACTCTTAATTATAGTGATCATTAACCATATCAGACCTAACCCTCACCAACACTGAGCAGAATTGCGCTTTATCTAGATAGCCACTGATTAATAATTCCAAACCACGTGAAACAGGCGAAAGATAACTAATATGAAATGACCAATTTGAGTACCCAGTCCCGAAACTCGAGGAATTTCTATACGTGGAATAAGATTCTTATTTTACTCATTATATTCACATACTTTGCACGTAATCAAAGATATCGGTATGTTTGCTCACTACTAGTCAACGGGGTCCTCTGCAGGGCTATGAATCCTGGCCAGGGTGTCAACATATAACGAGATTGAACTATGAGACCATCAACCTATGCAATGACTACGAGCATATTTTCATTAGGGAGACCACAACATAAGACTTCCCTCCTTAGAAATGATGCCTACCCCTTTCATTCACCCTCATGAACATAAATGTACCACAATTAACCGACTAAACTCTGACGATCTTTCTCTGGTTCCACATGCAAAACTATTCCTTACTATCAAACACATAGCACCTCGAATTGAACCTCAAAAATAAAACCAAATAATCACGTCTAGATCATCATTTACCTTAGGAAACGAGTGACTAGTTTCCAAGAATGTTGTTGTCAACAAGCCTATCTCGTGGCATGACCACCGTACTATGAATATCATTGCCACAATGCCAACTGTCGTATACTTTGCAATATTTTAAGGAAATATTCCTTCACTTGAGTTGTATGCTAATTATGTCGACTGATGTTGACTCATTTGAAAATATTGCAACGCTCAAACCACATCTACACCTTTTGCATCATGTTTCTTACTTACCACTTACTATGCGAGACACGCGGAGGGATAAATTATTCCTATCACAAAAATTTGATTAAAATGTGCCAGCATACACATGATGCGCTATCATTTGTCGTGATTACTACCCATGCTTAAATACCCCTCCTAAAGTGCAAAAGCGATGTTACCATCATGGTTATCTACCAACTATTCAAGAAGACCAATATGTGTGCCTATGAATCCCTTTTTATCACTCACTTGTCAGGCATAATTTCTTATATTTAACCCTAAGTATAATTCCCAAGGCACTTCCTAGATTTTAAGCTATCGAATACTATTGCACCTATCAATGCCACTGATATTACACAACCATTATCTTTAGCATGCGTCATTGATCATGAATCTCCAAAGATGAAAAAAACACAATTCCCTAATCCTCTATTAAGTCATGAAGGCTAAAGTTCTATATCCCTAATGACATTTCTTGCAATACGCTTGCTCGAAATACCAATACAATTAATACCATTCACTGACAGCGAGAACCTTTTCAAATGCTACGACTCTTACTACGTGAGGCATATTAATGATTGTTGTAGGATTATCTTAATATACTTCTCCTTCCATTGACAATGCAATCACTTATGAGTTTTCAGGCAATTGGAAAAGATGTTATCGAATTTCCTCGTTTGATACCAAACTCTACTTCATGCAAATGTTATATAAGATAAACTTCTTAGGACTTACCCCCTCTATCTCTCCTTGACCTCCAAACATTAAACATGTATCGCACCAACAAATGAAAGTCCTTCTAAAATTTGACACGACTCAAGAATGCTTCACTACTATTAAACGTTTCCCTTGGACAACAAACACCTTTCACATTAGGTATCGAACCCCTTTGGAACATTAATTCAGCGATACTTGACATCCACTAACATTATTCCTCGGTTCCCATTTTTGTGTTGTTACCGACACTTGTCCATATCCCGAGCCATGATGTGACGATGCCTATGAGGAGACATAACCTCGTTATCAAGACTTTGTTTATTACTGTCATTACTTTTATACAGCACTGGGTGCTAAACTAAGGCACCCACTTTGTGGGTTATGGACCCACCACTCTTTTGCCACGCTATCTTAAAAAACCCAATTCCACAAATTATCACAATTATTTTATGGTCTCCTTACCATACAATACCATAGATTTTTTTGATCCTTGGCGAGGCTCAAGCACTATTTAATATATGATATGGTGTGTCACCCATTTTTCCATAATATCAATGTTAACATATGTTCTGAGGTGAACACTCACCAAGCCAATATGTCACTTTACCCGAGGATGCCAAAGAGCTAGTACGATGACTAAATTAACCCATCATAATTAATGAAGAGACCTCCAATGATGTCGTAACCCTTAACTCCAACACCAGAGTCGCATGCGTGCGCAAATCGGAGTTCTCGCTTGCCTTACAATGCTGAGTCTCAAACTAAAATTTTGGTGATTGAAGATAAAAACTCGATCCAATGATTACACATCACTCCCGTAAGGAATTTAAACCTAAAGCTCTAATACCAAGTTATAACACCCATACTAAGATTTGAGGGTCACCCGTGGGTCACCCGATCTAATCCGGCTTCGTCATATGTGGAGTGATATGAAACAACCTCGATAATATTTCTAGTCCATTTTAATTAAATAGTTTTACTGAATAAGCACGCAATTCTATTTTCAGGCATTTAAATATAATGGTAACGAGTGTGGAACCATTTAGGTGAGACCTTAGGTTTCAAGTGATCTAGCTATTAGCGTAAATAACAAGAATCACTTATCTGTAAAACTCTCTCAAAAGATGATATATCACTCAACCTGCCATAACAAAGGGAACAAGGTGAGTCAATGCCCAATTGGGTTCCAAACAATAATGCATTAGAGAAATGAATGACATAAATAAAGGATGTTATATCATACATTAACTCGAATTCACATGAAATAACTAATCACTATATGCATTAACCATATTTTATATCAAAATATTTCCTTTTACTTAGGCTAAAATCCATTTACCTTTATATTCAATGTTTTACCATTTCACTATGAAAACATTCCTTTAATCAATTAATCCACACGACTAATATGCAAGAACCCGTATTCCTTTGTCATTCAACCAATTTCTATTTGAAAATCATCAGTTTCATATTTAAACCGCCACTTCCATGGCATTTTTCAAAAATATCATTTCAACACATGCACTCGGAGTATAAAAAGATTCATTTACACTTATATGTTTACTCGGGCCTATAACCCTATAGGTTATTCGAACATCGAACTACGGTCTTTGTTACTTTATTCCTTTATCATCTTAACTTTACCAACTAATTTATGTGTTAACTCATGATATCATTTAATCTGTTGTACCATGGTTTTATTCATTATCCCAATTTCACGATGACCCATGATTCCATTATACACCATTTAAACCTAGAATTTCATGCCCGTATACAATTATTAACCTTTTGTCTTTCTTGAAATTTCTCAATTTCACATCCTCCATTTATTCTTTTTACATCTTGGAGTTAACTGTATCCCATTTATATTTACGAACTTTCACTATCTGCCAAAAATGTCGTAACCATTGCTTCCCTGGTCAATGATTTTAACTTTACATTAAATCCATTTTCTTGCGGTCCAATCGCCAATTTTATTAAAAAAAAACATCGTTTATCATTGTCATTTACTTCCATAAATGCACCTTTTAGTTCCTCAATGTTGCTTTAAAAATTTTACCTCACCAAAAAGACAAAACCCATGCTAAATAACACCTTGTCGTCATTGTTACACGTTCTAACACAATTTACCGTTTGCCCTTAATACTTAATTTTAATGTTTAGCAAACATTTTACTTTTACCAAAGTAGGATTATTCTTCCATTTTAAGCTCAATGACCATTATTATCGCATTTTTGTTCATTTCAAAACCTTGTGTAGCCAAGTCTCTATTTATCAAAATATCATGTTTAGGGTAAAAGTCACAAGTCCATTCTTTTTAGGGTTCATTTTGTAAACTGCCCATTTTCGAGTCTTGCATACACTTCATCAAATATTTAAAGGTTTACCATTTGCAACCAAATTTAACGTAATTATTATGTTATAGGAGGGTAATGTGACTAAGGTCTTTGAATATATTGAAAGGGTGAGGCGTGAGCCACTCCAATGGACACTATCTTCATGATAATATTATTTCTGAAGTAAAGAGCAAGGACAAAACTAAACCTTCCTTTATAATAATGGGATTATTATTACAAGAATGAGTAACTAATGATTGGATACAACTTTTTAATAATAAAAAAAGGAATGAACACTCTTGAGAGGAGTGATTCTTTTGAGAATGGAGAGGTAAGAACCTCAATATCTAGGAGAGAGCAAAGAGAGAATATTTGTGTGTGAGAGTTTGTGCAGCATAACAATGCTTGTTATATTGTTGAAAGTTGTGCAACTAGTGCTATTATTTAGAATAATACTTTAGGGATTTATGTGGCATGTGTGTGCCAAAGAAATAATCCTACAAAAATTTTGTCCTTATCTTTATTTGTGGTTGTCTATCCACAATTTGTCTATTACTGTGAGACATGGCATGATATGTGGACAAAAGGTGTTCTTGTCGGCCTTGATGCCAAAAATATGTTATTTTGTCTGTTTATAGAAAATTACTTGTTAAATAAGTTTGAAAACTTGTGAGTTGCCTTGAGGGTCAATCGCCACTTATAGTGTTAATATGACTTGTGAGCAAGCAAGTGACTACTCGTTGTTTTGTAATGTAAAAAAAATGCGTAGTGTTTAACTGAAAGGAGTGACCTTTTGGGTCCCTCGCCTCAATACTTTCTCTTTACCAGGATATTGAATTGGTTGAGATTTAGCTTGCTCAACAAGACTTACCTCTTAACATCTAATCTAAACTCTCAAGAGGTCCCAACTAGCCATCTGCTTGTGCCCCGCTTAATCGACCAAGGCTTCTTACTAAGTAAACTTGTTAATGACAATAAAACTAATTGTTAGTGAGGGAAGTTCTTTTCCACTTGTTTCTGTTTCATTTGAGTAAACGCTCGTGATTCACTTCCTTAGTCAACTAAGTGACTGCTCGTGATTCACTTCTTTAGGCAGTCGAGTGACTGCTCATTCGATAACTCCCATTTGAGGGTTTTATGATTTGATGTTGCTCATGCATCATCCTTGCTAGCATTGCTATCATAACATATAGTATGTAGAGGGATTTATCTTGCACTCGTTCTTATTTTGAGGAGATGCACTTGCTCTCCTTGTGGATTAGGGGGGTGCTCATGCAACTTCCTTTCTTAGGCAGTGCTCGCGGAACTCTCTAGTAGCTGAGGGGATTCGTGTGTACTTGTTCCTCTTTGAGGACTCTGTGACTTGGGATTGCTCGTTAATTCTCTTTATTGCTTGCATAAATATCTGGTGACATGGGATTGCTTGTGTACCCTTTTGTGTTAAGTGTCTTGGGGGTTGCTTGTGCAACCTCCTACATCTCCATTATTACTGGAATAGTTTTTGGGTAATTCAGGGGCTACTCACTAGCACCTCTAGTCAGGTGGCTTGAGAGATTACTCTTCCAACCTCCCTACTTCTTTATCATTTCTCACTTATACTTTATGTAATTTAGGGGTTGCTCGTTTACCCCTCCACATTAGCCCCCTCGTACAAAAGTCTCTTATTTTGTGAGAGAGTTGTGTACCATAATATAATTCATATGAATATTTTCATATTTATTATACTTCTACTGAGAATAACGAACCTCAACATGCTTGCACTTTCATCTTTGTGTTTTTAGGTTCCCATATATTGCTTAGGATAAAACTCACAATTTGTACTTTGTTGTTTGGGGACTCCTCTACACATGCCTTCTTCCACCTTAAAGTCACATTATTTTATACAAATAATATTTTGAAAATATTAACTTAATATTTTCATGTAAAACAACATTTAAACATGTTCACAATTAACCTAAAATGCTAATATATGACTTCTCTTGACCTTTTATACCTATCATCCTTTTTATCTTATTATTTCTCTTCATGAAATAATATATTTCCACTTGAAATAATGGAATTTTTTCTAATCTCTTTCATAAAAACCTCTTTTTAATATGATGAAATTTTTTAGAAAACTATTCAAATACTTTAGTTCCACATTTTCATTTATTCTCATGAAAATATTAATATTAACACAATATTAACATGTTTATGTAATACTGTAAACACATACATAAATATTTACTAACATGCATATAAAATTTCAGAATATTAAACACATAAAACCCCAACCTCAAATGAGCCCAAAATAGTGAAAAAAATGATTGAGAAGAAGGCAACCCCTACATCCAAAGGTGGCTTTATAGGGTTACTAAGCTCCCACAAAGTCCATGAAAGTTTCCAAAAATTTCCCCCATCAAAATCCATTAAAATACACCTCAAACTCCATTAAAGTACTTAGGTTTTATCCTATAAAAATACCTCATAATAATTTGTCTTCAAGCTCCAAAATGATACGAATATTATACTCAAGGATTTTATGGTGTTTGAATGTGAGAACAATGGCTTAGTCCTTCAAAAATAGGGGAGATTTGGGCTAAAATGTGCATTTTTTCATCTTAACATCAAACTCTTAAGTGCTTTTATGTGAGAAAGAAAGATAGGTTGTTTTGTATTGGATTTTTTGGTTATGTAGAAATAAAGGGAGCCCAACTTATTTAAATTGTGTTGGTCAGATAAGGGAGTAAGGTATAAGGTATGATATTCTCACCCAATGATAAGAAGACAACTCATATAACCACCAATTAAAATCTAAAACTGAAATAAAGATAATTTGGTGCCTTAGATAAGCTGCCATAGTAAAAGAGTCCTTTCGTTATAGCGGCTCCAACCGTTATAAGGCCAAAAGGAAAAGGGTCCTAAGACTTATTTTTTGATGATTTTGTTTAATTTTTTCACCTCATTGTATCTGAATACTTCAAGTAAAATACCCATGATAATTATCTTGAGAATGCTGTGTGATACTAATTTAAATAAATTCCAATTTAAACTTATTTAACTGGAGTCAATTTTAAACTAAATTAAATCAGCCCCTAAACATGCAACTACATGTGTGTGTGTGTGTCAAACCATCACAAATGGAATTGCTAAAGCCCATATTTCAAGAAAAAAAATATTTCGGGTAAAACTTTTATTTCACTATAATACTTATAATGATTACAATGAAATCCACACTTAGTTAATCGCAAAAAACCCACATAGATCGCAGCCTAGAGTCAGCAAGAACCGCAGCTCTAATTCAGCCCAGGAATACCCACGAGCACTCCCTATGATACGCTGTCGTCGTTAGCCCAATACTCCCCTCAAGAGCATCTAGATCAGCAGTAGAGATCTTCTCTACAAGAGAAACTTCAACAAAAATGTGTTCTTAGGATCTAAAATAACTCACATAAACTATTGGGATGATTTATGAATTGAAAACAAAGGATTAAAACCCTAAAAGTGAGCAGACAAAGTATTCTGCCAAAGCAGTTTCTGTTGAAAATCGCAGGTCTTCTTATAAAAAATGAGGTTGAAAAAAATAATTTATAGAAAAGTCAAGGCGGCATCTAGCTCGAACGAAAAAACAATCTCGCTCGAACGGAACCAGCTGTCGCTCGAACGAGTTCGCGCGACATAAGGATGTCGTTCGAACAAGCAACCTTGTCACTCGAACGAAAAAATAAAAAATTAATATTTTTATTTCGTCAGAAAATAGTTCGCCTCAACACTTAAAAAAATATTTTTAATGAAAAAACTCCGCTCCAACACATTAAAAAAAAATCATAAAAGATATCCCAATATTCTAAGTGAATCATTAAGGACTTAAAACATAACCTTACCAAAGTTAAACTTGCGAAGGCTTGAATGTTGAAGAAAACTTGATATTCGAATCTGTCTTGATGCTTGAAAGATCTTGAATAATTCTTCGACGGTTGTAGCAGTATATGACATACTCAATTAATAACGAACAATAAAAATAATGTCCTTATAAATTTCCCCTTATGTCTATGTCGGTACAAAATAAAAATATTTGAATTATCAAATCAAAAGGCCTGTACAAATAAAATACCCTCCCATGGACACAAAACTGAAAAGGTATAAAAAATGCAAGGATCAAACTTTTCTTCAAAAATCTTCAACTTCAAATATCTTCAAATCTTTAAGCTTTTCTCATCAGGGTGTGAAACATATGATCTTTAATCTTTGTACCTACACACATGAGACAAAGCAAATACCTTCGTAATGCATCGAGTTTGAAATGATATAAGAATAAATCAATCAATAATCAAATGTCCTCCATAATGCAAAAACTCCCCCATAATTCGTTCTCCCCCTTTTTATGTGACCGAAATAGACAAGGAAACGAATAAACAAAATAAACATGGAGTGGACACGATAAAGATGCATAACAAAAATGAATCAAACTATGCTCATGCAAAGAGTGTCTCAAAAGCTTCCACAAACTATTTTTGATTTTTCAATTTTTCATACAAAAATGCAAAAATAATTTTACAAAAAATCACACACCGTGAATTTACACTAAGACAACCAAATCATGGAAACATAATGAATGGGTGTGAACATATTCGATAGGCAAATCAAAACAATCAAACATAATATATGTGCACGATGAATGCATGTACTCTTAATGAATGAATGTCAAAATCGCCCTTAGGTGTTAAAAGTGTTGAATTTAAATGACATCGACTCAATCCGTCAACACATCAAAGTCAAGAATGATTCCCACACCAATAACATCTAAACTATGTAAATGCTTTTTCATGACGCTGTTTTTTTTCTTTTGAGGTGGCCCCTTTTTGGCATATTTATCTTTTTGTTGCCTTTAATTTTTTTCGGGCTCTTTTAAATGGTGGCTTTCACGATGAGTTAATTTTTAACTCTTGCAACCCTTTCCCGTGATTCACTCATCATATTTTGTTGCAATTGAATCCTCACGGTAAACGGTTTTTACATGCACTACTTCCCTTGTCAAGTTTTATCGCATATGGTTCGATTTAAAGACAGAATGAGGTGACAACACTCTGACCAATGTGTGATAAACAAGTAAACTAATCAAACAAATTCGTGAAAGTGTGCATTAAAGGAACTCATGAGTTAATCATGTAGGTAATAACACTAAATCACATCTCAATGACTCCAAGCATTGTAAAGCACATGAATAAATTGATGACGCATATCAAAACACTATCAAATCATCACATGGATATGTAATAAAATTGTGACTCGGTCATCCTAAATGTCCATTCATATACAGTGTAAAACAAAATACAAAACTCTTTTTGACTTTTTCCAAAATTTATATCAAAATAAAATCTTTTTGGCGTTTTCAAAATATATAAAAAATGAAAAACATAACTATAAAAAAATGGTACACACTAGAACTAGGTAAAAATATTACCATGCAAATCAACCTATGCTAGTAAACAAGTCTAAACCTCAACCGTTAGGTGAGGTGAAGTTTTCCAAAGGTGGTGACATCCTATGAAAAACCTCCATCAAATCATGTGAAGTCTTGATAAAAAACTTTACCTGCTCCCTAATATGTGCAAAGTCTATCGTGTAACCCCTTTACCTGCTCCCTAATTCAGCCCAAGAATACTCACGAGCACTCCCTATGACGCGCAGTCGTCGTCAACCCAGTACTCCCTTCAAGAGCACCTAGATCAGCACTAGAGATCTTCTCTATAAGATAAAATTCAACAAAGATGTGTTCTTGGGTTTTAAAACAACTCACATAAACTATTGGAATGATTTTTGAATTGAAAACAAATAATTAAAACCCTAAAAGTGAGAAGACAAAGTATTCTGCCAAAGCAGTTTCGTATCTGTTCAAAATCACAGGTCTTCTTATCAAAAACGAAGTTAGAAAAAATAATTTATAGAAAAGTCAAGGCGGCAGCTCGCTTGAACGGAACCAACTATCGCTCGAACGACTTCGCGGGACATATGGATGTAGCTCGAACGAGCATCCTTGTCGCTCGGACAAAAAAATAAAAAATTAATATTTTCATTTTGTCAAAAATAGTCCGCCTCAACACTTAGAAAAATATTTTTGACGAAAAAACTCTGCTCCAACGCTTAGAAAAAATTTCATAAAAAATATACCAATATTCTAAGTGAATCATTAAGGACTTAAAAACAAACCTTACCAAAGTTAAACTTACGGAGGCTTGAATGTTGAAGAAAGCTTGATATTTGAATCCATTTTAACGCTTAAATGATCGTGAATAATTCTTCGACGGTTGTAGCGGTATATGACATACTCAATTGATAACGGACAATAAAAATAATGTCCTTACGTATCTTAATTTCTACAATTCGCGAGAAACCCTCATAAACACACTTAATTATTTTATCACCAAAAATATAACTTATCAAAATAACATTTGTACGCCAAAACGTGAAATAATCCTTTACTCTAAAAGTTATTCTTCACACAGTAATAATGCCAACTAATTACTATAAATTACTTGCTAATAAAATTCCTCATTTGCGAAATCATATGGCCCTTTTAAAAATGACCAACGAATTACATAATTATTTTTACTCGTATTAAAAAGCACTCATTTTTATTCATAATACTTTATGTAACTTGTCCATTATTTACTACGCGCCAACTAATATATCAAAATATTATTGAGTGCAATACTTACATAGAAACGTTATTATCCTTCCCATGTAAACTCATGCAAAACCATGTGAGCGTCGTGCAATGCCATGCAACACGTGTTTACTACTCGCAATACCCATGCAATTCCATGCATTAAAATATTCTGTAATGTTCCGCTTAAAAATATATTTAAGATTTGGGGTATTACATTGCTAGATCCATGTCCATAAGTGAAACTATGTCTATGTATTATTCTGCTTATTTGAGAAACAATGGAGGACATAATATCATATTGAGAGGAGTGACGAGGATCGATTTAGGGGGCTCTAAACCCACTATGAAAAAATGTAGTTATCACAACGATGACTTAATGACTATCTCAATGAAGAGCCTCTTTATAAGAACCCAAAAAATGATTAAATAAGATTACGAGGAGCATTTGTAGTAGCATTATAGTGAGAGTTAGAGGTACATGGACAAAAATGATGAGTTACATTGACGGCTAAGCAGCATGTATGGAGAACATGGGTTTAGTACAAATGGATCCACTCATAATTGATAATAATCATCATTTCACCATGAACACCAGCAATACATAACGATGATTGGATTTCCAATCTATAAGCCCTAATGAGAATAACGATGTCCACCACTATGGGAGGCAGGCAACACCACATCGTGTTGCATAAAGGCTTAACATAAAAGTACACAGTTTTATGTAAATTAATCTCATTCTAGCCCAGGTTTGTGCCACAAATTTATTTTATGGCCATTATATCCATTACAATAAGGAATAAACTTCCATTTTACTGGATGGGTAAGATTATATAGAAACGGAATACCTCTACTATAATGGGTGGAGGGGGAACAAACCCTTCTATTATGAAAACCATCATAAAAGAAACCTCATCAATAGGGAGGACATAAACGTCATCCTCATAAAGTGAGGTTCTTATCTTGGCAAAGCTAAGTACATTATACTTAGCACAAAATTACTCAAAGTCATTCTCTAAGGTAATTTCGTACTTCCTAAGGTGACTGAACATGACGTATCAGTGCAGTATATAAGAGGAAGTTTAAAAGGATGAAGGTTTGGAAAAAATAAATCTTAATCCGCAACAAAAATGTAAGATATATATATATATATATGTATATATATATATATATATATATATATATATATATATATATATATAGAGAGAGAGAGAGAGAGAGAGAGAGAGAGAGAATAAGGGGTTTCATACCCTTGGCTTCAAGTAATGAGCTAAAGTTTTTTTTTGAAACCCCTTATATCCCTTACCACCAAAAGGCACATGAAGAGGCACATGCTTTATGCTAAATGATTGTCTCGGGGAACCCAAACAATGGTGCACATAACCCAAGATATAAATTTTACGTGCAAATAGTCCCATAATTGTGTTCCCACTAAGTATAAGTGGGATACATAGCAGTTTATTAGGACTTTATAAGAAAATCCCACGTGAATGACATGCTAAGGCAGAAGTTGGCCAACTAGTCCACCAATCACCCCAATTATGGGGACAATTAAAGGGATGGTGAGTTTAAGTAGTCCAAGTTGCATGGCACGTAGCCCCCAAAGAATCCTACATCACTACAAGTCCTAGTCACCCAACGATTATGGACCAAATAAGGATGACCATAATGACAATATGATCGGATACAATCCTACGATAACTCAACAATGTTATAGATAAGGCTGGAGATTGAGGCTGAATATTAGAGAATCTAAATGAAGTAGTTAATATAGTTATGATTCTTGTATATATAAATATAAAAACCATATTATGGGGAAAAAGGATATAACACAACTGTACCTACTACCTAGACTCTCATCTAGCATTATCTAGCACTCCAAATCACCTTTTTCCCTACTTAATAAAAGTCATCCCTCTCTCCCTTCATTATGGATGTAGACAGGCTGACCTACTAAACCATTTACATTCTTGTGTTTTTCCTTCATTGCATTAATATTTATGGGTATATTAAGTATTATACATTATTGTATGATTTAACCCCCTACAACTTCCCTATAGCCATTCTCTTCACATACAAAAAAGAACAGGCATGGAGGAACACGTAAAATGCGTTTCTTGATGTGGGAGCCCTACGAATTCGTGCATGGTATAAATGGCTAAAAATTATGAAAGTTCAAACTAAGGGTGGTGAGGAGTTGGGTAACAACATGGTAGTTATCGGCTCTGTGATCCCCAGCCCCTCGACTGACTTATATACCTTGGTAGCTAAGTGCTCGCCATATAACTAGGTTAATTGGACTTGTATGCTTCGATTGACCTCTGGCCTTAGTCGAGTGGTTACATATTAATGAGTGAAAATAACCCTCATCAACACCATCATACATAATGAGAAAGCAGGGATTCTATGAAATGATTTGTATATTAGGCCAAACACAAACAAATTCAATATTAATAAATTTTATCTTTGAATTAATTTATTGTTGTAAGAACATAAATTTCTAATTGAGTCCTTTATAGTTTTGTCTCAATTCCGGACAAAAACATTTTAGTCATAGGATAGTGTTATTGTGTATCCTTCAAGCCTATGACATGTTAAAGTTGAATACGTTGCGACCTTGCTTTTTAAGAGATTGTCATTGCCGAGTTTCAGTGCCTTGTTTCACGTCATCATCTTCATAGTTCAAGTCTCCAAAGGTATGAATGCTTTTATATATTTGTAGGAGACTTGGAATAATTTTATTGGGTGTTATGTTTATTTAAAATAAAGTTTGGGGGCTTAAATCGAAAAATGTACATTATGTCACTTCGTTCGATACCGTCGTTCGAACGAGTTTGTTGTTCGAACGAGAATTTCGTTCGAACAAGTTTGCCAACGACTTTTCCCAATTGGCCTCTGGAACATCGTTAGATAGGTCATTCGAACGAGACTTCATTCGAACGACATTTTCGGCAGGAAAATTCTTTGACAGTTTCTGGCAGTTTTCTCCATCTTCCCACTACTTTTGTTCCCACTACTTTTGACAGAATTAATATGTGCGGGAACCAACCTTTTCAAACTAACTTGTTCATCTTCTATAATTTCCAGAGAGAGTTTTTAAGAACCTAATCCCTCTATGAAAAAGTTCATGTTTTGAGTGTTTGTTTTTCAAGAAAATTGTTCTTAAACACATTTGTTTACACCCATAGTAGTTTATTCCAAGTACCACATATATATTTTCTTGGAGTTTGTTTGGCATCGGGTTCAATTTTCTACCTAAGAAGAAAAGAGTTTGGGTTTACTTCTACATCCCATAAAGAAGAAGTTCGTTGTTTTGCTGCGGTATACTCACACGGTGAAAGGCATTGTGCGAGGGTTGACGGTTGTTCAAAAGCTTTATTGGTGGATTCCAAGGTTTTGGTGGATTTCGAGATTGTCGACTAAGCAGAGGTTGGTACAAGAAGACGCATCAGGGGCTTGAAAGGAGTCGAGTTGAGTTGAGTAAGTCATTTGTCTTGTACTTGTAAAATTTCGTACTTAGTGGACTTAAGGCTAGGGTCGTCCGAGGTTTTTTCCGTTGTGGATTTTTCCTCATACATCGCGGCATAGTGGTTGTGAATTTATTTTACCTTGCAAATCACCTAGAACGCATGCTTAGGATTAAAAGATAAAATATGGTTTAATTCACTTCTCTCGTTTAATTTGGTGCTAAAATAAGTTTAGGTAAAATTTAAGTTAATTTAATTAAAGTCGGAAATTTAATTTGTTAAAATTTGGTTTGGCCTAATTTGGTAATATTGAAAATATTGTGTATGCAAATTTTAGGACTTGTGTTAAATTAATTTTGGGCTAAAAGTAAATTTCTCATAGTTAACTTCAAGCGCTATTTTTGTTTGTGGAAATATTCAAAAATTCGTTTGTGTGAATTTTGTGTGTGAGTGTGTGTTCACCATAATTCACTCACTTAGTTTTTATTTTAATTTTATTTTTAGAAATTAAAATATGTGTTTAATTTAATTTTTCATCTCTTTAAGAAAAAAAATCAAATAAATTTTTGAAAAATTAAATTGATGTGATGAACCATCTTTATTCCGCATCATTAGAAAATTAAAGTAATTTTTTTTAAAATTAGGGGTCTTCATATTGGTATCAGAGTCGGAGCGCTAATTTATTGCGTTAAGGTCCTTTTAAATATTTTTGACTAAAAATAGAATTTTCTCCATTTTCAAAATTTCCTGTTTTCGATGGTTCCAACCACGCGTATTGGAAAGCGCATATTAAATCGGCACTTAGGTCTATCGATGAGAGGGTTTGGCTGTCAGTTGTTAAGGGGTGGTCCCCACCTACATATTTGATAGAAAATGAGCGTGTTCCCAAACCCACATATAGATGGAGTGAGAATGAATTTAAACTTGCAAATTTTAATTCCAGTGGTTTAAATGCCTTGTTTAGCCCGGTCACACCGGATGAATTCCAACGCATTATGACGTGTGAAACCGCTAAAGAAGCTTGGGATATTTTACAACTCACTCATGAGGGAACTAGTGTCGTAAAAGCTTTTAAACTCCAAAACCTCACCACTCAATTTGAAACCATCAAAATGAATGAAAAAGAAACATTTGATGAATTTTATGCAGACTTTTAGATATAGTTAATTCATCTTTTAATTTGGGAGAGAAAATATCCGATGACCGAGTAGTAAAGAAAATTTTAAGGTTCCTACCAGATAGATTTATTTCTAAGGTGACCGTGTTAAATTCTTTACCCACTTTAGCCTCTATGAAATTAGAAGAGCTCATAGGTGATTTACAAACCTATGAACTAGACATGTTTCCCTCCAAAAATGAAAAAAAATTACATAAGGGTGTTGCCTTAAAAGCCCGAAAGGGGAAAAAATAAGTAGTAGAAAGTGAAAGTGATAGTGACTCGGAAGATATGACTATGTTTTGCTAGGAAGTTTCATAAATTTCTTAAATTTAACAAAGATAAATTTAAAAATGGTTTTAAGAAATTTGAAAATTCTAAGTATGACAAAGTCGAAAAGATCCCTAAAACTTTTAATGAAAATTTAAATAGGGACGAATCAAATAGGTGTTATGGTTGTGAAGGGTATAGCCATGGGGCTTTTGAGTGCCCTACTAAACTAAGGAGAGAAGGTAAGCAACCAATTTCCTACAATGCAAACCTTAGTGACAGTGATAAGCAAGAGGGATCCAATTCCACCATTGAGCGCAACTTTATCACGTTCATGGCTAGTCATGTGAGCATCGATAATGAATCTTTCCATGAAGATATACAAATACATGACACTTCCGAGACCTTTGTTCGTGAAGCTAAAAAAGATGATGGTAGTGAGAGTAGAGAATAGAGAGCGAGTGAAAGTGATGAGGAGGTTGATGAGAGTGAACTTCAATTTGCATTTTAAGAATTATATGAAGAATTTATTAAATTAAAAAGAGAAAATTTGAAGTTAGAAGCTAGTTTGAAAGAGCGTGTCGAGGCCATTAATGAGAGTGTTTTAGTGGAAGACCTTAGGATACGTGAGAGAGCTCTTCGGAGAAGCTTGAATATGTAGAAGGCGAGAGAGATAGCCTTAAAGGTTTAATGGAATCCTTGAAAAAGGAGCTTCTCACATTTGAAGATTGCAATGTTTTATTAGAGTCTCACATTGTAGATTTAGAAAATAAACTAAAAGACTCTAGTAAAGTCAAATTTGATTTGGAGTGTCGTTCGGCGAAATTAGATAAAATATTAGGAACGGTCCAAATTAAAAATGACACGTGTGGTTTAGGCTTCGATACTTGTAATGAGTCAACTCATAAAGTCAAAACCAATGCTTTAGGAGAATCCTCTAGGAACAATGTTATAGATCATTCCTTAGGTAAGTCTTTTCGTCGAGTCTTTAGGTTCTCACATTGTGGTCGAAAAGGTCATCTTAAGAAATTTTGTTTTGATCTTAAACGAGGTCCTAGAAAATCTCTATGTAAGGCAACCGAGGTAGCCAAGATTCCTAAATCCTGAGATCGTCATTCGTCATTAGTTTGGATTAGGAGATACAACTTGGTAGCTTTACAATATAGGATTTTTTATTCTCATTTACTTTCACACGATACCTCTCTTGCTAAATCCAAAGGTTGAATGTGTTAGTTGTTTGCATACTTTAGCTTTTGTACTTCATGTTATATTATCATGCTAATTATATGCTTGTTTATCATTTTCTAGTCATTGCTTTATTTCATATCTCATGCTAGAATTATGATTTTTGTTTATCTTTTGTATTATATTTAGTTTAGTTTGCATTAAATGAAAAATACAAAAAGATTTTTGTTTATCATTTGTGTTTTATCTTTGTAGTAATTTTGGCTTAATGAAAAATGCAAATGATTTTTGTTCGTCTTTTGAGTAAATATTTTTGTTTATTTGGTTAAAAATTTCAAAAACTAAAAAATATTTTTCTTGTGTGTATTTTAGTTTGACATATCTTTTGTGGCATATGTTTGTGTTTGAATCCCTTCTTTTTCGCTTCCATGTGGCTAGAACTTTTGGTTAAGATTGTCAATCCTTAAAATGTTTTTTACCATGCTTACATAGAGTAGTTGGATTTTGTGCTGCTATAATGGATTCTATTTTTATATGCCTCAATTCACACATGCACGAGCTCACTTAAAATTTTAACTTCACATGTATATTTGAGCTTTGTGAGGTGTTATCCTACCAATCTAATCATCTACGTATTATGTGACCTAGGAGGACTAGTGCATGTTAAAATCCATTGCACGTGAGATTTGAGTGATATATAAAATGTTATATATAAATGTGCACGGGGAAGGGCTCCGAAAGGAAATATCATCCTTTGCGAGTAAGCCACCGTTTGCTTGGACCTAAAAGAAATACGTGGTCCAAATGCCTAAAAGAATAATGGCATTAAAAGAAAATATTTGTCAAGGCCTATTTGTTTAGTTTGATATAGTCATTCAAAAATTAATATGCTTATTTTAAGGGAGTTTGGATGGTATATCAATGGTTTGCACAATGTTCGTTTATCCTAGTTGCGCTTTCAATGTCATGACTCTATTGGTTTGTAGAATCATCAAAATTCTAGGCTTGTATGCATTGTGTATGTTTATTCATTGAGTCCAATTTATATTGTCACATGAGGTTACATTCAAATGTGATAAAGTTTGGAATCAAATGAGAACTCTATGAACATGTTTTTAAGTGATTGGGTCTAAATTTATATTGTCACATGAGGTTACATCGCGGAGTAATGTTTGTGAATTTATTTTATCTTGCAAATCACCTAGAACGCATGCTTAAGATTAAAAAATAAAATATGGTTTAATTCACTTCTCCCGTTTAATTTGGTGCTAAAATAAGTTTGGGTCAAATTTAAGTTAATTTAATTCAAGTCGGAAGTTTTATTTATTAAATTTGGTTTGGCCTAATTTGGTAATATTGAAAATATTGTGTAGGCAAATTTTAGGACTTATGTTAAATTAATTTTGGGCTAAAAGTAAATTTTTCATAGTTAACTTCAAGCGTTATTTTTGTTTGTGGGAAAATTCAAAAATTGGTTTGTGTGAATTTTGTGTGCGTGTGTGTTCACCATAATTCACTCACTTAGTTTTTATTTTAATTTTGTTTTTAGAAATTAAAATCTGTATTTAATTTAAATTTTCATCTCTTTAAGAAAAGAAAATCAAATAAATTTTTGGAAAATTAAATTGATGTGATGAACCATCTTTATTCCGCATCATTAGGAAATTAAAGTAAAAGATTTTTAAAATTAGGGGTCTTCAATCGTGCATGCAAAGATGTAGGCCAAATTAAATATATCAAACTAAGCAGGCAAATACGTGAAGAAGTTAGGAAAAATCCCTTTCGGGCTTAATTCAACACGATACAAGATTCGACAGACACGATATGACTTGCAAACTACTTATCTCACTAATTATGATGCCTAACTCTTCAAATCTTCTACAACAACGGCACAATCCAGCACTACCCACAAGAAGCAGTCTTCCCTCAATATCCATCGATTAGCTTTTTTCTTCAGAAGTAGAGTTTTGACTCCACAAATCAGTAGTAAAGATGAACCCTACAAGATATTTAATCAAGGATTATGCTCTTCTTGATTTGATAAAGTGATCTCTAATTTTTCAAGGGGTTTGGATGAAAATTGGAAGAGTTTGATCACAAAAGGAACTCTAAAAGGGTGTGAAAAAACTTGTAAAAGAGTTTTTCAAGATCTAATCCGCATCTTTTTTATAAGGAAGTTTGTTATAAAAGGATAAACATAATCGATTCGGATCATATTTCATTAAAGAAACAAATTTTTGCGCATTCGTTCGAACGACCTGGTACCTCGTTCGAACCGCATACCTATTTTCATTTGAACCAGCCTCTAACGACCTATCGAACGACATTTTAGTGAATGATAAAAAATGATTTCGTCCGATCATGGGAACCTCATTTTAATGACCGCGTGTAACTCGTCCGAGTGACAATACAAACTTATTCTAACGACCTAGCGACATTTCCAAAATTTCCTCAAAAAACATATTTTAAATCATTTTAAAATGTAAACTCTTAAAAATATAAAATCTCTGAAAAAACAAAGGCTTTGACAAAGCTGCTATAATTTTTTTTATTGTTGTTAAGACGAACGATTCTTCAATTTTTTAAAAGTCTTCAACTTTGTCTTCGAATACATATAAGTAGTCATGAAGGTGCAGTGTATGTGTAACAGAATACGCCAAAATAAAATTACATTGACTAATTATAAAACTTTGTCTTACACATAAACAAATTCCCAATTATAAGATTGGAATCGAAAATTACCTTGGATTATTTTCCAAGTCCAAGAAATATTCCATTTATTATAAAAAATTCCAAAACCACCTTTACACATTTTCCTTAAAAATTCTATTATATTATTTTCTATCCAATTAGTAAAAGTAAAAATTTCGTATTTTTTTAATTTTGCCGAATTGTTGTGACACCCCGACTAATTAAATACCGGGTAGCTACTCCTTTATTAAATTAATACAAAATGCCAAGTTGGTTCAGTTCATAGCATCACTGTCGAAATACGTTTTAACAATTACTAGCCACCTAATATTTAAAAGTGGGTTGTCAATTTTAATTAAATCCGATTAACATGCAATAAGTAGATTATGAAATGCTAACATAACCACCACAACATAGTCACAATAGAATAACCATAAAATAATAATGAATCTGGAGGAATACTCCTCACAACAATCCGAGTACTGAAATAAACAAATACCAAGTCCGCATCATTAAATTAATTACAACCCAAAATCTGAAATAACTGAATAGATAAAGTATATCTAAAAGGAAATAGGGTGACATGCCCAACATATGAGAGAATCTGATACTATAGAGTCAAGATCGAAAATGGAGGCGTCTATTGCCAAGGTCCTGTAACTTCCACAACAGTTACAGTACGTCACCTGAATGAAACTCATATGCTTGGTGTCCTTGTGGCTGGGCACCTAAAAGGTTTTTACAAGAAAATATATTTGGAAGCAAACGGGTCAGAGCCCGATTGTGAAAATAGTTTAAAATATAGCAAGTGTTTAATATCATTAAACAGTGAATATAAAGCACATGATAGTGTGTTCACTCACATGAGTTCCTCACCTCTCAACTATTGTGCACTCCTATCGTACCCGTACCCATTCTAGTTATTTCCATACTTAATTAGTCTAATATAAAATCTAACATTACTATACGATTCACGATTTAATTTCGGCATCTTCATTTAAACAGAGTGTCTTACATTTCTTCTCGGTTTCCCCTATTAGTAATACTACTTACTAGAGGATTTCCATTTTTATCTTTACGAAACGTTGCTATTAGTTATACTCACATTTATTCATGACAGTGCATTTCAATTTACAGTATATTATTCTCATCATAAATATACAATACTAGCACTCTGAGGCTAAGCTGAGGTGCACACATACTCTGCTATCCAATCCCGGTACATCATGTACATAAGGACCACGCATTCCAAATCTCTCAGGAATCGTTCTAAAATGACAACAATCACACATAATGGAGGCGAACATAGTTCACATCACATGGGTCACGCACATACCTATGCTCCCATGATCATCAGACTTATTAACTTCTCAATAAGTCCTTCTCTGACCTATGCCCTCGAGGTACCAATCTAAATCCCCCCGTAGGCACACAAAGATTAGATCACCCTGATCGAACGCCGACCTCCCGTGATAGCAAGTATGATAGGTATGTTATACACAAATAACTACATATACCAAGCATTCACACATCTTCGGTATCCCATAATATTAATAGAGGTATATTTCTCATTCTTATACCGTCACTTAATGTTACACTTTTACAAGTCCCCGATTTATATGTATTAAAGTTATCAACTCTCCTCACATCGAAGTTTTAGATATTTATATCCTAACCCATAAGCATCATCAAGTTTACTACAAAACTCTAAGTTTTAATCCTCGACGTACTTCCAATCTCACAACTATATCCATAGATCAACAAGGGAAGGATTACACTCAATTATATAAGTATTCTGGAAGTTTTAAACAAAATTAGGCCTAAAAAGGCATTCTGTCAACTCGTTAGAAATCTTGTTCGAACGAGGTTGTTCGAACGAATGGCTTTGAACGAACTACCAACTCGTTAGAATGGGTATTGTCATCTCGTTAGAAGTCTCGTTCGAACGAGGTCGTTCGAACGACCTGGGCAGGTCTTCTAACGAGATGGTTGACTACGCCCAGAAATCCTAAAATTCGTTTTTTCTTCTTTATCCTCTTCTCTAAATCCACCCTAAGACTATCCAAATGCGTTTTTAATGTTTGTAAACTATTTTTAGTCACCCTAGATCATTCTTTAACATGCTTTTTGGGTCAAATCTTACAAATTAACATGCCAAAATCATAAATCCCCAATTCTTATTTCAAACCTTATGAACTTGAACCCAGAATTTAATTTCATAAAAAGACTCCTTATTAATACGATTTCAGGTCATCAAAAGTTATGTTTTGTATATTGAATTCGTCCATAATCATTCTACATGAAAATTCCTACCCAAAACCACAATTTTCACAATAATTCCATTGGGTATTCTTCGTCAAAATTTTCAAGACATAAACAGTTTTCTACACTACACATGGAGGAAATATTCAATGCAAATAACGACATCAAAACACTTGCCTTAGATTCGTTCTTTAGATGTGTTTTTGATGGTTCAAGGTTGATTTTCTCCTCTTTTTCGGTCACAAATCCTTTCCAAAACTGATGGTGTGGAGATGGTTTGGCTTGGGAACCCTTTACCCTCTTTCTAACTTTTCTCGAAAAGTACCGTAGCCCACTCTCTCCCTTTTTAGCTGATAATGGCCTTAGTGGTTCTTTTAAAATATCTAAATTAACACTTAAATTCGTGGGTCTAAATTCCCTAATTTTTAAAATTACCAAAATACCCTTCTAGGTTGCCGGTTTGGCCTAAAAGTGCCTTGGGACCCAAACTAAACTCCCGGCTAGTGTTTTCTGACTATTTTGACCCTTCCTAACACGTTGGCACACTCAAAATGACCATTCGATTGATAAAAATATAATTCACTTTTTAATTTAAATAATTTCGTTCCTGACGCGACTGACACGCGCGTCCCAACTTAAGTTTCCAAATTGTCATGTTTCAGCCTCGCGATAACTTTAATATTTTCAATACTCAATTTTCAATACTCATGAAATTTTAAATTTTAATATCATAATCAAATACTAACTCACATCTCGCTAGTATTTATATCCGGATTAATTCCTAATTAATTCTCATTTAATTTAATTAATCCCTTAAATAATAATCAATAAAATTACGGGGTATTACGATTGTATCTTAAATTTCAATCAGAGTATTGTAACAACTGACATATTTTATCATCGAGGGTGATCAAACCACAATGTCAAGATATGTTGGTCATTATAATTTAAACACCATTCTTAGCATGTGATAAGAATATGAGACATTTTAAAACTTTTTTCTCGAGATATGAAATGAAATATCAAATAAATAAGCCATCCACCATAAATAGATCTATCACCATGCTAAAACTCAAATAATATAATATCATCAACATAATCTCTCCAAAAATAAAAACTATAAACCACTTTGGAGTCTAAGAACCCATTAAATCCAAATACAATTGTCTAAAAATAAACGATTGGAAAAGAAACTATTTAAAGCAGTAAAATAAAGTCTAATTGCACGTCTCCCTACTCCAAACTATAGCACTAACAACAACCTAATATGAAATGTTAGTCAATATGTCAATGACCACTGCAAGAATACCATATATATTTCCCAATTAGGGTTACATGAACCCCATCATAAGCATTAAATGAAATAAATATCATAATAGAATATTTTAATTAATGATAAGCAATTTAAAATAATGATAAAAGTAAAGAAAACATCACCGACTATTTGTATTTCCATTTATGTTTGTTTCGACATATTATTATCTTTTCTTTGTCATTTTACAATTGCAACACCACTATAGCCAATCAGTCTCATATACGACCATGCACATACCATTGTGCACCACCTGTATCAACTTATCAATACCAACTACATCATTATAACCCAATGATCTATAATGTCACCTACACATATCGTGATGTATCTCAACACAAATTCCTATTATTATAGCTGGATTTGCCTAAGAACCGCACATAATATAGTATCCAGTCAACCCTAGACACTGCACATACCGTGACGCACACATAAAACCATTACTATAGCCAGTTTGGCTAGGTCCTGCACATATAATCATAGCCAACCAATATTTGCACATACCGTGACACCCTTATAAATCCTATCAAAATAGCCAAGCTAATGTAAGTCCCGTAGAAACAGTATAGCCAGTCGACGTATACCCGCACATATAATGACGAACAAATCCATTCAAATATAATACCCGTTATAATCAAAAGTATTAATTATATTCTCATTATTTATCAGTTGACCCCAATACACTCGGGTATAAAAAATCAATTTATCCCTAGTCCCATACCTAGAGATCACCAAAACCACACGTATTTCCTAGTCCCATGCCTATGAAGTACCCAAAACCATAACCATCCCTTACTCCTGTTCTAGGATATAATCAAAATAATACATATCTCCTGGTCCCATACCTAGGAAATACGCAAATCCATAAACATTCCCTAGTCCCATACCTAGGAAACAACCGATTGGAAATATAACCACTCTCTAGTCCCATACCAAAAAAACAACAACTGCAATTTAATATAAATCTAAGTAAAACTAAGTACGTAACCCCATAATTCCAATAATGTCATTATTTTAACATATGCCAATTCTACAATTATTACATTTTTTTAGGACAAAGTCATATTCTTTTTTTCCATATTTATACAAGTTCAATTACATGCGAAATAAGTAAATTTTATCATATGATTTGTATGTTTTACAAAATATCCCAACAAGTTGCCCAAATCCAATACTCTATTTGAAATGAGATCTAACCAATTCAAGGCATATAACGACATTGAACATGCGAACTAACAATTTTAAACAACATATTCTAATGTTCTAACAAATATTCATCATTCGTTTGATTTTATAAACCTTAAAATAATATCAAGATTCAACTAAAATTAACATGTGATACGATCCAATTTTAAATATCATCAAATCCTTATATCCTAAAAATGCAAGATTTCAAGTATTGAATCCAATTCCATAATTTCATAAAAATATATTCATAATTAGGTTATCATTTTTCCTAATTAGGTTTGTAATCATATTTACAAAACATATATGATTAGCATTTAGGCAACATCTAAATCAAATAATACTTAAGCAGAAAATAGAGATATTCTTACCTTGTGAAGGTATTCTGAAAAATCTTATTAACAGAAGTTGTTCCTTTGTCAAAAAGCTCCAATTTTATCGTCTTTGACTTTTTTCAAATTCCTAGTGTAAAGATCCCAAATTAGGGTTTGAAGGTGTTTGATAGAGTTGATGAGTTAAAATAATAGGAATCTGTGTTGTTTGTGTTTGGCAAAAAATGTGTATGCATATTAAAATAAAGCCTCAGAGTCCTTTATAAAAGAAAACAAAATGTCACATTTGAGAAACCTTTCCTCACTCAAACACACTAGTTATAATAGTAACCCACACCCACTATAATGGTTTACCCAACCTATCATCACGGGTCTAAAGCCGTGAGGGTTGTAGGGAACCCCACGACCGCGGTTTAAATGTAGTTCTCTCTCTCTATCTATCTATCTATCTATCTATCTATCTATCTATCTATCTATCTATCTATCTATTTCTTTTCTTCTTAAAATTAATTTATGATTCTTTTTATTAAAATCACTATGCACTTACAACTTTATACAATTTGTAAAATTACACGTGATTCGCTTTTTAAAAATCTTAGCTTGGAGTCCAAGCAAATCCAAAAAGACTCAACCACCCCTAAGGTTTCCACCCCAAACCCAAAATACCAAGTAATTGATCAAAAGGACATTTTATTTATTTAATTAACCAAAATCACAAATTGAATCATTTTTTATTTAATTAAAATTACAACTTCACAATTTCTTTTAACTAATTAAATTCGGTTCTAAAAAATACAGGTTATTACAATCTTCTTCCCTAATACATGAATTCCGTCCTAGAAATTTGATAAATTATACCCGTAGAATCGTAATTTGTATAAAAAACCATAGTATCATATTGGTATAAAAACAAAGTATGCCACGACTGGGGTGCCCATACACCCAATCCCACGTGAACATACCCCACAACTAACATATATATACATCTCATATATAAGATATAACTATAAAATAAAGAGCATATCGTTTGAACCCTACTAGCTATGTCTCGGCTCCTCCAGAGGTTGCCCTATTTGACACCCCGCAAAATCCATAAATAAATTTAATCAGGTCTAATATAAAGGTCACATGAATAAAAAACTTTTGGTAACATTATCAACATAAGAAATAATCAAAACCGAATGAACAATGACAAGATACTGAAATACTAAATCAACAAAAAACCAAATATGATACCAATCACTACCAATACAACATAAGCCATCTCTAAATATAAATTATGTTTACACAAAAGTCCAACTATGAATATAAATATGCTTGTACAAACAGACTCAAAATAAAAGAGTATAATAAAATGATGAGATACACTTGCTCGACTACTGAAATCCTAAGAGTAAGGAATGGGATGTTGGTAGAGATGCTCCTCCAACCAAACCACATCTATAGGAACTACCGTAACATGGACCAATAAAAATAGTTTTTAAAAGAAAACGTAAATAAAAAACCTATGTATAATCGAATTATAATTGAATTTGGGCCACATTATAACTACACATCTTCCTCTCGTATTTTAACATGTTATAAGTTATTTTTATCTAACTCCAAAACCGAAAATATCATGCGATTCTAAATCCTGAACCCATATGTAGCCCATATGATTAAAGTTTTACCTCGTCATTCTTTAATATTTTACCATTAACTATAATAGGTTAATCTCTTTCAGTAAAAGTCACATGATGTACTAAGATCTAAACCCTAAGACATTTCTCACAAAATAACCACGATACCATTAACATGATTATATCTCAAATCTATCCATATTTGGTTATCTCATACCAATAAAGCAATATACACATCTTTAGTATAGGTGATGCACAAATCCAAAACATAAGTATACAGGTGGCCATCCTTACTATAAGTCATATATATCTCTAGTATAACATATAAACTAGTATAACTATCTCTGATAAAGTTACACAATAAACACATATGGTAGGAGAAATACTTTATTCATGTTAAACATCCATACAACGGTACAACCCTCGACATGTACAAATAGATGGGATACTCGCATGCTCGCACATAACGAAGGCCTACTCTTGTTGCATTCGGGGATCTCTCGCACGTACTAGTATAATCTTAGGTCATCCCAAACCTAAAACCTCATCATGATAAGGGATAAATCATCACTTTTATCCATCATTCATAAAACCTACCATACCCAAGACTTATGAAAGTAATATCCTCGTAATCATATCAGTCACGGGTACCCTGACGTGTGACCTAGGGGTAATTATGATCAAAGAAGAGCTCGTCTACTCAACGGGGTACCAGTGTGGTCCGCCTTGCATGTACGTCTGCCAAAGAGAACTCACACACAGTATGCATTGCACATAAAACACGCAAGTATTCATAACCCTTACTAACATGTTAAAGAAAACACATACATAACCCTCACAGCACGAGTTAAGGTAAACCTTGCACACATACCGACCCTAACGCTAATGGGTCATACTAGCATCACTATCATAAAAAGGTATTTAACAGATATTTAACCTTATATTAATCCCAAAGATACGATAACCCTATTAATTTGGGTTCCCAAATCTAGGCATAATCTTACCCTATTATACACTAAAATATGCACATTAATTATATTAAATCTTAATTAGCCCTAGTCTATTCTCCCAAGGCATAGCGTCTAGGTATAATCCCACACCTAATTTAAATGATATCACGGGTCATAATAACTACCTCACTCTAGGAAGTTATAACCCAAACCTAATCTCATCCAAAGGAAATTCACCTACTCGTACATCACAATGATTCAGATTTAAATTAACCATTTAATCCTAAGTTTATCAAATTAGCCATTTTAATCAGATTTAAGCCATATTTCTCTTCAGATTTCAATGAATAGATACAATATTAATACACATACAATCGTAATCATATTCTATATAAATTTGCCTCAAAGATATGTTGAGAAAACAAAGCCAAACCTCCCAATTTCTCCTCTTCTCTTTACATGCATTCTCTCTAGCCCCACAAGTTTCTTCCTAATTATGACTTATGATAAATGAGATCCCTAGTGACCCCTTACAACCCTTAACCCACGAAATTAGGGTTAGGCCCCAAATGGGCCCCTGATAAAAAAGTCCAAAATAGTCTCTAAATGGTCTAAAGCCCACTTAGGTCCTATACTAACCCAAGAGGCCCAAATTATGCCATTTTAAACTAAAAACGGATATTCTACATGTCCCACTATCTCGATACAGATATATACCAAACCGAATAACTAACAACTCAATTATTTACAAACTTCCCGATACCAATCTAAATATTAATTAATTTAATTAGTTAATCACCGTGTCTTCAATTTGACTTCAAATCCAATATAAATAACACATAACAATATAAATGGCGACATCTCCAGTCATAATAAGCACACATAATTAATTTATTTAATTTATTAATTCACAGAAATACGGGATATTACACCCCACCTCTACTTCAGGTGGTGCAATAACACCCTGTGGTGGAAATCATTGGCCTTGCCAGACCCGGGCCTTAGATCACCTTGTAGATCGATGTCCTATCTCTGCAGAAGAATAACAAGCTCCTATAAAAGGTACAAACTACCTACCCGACCCACGCTCTCTAAACTGCTATCACTATCTTATCCCCGAGGAACCTATGAGACTCCATTGCCCTGTTGAAGGGTATGTTGTTGATCTTGCCCCATCCGAGGCTTCTTTTATGGCTACTACCCTTGACGGTTATTACGACCTTATGCTCACCCACATCATTATCTCCACCTTTCTTGGTTCCATTCAGACCACTCGACCACTCCTTTTTCCAAACTTCTTATGGTAATTCACTTTCTCATGCCAATGCACCAGTGCGACATCCACCACTTGAGCATAAGTGGTGTATGCCGAATTTCCCATCACGACCTGCTTAATAAACGAAGTTAAGTCATTAATAAAATAGTTCTTCCTTTTCTCCTCCATGTTCACCTCATTCAGTACAAATAAAGACACGTTGGTGAACTCCTTCTCATACTCAAAACGATCCTCAAACCCTGCTCCAAATTAAGAAAATCCTTCTTCTTCAAGCTCCTAATTGCATAAAGAATTTATTTTTTAATGAACTTCACCATCAAGTCCCCATAAGTTAATCGATCTCTATCTTCAGGTGTGGTAACACTCTCCCACCGTTGTAAAGTGTCCCCTGTTAGCTTAAAAGTAGCTAACATCTTATGCTCCATATCAGTGCAATCCATCATCCTCAAGTGCCATTCTATATCTCTTCTTCACTAGTGAGCCACCGTTGGGTCTGATCCCTCGACAAAAGTGAGAGGATTGCCCTTATTGATGTTGACCCTCATTATTGCTAAGCCCCTAGGGCTACTGCCCTCTACCTACCTAATTCAATACCGGCCGCCATGACCTCACGAATAATGGCCGCTAACTCCTCCCCCCTCCCTCGACAAAAAAAAACTATCCTTGCTTAACTTGTGGTTATTTTAGAAATTCTGCAACCCAAAAATATAAAAAATGCAAACTTTTGGGGTAGTTCGTGCAAACTAGCCTTTTAGTCTTGGGGGGGGGGGGGGGGGGGGGGGTTAAACCCCCAAAAGGGGTGTATTTTTTTAAATAATATGCGTTGAATTTATAGAATATAACATCGATTTTGCTATTGGTGATGTGGTACTTCAAATGTGCGTGGAAGATCCATTAAAGACACTTAAAGTGGCACGAGACCAATAGCTTTCCATAAGTTTTAGAGTAATTTGATTATTTGTAATTTAACAAAATGCATTTTTATTCTTTTTTGTCCTACACGACAATACATTTTGTGAAGGCAGCCTTGGGCCTAAGCGACCTAGGCAATCGCTTAGGACCCCAAATTTTATAAGGCACCATATATAATAATAATAATATAATAATAATAATAATAATTATTTACCATAAAAATATATTTAACTAGTTTTCTTGTAAAAGACCCAATTTCAAACTACTCCCACCGTCCAAAAACCAGGTCCACCCATTAAAATTATGTTTAACATATATATTTTTGACTTTTTGTACTTTATGTCTTTAATACCAACATACCAACTTCAATGTTCATTCACTTGATAACTCTAATTCGAAATATTGCCTAATGGATTTAAATCTAACTATGTTTCTTTCAAATATATTTTTTTATTTATAATTCTTAAACTTGATTTTAATATCACTGGTTTGATCTCAACTCATTTACTTTAAGCTAAACTCAATATATAATTTAATTTAAACTATTGTGATTTGTATCTATATATGTTCAATATTTTTTCTTTGAAAAAAGTAACTTTCGATTTCAGATACTCATGTTGTGAAAGATCTTTTTTTAAAAGAGCATCCTTATGTGACACCCCACCTAATTAAATACCGGGTGATCACTCCTTTATTAAATTAAATCAAGGTTAACAGTTGGTTCATTCTCAGCATCACTGTCGATAAAAATAAATTTTCCAATTTAACACCCTATATAATTAAGCTAAGTGTCAAAAACATTTTTCATGCAAACTTTCTAAATTTTAATTAAAGAAAAAGATTTATTTATTTAAAACAACATTTCTACAATTAAGAATCACACCACGATAAACCAAATAATATAATACATTCGTCAATCGAATGTCAACATCTGAAAACTAAAATCACAAGTCCATACTGAATAAATCCCAAAGAACAATACTGGAAATGACTGAAATATAAATGTCCCAATAACAAATAAATAATGAAAAGGGCGACACGTGCCCAATAAATGAGAGTGCTAGAAGTGGAGCCAATAAAAGAAGCCGTCTACTCAAGTGACCTGCAACTCCCACCTAAGCTGCAACACATTCCTCTCAATGGATCCTAAGCAAGACGCCCCTGTGGCTGGGCACCTGAAAAATATACATATATATACATGAGAGAGAGAGAGAGAAAAAGAAACGGGTCAGAGCCCGAAAGTGTGTTTGATTTTAAAATACGTTTAACAAGTATTTAAATTGATACAGGCCAATGCAATAACATATTAGTGCGTCGCTCTCTTGAGAAATACTCACCTCTCTTCTAATGTGCACACCTATCGCACTAACCTTCCCATTGGTTTGTTCTTATCAATATAAACATACTAATCTTCTCAATAATTTAGCGTATCTTAACTTACTCATAAGACTTCCAAAACCGAACAATATTTTATTTAAAAAGAATGTTTTCAGATTAACAGCACAACTCTCGTGTTAGCTGTTATTAATATAAAAAGTTTCTCATTAACATATTATACTATTTCAAAACAAGTCTTTATTATCTGAATCATAAACCATGTCCTACTTATCAAATCACAGTAGGCAGTTTCAAATTTCCAAATCTCATATATATATTAACTACTCGTATAATATATATAAAATAACAGCACCCCACATAAAACAATGGTGCGTGCATACTCTACTATCCAAAGCCCCATATCACTCATATTAAGGGGAATACATTCGGAATCACTCTCGAATTGTATTAACATAAATACACAAACAATATTGAGGCGAATCATAGATTCCAGGTCTCTAAGAGGATGACACATACCGGCATCTCTTAGGACCGTCTGAACTATCACATCGATAACCTGTACCAAGGACATCTATCTTCTAGGGTACAAGTCAATATTCCCCATAAAGGTCCCATCGAGATAAGACTTGTCCCAGCGCGAAAACCTCAGGGATAGCAAGTAGCGTGGGTATGATTTTTCACATGCATATAATATATGTACACACAATCATATAAATATACCACTTCATCAAATTAATATAGGTTCTTCTCATCACCCGTAATTATACCATTTATCCTTAATTTCACATTTATAGAATTACGCATAAGGTTTCATTCCTAACCTTAATTCGAAGGGTTTTCTCACTTGATACCTAACACTCATGGGCTACATCCTCACAAATCTGAATTTCAGTAAGTGTCATTATTAGGTTCCAACGTAACTCTCTTACGCACCTTACCCTTTAAATTCATAAATCCACTAACCTAAAGTAAATATCCCATAAATACCATTTTCGTTAAAGATTAAAGGTTCCAACATTTATTCATATACCCTACTGGTCCTCAATGTCTCCCAAATCAATTTATCAAGAGTGCCCAAGAATTATATCACGACAATTTGAATTTAACGCATTTAAAGAGGGAATTAGGAGTCTGTCAGGAGGGGTCGATCGATCGAACCTTCGATCGATCGAAGCTCTAGGCTCGATCGATCGATCAAGCAGGTCTGGGCAAAATTCTGCAGAATGCAGTTACGGGATTCATCAAACTTCTTCATCCAAAACTATGTTTTTCCATTGTAATCGTCCCAAAAATCCTACTATCATCATTATAACATTATACCAGGTGTTTATAACATAAAGCATGTGTATAACTATCATCAAACATGGATTTTCAACCTAAAATCATGTCCAATTATCAAGAACCCTAAAATTTTCTTAAACAGATTTCTAATGAATCTTTCTCCAAAATTTCTTTTGTATGATCACCAAATTTCATGGATTATTACCTCTATATGGCAAGGGTTTCCAGAATTAACATATACATCAATACTACATGGGTTCTCCTATAAAAAATGGGGTTTTCTTCCATAGTTTTTATCACAATTCATTCCTAAGCTAACATGAAGATTGCATCAACGAAAATAGCAAGTTTAAACACTTGCCTGGGATTTTGGTATGCAGGTTCACGGCTGATTTTGGTATGGCTGCGTTCCTCGTCTCGTGATCTACGCGGTGGTGGTGGTGGTGGTGGCGGTGCAAACCGGTGGCTTTTTGGCCTTGGATTGCCTTGGAGCTCTCTCCTCTCTTCTCCAATGGCCGTCACTTGATTTGTGAATGTTCTAACCCTAAGAGGCTAACCTAATGGCTGATATAGGTTGGCTGAAATTCGTGGGTTTAATTACCCAATTATGTAAAATGACTAAAATGCCCTCCCGGGGCACCAATTAGGCCTAAAAACGCCCCGAGGCCCAAACTAAACCCCCGGGTACACTTTTCTGACTATCTCGACCCTTCCGGACGCGTTGGCGCACTCAAAACGACCATACGAACAACTTATAAAATATTCACTTTTTATTTAACAAAATTAGTCCCGACGTGACACGGGCACGTCCCGACTTAAATTTTCGAAATAGTCATTTAATTCACTTATGACATTCAATATAACCAATATAATATATTACTATGCTCATTAGTAATATTCGACAAGTTTCCCATAATTACTAACTCTCGTCACGTTAATAATTATAACATAATTAATTTCCGGATTTTTATTAAATAAACAGACACATCAAATTTAATAAATCCCCAAATTAATATAGCATAAAAATACGGGGTAGAGCATCCTTAACATCTCGGGCTGTGAAAGATCTTTTAAAAAAAAATTACGTGATTTTTAGCCTAGCTTATTAATTTGATTAGTTATGTATTTATCAATATCAAAAATAGTATTTTCACGCCATTTCTTATCGGATACATTAGATACTTTTACATTTGACTGAAATGTCAAATGTACAAATATATTAAAGCATTTTGATAAGAGGCCCTACCCAAATGTCTGCCCAGGGTCCCAAAATAACTTTGCATCTCATGGTCGACCCTACATTTTACACGTAATGGTCTAAGGATACACGTGAGTTATTTAATTTAATTTATGACTTAATCTAATATAAGAAATTATTTGTAATAGAGTAGATGAGTTATTACTTTTATAGAATATCATATTAAAAATTTATTTCACTTACCTCTAGGGACCCAAATATTTTACTAGGACTTCATATTATCTCTATATACTATAAAATGCAAAACAAGGTATTTATGAGCATTTAAGACTCCTCCTCATCGAGAGTGTCCACGTGGCACTTTATATTTCATACTTCTATAAAATACTATACAAGCAATTTAATTGATGCATTAAACTATTGAGTTTTCTCTCTCTCTCCTTCAATTTAATCCATTTACGAAACCAAGTCAAAAGCAATTAAGAATGATATATTTATTTCGTCCCAATATATAAATATTATTTTTAAGTGCTGCCAATCACCATGGTCATCACCATAGACTTCCCCAAAGACCCCAAACCTTCTCCTGAACAAATGATTGCACATATGTTAAATCGCCGCCAAAGTTCTCGACAGGTAATTTTCTTCTTTTCTTTCGTTGATTAATTTGTTAGTTAAGATTAGTAGGGTTTGGAGGTTCCCCACTATTGATAAACCATTTGATTTCTCTCTTTTTTGGGTTATTTCTTTAACACTGTTTTTTATAATCATTAAATTACATAAAAGCAATGTTTTTCTATAAAACAACAGTTTATAAATGTTAAAATGTTCTTTTATAAACTGTTTTTTTAATTTATCTATAAAATTAATTTTCTACATAAAACGTTAAAAACATTAAAAAAAAATTGATATAAAAATGTTGAAAATACTATATTTAGCTGCTTTTTTTATAAACGTTAAAAAATAGTTTATATAAACCACAATTTTTTTTTAAAAAACACTGCTTTTAAAAACGTTACAAAACACTGATTTTATAATTGCTTTTTACAAACGGTCAAAAACATTTTATATAAAAACGCTTCTTTTTTTTTAAAAAACACTGTTTACTAAAAACATTAAAAACACTCTTTTTAATAAACTTAAAAAAATATTTTATATAGAAACACTTTTTTTTAAAAACAGTTTATATAAAAATAATGTTTTTAATTTTTTTTTTATAAACGTGAAATGGTTTTTTATAAAACTTTTTTAACGTTTTTTTTATAAATCAATTTTTTTTATAAACATGTTAAAAACAGTTTATATAATAACGTTGAAAAATACTGTTTTTTTAACGTTTTTAACATTTTATATGAAAACTGTTCATATAAAAAGTTGTTTTTAATAGTTTATAAAAACATTTTTTTTTACATTTTTGATGTCTTTTTATAAAAAAAAATTGATTTTATAAAAAACAGTTAAAAAGAGTTTATTAGAAAACCTTTTGATGTTTATAACTGTTTAAAAAAAAGGAGTTTTGTATAAGCAGTTTTTTAACGTATATAAAAAACAGTAAAAAAAATAGTATTTTTTTAATCTTTTTAAAAAGCAGTGCTTTTATATAAACTATAAGAGTTTTTCTCTCTCTTATCTCTCTTATTCTTACTTTCTCTCTTTTTTGGATTATTTTTTTAACACTTTTTTTAAACGTTAAAAAAACACTATTTTTTATAAACATCAAAAAACAATTTATATAAAATCAATGTTTTTAAAAAAAAATCAGTTTATAATCGTTAAACGGTTTTTTTATAAACAATTTTTTAACTTTTTTTTATAAAATTATTTTTTACGTAAAAAATTCAAAAACAGTTGATATAAAAATGTTAAAAACACTATTTTTTTATAAATGTTAAAAAACTGTTTATATAAACCACTATTTTTTTAAGGAAAAAACACTGTTTTTAAAAAACACTGAATTTTTAAGTGTTTTTTATAAACATTCAAAAACAGTTTTATACTTCTATTTAAAAATATGTTTTTTTATATAAACCATTTTTTAATATTTTTTTAAAAGAGTTCTTTTTTTTAAGAACAGTTTTTTTACATAATTTTTTTTAACGTTTATACAAAAAACTGTTAAAAAAATAGTGTTTTTAATGTTTTTATATTAAGTGTTTTTTTACGTTTTTAATTTATTCATATAAAGAATTGGTTTTATGAAAAAAGTTGAAAACAATTTACAAAAAAACTTTTGACATTCATAAACTGTTTTTTTATAAGATTGTTTTTATATAAAGTTTTTTCAACGTTTATAAAAACAGTTAAAAACAATATTTTTTAATGTTTGTAAAAAAAAGTGCTAGAAAAAGTTTATAAAAAAACCTTTTGATTTTGTAAAACTTTTTGATTTAAAAAAAAATACTTAATAAAAAAAGTGTATAAAACTTTTTCATTTTATAAAACTTTCTCATTTTATAAAAAAGTGTTAGTAAAAAAAGTTTTACTATTTAAAACAATAAGATATAATGTAAAATTTGTTTTAATACACTAATAAATACTTATACTAATGGGTAAAATAGTCTTTTTGATTGGAAATGAGTCAACTGACCATCAAACTAGCTAACTAACGTTTTTTGTCGATTTTGAATCTCAAACGAGTAGAATGTAAACAAATGGAATAAAAACTCTAAATAACTATTGGACCCCAAATAGTAAAAGATCCTTACAAAATTGACAAGGAGCCATAGAATAAACTGTGATTTTGTTTAAGTAGAATGTGTTATGTGAAGATTGAAATAGTGTTTTTCTTAAGATAATTTCGATTGAATCTTTATATAGAAATGTGAGTTTAGTTAGTTAGAAGCATATGGTGTATATTGCTCTATTTTAAAGGAAGTGAGGTATGCTTCCATGTTTAATAACATTATTTTTTAAATAAAATATATAATATTCCTTTTTGGATTTTTCTCTTTTTATATTATGATTGCACAATTATTTTTGTGCTTTGTTATAAGGTTTGATATTTGTATTTTGATTCATTTTCACATTTTTTTATACAAATTATACCCTTTATGCTTTATTTTCCTAACACACAAATTCTAAATGTTTGTCATTTCTATCTATCATGTCCATGATACTATTCATTACGAACGGAGCGCTAATGTGATAAAATAAATCCAAATCCATAAGTGACAAGGTATACAGCATAAAAATAAACCCACAATAATATAAATTCACTAATCTCAATCTCTTCAATTACAACAAGTCTCTTGAATAATAAAATACAACTATCTAACTCGAATAAAAATACAAATCTCAAAATCTCTATACATCAAAATAATACAAATCTTTCTCAAACAATCCTCGCTAAAATCAATCTCCATAGCGCCCCAAAATCTGCGTTAACCTACCACTAAAAGAAAATATGGGGAAGTACACAATACGACAGGAAATATGCTCAACAAATACGGATTAGAAACGAATAAAACGTAACAACACGAATACGAATATTCAAATCAAAATGCAAATCTCAAAGCATTTATCAATATAATTTCTCAACAACACTTTCACCGGATCACCAGGCTTCACCACATCCCTATATGCTTTATCAAGTCATAGCCCGAAAAACAGGAATTTGGGCGGGTGCCCAACATCCATGCCATATTAAAATCTCATGACAACGTGCTCATCAACAATATAATGATATCACATGAATCAAAATAATTTCAACAATTATTTTTCCAGATTTCAATGAATTTATCAATTCAAATATGAGTTCAATTAACAAAAATTCAAAGAGAATGACACTCGCGAGATTTAAGGAGCATATTGTGTAAAACCTCATACCTTAAACCATGATGAGAAACCAACAATCACATCCTCAAGATCAACTCAAAAGATCTATAAAAAGCTCCTCCAAGAACCTCCAACAAAAATAGCCCCAAGAACGCCTCTAATCTAAGGTTGGAACTCACAAATCTCAAGGGACAATGTGTATATAAAAAGAAGAGGAATATAAATTATATTTGCTGTCAAAATTTGTGCCAAAAGTATGTTAAAAAGTTTGCCCACAACTTCCTTTTATAATGCAAAGAAATAAAGAGTTGGAATCCAAAAGACTCCTTTAAATAAGGCAAAGAAATAAAGAGTTGGAAGTCAAAACAACTCCAAGAGTTAAAAACATTTCAAAATCATTTTAAAATCCGTTTTAACTCCATTTTCGAAAACGTTTGAAATTCTCTCCTTTAAAAATAATAACCAACATATTTGAGCAATAAAAATAATTTTATCAAAAACTTTATTTTCCTCCATTTTCCAGAAATTAATTAAAATATCTCAAAATTACGCGGGTTGTTACACTTCCCCACTAACAATGGAATTTCGCCCTCGAAATTCACCGAATGCCTAACACTCAAAATCAGGCTAACAATCTCCAAAAATAAATATGTAGTGGATTTGTAATTTTAAAATAAAGGCATGTTCATATGTCCCAAATTTTTTATTCATTTTTTCACCTCATATTAACATTAGTTTAAATGTAATTATAATATTATTTATGTGGCATATATTTTACGAATAAAACTATACCACGCTCGCGCATCGCGCGGGGTTCAAAACTAGTTTGAAAATAATTTTGGGACAATTCCGACAATTTAAAATAAAAGAGGTATGACCTGATATTCTATAAGTTTATGACTTGAAGCAAAAGAAAAACGGCAAGATATAAATAAAACCCTAAACCCTTCTCTCTAGCTCTTGCTCTCATAACAGGAAAGAAGAATACAGAACCAACAAAGGTATTTTAGAAATTTTTCTTAGTTAATGTTCTGCATTATATGTTTAAATTTGTTATATATGTGTGTAAATGTAAATGCATGCATCTACATTTTTCTGTATGTGTATTTGTATAGGGTTGATCGAGCAGAAAAGCGATTGCAATTCTTTGCTGAATTTTATTGTCTTTTACAAAGACAATTTATTCTATTTTAATTTTATTGTGATATATTTAGGTCCTGCTATTTAAATCTTCATATGGAACTGGATTATAATAGTAATTGATTGATCAGTAAATGTGAGCTTGAAGATCAGGTGATAGGGTATTTTTTTCATTCTTTTTTGGAAGCGAAACTTATTTACAATGGACGTCCCAATTCTAAAAATTGTGCCTTTAATATTATGTTGCACCATGACTTTTTACCCAGTCTCCGTACGACATCCAAATCCATCTATTGGGAAACACCAAAGGTACCACTTCATCACGTCGTAACATTGTACCAAACTAATAACATACAATACAACGGTATATCTTTGAAAGGTTTTATCCCGGATGACTATAAAGAAGCCATGAATCCTACTTTGCTTATCAATACCCATTCCTTTGCAATCTGTTTTTGTTTTTGGGTTCTTCAGGTACAATGAGGCACAAGACTATTGGTTTGAGTTAATCACAGACATTCTGGTGTGAGGAGTGCTGTTGGAAAATGACTGAATGTCACAACCAAATTTCCATGTGTAAAGGGGCATATGAGTTGGGTTGCGTGGGAACGATGGTAGAGAGTATCGTTCCCTTTATCATAAGGGAGTTTCGAGTCGACCATAAGGAAGAAGGCATTGATGTCCCTCTCTCAGTTTATCGATGCTATCCATGCTGACAATGTAACCCCTTTAATGAATTCCTCTGTCCTCGCTAAAGAAGAAAGTCGTACCCTGTTCACAAGGCTCCCGTTTAACAGCAGGGCCTGGGAGAGGCGGATGTCGATTGGCCTTACACTCATATATGGTGAGGCTGTTCCCATGTCTCGAACCCGAGACTAACCGTAGCTTAGTGGAAAGTGCCCTCGCCCAAGTTACGGTTAGTCTCAGGTTCGAGACATGTGAGCATCCTCATATGTGGGGGTAAGGCCAACCGACATCTGCCTCTTCCAGACCCTGAAGTTAAGCGGGAGCCTTGTGCACTGGATACGATCCTTTTTCCTCGTTAGAGTTTCGAATTTCAAGAGATGAAGTATCACAAATTTTTGACATGGGTTGTAGATTAGCTCTTAAGATCATCTTGAATTCAAATGACAATTTTTTGATTACATAAATGTGTAACAAGATAATGTGAATCCCGTGTCATGAAAATTAATTTATCATAAAATGATTAATCTCCAATGTAAATATGTACAACTTAACTTCGATCCTAAGTGGATTGAATGAAATCCATTCATAGTGGCATTGGATAATTGATTTTCATTTTAATATCTATGGATCCTACACGACATTTCATTTTATTGTCTATTTCACATTGTGAATACTTATAACAAATAAGATTTCTCAAATCCAGGAGCAATTGATATCATAATCGTGGCTTGTATACAAGGCATTTATGGTCTTAAAAAAGATACTGTTTCACATTAGTTTGGCACAGTGAAGAGGCCGAACACTACAAGTGAGACATTGTTGAGTGAAGAAGATGATTAGGTGTTATAGGGATTTGGGTGCATGTGCATACACACACATTCCATTAGTAGGCGAGCAAGATGGGTGGCAAAGTGAAGTTTATGTTTTTGCTAAAGGAGTAATTTTGGGTTTAACTAAAAGTTAAAAGTGGGGATAACAATGAGCTAAGTTGATTGATAAATCAAAACGGTAGGAGTCGAGGAAAGTCAGTTAGGGTATAAATAATGGTGGCAAAACCCAAAAGCCCTATGATAAATTTTTACTTTGATACATGGACGGTTGAGCCTTTTCTGCAAGCTCTTTTGTTGCATTGGAATATATAGGGTTGTAGGTTTCCTTTGTTGTCACCATAAGATGCAAGATCATTGTTGAAATTTTGGGAGAGAAATGGAGATTAAAAACAGTATGAGAAACTGCTAGAGTAACTAGAGATATAATATGGTGAGTTTTAAATAAAAAAGAAGTAATTCGTAGATATATTGATGTGATTAAGGATATGTATGATGGGGCCATAATTATAGTAAGAACAACAACAAGTAGATTGTAGTGAAATTTATGTTAATGTAGGATTGCACCAATGTTTAGCCTTAAGTCCTTATCTTTTTTGCTCTTGTTATGGATGAGTTTCCTGAAAAAAACACGCGGTTTGCGTATATTATTTGTAGATGATATTATTTTAGTGGATAAAACTAAGGTAGGGATTAATGCTAGATTGGAACAAGGTAGTATAAAATAAATAGGATGCAATTCTAGACATGTTAGGAGAAGAAATGCGGATGTGGTGAAACTCGAGGGTCAAGAGATATCCCAAATGGTTATTTTCAATATTTAGACTTGATTATTTAACGAGATGAAGATACTAGTGATGATGTACCATAAAAAAAGCATGTTGGGTCAAGTAGAGAAGTTTTATCGAGAAACAAATGTGCAAAAAATGAGCAATGGTGGAGACGCGAATGTTAAGGACGTGTGGTAAAATTTGAAAATGAAAAATAGAAATGAACATATTCGTGTTAGAGAAGAACCAACTCATATTGAAGATAAATTAAGAGAAAATTGCGTTAGATGATTTGGACATGTCTGGACTAGTATGTGCCCCTGTAAAGAAGTGTGATATAGTTAATATTGATCTTAACGCTAGGGGTAGAGGTATGTCTAAACTAACTTTGTGGGATATTGTAAAAAAAGATGTTTGCGCAGAACAAATTGGAATGAAAAAATGCCTTGAAGCTAAGCCTCGTAGAGCCGGATTGAAGCTTAAGCCTCAATTGATCGAGGCGGGGGCCTTGAGGCCTTTTGCTTTAAGGCGGTCATTGAGGCGGTCAAGGCTTAATCCTCAATTTAAGCACAAATTTACTATCTTTAGCTTTCATATATAGTCAGTTATAAGATTATTATGCTATAATATGTTATAATGTCAGTGTTATCTTATAATGTGTATTATTACTTTTATTATTAGAACTATTATTATAAAATTGTGATATTGTATTTAATTGAAATGCTATATATAATCTATATTATTGGAGTTGTATTTCTACTTTTACTTCATATACCCAATCCACGAGGCTCCCGCCATTGCAGGTTACTAGGGGGTTATATGTATGCAGCGTTATCCTTACATATACAGAGAGGCTGTTTTCAGGACTCGAACCTGTTATAATTATGTTTAATTTATGGGCATAGTCTGTTATACTATAATTTGATAATTCACTTCTTGGACTATTTGATGACTTACTATTTAGTGTTGGTTTTAATCTGTGTTCTAAAAGGCGCACACGCCTAGGCTTGAGAGAAACGCATCGCCTACGCCTTATTCTTGGTAAAAATCTTAAGGCGCACTTTTTTTTAAAACAAATATGCCTTAGTGAATGATATCACCATTTAAAGACTTTTTTTTTACAAATCCGACCAATATCTCGTCCAAAACAATCAAAATACACTTTATATATTGATTATGGAGCATGAATATGAGAAAGATGGCTACCAAACATACGAATATATTTTCAAAATTCAAGGTATGTTTTATTTTATTATATTATTAGCCTTAGAATAATTAAAATAATAAAAAAAGAAAAAACGCCTTTTTATGCCTAGGCTCCTAAGGCTTGAGGCTTGACCTCTACGCGTCGACCACGCCTCACGCCTTTTAGAACCTTGGTTTTAATTAAGAATTATGTGTGTGATCATAAAAAAAAAAGATCGTACCCAGTGCACAAGGCTCCCCCTTAACTGTAGGGTCTGGGAGTGGGAGAGGCAGATGTTGGCAGATCTTACCCCTATGTATGGAGAGGCTTCTCCCATGTCTCGAACCCGAAACCAACCGTAGCTGGGGCGATGACACTTGTGTGATCATGTGATGATAAATTATTTATTAAGTTGGTGACATGGATTATGGATCGTGATTATGAACTTTTTTCTTGTGACAAAAGAAATGATACATTATTTTGCAAATTTACTACATTTTCTAAAATAATATTTTGATGTGAATAAGGGCCTTTTCGTCATTTTTTAGTCTCTTATTCTTTTTAGTATTGAAGTATATTTTCTTGTATTTTCTTTTGTTAGTATTTAGAGGTAGGAAGGACAAGTGACATTTAGGGACATAATTGTAATTAGTTCAATAGATTAGAGCCCAAGTTATATCCCACCTATAAATACTCTTTTGTAACCTTATTTGAGGCATTCTTCCCTTTTGAGATATATTGATTTGAGAGAATTTAGACGAAAGTTATCTACTTCTTGCTCCCATTTGATGTTATTTACGTCAATTGGTATCAGAGCCTCATTGGTTCACCTGTTATTATTGTTGTTGTAAAAAAAACAAAAACTCGTAAATAACGTCAAGATGGGTATAAGAAGAAAGTTCACCCCTGTGGAATCTTCTCACGAGCATCTCGAGGAGGTTATCAACCGGTTAATAGCTCGGATGGAGGACTTCGACGCCCCTCTTCCACCACCGGCCGCTCTAGCACCGCTTCGGCGCCATCTCAATACCCTAACCCTAATTCCCCAAATTCGACTCATTCTACACCTCTACTGCAAAAAAATTCAAACCTCGCAAACCCTAATCACCACTATACTCAAATCGGAACCACCACGGGTGGAAGAACCCCACCACACCCGCTGGCCGCTTCTTGGAACCCCTCGGCCGTAGCCGATTGTCACTAACTTGGGCGGACTCATCCCGCCACTCCTACGCAACCCATAGTGGTCAAACCACTGTTCTTGAAGCCGACGGTCACCCATGGACCACTGTTCACCTCATCCGAAGCCGCCAATAGTAAAAAATGGTTCAGTGGGTTTGGATTCCATCTCAGCCACAATCGGACACTCAGTCGGCGGTCAATCAATACCACTTGGGCCCGACCCATCAACGAGCCACACTGGTCCAATCCAGAGTGCCGGCCAACAAAACGATATCAGGGGAATCTGTCCAGCACCGGCCGGTCAATCCACCAACTTGGGTGCAATCCACTCCTCCAGCGATCGGAACTTACTTTCCAACGATCACATAAATCATCCGTGACCTACGGCGCGCAAAGGAGTCAGATCCGATCCAGTTGCCACCAACCGATGGTGTTCAAAGGTCATCTGACTTCAATCCGGCATTTAAAGATTCAACCAACAAGCAATCATGTCCAAATGTCATGATTTTGGTGCTGGATGACCCCATAGTGGTCATTAATAAAAATTTTGATCAAGAAACCCTAGGGATTCAACCCCCTCATGCCCAAGAAACCATAAACGCAAACTTTAGTCTCCCTCCTTACCCTCTCGTGTTTGGAACCCCTCAAACACGTGCACGACCACTTGAAACCCTAAACCAACATCACCCCACCCTCCAAAATTACCAAAACTCACCCAAGAACCCTCCACCACCATCCAAATTGCCATTACACCACCATCATCTTCTCCCACCTCGCGTTCTTATATCATCCCATTTTCCCCCACAAACTCATCAAACCTATCCCATAACCCCTCATCATGACCCTACCCTACCCTCCTCCAAACACATATCAACCTATTCTCGTTACCACCCACAGAGGCACCTTGAGCCCCATCATCTTCCTTCCATGCCACTAGCCCCGCCCACCACTATTGACCCTTATCCATCCCATATTACCTTCCACACGCTTCCGCCCCCACCTATGCTACACACTTCCCCACCCACGGGACACTCGAGACATGTCCCCCCCCCCATTCTGTGTGGGATGCATGCTCTTCCCATTCTGCGGTTGTTGATTCATTTGAGTGGGTACGGGAGTGGATCGGTCTCCCTCCACCTGATGGCCCACCCTCACCTCGACCCCACCCTCTCCCAGACATTGAGCCTCCACCACCCACTAAGTGGCGCACTGATATGCCCCCTTTTGACTTGTTGAGTCCGAAGGTCACCCCATATGTGCCTATCATAGAGAGGCATTGCTTTTTGTGCTACCAGAAGGGGCACCAGATGGACCACTGCCCCTACCGACAACATGTGGCTCCCGCTCCACTTTCTCCCTACCTATGGAGGCCATACCACACTATATTTCTCCCCCTCCACAAGTCCTTCTAGAGGCACCATCAGATCTTGAACCTCCTCATCCACCGCCTCAGAGACAGCGACAGAGAGCCCAGATAGATGAGCCTCCGCTAGGCAATGACCTAGATGAGGGGGATTTGACCCTACAGGGTGGTGTTGCCATCACACACTTAGCCCTCTAGTTGTTGTCGAGGAGCATGCAGGGCGATATTCGGGTGGATGTCCCGATGTTCGATAGCCACCTTCAGCGCGACGCTGTTATTGATTGACTCGTCGCGATGGAGCGGATTTTAAAGTACAAGCGAGTGCAGGGTCGTCTATGTGTTCTGCTAGCAGCGACCAAGTTCCAGGGCTACGCCAGTGTGGTGGAATGATTTGGAGTAACATCGTTCCCTTGAGGGCCTACCTCCTATCCAGTCTTGGGTCGAGTTCCGAGCACAGTTGATGGCCTCCTTTTTTGCCGCTACCTACGAGTGCGACCTCTTTCTTTGGGTAAAGTCTCTCAATCAGGACACTTCAGTTTTAAATTATACGAAACGCTTTCAGCTTCTTTGTACTCGTGCCCGTCTAGGCGAGAGTGAAAAATATCGGATTAGTCGATATATTCACGGGCTGCAGAGTTATATTTAGCGGGACCTTGCTTTACGTGACTTCACCTCCTTTGCGAGGTGGTCGAGTACACCACCAAAGTAGAGTCCTTCCATCAGACTGTCCCTCTACCTCGTGGCTGCTCCACTACGGCTCCTCCAACCCCTGTTGTCTCTAGTGCTCCCATGCCCCCACCTACTTCAGTCGCCCCGACCTCCACTGTCCCATCTCCTGCACCCTTGCACCCTTTCACCCTGTAACATTCAAATGTTATAATTTTGGGAGTGATTGGCCATCGAGTTTCGGATTGTTCTTCTACGGCGTCACGCTCTTCTAGCTTCTGGCGACTCCGAGTATCTCGAAGAGACGGATGACGCTCCACCCCAGAATGCCCTCATTACTATTCTCGATGGTGACACAGAAGACATTCTCCTTTGAGTTCGAGGACGAACTCTTTCAAGGGGGGAGAGATATGAATAAGGTCTTTTTCGTCATTTTTCTAGTCTTTTATTCTTTTTAATATTGGATTGTATTTTCTTGTATTTTTCTTTTGTTAGTATTTGGAGGTGGGAAGGACAAGTGGCATCTAGGGACATAATTGTAATTAGTTCTATAGCTTAGAGCCCAAGTTACATCCCACCTATAAATACTCTTTTATTTATAACCTCATTTGAGGCATTCTTCCCTTTTGAGATATATTGATTTGAGAGAGTTTAGACGAGAGTTATCTTCTTCTTTTGACGTCATTTATGTCATATTTAGTGATTTTGTTGTTCAAATTGAGGCTTACGCCTCGCCTCACTAGCAGAAAAAGCCTTGATCTCGCTTCACGCCTTTTAAAATTTTGTTCATGTAGCTGCCCCAAGTAAGTTGGTAAAGGCTTTGTTGAGCTGAAATGGGTGGGCCAAATGTGCTCAAGTTTTTATATGATTTTATTATACACACGTAAATAAAATATGGGACTTGTACATATGCATGAGTAACTGATTTAGAATTTCACACCCCTATTACTTTTATTTTTCATGATAAATTAACAGTGTGTGTGTGCTGCTTTGGAACTCAATTATATTTGGGAATGATATTCTGTTGTTTTCATTGCCATTTCCATTTCCATTTGGTTGTATGAAACTGGGGCTCTTCATCATTTGATTTTTATTGTTTCTAGGAGAGAAAATTACTAGAAAGTGTTCACTGAACTGCGAATGTTCCTTATTATATCCCTTCGTTCTTGTATTTTTACTTAATCAAGACCTCTGGCGGAAGCTCTGTTTTCATCTCTTCCCTTTCTGTTACATACTTTGGACCGTCTAGCTCTAATTTTCATGATGGAGACTAAAACTTGATGCTCTATTTTCTCAGCCTTGAAGGGAAACAAATATGAACAATGTTAAAGTCCCCAAAGTGCCAGCTGGAGCTTCAGCTCTGGTTAAGGTAGGAGTTATTGGGGGGATTGGTCTATATGCTGCTATTAATAGTCTCTACAATGTTGAAGGAGGCCATCGAGCTGTCGTGTTCAATCGCGTAGTTGGCGTCAAAGAGAAGGTTTTATTTTATCCATACAAGTTTCTTCTTATAAGTATCTATGTTTACAAAATGTATTGCCGCTTACATCTTTTGGAGGTTGCATATGAAATGACTGCCCTCAGCTCGCGCATTCAGTAACATGCATTCAAGTTTCAATTAATTATTTAATTTGCTAATAATTTCTTTATAAGTCTTGTTTTATTTATCTTTTTTTTTTAAACTAGTACATCTATAGAAATTTCAACTATCAAAACTCATCAGCCATGATATGAACACTCGCATTCATTCCTGGATGCGCCTTCTTCACAATTATATTAAAAATTTCTCTACATGGCAGTCATTTGTTGATATGGACATTCAATAGTCTACAGTGTGCTCAATTCATCAACTAACCCGGTCCCAAACTATTAGTCTTTGTTTGAAAGTCGAACATTTTAAGGAATGTTTTCTTTCCAAATTATCCTACTAAAAATGATGAATACCTTTGAATGCAAAGACATGCACTTGGAAACATAACTATATATGTGGGACGGAAGGGAAAGAAAAAAAGAAAGCAGGACTAATAATATGGGATGGAGGGAGTATTTCAATTACCATACTGTTATATGTGAATATCAACAATATGTATAATTTTGGTTGTTTGCAAAGTACAGGGTGTACTTTTTCTGTTTTTTTCTTTTCCAGGTATGGCCCCTGCCATGGTGGTCTTTAAGGCTGGCTATTCATAAAAAGAATCCTCAAGCACATTATATTTGAATGTTGGCCTATATAGAGATAGGCCCACTGTAGGAAAACGGTTGCATTTGTACGAGTGTTAATTAATTAAAAACTTGTTTTTCATACTTGGTGATTCTATGTATAAACCTATAAGTTGATAGGTATCTCGGATCTTTGAAGTTTGTTTTTAGCTGTTTTTCCATTTAGGCTTTCGCAACTCTAATTGCATACCTTTGAAATAGAAACTTTTCAATTCCGATTTTGTAAATCTGAAACTGAAGATATTCGATTTTCAATTCCAAAGGATGGAAAAGGAGTTTCAAAACTCCCTAGTATACATTAACTGAAATTGCAAGTTATACATGATTTTAAAATATGACTTTGCATATCGAATTTCCCCCCAATCAGAAATTGTTCAATATAATTCTAATCTTGGGTGTCAAATGGGATTTTATGGACATTCTCAGTACCACAGATCCAAATTGTTTGTTTGCATTGTTTGTAGTCATGAAGCAATTGCTATTTCTTATTGCATAACACGTGACGTCATAAGATTCTATAAAGGGTAAAGGACATAAAAGGACAAATGTAGATTCTAGACCTTACTCTTTATAGAAATAGGGCTTACATCACCTAAAAGGAACGCTAAAGCACAATAAAATCCCTAAATACTCTAATAATACCAAAAATGTCAAGATAGCTCAAATATAACAAAAGGGACAAAATTGCTCCTTATGGGCTTAAGCCGAACCTGTCAACATGTATGTATAAATTTTTTATGTTGCACTTACTATACGCCACGTTTGAGATTTCCTTGGAGGATCAATTTTCTTTTTTAATCTTTGAATGCTTCATTTTTTTGGGCATAGGGAGATGTTCCTCTGTGATGGATTATGCTTATCGATGTCTCGGGTTCTCTTTCTGTGGGATCGCAATATGTGCAGTTTTTTGTTTTTCTTGTAGGTCTCTTTTTGATGGCCACTATTGTCATTTGTGAATACTGTATTGTATACCGGGGTTCCACCCCCTGGAGTATTTTTTAGCTGATATATTCCTTTGATTTACAATGTATATATAATATGTGCAGGTCTATCCTGAAGGAACACATTTTATGATTCCGTGGTTTGAGAGGCCTATCATTTACGATGTTCGTGCTCGACCCCATCTTGTTGAGAGCACTTCTGGAAGTCGTGACCTTCAAATGGTAAACTTTATTTCTTAAATATTTTCCATTATTAGCAGGTTGGAAAAAGAAAAGAAAAATCAATGCAACTGGTTTATGCTGTGATTATCTCCTGATCTTCCATACTCGTATGAACTACTTCATTGCGTATGAATTATTGCTATACAAAAATAAATTACTTAAGGTTTATTACATTCTTGGAAGTGGATTTATTTTCTTATTATTTTGGTAATTATAGCTGGTAAACATCCTTGCTGAGCAGGTTAAGATAGGTCTTCGAGTCCTCACCCGCCCTGTGCCTGATCAATTGCCTACAGTGTACCGAACCCTTGGTGAGAACTACAATGAGAGAGTCCTTCCTTCTATTATTCATGAAACTTTGAAGGCTGTGGTTGCACAATACAATGCAAGCCAGCTCATCACTCAGAGAGAGGTTAGCAACTATTCCCTTTTTTTTTTTTTGCTTTAATAGGAAATTTCCATTTTATGGTTGTTGTGAGTAGTGTTTGCTTATGAGCACTTCCAACATTTTTTAAGGGTATTTTTATTTAAACCCCATTTTTCTTTTTATAACCCTCATATTCATTAAACTTTGAAAGTTTTTGTAGGGGTGTATAGATAGGAAAATTGGGTGAGAATAAAAACACCATTTTTTAAATATATATTCAGTTGCTATCGATTGCATATTATTAAACAGGAAGTTTTTTTGACCATATGGCTATGTTTTTTAGTCATAAGATAAAGCAATTTATTTAAGATGATTGATGTTCGTTACAGGCTGTGAGTAGGGAAATTCTAAAAATATTAACAGCCAGAGCAGCTTCCTTCAACATTGCGCTGGATGACGTATCAATCACGAGTCTAACTTTTGGGAGGGAGTTTACTGCTGCAATCGAAGCAAAACAAATTGCTGCACAAGAAGCTGAGAGAGCCAAATTTGTTGTGGAAAAAGCAGAGCAGGACAAACGAAGTGCTATTATCAGAGCACAGGTGACATGTTTTTCAGTTTCACACATTCTTAACCCCCCCGCCCCCTTTCTACTTCTCTATATGAGGAGTGAGGAGGATTCAACTTACAGCAGTGTAAACTAAGAAAAATTTCTCACCCTTTAATAACTGTTTGTGTGATGCATAACTCTATAAAATGAGCCGTTGGATTTGACATACTTGCTACATGTAATATGAACGCAGAATATCACATTAATTGGATATTGATAAGTGTAACATCCCGGCCCGGATTTATGGGTTATCCGTGGTCAACTCGGTCCGACCTAAGCATTAGGTGTGAAGTGCAATGAACAACCTATATGATGTTGCTAATCCAGTTTTATTTTATAGAGAATTAAGGTAAAGGTCATGTTCCTTTCTATATTTGAATTTTTAGGACAATGCTTTTCAAGTTTATAAATCTAGTCCCTGTGGTACAATAGCATTTATAAATCTAGTTCCTGTGGTACAATACCTTTATTTTTTTGGTCCGCGCCAGCGGCACTATTTTTCACCATTTTTCATGGTATTTTTAGTACAGGGATTAAATTTATAAAATTATATGGAGTGTCTTATTTTTATACACTTTGAGCACTATGAGGACATTTTCCCAAAGCCCCCTTTATTTTAATTAACGTTTCACTTGCTTAGCATGCGATACCAATATTAAATCAAAGTGAGGGACCCGTGGGGAGCACCCCGGAGTCCAAGCATACAGAGCTACTAACTTAAAATAAAAGAGAGTAGTTACCTGTATAACGCTCTCAAAATACGAAACCGTACTTAACCTGCCGTAACAAAATGAGGGAGTGAGCCGAATGCTCAGTGGGAAATATACAAAATGCAGTATAGAATCGAACGGCAGAAGGAAGACTAACACGTTATGCATACGTGCACATGTAACTACCTTGTACATACATGTACATATACTTAATGCATGAAACAATTTTACTTCCAAAACCCTTTTTGATCCAGATTAATTCACCTTAATCTTTCAAAAGACTTCTTTTCCTCATTTGACATTCATTCCCTTATTTAACACACGCATCGTTGAATATTGAAACACTCCACTTGGTTTGATCGAAAACCATTCCTTTACCGCAATTACCCTTTTTATTTAAACCATTCCACATTAGTATTTTCATTGAAAATCATCATTTCACGCACGCGAATACCGTGTTAGAAAATATTCATTTAGCCTTTGAAAAACCTTTCACAATACACCTTGTGTTAATTAAGGGTTAAACCTCTTAGGTTGCTTGACTACCCATTTACTTGCTTACCTTACCCTTTTTCTCTACCTACGGACATTAATCAATTTTACATTACTTGTCCATTTCACTTTTACCGGAATATTTATTAATTCATTCAAGTTAGGTTGTCTTGACACATTTTCACCACACAACCCATTTCTTGACATGTTCCTTATTCCTTTATCTTTTTCTCGGAATCTTCCAATGACCGCGTACTTTAACGGGCTCCACACCGCTGACGACGCCACCATATGCTCTGGCAGTGGTTTTGGGTCTTTCACTCAAGGACTCCGGGCCCTCCTTAATTATCCCAGTGTCATCCGAGTTCCTTTTAATGTGTTTTAATATTTTACAATGTCCACATTATTCCACTTGTCCTTTTATTCGGCTGAAGCCAAAATTCGGGATTACGCCCCAACTTGTGTTACACTTTGAGAATCATCATTTCATGTCCCTTACACTTTAACCTTGATTTTATTCAAAAAATCATGTTCATTAGGACTATCATGTGTAACACCCTTTCAAACATTTTTATTTCATAAAAATGTTCCACTTTACGTAAATTACCATTTTACCCAAGGTTCTAAAAAACGCGGGGCGTGATTGAGGCGTGGAGGCCAAGCCTTAAGCCTTAGAAGCCTTGGCGGGCCTAGGCGTAAAAAGACGTGAAAAGGCGTTTAGGCCTTCTTAATATATTTTAATATTTTTTAACCATAACAAGGCTATTAAAATACAAAAATTGCACATATCATAAAAATATGTCTGAATATATCCAAATTAAAATACTATTTGATTATTTTGGATGAGATAATGGTCCGGTTTGTAAAGAGATTCTTTAAAAGGCGACATCGTTTCACTAAAGCATTGTTGTTTTTAGAAAAAAGTGCGCCTTAAGGGTTTTACCAAGAATAGGCGTGAAAAGCGTAAGGCGAGGCGTTTCTCCCAAGCCTTAAGCCTAGGCGGGTTTTTTAGAACAGCGATTTTACCTATTTATTTCCAAACTCATCTTTTACTCCATTTTTATAAGTGTTAATTTTTTCAAAAATACTATTAAGTTACTCACACTCACTTCGTAAGTGTTTTTAACATATCAACACCTTTTTAACCTTCTAGTATCATTCTTCTCAAGTTGGAATCCTCTTTATTCCATTATTTTCCTTTCCAAATTCACAAGTGTTAATCTTCCAAACATTATTAAGTTACACACACCAACTTCCCAATGTTTAACCATTAACATTTATCCAACACCTTTATTAACCATATTTCCAAATCAGAGATTTCTTTACTTTCTTTATTCAAGAAATCTAATTTCCAAATCAGACATTTCTTTACTTTTTTTATTCAAGAAATCTAATTTCACTTAAAGACTACTTTTATAAGAAAATATCATTTCCTTTTTATCAATACATGTAATCTTACAATCGTATATTCATCACGCCCTTAGCCCCCTTTTCACACACTTTGAAGATTAGAATTTCTTCTTTTCTTATTTCTTGTTTAAATCCAACAAAACCTCCTTTAAACTTGTTTACATAATTATTATCAAAATACTACAAGTTTATATGCAAGAGAAGATGGATTTTAAATCCTAAAATCCTATTAAATGGGTTAATCATACATTTTATTCTATAAATTCATAATACTTTGCAAAATTGCATTTTCAATACCCGAAGGACATTTTATTCTTTCAAACTCAACAAATGTTCATTTTTCATCAAATCTTCATTTTTACAAGAAACTTTATTTCACCAAATAATTTAGCAAACCAACATTATTTTTTGACATTTTATTTCATAAAATATTCACCATTAGATTTCTAGAAAATACAATATTTTTATTAAAATATCAATTTTTATATTTCAAAACTTTGAAATATTAACTCATTCTTTATTTCCAACAAAATAACATTTTTCAACATTTTTATTTCATAAAAATATTTAATATTAATCTATTAGGAACCATCATTTATTTATGTGCTTTCTACTTGAGCAATCTAACAATAAGACTACTAATAATGCAAATAGAGTCTTAAATACTAAGAATAGATTTCCCACCTCTAAAGACTCCAAATGGTGGTAAAAATTTGGTGTAGGAGGAGCAACCCCCACCTTCAAAGGTGGCCTCAAGGGGTTTCCAAATGCATCCACCATTTATGCTCCATATGTGCTCCATTTAAGCTTCCAAGCAAAACCCCCTTCAAACTCTTTTTCAACTCCATGAAAGCTTCCATCTCCATCTTCAAGAATCCCCAACAAAGCTCCACAAATTCGTAGCTTCACTCAACAATGGTGAAAATGGGTGTTGTAGGCTTGGATAGGGTGGGATACTACAAGAATATGGTAGTTTATGGTGATGAAATGGTGGAGAGGAGCCAACAATGGTGAAAGACTACTCCACCCTCTCTCTCCCTCTTCCATCTTCTTCTCTCTTCAAATGACCCAAATGAGCCCTCCAAACCCTTATAAAACCCTCAAAAGCCTAAAATTCTCGTTTTGCCCAATCTGGGCTCGCCAGCTCATCAAATCAAGGTTCAAGTACACAAGGGCAATCTGATTAACACAATTTCAAAATGCGTCGTTCGAATGACATTGAGCCTCGTTCGAACGACAAAGGCATCTCGTACGACCCATGGCTTCAAACGACCCTTGAAAGTCATACAGTGGGCTCTCGTTTGAAGCTCGCTCTAATTCCTGCTTCGAACGAGATCCATATCTCGTTCAAGCGATCCCACTCTCGTTCTAACCCTCCATTCTTATTCTTTTCTCCAAATTCCAGTTTTTACCCGCAATTCTCAACAATTATCATCAAATCCTACTTTAGCACAATTTGTACAGAATTTAAATGAAACATTAGGGCGGGGGTATTACAATAAGAACTTGATCGGTATACTCACATTTTTCTAGATTTCATTAACTATATAATTATAGTTTAAATCATACATTTACGATGAGACACCTCTTGATCTCTGAATAGTTTGACCTTTCACATGCACATTCAATTTCAAATGATTGTTAAATCTAGATCTAACAGTTGGTCACATAAAAATTATTGAAGGATATAAGTATTTTTTTAGTTTACACCGGTGTAAGTTGAACCCTTCTCTCTCTCTCTCTCTCTCTCTCTCTCTCTCTCTAAATATATATATATATATATATATATATATATATATATATATATATATATATATATATATACCCTCTCTCTCTATTATTCCTCTAATTATTTATTTGAAATTTTGATCATCAGGGTGAGGCCAAGAGTGCTCAGCTGATTGGTGAAGCTATTGCCAACAATCAGTCATTCATTACACTAAGAAAAATTGAAGCTGCTAGGGATATCGCCCAAACAATGTCCAATTCCGCTAACCGTGTGTACTTGAGCTCAGATGACCTTTTGCTGAACCTTCAAGGGATAGTCCTACAGAACAAGAAATGAAACATATTTATGGGCCCCAGCTCATCCTTGCTGATGCAATTTTCTATACATGTAGGAAAAACCTTGTTAGCATAAAAAGCGTTTGATGCGCCGCATTAGCTTTATACTAGATTGAAGAATGGTGCACACTAATATTGGTTTCATCTTCTTATTAGATTCAACAGTATTTTCAACTCTCTTTTGTGGTGGGTGAATTCGGTTTTCATTTTCTGTACATTTGAGCCATGGCTGAGATATTTTTAGTGGAAGATATTTTGGTATGATTTGGCAGTCTTTCTGCTTCCTTTGGGAAAGAGGAAGTTAGTGTGTATCCTTTTGACTAAAACTTTAGCATTCATATAAGAGCTGTGGATAGTTGATTGCCCTGTGATGGATCCAAATTCGTAAGTTGTGCAACTCAAGACGCAATTGAGACAATTTTGAACATAATGTTTGGTATAGAATGTAAACCTTCTGAAGTCTGCTTTACAGAAAATAATAAACTAAGGCAGATAGGCAAACTCTGTTGAAGTTGTTCTCTGACCTTTTCACTTTCTAGTGACGGGTTGCCCACTGAACAAAGGAAAGACACCCAATTTACACTTCGGGCAGTTTGGCATTCCAATTTCAAGGTTTGGAATTGAAATTGAAATTGAAAGGCCAGTTTCAATTTTCGTGGAATTAAAATTGCCTTTCAATTTCATTTAATGGATGGAATTGGATTGTAGTGGACCCTTATTCATTAGATAATCTCATTTTCTGTGAGGAAACGGTAACTAAGAGAATAAATGGCTGCATAGTCTACAAAACGCACAAGACAGGACTTAAAAGACTTGTGAAGGTGATATCATCTTAGGTGTTTAATCGTTCTTGTACAGCTAACCACAGGATGGATTTAAATCAAGGATTAGTGGGGCCCAAGTTTGAATAAGTCCATTCTTAAGCTTGTGTTGTAAAAACCTTGTATTTTGAGGCTGTAGGGAAAGCTCCTCGATTAGGTAGCGCTACCAGCAAATCCAAATTTGCAAGATTAGGTTTCTTGCTACAACAGTAAGAGTAGTAGTATGAGATAGGGCTTTCAATGGATCGAATTTTATCCAAATTCGATCCATTTAAGCGGATATGGATCATGCCTAAAATCTGATTACTCGATTACTTGTTTATTAAATGGAGCGGATTTGGATTCATATACTCCGATCCGTTAATAATCTGATCCGATTAATATTTTTAATATATATATATATATATATATATATATATATATATATATATATATATATATATATATATATATATATATATATATATATAATATTTTTAATTAGTATATATTGTATTTAATAATATTATAAATATATATTTTAAATATTTATTATAATAGTTCTTTATTTCATTATCTTTTTTTTAATGCAAAATAAATTTATGAAATAAGAGTTGAAAATAAAAATGTTGCAAATCAAGTTTAACATAAACGGATAATTGGATAATCGGATAGGATCTGAATCCGTTTAACATAAACGGATATGGATTTGGATTTGCCTGATCCAATCTGAATAATAAACGGATCGGATCCGAATCCGTTTAACATAAACGAATATGAATTTGGATTTGCCTGATCCGGTCCGAATCCGATCCGGCTTAGTGTGAGACACCATTTATTGACACATATTGCTGACACCATGATATGATGCGTCTTTACTGCACTGACTGGTGATTAATTACTCATAATTAATATAATTTGAAAATACACCAGGCTGATAAAATGGTGTCCTCATAGACCAGTAAGCCACTTGCCCAACATTTCAAGTATTCGGAGGAGAGCTACATAATTGTATGTGTCCTAAAAATTCAAAACTATCACAGACCAAGCTGGTTCTCATCTGAGATAAGTCATTTCCTTAAAAAAAAATGGTTGTTAAGGGCACGTCAAAAAACATTTCTTCATTCTATTGCATCACAACTCATTAAAGTATGGGGAATATACCAAATAGTCATTGAATATTTTTTAATAAACGTTTAATTATTTTACTCCAAAAAGTCCTTCACCATATCGCTGGCGCGAACCTTTAAAAGCAAGAGAATATTATTTAATTGGGCGTTTGAGGGACTTTTTGATACAAAATAAAAGGTCTGGACTAAATGTGTATTAAAAAAATGTTTGAAGGACTTTTTGGTATTTGACCCTTTATTTTCAAAGTTAAAAGAAACGAAATTATTCTCCTTTCTTGCTCATTACCATATTTCTTCTTCTTCTTCTTCTTCTTCTTCTTCTTCTTCTTCTTCTTCCTTCCAATCTCCACCGCACCCCCATTGCCTTCCCCTCTCCACCACAATTCACCACCGCACCTTCCTCATTGCCTTCTACGCACTTCTCTCTCTCTCTCTCTCTCTCTCTCCATCATATTTGTTTCAGATTAATCGCATGTATAACATATAATGAAATATATATGGACAATATACACAAACACATACTCAAAATTGAAATCTTTGTTTATTCAAAAAATTGTTCACAAGCCTTGAACAACTGTATATCCACCACCTCATCCCTTAAAATGATCACCAAACTTGTCAATCCATTAGTACGAAAAACATAAAATTTAGATATGTGAAAATTGTCATACTCGACGAATGGTGAAAGTGGTAACTAATCTCACAAAAATATCCCTAACATATACTTAAGGCCACCTCATTGAGCGTGATGAATACTTTCAGAGAAAAGTCATCGATAATGTATTTAATATCCTGCTCATTCATGGCATCGACTGGCCGCCACCAAGACTACGCCAGTCGCTACTAAATAAATTATCATTCTTAGCATGTACATATATGAGACATAAAATTTTCTCCACAATAAATAACAATTTTATTCAATAATATAAAACCATCCATGCAAAATAAAACCCATCACATGCCATCTCCAAAATTTATAATCCAACTCTAATTTATTAAAACTCCAAATGAAATAATCCAATAAAAGTGAATAACTGAATCCATAAACAACTTTGGAACCAAAAGGCCCAATAAAACCCATGATGAATTCTCATAATATAAAACGACTAAGTAAAGTAAACTTATACTCTAATAATGCAAATAAATAAATGAAACTCTAGCTGCACCTCCAAAACGATCTCCAATAAATCCTATGTAGCTACTCCAACACTACACCTGAAATATTAGTCAACGCAATGGGCCAGAGCCCACTACATGGATGCCAGTTACTCCTCTCAAATAAGGTCCTTGAAGCCAGATAATAACATTATATATAATAACCACAACAGTAGATTATTTTAAATTAAATGAGATATATTAATATGCGAGCAAAGTAAAACGCTATCTACTAAGTATACCCAAATACTAGCCTAACCATTTAATTTTTTTCCAACAGCTACCCATTTAGATTAATTCAATTAATCAAGTTATTATTTTACCAATTCAATTAATATCATTCGCGGGACTCCCGCCTAAGATTTTACACCACATAAGTCGTGGGACTCTCGCTTATTGTTCTACACCACAACCATTCCCCTCACTATGGCCAGTCGACCCGTTTTACTGTCAGCTCTGCACAAACTCATGAGATTCCACGCACGTCACGTCACTATAAGCCCGTCAGTGCATTCAACTGTCATCCCACACATACTTGTGATGCCAACACACACCCACGACGCTATAGACAGTCGACCTGTTTAACTGTTAGCCCTGCACATACTCGTGCCGCAAATTCATTTTAATACCCGTTTATTATCTTAAACATTAATTCACAATTTCTCAAGTTTCTCATTATTATCTCAAATTAGCCCCACCATTTTTATCGACATAAAAGCCTCAACACATCCTTAGTCCCATACCTAAAGGTCTTCGACACCTAAGTATTTTCTAGTCTATCGTCTAGGAAGAAAACCTACAGACAAACACCACTTAGTCTCACCCCTAGGCTCACTAAACCAAGGAACAACGTAAATATCAACGCCACCCTGAAATACTTATCCGTAAATATTCTAGACTATCTAGTTCCATATCTAGAAAGTAATCACCATGTAAAGGCCCACCCACTAGTCCCATACCTAGTAAGAATCCTAAGTAAGGTGGAAGCAACGACTACCCATTTACCCTGTCGTCCCCACGGTATCGAACATAACAATTTAAATCACTAAGTGACACACAATATAATTTTAACAATTCTAACTATTTATTTCAACATTATTATTCCTTCAATTATTTCCATTCAATTTATCACAAATAGATACACAATTCAATTACATAAATATTTTCAAATTCCAATTACATGCAAAGTTCCATAATTATATCATGAATAATTGATCAAAGTGATAGTAAAAAAAATGGCTCCTATAGAGAGAAGCTCCTTATTCTCTCTAATTTTCTCTACATCTCCCTAATACGCTATTCTTTCTTTTGCCATGAATTCAAGTCCTGTTCTTAGTTTGGACTTTGATCCCAAACCATTTTCCGATAACATCAATCTTCCTTCTTTTCAAGTTCAAGATGATCATCCTAAAAAACCAACCTTTGCTGATATTCTTGCCATCAAGAAAGACCCTCCCAAATCCCTTATTTCCCTCTTCCCATTGACTGACCTATACATGTGTGGATATGTCATGGCCGTCAACTCACTGATGAGATTTACCAAGAAGTCATTAAAGAATGTAGCTCTACTAGCCTCATTGGTAGACTCATTCTTGCCAAAGGTGATGGTGATATCCCGCCTAATTAATTACCGGGTGATCAGTCCTTAATTAATTAATTTCAGAATATCAAGTTGGTTCAGATAATGCATCAGTGTCGAGAACTCAAATTTTATTTTAATAAAACTAACCACCTAGTATTTAAAAAGGGTGATGTCCAAATTTTATCTTGTCATTAATTACTATTAAAAGAATACCAACAAATACCATGCATCACAGTAAAATAAGTAAAGTCTGACTGAAGTAAAGTAAATGGATGGAGTAAACATCTCCAAATACAATCCCATACAATAAATCCAAATAAAGAAATCAAATCTATGAGCTGAGTCTTCTACTAGCAATAATCCTGCAGCTCCCACAGCAGCTACAACACGACAACTGAATAGAGTCTCCTAAAGTTGGTGTCCCTGTGGCTGGGCACCTAAAATAATGGAACAATAGAAAGATATACAGGAGAACAGGTCAGAGCCCGAGTTGAAAACAGTTTAAAATAGCAAGTGCTTAAATTGATTCAATTAGCACGATTATTCTTCAAGTTAACTTAGCGTACTCACTTGAGATACTCACCTCTCGATCTAGTGTGCACGTCTAAAGAACCTAACTACCCATACTAGTCATAATACCCGGATTGACTACTAAGTGCATAATATTATGCTTGAAAGTCTCCCTAAATAACTCAAAATCGGCGTACTTATAATTTCGATATAGATTTAGGATTACTTAAGTTTATTCTCGTATTCTTCTAAATGCCCAACTGATAATACCATAAGTGTACATTTAAAAATAGCGTCATCAACATAAGACACCAAACATGATTCCAGTGTACACACATTATTCTTTTTATGTATACAGATTAACTTATATAAATATAGCAATATTGCACCCTTGGTTGAGAAACCCTTAGTGCTACGCATACTCGGCTATCTAGTCCCTTTGCAACGCTCACGCATATAGGACAACAGGTTCAATATCTCGAGAACCAATAAAAAAATAAACACCTATTGGAGGCGTACCTAGGTTCCATGCTCTAGTGGTACGACTCTAAATGCCCCGAAGGCACACAAGATCCGGTCGTCCACAACGCGTTAACCTCCGTTCGATAGCCAGTAGCTAGGTATGTCACACACATAATATTTTAATCAATAAGCATACGCACAACTTATATAAATTCATTAGCTTTCCCACACTCTAGTGTTTGTAGCACGTATATTATATCTCTTATTATAATCCGTACTTTATTCGTGTATACTCTACCTTGTATTTTCGCACCCCCTTAATTCTATGGATTTTATACCTTCCGAGGGTCGACATATTCTACGCTCATTATTAATTATCAATATATGTCACTCGATGATCATTCTAGTTTAACACTCATTAAAATAAGCCTACGGGAAGTTCAAAACAAAATCGGACTTAAAAAGACCATTCTGGAATCTCGTTTGAAGGCCCAGAAATCTCGTTCGAATGAGGGTCATTCGAACGAAGGTATTTCGAACGAACCACCTAACTCGTTAGAAGGTCTACTGGAATCTCGTTAGAAGTCTCGTTCGAATGAGGTCGTTCGAACGACCTGGGCTGGACTTCTAACGAAATTTTCGAAGTCGCCCAGTTCATCTCCAAAGTTCGTTTTTCCAGATTTTCTCCACTCAAATCTCAACCTAAATCCATTCCAACCCAAATTTAAGGTTTCTAAAATACTCTTAGTCACCCTAGAACACTTCTTAGCATAGTTTTGGGGTCAAATCCTTCTAATCATCATGTAATTTCAATAAATTCCCAAATTTTTACCATAAACCATATTAACATAAACTCAGAATTATTTGTCTATAAAAACTCCATTCTTATTTCATGATTAACGTCTAATTCATCAAATTTCGCAATCCTATTAAGGGGAAAATACTCTACATGTAAACCCCCATCAAATTTCTAAATTTTCTACACGGTTTCATCATAGGCAAACCCCATTTTGGTATTAGTTGTTCTAAAACTTCAACATATGTTAACAAGAGTAATAATTGCTAAGAGAAGAGCAAGATAATCACTTGCCTTAAAATGAACTTCTGATTCGCGGGCTGAAAGTGGTATAGGAATGATCCTCCTGACACGATCTACGCGCTGGTGTACTTTTGTTGTGAAAGGTTGAGTTCTTGGCTTAGGGCTCTAATGGAGTCTCCTTCTTCTTCCTTAGTTCTCTCTCTCTTTTCCTCTCTTTTCACGTAGGTTGAAACTGACAACTACTAACCCCAAATTCCTTTTAATTAAACCTAATTTTCGTTCATATAATTGCCCAAAAATTCCAAAAGACCAACATACCCCTCCGGGGTGTCGTTTTGGGCTAAAAAGTCTCGGACTCTAATTTAAATACCCGAGTAGTGTTTTATGACTATTTCGATCCTTCCGGACACTCTGGCGTACTCAAAATAGTCATCCGAGTTATACAAAAATAGTTTACCTTTTAAACCCCCACATACATACTAGTGGCGCGACTCATACGCGTACCAAATATTTATAATGTAACTGCCGTGCATCTCATTCCCGGCCATACTATTATTTCAATAATTACTAACTCTCATCCCGCTAGTGATCATTATCATAAAATCGGATTAATTACAATTTAAATTTTCTCTCTTTAATTTAATTAATCCCCATTTTCCATAAAAATTATTATACGTAAAAGTACGGGGTATTACAGTGGCAAGCCATGGAAGTTAAATGATTTAAAAATACATCTTACAAGTGTTTGGCAGCTTCAAAATACCTGGGTTCCCACTCACATAGGTAAAGGCTTTTACAATCTTTATTTTTCTTGGTCTCTTGATATGAATAAAGTTTGGTCTTTTCGTAGTTCTAAGCTTTCATTTGGGCTATTTAAGGTCTCTCAATGGGTTCATGATTTTTAACCAGACAAATATGTCGCTTCTGTATGGATTCGTTTCATGGGTCTTAGTCTTGAATATTGGGATCCACGTCTTCTTTTACAAATTGCAAGAGGTGTAGGCATTCCATTACGGATTGACAAAGCAACTTTGGACAGGTCTTATGGTAACTTTGCCAGGGTTCTTGTTGAAGTAGACATGAACAACCTTCCTCTTGAAAAAATTCTTGTTGAAAGAGGTGAAGGTAGCTTTTTTGTGAACCTGGTATATGAATCTCTACCTTCATTTTTCACTTACTGCAGAACCGTGGGACACTCAGTGCATCAGTGTAGAAATATCCAAAAAATTATATCCAAACCTTTGCTGGCCAAAAACCAACAAAAGCCTTCAACTAATATCATACCTGCTACCATAAATGAATTTCATAAGGAGTCAAATCAATTTGCCTTGAAAGAAAATAAAATTATTGTCCCAAGTATGGTTCCTGTCGAAAATGAAACCAGAAAGTCTCCTAAAGTGGTTCCCATGTCAAATCAGGAGCCTTTTAATTCTTCCCCACCTAGATGACGAGATTATTAGTGTTCCTATCACCGCTGGCCCAATGTTTGATCAGAAAACTACAATATAGAATTACAGGACCTTTGTACGGCACTGTCACCAAATCGCATGAGGTTTTTTAAAAAAAAAATGGTGTCAGCTCCGGTGACGGATTCCCTACTTAGATGGCCGAAGTTCCAAATCAAAATCATGATTTTCAAACCTATAAAAAAGAATATGGGATAATCCCATATATTCCGGAATTGCATACCGACATTTCTACTCCAAAAGAAAAAAGTGGTTTCAATCAATTGCTGACTCCTAAAACTCTTCATAAATATTTGGAGGAAATCCCAAAAGACGTAGAAGGAACTAACTCAATCTTGGAAGATTTAAATGTGCACAATTTTGACTCATCAATTAAAGAAACGAAAAATAAAAAGGTCCTTGAATCTGGTGACGTCCCATCTTTGAAGAATTTTCAAATTGACTCAACCATGTCTTCTAAAGGCACTACCTTGAATCCTGTCCATGTTCTATGCGTGCTCGAGGAAGCCATAATATTATTAAATTTAAAGGTAGGGGTAATAACAAACATTTGCAACACTGGAACGATAATTCCGATGATGATTTTTCCTCGTATGGATCCTAGTGTGAGGGATTGAATAAAGGGGATGATAAGCACACAAAAACTCTTATCCCTAGTGACCTCACTTTGATGCATTCGATTGGAGTTCAGGTACATGACAGTCGGGGTCTCGATATTTTTGTCAAAATTCCAAAGACTTTTAATTCACAACGCAAGACAGGGGGACCTTCATTATCCCTATCTAAAACATCGACTGTGAACGCTTCGCAGAAATGCAATGGCTTAAGTCATGAAGAGATGAGTGCAATAAAAAAGCTTGCACTCGAAGGACAAAAAAGCCATGCTAAAGGAAAAATCGGCTCTTAAATTTTTTTTAAGAGCATATTTTTCTCGTTCTAGATTTCGCAAATTTTAGTTTTTTTATTTTGATTTTCATTAGCGCATGTAAGAGCCACTAGGAGAGGCTATTTCTCCTAAGCTTATTAATAAATTTTTGTTCAATATATATATATATATCATGATAATACCTTACTTTACAAGTTACCTATTTAGACAAGGTGTACATGGTTTAAACAATTTATAACATTCCTACGTGACCTTTACATGCAAACTATAACACCCCGTATTTTCATGCATTTAATGTTTAATTAATTCGGGGATTCAAAATTACTTGTGTGTCGTAATTTTAATTGAATTAATTATGGCAAGTTATATTTAAATATTAATCGGGAAGTGAATGGTTAATATTTAGGGAAACTTAATTACTAAGTGAATAGTAATAATGTATTTACGTCATTTCGAGTATTAATGACGGGACATGTACTTATTTCGGCAGGGAGTCGGTGTAGACTAATTTGGGTGTGAAATAAGGATTTTTTTAATTTAATTAGGATGCCAATTTTGAGTATACGGTTGAGTCCGAATGGACCGAGATAGTCGGAAAAGTGTAACCGGGGGTAGTAAACGGGTCACGGGACATTTTTAGGCATAGCCGGGCCCACACGGGGGCATTTGGGTCACTTGGGCTTGGCCCATTAGGAAAAAATGGGATTAAGGTTAATTAAACAATTAAAAGTAACAAGGGAACGACTGAATTTTTTTTATAGGAGACTTAGAGGGTTAGGAAACCCTAACAGTAGCCAAAGGCAAATTTGGGGATCACAGGAGAGCCAAAAAGAGTCATCTTCAACCTTGGGCACTCACGATTCCAAATTCAGACTCTACGAACCCTAAGGCAAGTGGTCAACTTGCTGTAGCATTTAAAGTGTATTTCAATTCATATTCATGTGATGTGGATAATCAAAGAAATTCGTTTTGGGATTTATAGGGATATAAACATGGGTTTTTATAGATTATGAATCTGATTTCTAAATTGAGTAGAAATGCATATTTAATCTAAGTTGTGTGTTTGTAATCTGGTAAGTTGTGTAAAACCGTAGGAATTAGAAATGAATTGGTGATATGGAATTGATGGTTAAATGGGTTAAAGACTGAATTGAATTTTAAATCCAAACTCGTGAAAACAGTAGAGAAAAGGAATTAAGTGATGTTTATGGACTTTAGGAAGGTTTTTATAAGGTTTCTGATGTCTATTGCCGATGAGAAGGTTTAATTTTTTTGTGTAAAAGAAGCTAGGGTTTGGAGGTGGGCGTCCATGGCTGAAACAACCAACTCGGGGAAGACGAGGACCCGATCGATCGAAGGTGGACCATCAATCGATCGATGGTCCGGAAATTTTGACAGTTCGCCCAGTTTTTAATGTATAGGGAAAATAAATAAAAATCCTTCCATGCCTTAATTGTTGAGTAATTAATACATGGGTTTAAATCTAATTAATTGTGAATCAAGATTACTTAGGATTTGAGGGCGGCTTGGTGTGACATCATAATTAAAATTTATTGGGATTTGGACGAAATTAGGTGTGACACACTAAGGTTAAATTTTGGAAAGTTTGTTTCGAAATGGTTAAATATGGATGTATTAAACAAATCCGGGGATAACGGTTGAGAGATACCAAAATGGAAATTTTATTTAGGTGAAGACTAAATAATTTAGAGTCGGGTGATATTATTTCGGGCCACGAGAGTAAGTCCGAATATATTGGTTGGGGCAATACCAAAAGAAATTAGTGTGCAAATTAATTCATAATTAGAGTTGGGCCATAAACTCAAAAATATAATGAAATGGGCTTGTGTCACGGACTTAGTGCACGGTGTAGCCGGGATATTATATATATATATATATATATATATATATACGGTGTGTGATAGTATATATATGGTGTGTGCATTAATATCAGTGGATAGATATTATTATTATTATATGCTCTAGTGCTATAGGGGGAGGTTGCGCGTAGTGGATGAATCCCCTAGCTTGAGGAGTAGGGAAAGTATAATCCCAGGTCATAGCATCCGATATATGGGGGAGGGACATCTCACTTTCAGGGAAGGAATATGACCGCCTCCAATATTTATGTATTAACCAAGTTAGTGAGCGGTTCTGACTTGGGCGTAACTAGGCTATATGATCATACCTAGTGGGATAACACTAGAGGATTTATACCTGGTGAGACTTTACTCGAGGGAAATACTATCATTAAATGTTATATCAGTATGTTTGTGAATACTGTAATATGATTGAGTATATAATTAGGTAAATAATTATATATGGGAAAATTAATACAAAGCATGAGTTGTATTATATGTATAACAGATGTGAAAATTATATGAAATCAAAAAGGAAAATGATTTAATTAAGTTGATGATGATAATAACTTAAAAATCAAAACGAAGGCATACTTGGTTAGAGTAGGGTGGGTGCAAGGGGCTTTATAATTTATCTAGTCATAAGATGAAGAATTAGGTGAATTTAATTAAGGCATTAGTAGTGCACATTCGAGGAGGGGTGAGGATGTCCTCAAGGGAGTACGGCACTAACTAAAATATGGAGAGCATGCATATTTATTCATTACTGCAAGTTAATCATTTGCTAAATGTTTTTCAAATGTTTTTGGGTACTAACCCTTGCTATAATTTTTTTTTTAAAAACCTTTTAGGTGTCCAGCCACAGGGATGCCAGGCTTGACTCTATTTCAGGAATCCGTTGCTGCAGCATATGTGGATGTTGCGGGAGTTTTGATAGACGCCTCACTCTTTCATTCTAGTATAGAGACTTCTATCAGTTATTTCGAGCATGTCGCTCACAGTTCATTTAGTTTTTGTCAGACTTGTTGAGATTGATTACTTGTCTTTATTTTATCTTTGTTGGAGTTTGGGCCGATGGTTTATTCGGTTAGATAATAACTTGTGAATAGTTATTTTAGTTAATTGTGATTATTGTGTTATTTTAATTTCCGCATGAGTTTCATTTAAGTTAATGAAAGATAAGACTTGGCACCAGTCTAATTTTCTCACTTAGATGGTTAGTAATTAAAAAGGCGACAATGATGCTAAGAATGATCGAACTGAGAAACCTATTCTAACTTAATTTAGGACTGATCACCCGGGGTTAATTAGGCGGGGTGTCACACAAACGTCATATAATCTACCGGAAACCCCATCTCTACACTAAACATACAACGATTTTGAGTCTTAAATCATATTAAAGTTTTGCATAAAAACAATTTCAAATAATCTATCACTTTTCTTAATTAACATATATACTTTATTTTAGAAAGACATGAGTATTAATGTAGGGCATGATCAAGACGTATAATACTAAGAGAAAGAAATAGAGATAACCATGCCTGAGATTAGTTGAAGAAATCTGAACGGATGAACGTGTTCCTTGCAAAGAGATGACAAAAATCCTCAATTGAACTTACTTGAAAAAATCTCGTCTTGGCCTTCAAACTTGGACTGAAATCTTGGTTTAAATGGGGTTAGGGTTTGGAGGTAGAAGATGATGAAAATATAGAGGTTTATTACTCTTAGGGTTTTTAAGAATGAGTGTTTAAAGTCCTAAACCAGGATTATTAATATATAAAGAGTTGGCAGAATTTGAGTTAAAAACAAACTCTTGAGAAACTAGCGAATTGTCGCCCTGACTGAAACTGAATCGATTCGGCTATAAGGCAAAATTGATTCACCCATGGATTGCTGTTAAGGACGCCCTAAAATAATTATGTGTTAATAATATCCCGTTTTCTCCCTCGATTTCAAATCCGATTAAAATCCTACTTTTCAAAAATAAAAACCCACATATTTAATTACGAAAAGTAAATAAATTCCAAAAAAAATATTTTTTAGAATTCTGAATTAATTTCAATAATTACTGATTTAAATTTACGGGGTGTTACAATGTACACACACAATAAATGGGAAAACTCTATATACTTGGGGACTTGTCCCTAATATAGTCATTTAACACAAGCTGACCAAACTGTGCGGACCATTTGCATGGACCACATTTTAAAAAGACTAAGAAAATAAATTATTCTAACCAAACTTGGTTGAAATGATCTTCATATTTAGGATACTAATTGCAAAAAAATTCCAATATAATGAAATCCGAAAGGAGGTGAGATGATCATAAAAAAATTTAACAGTCACAAATGCACATATTTATCAATTTTGCATTTCACACACTTCCAACAAGATTTTTTTTGATTATTTTTTTAGTTGATGATCTCCTCTTTATTGAGACCATTCCCATTAATTTTGGTTAAAAATTCTATCTTTTAATATTTTGAAACATTGATTCTTATGGGTAGTCCGCACACGACACCATCGCGCGTGCACACGCATGTGTGCTTATACATATATTGCAATTTGAGTATGTTTTCACATACATTGTTAGTCTATATTTTGTTCTAAACTTGATGTGTTTGAAACAAACATGTTTCTTGCGTGTATTCATTTTGACAGTATACATACTTTGTCATAACTTGGGTTTCTTGAAAGTGTGTGTGTTGAGAGATAAAGATAGAGTTAGAGATACAGATAGAGCTAAATGTAGAGCTAAGGATAAATAGATAGATAGAGAGAGATTGCCATGCCATGAGAAGAAGAGAGCTGTTACACTCGTTCCCTTGAGTTTGTTGTTAGTTATATCTAAGGTGTATGCAAATGTCTTAACTTAGTGTCTTGAGATAGTTGTTAGTTATAATAAATTAGAGGATGACAACTAGGTTACCGATTGTAATTGAAATTGGTTATTGAGTTAGTTAGCCAAGGTAGTATATATAGTAGGGTTTCATTCATTTGTAAATCATCGAATGTATAACTATTTGTTGAAACAATTTTGTTATCTCTTTACTATATATTATCTTTGTTTTTCTCTCATTAACTTACTTGGTTATCTATTGCTATTCTGATAAGAATTATTATAGATATTACGATCCTCAATCATGGAGGAAGGGAATTGAGAACAACAATTTGAATTTTTTTTGATGGTTAAATAATGGAAATGGAGGCATTAATCAATGGAATCACTGGGAAGTTAGACAAAATTGTGGAAGATGTGAAATCTATAAGAGAAGGTTTTATAATTGCTCATTTTAGTTTTTATTTGACCTATCACGTTACAAACCACTGCACCTTCTTGAATACTTCCACATATTCAAAGATAAGAAGTTGATGACAATTTGCAAGATAAAAGATCTTTCATCTCAACAACATTCAGAAGAGTTATGTAATAGTTTGGTAAAAGTCTTTATTTATCTAGTGGAATTTTAACAAGAGTTTTCTTTTAAAAGGTTTTTCAAAATGTTTAAAATGAATATTAAAAGTTTTTTGAAAATTTTGATGACTCGTTAGAACGAGATTCATAGGTCGTTCGAATGAGTTACAACAAAGTCATTAGAACGAGATCCATCGTTCGAACGAAATCTGGGACGACGCCTTTTGGTGAGTCTCGGAATTTCGTTTGAAGTTTCATTGGATGTCGTTCAAATGAAATTGGGTACATCATTAGAATGAGTTTCCCACATTAGAATGAGATGTCTTTGATCAAGCACTGTAATGTTGTTCGAAGTTACGTTGGAAACCTGATTGAACGAAAAAGGGTACGTCATTTGAACGAGCGCGCGAGTTTTTATATTTTAATTAAATTTGATCCAAATCTCTTTTTCAACCAACTTCCCTATAAATAAAGACGCGGGATTAGAGTTTTAAAGATTTATTTGTAACCCCTTTCCAAGCCATTTTAGAGTTCTTTTTCTGATCAAACTCTGTCGTTTTTCAAATAAACCCCTTAGAAATTTAGAGATCACTTTATCAAATAAAAAAGAACACAATCCATGTTCAAGAACCCTTGTAGAGTTCATCTCTATTGCTGATTTATGGAGTCGAGGCTGTACTACTGAAGAAGAAGGATGATCGGTGGATCCCGACGAAAGGCTGAATCCTATGGATGGTGCTGGGCTGTGCCATTAGTATAGAAGACGTTAAGAACTATGCGTTACACTTAGTGAGATAAGTAGTCTGTAAGTTATCTAGTATCTGTCAAATCTTGTACAGTGATAAAATAGAGGTTTTTCTCGAAAGAGATTCTTCTTTACTTCTTCTCATTTTTGCTTGTTTGGTTTGGCTTATTTAATTTGGACTTCATTTTTGAATGCATACTAAATTAATTCAAGATAAAATTTTCTAAAATTTGAATTTGTGCAAGTTTGGCCTATGATACGAATCAATCCATAGAATTCGCATTCTCAAATTGGTATCAGAGCTGGTTACACTAAGTTTTTGAGCGATCCTTTAAAATTTAGATTCGATAGATAATTTGTATAATAGGCTACCTACTTTTGATAGGTCTAATTATGCATCCTGAAAAGCTAGGATGAGATCTGCTTTAAAATCTATTGATTAAAGAGTCTGGCTTGTTTGTGAAAAAGCGTGGACACCACCCACTTGACCAATGGCAATGTTGGAAGTCTTAAACCCGTCTCTGCGTGGACAGAAGATGATTTTAAATGGAGTAATTTAAATAATGCGGTACAAGTGACATTTTGGGAGCTGCTACCCCTGATGAGTTTCGCCACATCATGACGTGCACTATGTCTAAGGAAGCTTGGGATACCCTCCAACTCACTCACGAGGGGACCAATGATGTGAAAACTTCTAAGCTTCAAAATCTCACCACAAAATTTGAGACTATTACCTTACTTGAGTCTAAGTTGTTGGATGAATTTTATGCACGATTGTCTGATATCATTAACTCTAGTTTTAATTTAGGTGAGAAAATTTCTGAGACCCGTGTAGTTAAAAAGATTTTGAGATCATTCTTGACCCGTTTTATTCCTAAAGTTACTATACTTAATTCTTTGGGGATATTAGATTTTCTTAGGTTAGAAGAATTCGTAGAAGACCTTCAAAATTTACAAAATCGATATGTTTCCCAAAACTAAAAAGAAAAAGTAAATAAAGATTTCTTTGAAAGCTCAAAAGAAGAAAGAAAACTTTGAGTCAGAATTTTATGTTGAGCTTGATGATCTTGCCATATTTGCAAAAAAAAATCTCAAATTTAACAAAGAGAATTCTTCCAAAGAAAAGATTTTTGAGAAAAATTGAAATAGGAATGAGGGTAAGAATGTTTGTGAGAAAGATGATGTGAGATTCTATGAATGTGAAGGAAAAGGACACAAGGCACATGAGTGTCCCACTAAGCTGAAGAGACATGGAAAAAAAGTTTCACATAAGGCCACTCTTAGTGATAGTGATGTCGAGTCGGTGGAATCTGGGGATAAATCATCACATGAACTGTGTCTTTCATTCATGGCCAATTTCATGAGTAATTATAGTTTGTACCACACCGATGATGAAATTTCTAAATGTGAAAGCCTCGACGATGTTTCGAATTTATCTAGAGAGAGTGAGAATGAGGAAGAGAATTTGAGTAAGGGAGAAAGTGGACTCCAAAAAGCCTTTCATGAAATTTACACTGAGACTTGAAAAATAAAAAAGCTTAATAAACATTTGCCTCTCATAGTGTGTGATTTAGAGAAGGAGGTGAAAGTTTTGAAAGAGTGTGAGGCGTCGGTGAGCCAATTCGAGAAGTTGAAAGTTTATTTGTTTGAGAAGTTGATTGTTGTAGGTAGGGATAAGATCGATTTGACCAACATCGTGGTTAGTCTTAGGAGCTATCTTCAAGTTTCGTTAGAGACCTATGAGAAACTTGAAGCCCATTTATTCCAACTCAAGATTGATCTCGAACATGACCGAGAGGTCAATGTCACTTTAGAGGACATCTAAGAAGTTTGGAAAAATGCTCCTCGATCTTGCGTTAGGTAATAATGAGAGGCAAGGAATAGTTTATGATGGTGCATCCACTTCCCACGTCGTACCGGATCGGCCCTCGTCCTAACCCACCTAGGAGACAAAAGTACTAAGGAGAGCTTGTCCTAGACGTTTTGAGTAAGGTGGAACCAAGACCGTGTATGTTTGTTCCCATTACAAGCAAAGGGGTCACCTTAGAGAGTTTTATTTTAAGCTAAAGAGAGTTTGTCATATACGTTTTCCCCGGTATTCACCCACTCGAGTTCCTACACATGTTCCGGCATGCACTCCCACACATGTTGCTCCACATGCTCCCACACATCACCATAGATATTTTAAGAGTTTTCGAAAGAAAGTAGAGTATTTATTCAAGACTTCGCAATGTTTGATGGAGGAATTCCATAGGATGTCTTATCATTTTGAAAACTCCTCCGGTCCTAATGAGTGAGGTCAAGACTTATTTCTAGAATAGGATGATTATCATATTTATATGATATATCCCTATTGCTAGATTATATTATCATTTTATTCATATGTTTTTCCTTTTGATATATTTAAAAAATTTAATTTTTTTAAATTTTTTTAAAAACTCCAAAAAGATTTTTGGGTTTTAAGAAAAAGTTTGGAAAATTGAAAAGGATTTTATTTATGATAAAATCTTGAGAAAGAAAAAAATATTTTTGTATTTTCGGTTTTTCACTGTATATGGATAAACATTTAATATATTCGGATCACCCCTACATTTCATCCCTTCACATGTCTTTTTTTTATAGAGATTCGAGATATGATTTTGTTTCGTTACTGCGCTCAATAATGTGTGGATAATATTTCGTTGATCATTGATGATTACTTTCTAAATGTTAGACTCTTTGTCACCTTTATTGCACACGTGCACAAACTTTTTGAAGATTATATTTGCTTATCATGTGTCGAATACGATGTTTTCATCTCAATTTTGCTTAATAATGAACCAAATGTAAAAAGAAATAAGTTATGCTTGTAAAGACCATTACCCGAATTTCATTTTTAGGAAAATATTGATATATCTTAAGCAATGGAAATGGTCTACAAAAGAGCATAATTCTCTTTGGGTTTAAAGTAAACATTTGAAAAAAAGAGCCTAAAAAGATTAACGACACACAAAAATACAAGTGCCAATGCCATTTATTTTATATTCATTGATTCTTCACTACATATGAGCATTACGATTTCTTCAAAAATATTTGAGAGTGGATTCTTATATATGTAAGATTTTGAGGGAGTTATATAGTAGAAGAGCAATGTGTTTGTAAAACAAACTCTCTTGAAAAGCATTAGATAGTTTGGCGTTATTGTTTTAAGAACCATTTAAATTCATGGCATATTGCATAGGGCGAGGCAATTTCATTTAAGTTCAACATTTTACACCTAAGGTAGAAATTTAGTTCTTTCTTTAGAAGTATCTCATGACTTTGTGCACTTATGTTATAAATGTTTATGTTGATTTGCCTATGGAAAATGTTCACACAATTACATTTAGTTTTCACGATTTGGATATTTTAGTGTTATTCCATGGTGACGATGTGTTTTTGTACCTATATTTATTTTTTATACTTTATACTTGAAAATTTAAAAAAAAATTCAAAAAGGCATAATGTGTTATTAATTACCTTTTAGATTATCATTACATGTGCTTATTGATTATCTTTGTAATGATATATGTGCTTCTTCATGTGATGCTTATTAGTCACGTTTAGAAGGACAAAAAGGGGAAAAACAAATTGAGGGAGAATATATTTATTTTTATTTAAAACTCGTACGCATCACGATATTTCTTTTTGTCTCATGTGTATAGGTCATTCCGCCTTCATGATGACTTCATAGACCACACAAAATTAAGACCTTTTAATTGAAGACTTATACATTTATACATTTTCATATCTTGATTTGGGAGGGCATTAGTTGTATTAGTATTAGGTGTCAATTTGGCTTAGGTTTGTGCTTTGTACCAGAATAGCCAAAGGGGGAGATTTGTAAGAAAAAGTTTTAGAATTGCTCATTTTAGTTTTCATTTGGCTTAGCCCGTTACACACCACTGTACCTTCATGACTACTTCCACGTATTCGAAGATAAGAAGTTGATGACAATTTCCAAGATTGAAGATCATTCATCTCAACAACATTCAGAAGTGATGTGAGGTAGTTTAGTAAAAGTCTTTACTTATCCTGGGGATTTTTGATAACTTGGACTTTTGTATGATTTTGTCGTTGTTGAAGCCAAGTCAATCAAAACCTTCAAATACCTACAAAAATATAATATAGAGTGTAGAGGTAAGTAAGGGTGTCAATCCTAATCTAAGGATGAAACACGTGAGAGAAGAAAGATGAAATTCATTTTTTAGTTATTTTCTTTTTAGACTTTTTGCATTTTCTATTTTTTTAGTTTTTTTAATATTAAAACAATTTGTGAGAAGTGGTGAAATAACTAAACTAATGACTGAAAATGAAGAACAAAATCAAACATTAAAATAAGAGATAAAGTGAGGTAAATAAATGTGTGAACAATCAAGGAATGGGACTACACCACAAATTCTAGTTATTCTAATTAATTAATTTACTCATTTGAAATCTCCCAAGTTAGTATTGAAATTACAAGTCAACTCTCGTCACAAATGTAATTTTAATACCAAACTTTTAGAAATTTAAATTCAACCCCCACAACTCTAAAAATTAGATCTATACTCCTTTTAATAAACCACCCACTAGGATCGATTCATTAAAATTCATATAAATCTTAGAAAACAAAATTTAGACTACAAATTCAAGGAATAATACCACACTTGAGAAACTCCTATCTCTAGTTCGATTCTAAAATGAGTATTATATCTCGAATTTTGATTTTCTCTCAAAAATTGTTTATTCTCTCTCAAGGCGTAAATTAAAAAGTGAAGGATCAAAATTAAAATTCAAAGAGAATTTGAAATAAACATACTAATTAATTAAAATAACATAAAACAGGGGTTCATCCTACCCCTTAAAAGGGTTTTTTTGCCTAACATAATATGAAACATGATAATCAAATGAGCAAACGCAATAAAATAAAAATGGAGAAGATAATAATCAAACCAAACCTATTTGAGCAGAATTGAGCTCCAATCCTTGAATTCTAAGCACACACCCTTCAATTGAGTGATCAAACAATATTATAGATGAAAAATTCACACTCAACTTGAATCTTACTACAATTTATTTCCCTCAATTTAAATCTAAAAAGAAGAAAATAAAAAAACTAATTCTAATCTAAAATTTATTTCTACCTTAAAAATATCTCTAATTTTTCTCTCTATAACTAACTCTCTACTCTTTCTAGCTTATCCCTTTGTCAAATGGGTCTTCTTATACGAGATGCAAGTGGCTAAGGGGAAAATTTGGAAGAATTAGTCTGTATGAGGTTTGGTGAATGTGAATAAGGGTAAGGTGGGTAATGCACACATGTGTATGTGGGTTGTGATGTGAGGAGGGTAATTTTGGTAAAATGGGTAAAAGGCATTTAGAATATGTGAGAGGGTTTATGGGTAATGGGGCTTGGTAGCTATAGGAAATCGTGTGAGAATGTTATGGCTTTTTATGGGTTAAAATGGGTTTGAGTAGAAGTGGGCAGAATCGGGTATGGAGTTGTTTGGTTCGGGTTGAGCAGCTATGAGGATTCACCAGTTTTGGGTTTGGGCAATGGAGGTCGGGGATGGGAGATGGTTGGCTGGAGTTGACAGCTCCGGTTTGGTTGCCGGAGTGGGAGATATGGGTTCCGACAAGGGCTGTATTTCGTGTTCAATGAAATCGGGTCGAGTTGGGTTGGGAGATGGCGGGTTTCGGCGGTGGTTGAGTATGGTGGAATTGGGTTGACATCAGGGGTCGAAATTTGGTTCGGTACAATAGGTATAAAGAGATATTGAGGTGATGATGGTTATGGGGGATGATGTTTAATGGGGATGCTAATGGAGGATAGGAGAAAGGAGAGAGAACATGGGTTGTTTTGGTGGGGAAGGTAGGTTGGTGATTAGGCACATATTCTTCATATTTATCCCCTTAATTTCGGTATTTTTATGATCCCGTGCATTGTAAATAGCTTGGATTTATCTCGTATTTATGCTACTAACCTCTTTTGGCAAGCATTTCGTGTTTTGTATATTTCTTATGTGTTTTACAGGTATTTCATGCAAATTAGTGGGAAAGAGAACGCAAAACATTGAAAGAAACCAAGAAATGGGGAGTTGAAGGGCATTTTCATAATTTTACATATATATTCCGGTGGTATGGAAAGCTATATAGTTGAAGATATCTAAATTATAATAACATTGGAAAAATTGGCACCCCAATCCGAACTACGGTGAAGAAGTTATGCCCATTTAAAGTTGGAGACAGAAAGTCAAAAGTTGAAATTAATTCTGGAAGCTGAAGAGTTTCAACTCTTGAAATTTCTTGTATAATTCCTTTTTATTAGTTTTAAAACGTGGAGAGGCATGGGAAGAGTCATTTTTTAGATGTATAAAAGGGCCAACCTGTAATACCCCGTACTTTTGGCTATATTTATTATTGGGATTGATTAATTAAATGTGAATTATTTGGAAATTAATCCGGGTAAAATACTAGCGAGTTGTGAGTTGGTATTTGACTATATTGAGTATATATGATGTTATATGAATATTGAATTATGAAATTTATCGTGAGATTGATATACGGCAATTTGGTCATTTTATTGGGACGCGTGTGACAGTCGCGTCAGGATATAATTATTTTATTTATAAAAGTGAATTTAAATTTTATAAACCGTATGGTCGTTTTGAGTGCGCCAACGTGTCCGGAAGGGTCGAGATAGTCAGAAAACACTAGCCGGGGGTGTAGTTTGGGTTCCGGGGTATTTTTAGGCCATACCGGCAATATAAAGGGTATTTTGGTAATTTCGTATTTTTAGGAATTAAAAATGACGAAAATTAGAGAAGTAAATCTGATTGGGAATAGACCCACTAAACCCACTAACCAACCCTTAATGACCCAATAAGCTACGGAGGTTATCATTTAAGTTTCCAACTTTCCCAAAGAAAACCCTAGCCACCATAGCCACCTTTGGAGAAGAAAGCTTAGAGAGGGAGAGAAGGAGAAGGAATTCTGCAGAAAACCTTTACAAAATCAACACCAAATTCAGAGACAATCGAGGCAAGTGGTTTAATATCATTTAATTTCAGAGAATGCTCTTTCCATGTATAGGAATTTAATAAAACTGATTGTTCTTGGTGTAATATGAAAACCCATGTATTTTGGAACTTAGAACTTGAAATCTTGAGGAGAATTGCATGTAGAATGATAGGTAGATGATTATACTGAGAATATTAGTGATTGGGTGAAATTAAAACGGATTTTTATTGGGTTAATTCATGAATTAAAATTTTAGGGTTTGTGTTCTTGAATAATTGGGGGAAAGTGATGAGACTTGGGATTTAATGATGTTTATGATGTATAAATTCCTTAAAAGAGATTAGTATATGACCTTAGCATGTTTTAGGATGATTAGAGAACTTAAAACATTGTTGGGCCGAAGTTTAGAGGAGATTTGAGGAGTAAAAATTGATGAAAATCGTAACTAAGGAATTCTGGGCCGAAACTGGTCCCTCGTTAGAAGACCTTCCCAGGTCGTTCGGACGAGCTCGTTCGAACGAGCTTCTAACGAGTTGACCAGTCGCTTATAACGAGGGGAGACTTCGTTCGATACCTTCGTTCGAACGAACTGTATTTCGTTCGATACATTCGTTCGAACGAGATGTCGTTAGAAGGTACAGTTCGTTCGAACGAACTGGAATCTCGTTCGAACAGCCTCGTTCGAACGAGACTTCTAACGAGCTGGCAGTTTAGGCCTTTTTGGCCTGTTTTGATTTTGGGAGTCCCGTGATCTTGTTCGAGGAGATAGATAACCTTCCTTTGATGATGTATTGATAGGTTTGGGACGTTTATATTATTTTGAGGAGTAAATTATATATGAGCGATTTAAATTAAAGGGATAGTTGGGTTGAGACGTGAGTGTCTACTACGACGTGAGAATAAATTATGGTGCGTATGATTATAAACCGGAATCGTATAAGGTGTGTAAATTATATATTGGTACTATAATGAGAATAGTACTACGATTAAACTACGGGATTACTAAGACGTGTGTTTACTTAGTATTGGTATATGAATTGTGTGTATGACATACCTACCATACTTGCTATCACGGGAGGTTTGCGTTCGCTTAGGGCCCTCTAATCCTTGTGTTGCCCGGATTTAGACTGGTTACCTTGATGAACATAGGTCATAGAAAGACTTATTGGGATATTAATAAGTCCGCTGATAGTGGGAGCGTAGGTATGTGCATGACCCATGTGATGTGACTGTGTTCGCCTCCATTATTTGTGATGTTGTTATCTGTGAACTATTCCTGAGAGATTCGGAATATGTAATGCTTATGTACGTGATGTACCGGGATGGATAGCAGAGTATGTGTGCACCGCAGCTTAGTTCTCGGGGTACTTGTATTGTATATTTATGATGTGAATAATATACACTTAATTAATGGGAACCTTCATGTTAATGTTGTGAATATAATTACGGTATTGTTTCGAGAAACATAACGGGTTAGCTGATAGTGAAATATAATGCATATTGAGAATCTGAGTTTACGTTAAGCCCCTATTTAATTACGAGCGTTATAATGTTAATAGAACTGAGTAATAAGGGTAGGACCTATGACAGTCTAGCTAGATATGATGTCACTTAGCTAGTGGTTTGTGTCGTTGTAGATGGGTACTTACGTTAGGAGTGCACAGTTAGACGAGAGGTGAGAATATCATGTGAGTGCACGTCCTAACATGTACTTTGCATTTGATGTTTTAAATGTTTTTAAAGCACTTGCAGGTTTTTAAAATATCTCCACATTCGGGCTCTGACCCGTTTGCTTTCAAATCTATTTTTTCTTGTAAAACCATTTTAGGTGCCCAGCCACAAGGACACCATGCATAGGATACTCATTCAGGTGACGAGCTGTAGCTGTTTGTGGAAGCTGCAGGGATTTGCTTTTAGACGCTTCTATCATTTGGATTCCTGATTCAGTATTTATCAGTTGTAGGGCATGTTGCCCATTTCTTTTAGAGGCATCTTTCCATTTCAGTTTTCAGACTTTGTCATGTATTATTTTAGTATTCGGTTTACTTATTTCAGTTGTGGGATTGTAGTGAGGAGTTTTTCCTCCAGACTTTATTTACATTATGTGATGGTTACTCTATTTACTTCTTTATGGTGAATGGTGTTATTATTCTTCATTACACTTGTTGCATGTTAATCAGACTTTAAATAAAATTTGGCACTTACTTTTTAAATACTAGGTGGTTAGGAATAATAAAAATGTTTTCGACAGTGATGCTATTAACTGAGCCAACTTGGCATTTTGAATTAATTTAATAAAGGAGTAGCTACCCGGTATTTAATTAGTCAGGGTGTCACAGGTGGTATCAGAGCATCAGGTTCTAGTGTCCTTTAGGATCTGTACGGCTATTATGTTTTCGCTAAGTTTCTTTGATATAGAGCCCTATATTTTAGGACTGTTGTACTCTTTTGTGTATGCTTAGTTCTTCAGCTATTCTAAGTTTATAAACAGCAAACTTATAAACTTTGTTCTTATTTCAGATGCCTCCACGACGTGCACTACGAGTTCCCAGGGATGCAACGCCCGAACCCCAGCCCGCTCCAGTTCAGGGCATGATGAACGCCGCTGAGGTTGCAGCTATAGTAGCCCAAGAGGTAAATGCCGCAATTGCCGTTGTTCAGCAGGCACCACCTCAGGCGCCGGTTGCCGCGCCAGTACAGGCAAATGCATTCCCGTCTGCTTGGGAACGTGTACGTGACGCTTTTCAGAAAGCGCATCCGCCAGAGTTTGCAGGTAGCTCAGATGTGGTAGTCTCGAGCTAGTGGAGGAAGGATATGCAGAGGCACTTAAGGATGTATGAGTGCACGGACGTCCAGAAGTAGGTGCTAGCTACTTTCAAGCTAGTTGGATCTGCACTGCAGTGGTGGGAGTCTATTACCACCGTAGAGGAGAGGGATACTCTCACTATTCAGGACTTTTGGGTGCGGTTTGACCGCAAGTATTTTCCGTCCGCAGTTCATACAGAAATGAGGAGGAAATTGATGAGTCTGAGGCAGGAGGGTAAGACTGTGGCCGAGTATGAGGCCGAGTTCACGAATCTGTTGAATATCGTTCCAGATGAGATACCAACAGATAAGAAGAAGATTGAGAAATTCACCGACGGGTTGACATGGAGGATCCGTCAGCATCTGTTAGGGAACCTTTCGTTGGCCACGTATTCTGATGTGGTTAACGCTGCTTTGTTACACTGCCAGGACCACCTCTTTCATATGGCTGAGGGCAAGAGGTCGGGAGAGTCTAGCCATCAGGGCAGGACTGGAGGACATGGTGCCGGTGGGGAACAATCTGTTCAGGGGCAGAGACAGGGTGAGCAGGGTACCCAGCAGGGGGATCAGAAGAGGTTCTGATCAGGGAACTATAGACAGGGACAGGGAGGTTTCCGTCAGGGCCATCAGGGTCCAAACGGCCATCAGGGGCAGAATGGGCAGCAGTTTCACCAGGGCCAGCAGGGCCAAGGGAGGAACGGTAACGGCCACCAGGGCCGGGGACCGCAGGGGCAGAGAGGAGGGAACTTCCCAGGGAAGTGTTTTGTTTGTGGCAAGACTGGCCATAAGCGACAGGATTTTCCTGATAGGGGCAGGGCCCCACAGCAGCAGCAGCAGGGTGCTCGCCAGGAGCCACAAAGGCCTATGTTTCCCGCCGCTCTCCCCGCACCGCCACAGATGGCAGCATTGCCACCCATTCCAGCAGTCCCAGTTCAGCAGGGGCAGCTACAGTATGGACGCGTTTATAACGTTCACCAGGCTGCAGTTCCACAGGCACCGCCCGCGATTGAGGGTACGTTTCCTATCCATGGCACTATGGGTCGGGTACTATTTGATACGGGGGCTACACATTGTTTTATAGCTACACACTTCGCGAAAGCTTTAGGATTGTTAGCTACGGCAGAGAGCACAATAACGTGTGTCGACTCACCATTGGGGAGTGGGTCACTTATTTTCTTTATATGCCGGGGAGTGGGGGTAGAGATTGGTGGTTTGGTATTACCTGTGGACATGTTGGTATTAGATATGCATGTTCACGATGTGATTATCGGTATGGATTGGCTCGTAGCTTATAGGGCCATGATTGATTGCTTCAGCGGGAGCATTCTTTTTACCATTCCGGGGCAAGAGATGTTTGTAGTGGTGATGCCTCGCCCAGAGGGAGGATCGATCGCTCATCTGTATTACATTGAGGAGGATACCTCTAAGGAGGTAGTGATTCCTTTAGATTCTATCCCAGTAGTCAGGGAGTATTCAGATGTGTTTCAGGAGATACCAGGCCTACCCCCAGTCGAGAGATAGATTTTGTTATAGACCTATTGCCAGATAGGAGGCCTATAGCACGCGCACCATACCGTATGGCTCCGGCAGAGATGCGAGAGCTACGAGATCAGATAGAGCAGCTGTTAGGTCAGGGCTTTATTCGCAGGAGTACCTCACCTTGGGGCGCTCCAGTTTTGTTTGTGAAGAAGAGGGACGGTTCACTGAGATTGTGTGTGGACTACCAAGAGTTGAATAAGGTCACGATACGGAATAAGTATCCGTTGCCTCGAATCGATGACCTATTTGACCAGTTGAGGGGAGCTTCTTTCTTCTCGAAGATTGATTTGAGATCGGGATACCATCAGTTGCGTATCAGGGAGGAGGATGTCTCGAAGACTGCATTCTTGTCGAGATATGGTTCTTACGAGTTTCGGGTTATGCCTTTCGGTTTGACCAACGCTCCAGCAGTGTTTATGGACTTGATGAACAGAGTGTTCAGGGATTTCCTAGACCAGTTTGTCATTGTCTTCATTGATGATATTCTGGTTTAGTCCCAGACAGAGGAGGATCACGCCGAGCATTTGAGGCAGGTTTTGCAGACACTTCGTCAGAACGAGTTGTATGCAAAATATGAGAAATGCGGGTATTGGCTGAAGGAGGTCCAGTTTTTGGGACACATTATTTTCGACCGGGGAATATCTGTTGATCCGGGGAAGGTATCCGCGGTGAGGGAGTGGGGACATCCCACGACATCGACTGAGATTCGTAGTTTCTTGGGCCTAGCAGGATACTACAGGAGGTTTATTCGGGATTTCTCGAAGATAGCAGGTCCTTTGACACATCTGACTCGTAAGGGTGTGCCATTCATCTGGAGTGATGCCTGTCAATTGTCATTTGATGAGTTAAAGGACAAATTGACCTCAGCACCTGTGTTAGCATTGCCGAGACCGGGAGTTGAGTATTTGGTTTACACCGATGCGTCTTTGCAAGGACTTGGAGGTGTATTGCAGCAGGAGAGACAGGCCATAGCTTATGCTTCCCGTAAGCTTAAGACTTATGAGAAGAATTACCCCACGCATGATTTGGAGTTGGCAGCAGTGGTATTTTCCCTACGAATTTGGAGGCACTATCTTTTGGGGGAGAAGCTCCAACTGTTCACGGACCACAAGTCCCTACAATACCTGTTCACACAGAAAGAGTTGAATATGCGGCAGCGTAGGTGGCTTGATTTTGTGAAAGACTACCAGTTCAATATCCAGTATCACCCAGGTAAGGCTAACGTGGTAGCAGACGCGTTGAGTCGTAGGCCAGCAGATGAGGTGGCAGAGGTGTGGAAGGCAAAGTGGAAGGAATTGGGACACCAGGATGCAGTGGCCCGATCTTTCATGTCTGTGATGACGGTTACACCGCAGATTGTCACGAAGGTAGTACGGGCACAGGCTAATGACTCGTTCTGTCAGTAGCAGATAATTTGATTACTAGCAGAGGGAGTCGAGTCCTATACCGTCAGCTCAGACGGTGGATTACACTTCAATGGGAGATTGGTAGTTCCAGAAGGGGAGAGATTGCGACACGAGGTGATGGTAGAGTCGCACGGCTCACGGTTCGCGGTACATCCCAGAGGGACAAAATGTACCAAGACATGAGACGCCAGTATTGGTGGAGCGGTATGAAGAGAGATATCGCTGAGTTTGTTTCGAAATGCGCCACTTGTCAGCTTGTTAAAGTGGATCATCAAAGACCGGCAGGACTGCTACAGCCGTTGGAGGTCCCGATGTGGATGTGGGAGAGCATATCCATGGACTTTATCACGGGGTTACCTACGTTGCAGAGGGGTCACGACTCCGTTTGGGTAATTATGGACAGGTTGTCCAAAGTCGTTCACTTTTTACCCGTAAGGACTGATTACACTACGGGACAGTATGCCCAGCTCTTCATTTCAGAGGTTGTGAGACTTCACGGTGTGCCCCTAAATATCGTGTCTGACAGAGACACGATATTTGTTTCGAGGTTTTGGGAGAGCTTCCAGGAGGCCATGGGCACGGAATTGCAGTTGAGTACGACTTATCATCCGCAGACCGATGGGCAGACCGAGCGCATAAATCAGATGTTGGAGGACATGCTGCGCATGTGCATTATTGACTTTGGGGGTGGATGGGAGCAGTACCTTCCACTGGTGGAGTTTGCTTACAACAACTCCTATCAGTTCACTATTAGCATGGCTCCGTTTGAGGCACTGTACGGTAGGCCTTGTCGTTCCCCAGCATGTTGGTTAGAGGTGGGGGACAACAAACTACTTGGGCCGGAAGTGATTCAGGATACTTCTGCAAGGATTGAGTTGATTTGGAGTCGCATTCGGGTAGCTCAAGACAGGCAGAAGAGTTATGCCGATGCGAAGAGATTTTTCAGGGAGTTCCAAGTGGGGGACCAGGTTTTGCTCAGAGTATCTCCTATGAAAGGGATTATGCGATTCGGGAAGAAGGGGAAATTGGCACCAAGGTATGTGGGGCCGTTTCCTATTATTGAGCGGATCGGACCGGTTGCGTATAGACTTGGGTTACCGGAGCATTTGCATCGGATTCACGATGTGTTCCATATTTCCTCGCTGAGGAAATACCTTAGAGATAATTTGGCTCATTCTCACATTGCTGTGGAGGACATCGATCTCCAGCCGGATAGCTCCTACGAGGAGGGGCCGATTGCTATTTTGGACCGAAGCGAGAGGAAACTGCGGTCAAAGATAGTCCCGTTAGTGCGTGTTTAGTGGCAACATCACAATGTCGAGGAGTCCACATGGGAGCGCGAGGATGAGATGCGCGAACGTTATCCAGAGTTATTTTTAGCAGGCACTTTCTAGTTTCGAATTTCGGGACGAAATTCAGTTATTAGGGGGGAAGTATGTAATACCCCGTACTTTTGGCTATATTTATTATTGGGATTGATTAATTAAATGTGAATTATTTGGAAATTAATCCGGGTAAAATACTAGCGAGTTGTGAGTTGGTATTTGACTATATTGAGTATATATGATGTTATATGAATATTGAATTATGAAATTTATCGTGAGATTGATATACGGCAATTTGGTCATTTTATTGGGACGCGTGTGACAGTCGCGTCAGGATATAATTATTTTATTTATAAAAGTGAATTTAAATTTTATAAACCGTATGGTCGTTTTGAGTGCGCCAATGTGTCCGGAAGGGTCGAGATAGTCAGAAAACACTAGCCGGGGGTGTAGTTTGGGTTCCGGGGTATTTTTAGGCCATACCGGCAATATAAAGGGTATTTTGGTAATTTCGTATTTTTAGGAATTAAAAATGACGAAAATTAGAGAAGTAAATCTGATTGGGAATAGACCCACTAAACCCACTAACCAACCCTTAATGACCCAATAAGCTACGGAGGTTATCATTTAGGCTTCCAACTTTCCCAAAGAAAACCCTAGCCACCATAGCCACCTTTGGAGAAGAAAGCTTAGAGAGGGAGAGAAGGAGAAGGAATTCTGCAGAAAACCTTTACAAAATCAACACCAAATTCAGAGACAATCGAGGCAAGTGGTTTAATATCATTTAATTTCAGAGAATGCTCTTTCCATGTATAGGAATTTAATAAAATTGATTTGTTCTTGGTGTAATATGAAAACCCATGTATTTTGGAACTTAGAACTTGAAATCTTGAGTAGAATTGCATGTAGAATGATAGGTAGATGATTATACTGAGAATATTAATGATTGGGTGAAATTAAAACGGATTTTTATTGGGTTAATTCATGAATTAAAATTTTAGGGTTTGTGTTCTTGAATAATTGGGGGAAAGTGATGAGACTTGTGATTTAATGATGTTTAGGATGTATAAATTCCTTAAAAGAGGTTAGTATATGACCTTAGCATGTTTTAGGATGATTAGAGAACTTAAAGCATTGTTGGGACGAAGTTTAGAGGAGATTTGAGGAGTAAAAATTGATGAAAATCGTAACTAAGGAATTCTGGGCCGAAACTGGTCCCTCGTTAGAAGACCTTCCCAGGTCGTTCGAACGAGCTCGTTCGAACGAGCTTCTAATGAGTTGACCAGTCGCTTCTAACGAGGGGAGACTTCGTTCGATACCTTCATTCGAACGAACTGTATTTCTTTCGATACATTCGTTCGAACGAGATGTCGTTAGAAGGTACAGTTCGTTCGAACGAACTGGAATCTCGTTCGAACAGCCTCGTTCGAACGAGACTTCTAACGAGCTGTCAGTTTAGGCCTTTTTGGCCTGTTTTGATTTTGGGAGTCCCGTGATCTTGTTCGAGGAGATATATAACCTTCCTTTGATGATGTATTGATAGGTTTGGGACGTTTGTGTTATTTTGAGGAGTAAATTATATATGAGCGATTTAAATTAAAGGGATAGTTGGGTTGAGACGTGAGTGTCTACTACGACGTGAGAATAAATTATGGCGCGTATGATTATAAACCGGAATCGTATAAGGTGTGTAAATTATATATTGGTACTAGAATGAGAATAGTACTACGATTAAACTACGGGATTACTAAGACGTGTGTTTACTTAGTATTGGTATATGAATTGTGTCTATGACATACCTACCATACTTGCTATCACAGGAGGTTTGCATTCGCTTAGGGCCCTCTAATCCTTGTGTTGCCCGGATTTAGACTGGTTACCTTGATGAACATAGGTCATAGAAAGACTTATTGGGATATTAATAAGTCCGCTGATCGTGGGAGCGTAGGTATGTGCATGACCCATGTGATGTGACTGTGTTCGCCTCCATTATTTGTGATGTTGTTATCTGTGAACTATTCCTGAGAGATTCGGAATATGTAATCCTTATGTACGTGATGTACCGGGATGGATAGCAGAGTATGTGTGCACCGCAGCTTAGTTCTCGGGGTACTTGTATTGTATATTTATGATGTGAATAATATACGCTTAATTAATGGGAACCTTCATGTTAATGTTGTGAATATAATTAGGGTATTGTTTCGAGAGACATAACGGGTTAGCTGATAGTGAAATATAATGCATATTGAGAATCTGAGTTTACGTTAAACCTCTATTTAATTACGAGCGTTATAATGTTAATAGAACCGAGTAATAAGGGTAGGACCTATGACAGTCTAGCTAGATATGATGTCACTTAGCTAGTGGTTTGTGTCGTTGTAGATGGGTACTTACATTAGGAGTGCACAGTTAGACGAGAGGTGAGAATATCATGTGAGTGCACGTCCTAAAATGTACTTTGCATTTGATGTTTTAAATGTTTTTAAAGCACTTGCAGGTTTTTAAAATATCTCCACATTCGGGCTCTGACCCGTTTTCTTTCAAATCTATTTTTTCTTGTAAAACCATTTTAGGTGCCCAGCCACAAGGACACCATGCATAGGATACTCATTCAGGTGACGAGCTGTAGCTGTTTGTGGAAGCTGCAGGGATTTGCTTTTAGACGCTTCTATCATTTGGATTCCTGATTCAGTATTTATCAGTTGTAGGGCATGTTGCCCATTTCTTTTAGAGACATCTTTCCATTTCAGTTTTCAGACTTTGTCATGTATTGTTTTAGTATTCGGTTTACTTATTTCAGTTGTGGGATTGTAGTGAGGAGTTTTTCCTCCAGACTTTATTTACATTATGTGATGGTTACTCTATTTACTTCTTTATGGTGAATGGTGTTATTATTCTTCATTACACTTGTTGCATGTTAATCAGACTTTAAATAAAATTTGGCACTTACTTTTTAAATACTAGGTGGTTAGTAATAATAAAAATGTTTTCGACAGTGATGCTATTAACTGAGCCAACTTGGCATTTTGAATTAATTTAATAAAGGAGTAGCTACCCGGTATTTAATTAGTCGGGGTGTCACACAACCCTAGTAGGAAAAAGGAAGTTTGTTACTTCACGTTGTAGGAGGCTTGTAGTTAGTTTTTAAAGGATTCTTGTACCCTAGTTTTGAAGTTTGGCTACTATTCAAGATTCAAGGTTCTATTCAAGATTCATCATTGATCCATTGCAAGTAATTTTAATTTATTGTTTTTACTGCTTTCATAGTTAGTTTAATTAATTGTTGCTTTCTAGTATTCCAATCCCAATTCAAGTCATGTTCTCAATTTTCTAGATTTAGTTATGAATTCCTGCACTTTTAGTTTTAAGTTTTCTTTTATTTTAATCATGTTAAGCTAAGTTTTTAAGGGTGGAGATGCATGAACCCAACCCGATGTGGTATGCATAGATATAAAATTTGTCCTCTAAATTAAATAAATGATTAGATCGTGTTGTATAGTTTCACAACCATTGTAGACCTTTTGACCTCGTTTGCCCTAGGTAACCGGGGTGCTCAAGGATGCAACGCGCGTGAACTATTGCAACACTACTTTACTCATTATTTGATTATGTATGATATGGGCTTGAACCTCATATATGTAATACTTTGGAGTACTAAAGACTGGGTCTGATCAATTATCTAATTTATGACTAATTTTGTACTAGCATACACACTAGGGTTTGGGGGAGTGTATTCATAACCCATTTCGTCATTCATATTAATTCCATCTTAGTTAGTAAATTTTGCATGCATAGGTTAATTTAATTGAATTTAGTTTATTCATTGATAAAATCCAAAAATCAATCATATTTTTCTTTTCTTTTCTTTTAACATCAACTTTAGGATTAAACTTCCTTAACTTTGTCGTCACGTTCACATGTCCTAACTCCCCATGGATTCGATACCCAGACTCACCACTATACTCCGCAAGAGTGTAGTTAAAGTTTAGGTTTTTTGTATTGAGGTTGTAAGCCGATAACAACGACTAGCATATTACACGGGCGCTCGGTTTTTCAACTCGATTAGTTGGGTGTGTCTTTGATGTGGTAAGGTGTATGGGCATTAGTGTGAGGGTGTGTGAGTGTGTAGGATAGTGTGGTGTGTGTATATTAGTTTGTGATCCTAAAAATAAAAACTAAGACTCAAAATAAAATCTATAAAAATAAAAAAATTACAAAATAAAACTAAACAATATAAAGTTTAAAAAAAATTAAACCTCTAATCCTAAAAGTAAAATACTTAAAATAAAATAAAACTAATAAACCTAATAAAATGAAATTAAAGACCAAATAAACATAAACTCACACCTAAATACAAAATTAAATAAAAATAGTTGACACAAATAAATTCTAAAAATATATACAAAATTCTAAACTGAATATAAAATAAATCCTAAAAATTAAAAACGACTCAACCAAAAAACTAAAAAATTAATAAAAAAATAAAAATAAAATAAAGGGTGCAAACTAAACACACAAGGCTCGGGATGGTTTGGGCTCAGTTTAAACTAGGTTCGGGTTTAGGGACAGGGTATAGGCGTGGTGAATAGGGTTTAGCTCTTTTTTAACCGCATATGCATTGCATTTTGCCTCGAAATACAACTTTTGAAACTGCAAACGACGTTTGACCTATAAGATAAACATGAACACACATAAGACCCATTTTATCGAGAATTAGCAATTAAAAACTATCTATCTGGGTTTTGTTTAAACGCTTTTGGGTATTTATCACCCCACCCCCAAACAGAACATTGCTAGTCCTCGAGCAAAAATAGATAGAACGAAAGATAAGAAACCAAAAGTGTACCACTTTTGCGGGCACTTGCGATTGAACTTAGCATGGGCAACAAGCCTTTAAACTTATAGGTTGTCCTACAGGTTAAGTTTTGTCTCGTGAGGGTTTGCAGAGAATATACCTACAAAATTCTCTTTTTGCAAATGGCAGTCAATCTCTTATTAGACGTAGAAATCGTACAATCCATCATGAGATATTTATTTCAAAGAATACAAGCTAGAAATGTATAAAAAGTTTAGCTAAGTGAATACTCAAGGCATATCCTTCCTAGAACTCAACATGTGTGTATGTGAATCAGTCAAAACAGGTCGAGTATCATAAGAGTAATTCTTAGATCGCCTTTTCAGAATCATTACTTCAACTTCAAAATCTCACGAATATAGTTCTCTCAAATGAACTCACGAGATTTGGGTAAGTGTATCGCTCTTGTGTGTGAGGAGGTGAGTAAATATAACAAGGTCAAACGTCTAACAGACACATAAGAAAGAACAAACATGTAGAAAGAAAAATGATCTCATGAAAGAATGTTGATCACTATAGTGAGAACGTCGAGTTATTCACCATGTTGACTTTAAATTGCCCGAACACCTAGGGGGAGAATATGGATGTATATGGGTGAGGGGAAATGAAATGAAAAAGATGGCATGAGATGAGGTAGCGTGGTGATATGATGGATGTTTAATGGATGAGTGAGAATAGTGTTCTACACTTGAGGAACTAATGTCTTTATTTTACAAGAACTTTACTGAATGTAAGGACATTTTTCTCATGTCCAACATGTTACATTTATGTATGTCGTACGCCGCTACATTTGGCACGTCACGTCACGATTTCACATGACGGCCTCTATCCGAATTCCGGGAATCAAGCATTCAACATCTCCATTAATGTGTCCCACATCTGCCTCAATGACTTCACGTTCCAAGATTGTAGGGACTTAATGCAAGTGGTACGCAAGGGAAGTCAAAACAGTGAAAAAAGGCACGATAGGAAAGTTCAAGGGCATTTTCGTAATTTCACATCCATAGTTCGGAGGTCTGGTCAACTGGAAAGTTGAAGATCTCGCCGCAACGAAGATACTGGAAGAAACGACACCTCAATCTGAGCTACGATGAAGAAGTTATGACCTTTTGAAGTTGGAGAAAATTCCTTGAAGAATGCTGTTTTTTAACCCCATACCAGAATGGTACAACCAAACCGGTTCGGTGTACCCCAGATGGGGTTCGGTGTACCTGTACGCTGATAAGTTTTTAAGAGTTTTAACAAAGCGGGACTCTTCATATTTTTTCCTATAAATACCAACTTCGGGGGAGTTATTTTGCAAGACTTTAGAAGACGTTTTTGAGAGTCCAAATACATCTAGTCTTCATATTTTTGAGTCCCAAGACTCATGTTTTGATTCACACAATTGCCAAACCTTTGTGAATCTTTTTGGTAACCCAAGAACACATCTTGTGTATTTTTTTAGCCTCTGTGGAGAAGGTATCTCCATACTTTGATCGGTGGATACCGAGCGTAGTCCTTCTACGTGTGGACGAGCCGAAGACGACGAACCGACACCTGGAGGGTACTTTCGCTGTCTCTCGTATCTTTGAAGGTTTTCTGAAGGCACCGTGCAGTATAGTCTTGTGGGCGATTATCAGGATTGTATGTAAGTCAAAGTTCTTGTTAACTTTTCAAAGTGTTATAAAAGGTTTTTACCCGGAAGGGGTTTTTTCCTCAATTGCTCGTCTTTATTTTACCATGCATGGCTTGAATGATTTATCTTGGTTAGATGCATGTGTAGGGGCTGTTTTAATAGACTCTAATTAAATAAGTGTGCCATCTTATTTATTTGCGAATCGAATCGATATCACACGACGTTTTCAAATTGGTATCAGAGCGGGTTGCACTAAGTTATTGTGTTTTGATCCTGATTTTGCAAAAATGGCTTTTGATGGTTTTGATGATCTTCGATGTTAAATTTTTGAAAAATTTAATTGGAAAATTCACACGAACTCTTGTTTTAAATCTTCTGTTGAAAACGAATCTGAGAGGTGTTCGTGTTGTAAGGGTGTTGGTCACACGTTACATGAGTGTACCACAAATTTAAAGAAGAAATTGAATAAATCGATTTCTCATATTTCTACCCTTAGTGATTGTGATTCGAAAGAAGAAGTTTTTTATGCTTCTAGGCGAGGGTTTCCCATCCGTGTGATTAGTGATGATAGTGAAAGTGATGGGAGTGTGGATGAAAGTGAGGAGGAAAGTGTAGATGAGCATGACTTGCAAACTTCTTTCAATGATCTTTATGCTGAAACTTTGAAAAAAAAGAAAGAAAATTTGAAATTGAAAGCTCAGTTGAAAGAGTGTGCCATAAAAAATAATGATTTTTTAGTTGAAGAACTTAGGGCTCATGTGAAAATTTTGAAAGAGAAGCTTGAGTACGTCGAGGGTGAGAGAGATAGTCTTAGAGGGTTGATGGAGACTATGAAAAAGCAGCTTTTAGAGTGTGAGGATTCTAGACGAGTACTTGAATCTAGGATAGGTGAACTTGAGATGAAATTGAAAGATTCAAGTAAGGTGAAATTTGATTTGGAGTCTAGGTCTGAAAAACTTGATAAGATTTTAGGCACAGTCGAGATCAAAACGGACAGGGGTGGGATTGGTCTTGAAAAATATGTTGCACCCATTCCCACACGTGTGAGAGAGCCCCCTAGGATTGTTAAGAAAGAGACACCTAAGGTTGTTAGGAAAGAGCCCCCTAGGAACATCGTGAGAGTGCCTCCTAGGATCATTAGGAGAGACCCACCTAGGCAAATTCGGAGAGAGCAACCGAGAAATTTGAGGAGAGGGCCACCTTTAGGTAACACACACCGCCCGATTTACACTTGCACACATTGCGGTAGGCAAGGTCATATTAGGCGATTCTGTTACAAGCTGTTAAATGAACCTAGGAAGATTAATAGAAGAATAAATTCGATTCCCAAAACCCCCACACTCCGTTACACATCTATTTGGGGTTAGAAAATCGGATTTAAAGGCTTATGGTTTATTTGTCCACGATTCCCGTTTGCTTGCACGTGATTCACCCCATGTGAAATCTTTTGGTTGATTGTGGTTGCATGTTTGTCATACACTAGTTGTGGTTTCATGATATATTTTTACTAGTGTGATGACTTGTACTTTTGTATAAATTCTTGTTTTTGAATTTTTTTTGAAAAAATACAAAAAGATTTTATTTTGATAAAATTTTGAGAAAATCCAAAAAGATTTTTGTATTGCACCGTTTATGGATGAACACTTAGGATGATCGAGTCACAACATCATTCCATTATTTTCATGTGACTATTTGATAGTGTTTTGAGACAATAGGTCAATTCATCCATGTGCTTTATAATGTTTGGAGTCATTAAGATGTAATTAAGTGTTACTTCCTACATGTTTGACTCATGTTTCCTTTATTGCACACATGCACGGATTTGTTTGATTATTGTGCTTGTCTTATCACATGTTGGTTGAATGTTTTCATTTCAATCCTGTCCTTAAAACAAACCAAGCGCGATAATTTTTTATAAGGAAATTGTGCATATAAAAACCGTGTTGTGAGTTTGTGTGCTTTGTTTGAATAACGGGGAGGGGCTGCGAAAGGTAATTATCTATCCTTTGCGCAAAAGCCACCGTTAAAAAGGACCTAAAAAATTGAGGAATTTTATTATCCGAGGTCCAAAGAGGTTAAAAGAGCCCGAAAAAATTGAAAGGCAATAAAAAGACATTCATGCCAAAAAAGGGGCCATTTAGGTTTTTGAACCAATTCTCCAATGTTTGAGAATTTAGATTACCTCTAAAAGAATATATATATGAGGGAGTTTGGTTGGAGAATTAAAACGGATTTGCACGTTTTTGAAATTTTTGAAAATGCGCTATATAGTTTTGGACGTTATTGGTGTGAAAATCATTTGACTTTGATTTGTTGATTTGCATAAAACGATGTCATCTAAATTCAACAAACGTTTACACTTAAGGATACCTTTGATGTTCATTCGTTAGGAGTACACGTATGCATCGTGCACATATGATTGATTGAGTTGATTTACCTATCGAATGTGTTCACACCCATTCATTCCATTTCCATGACTTGGTTGTTTGAGTCTAAATCCATGGTGTGATTTTTGTTTCATATCTGTTCATTTTGGTATCTTATTTTTGTATGAAAAATTTGAAAAAAACAAAAATAGTTTGTGTATTTTTTTGTATACCGTGACACCCCGATTTTGCTTGTTTGATTCATTCTTCTTATTTGTCTATTTGGGGACATCATAAAAAGGGGGAGAAAGAATTATCTTATTCTGGGGGAGTTTGAATTTTGGGGGAGTTTTTGAGATTTGTCTTATGCTTATCATATATTGGTATCTATGTTTATCTCATTTCAAACTCGATACGTCACTTTGGTATTTTGCTTTGTCTCATGTGTGTAGGTACTACATTGATGATCTCTGAATTGCACACCCTGATGAGAAAAGATTTGAGATTCCTTAAGATTTGTAGAACAAACGATGAAGACTATTCATTTGTACCTTTTCCAGTTTTGGGTTCATGGGAGGTTAGATTTGTATAGGCAATTTCATATTTGATAATTCGGATTTTTTATGTATGTACCGGCATAGACATAGGGGGAGATTTGTAAGGACATTTTTCTCATGTCCAACAGGTTACATTTATGTATGTCGTACGCCGCTACATTTGGCACGTCACCTCACGATCTCACATGACGGCCTCTATCCGAATTCCGGGAATCAAGCATTCAACATCTCCATTAATGTGTCCCACATCTGCCTCAATGACTTCACGTTCCAAGATTTTAGGGACTTAATGCAAGTGGTACGCAAGGGAAGTCAAAACAGTGAAAAAAGGCACGATAGGAAAGTTCAAGGGCATTTTCGTAATTTCACATCCATAGTTTGGAGGTCTGGTCAACTGGAAAGTTGAAGAGCTCGCCGTAACGAAGATACTGGAAGAAACGGCACCTCAATCTGAGCTACGATGAAGAAGTTATGACCTTTTGAAGTTGGAGAAAATTCCTTGAAGAATGCTTTTTTTTAACCCCATACCAGAATGGCACAACCAAACCGGTTCAGTGTACCCCAGATGGGGTTCGGTGTACCTGTACGCTGATAAGTTTTTAAGAGTTTTAACAAAGCGGGACTCTTCATATTTTTTCCTATAAATACCAACTTCGGGGGAGTTGTTTTGCAAGACTTTAGAAGACGTTTTTGAGAGTCCAAATACATCTAGTCTTCATATTTTTGAGTCCCAAGACTCATGTTTTGATTCACACAATTGCCAAACCTTTGTGAATCTTTTTGATAACCCAAGAACACATCTTGTGTATTTGTTTAGCCTCTGTGGAGAAGGTATCTCCATACTTTGATCGGTGGATACCGAGCGTAGTCATTCTACGTGTGGACGAGCCGAAGACGACGAACCGACACCTGGAGGGTACTTTCGCTGTCTCTCGTATCTTTGAAGGTTTTTTAAAGGCACCGTGCAGTATAGTCTTGTGGGCGATTATCAGGATTGTATGTAAGTCAAAGGTCTTGTTAACTTTTCAAAGTGTTATAAAAGGTTTTTACCCGGAAGGGGTTTTTTCCTCAATTGCTCGTCTTTATTTTACCATGCATGGCTTGAATGATTTATCTTGGTTAGATGCATGTGTAGGGGCTGTTTTAATAGACTCTAATTAAATAAGTGTGCCATCTTATTTATTTGCGAATCGAATCGATATCACACGACGTTTTCACTGAAACTTTTTTTTTCTTTTTTTCTTTTATACTCTCAACACTGAAGACATTTTACATTTGGAAAAGTACTCTTTTACTCAAAATGATGGATGATATATGAATGAAGATGATAAATGGATGGTGTGGGGAATATGGAAGAATATGGGAAGGTAATGGGTGAAGTGAATGGTAAATAGTAGGTGTATGGATAAAAAGCTAATGATCGTGACAAATTCAAGACACATGTTTCTTACAACTCGAAAGTGCTATCCTTCTCAGTGATCAAGCTAAATTTTTTAATGAAGAATAATGAGATCATACAACGATTTAAGTACGACCCAAAGAAAGTTGAATCAACATGTGACTCAAAGATTGCGTAAAACACTTTAAAAGGGTGAAAGACACGAATCTCACAGGCTAAAGTCTCTACTGGTGATCCTTAAGGTTTTCTTGAGAATTGTAGTACTCTTCAACTCTAAACCGTAGTGATGTAATAAGTGCGCAAATTTTATTGAGTTTAGAAATTCATGGTGCAAAAGTCCTTGGTACGTATTACATAAGATATTTATAAAAAAATAAATCCTCTAGCTTGATTCCTAGACTATAAATATGGATAATAGAACAATCATGTCAATGGGTGAGATGAAAGAAACTGCACGAAAATTTTAAAAACCAGGTTTTGAATTTTTTTCACAAGAGGTACGATTTTGATAAAATTCCCCACCCGAAACAAAAAAGGAACATCGTCCTCGATGTTAAGTGAAATGATTTTTAAAATTGAGAGTCGAAGGTAGGAAAGAGATTACCATATTCAATCGCTAATGAAGTGGACAAATGAATCCAACAAGAAACCTGAATAAAAATGCGTACGAATCTATAAACATGGTAAAGCATTGGGTGGTGTGAAACACCACCCCCAAACAGGATAAGACTTATACTCTGAAATAGTGGCCTGCCTCCCGGTAGCGCTAAGTTTAACGTCTTCAGTGAGACCAAAGGAAACTCACCCTAAGGATAAGAACTATGAAAGCGAGGGTGGCAGAATAATGGGGTGATGAGAATCACCCCTAAACAAGACTGAAGCATCAGTCTTATTGGATAAAGGCTAAAGAGGGTCAATGCACTTGCATAGCAAAGAGCTTTACATGATGCAAAGCATCGGTGGACCAAGGGTGGTTGGGGAAAAAGGTGTATCAGAGAAAGGTAAGGGTAAGGGTGAAGAGGCACCGGTCAAGGGCCTTATTGAGTGTAAAGGTGAGAGAAACAAGGTCCCTATAAGAAAGATTCTCTAATTGGATGGGGAGGAGAAAGGGTGTAAAAATAGTGATAGGGTGGGCCTCATAAAAATGGCACGATCGTTCTATAAATGGACAATGATAATGGTCAATCTGGGACACATTGATGAGCTGATAATGGGAAAAATCAACACCACAAGAGAGTGACGGGCATGGAGTAACAAGATCGGTGTCACGTAAGTGTAGAGTAACATATACTCTCGTGAATGGTGGATGGTGGTTTCAACTAAGGACCTAGATAAACATATGTGAACTGTTGAGGTATAATGACTAGGTCCAAACTAGGTGGTGGAGAGTGTGAAATTATAGGTGTGTCGGGTGGGATAAAAGGTGAAGGAAGATGATCCAACCCTAGTGTAGGAGACACACTCTCGTTGAGAGCAGTAAAAGAATACTCACGAGGGAGTGTGGTATTGAAAGATGGAGTGGCCAACTTCTGCACAAGATTATCACCAAATAATGTCGTGGGTAAGTCAAACGAGTCACCAAAATCGGAGATAAAGGATTCACTAGAGATAGTGGTCTCAATGGAAGCCATGAATAATCGGACATCATCCATATCCATAGAGGTAGGAACCATCTCAGATTCAATCTCGAGAAAATGGTGAGCACTCAAAGCCGGAGCTAACCTATGATGAATTGGTGTCTCGGGGACACACACGGTGGGCTCAATTGGTGTAAACTCCGACATTTTTTTGGATTCGTCAAGAAATGTAGTGTGAACCTCAATGGTGGGTTCATTTGGAAAAATTGGTATTTGATCAGTCTCACTATCAATGGATAAATCAACACAATTGTCAACTTGGGGACCGGACAGCTAGGTGTTCCCAACTTCGAGATTGTCAGGGTGATAGGGTTGGTCACACTCGAAATAAGTGTCATAATACGACTCATTATCGTTCCACGTGGGGACAATAATGGGTTGACTTGAGGGGCAGAATCCGAATCCCTCGCACACTTAAATTCATTTAATCTTTGTTCAAGCCACTGGAGAGCTTGATTTTGATATTGAGTGGCTTGCTCTTGCTCGAGGATGAAATTTTTCAAGAGGCTTTCAAGAGCGGATGTGGATGATGGTGGTGAAGGAATGGCGGGTGTCGGCGATGGTGGAGGAGGACACAACTCACTAATAGTAGGACTATATGGAGAATACTCGTATGAACTATGGGGAGTGGGGTCAAGTGTATCATACATGGGAGACGAATCTCCATGAGAGACAAAAGAATGATAATCATTGGGTGCGTAGTGAGGGAACTGATCGGGTTGGGGTGCACTTGATTGCCATGACGACTGTTAGAACATGTGAGGATCCACTACATCGAGTTGGGATTCGTATTGCGTGGGAGGGCGATCAATCCTCCACGAATAACTTGGTTGCTCACACCAATCGAGATTGGATATATCATGACAATATTCTGAGGTAGGTTCCGAAACAGTGTCATATGGATACACATATTCCATGGTAAGACAAGTGATTGGCATGAAAGCAAGTGAGGTGGGTTCCGAAACAGTGTCAGACGGATAAGGAAGGTACGGGCACTCATGGGACAAGTGATTGGCATGAAAGCAAGAGGTGCATGGCAAAGCATGTGACGCATTGATACTCGTTATCGGAAGCGATGGAATATGAAATGTGTGCATGGACGACACATGAGTATCAACAGTGTGTTTGAGAGTTGAAGCCACTAAGTAAAGTGTAGAGGTTGGACTCGGGTTCAACCTCAAATATGCTTCGAGATGATGGATAATAGCCAAAGTAGTCCATGAAGGAAGTTCTTCGGCCATGAGTAGAGAAATATTTTTTGGATTTTTTAAATGTTTTTCAAAAGGAAAGAAAATATTTTTGGATTTTTTGAAAAAGAAATAAAGAAAATATTTTTGGATTTTTAGAAAATGAAATAAAGAAAATATTTTTGAATTTTTATAAAAATAAAGGAAGAAAATATTTTTGGATTTTTGTGGAGAAAAAGATGGAAAAAATGTTTTTGGATTTTTGTTGGAAGAAAAGATGGGGAAAAATATTGGGACACTCGATTTGGACGAACTCACTAAAACTGACTAGCGGAAGATTGAATTAGACACATACAAGTCAAGGATAAATCCGAACTAGCAGATAACCAATTTTTATCTTGAAAATTAGTGAAAGGATAGTCAAATTTTAGTTAAGTCCTCGTGCAACATAAATCAAGAAATTTATCTTTGTGATCGCTTTTTCAAAAATGTTCTCCTATTGGGCTAGCTAGTTGATTGATTTTAAATTTAATGATAGCTAGGGTAGCTCACAAAGGATAAGCAAGTAAGTCGGGTGATGAAATCCTTTCTCGTGAATGACAGGGTATAGGTTTTAATTGATTAATCCATCAGACCATTCAAAAATAAATGTGAGAATAAAAATCAAATAAGAGCACGTAGGCACACAAAATATTGACTCACTAATAAAATATTCGCGAGTGTTGAGAAATGTACCTACCTACCACGGTTTTGACATGCGTGGGATGATGATCGATTTGAGTCGATCGGGGGGGGGGGGGGGGGAGATCTCGCCTATCTTAATCGGCCCCGAGAGTCCTACCGATCCAAAGTAGAGAGGCTTCTAAATCCTCTCCTTTGGATGCCCTCTCTCTACCTTGTCCGATTTCCCTCTCACGCTGTTCTTCTTTTATTACAAATTTAAATGAAAAATGAATGGTGTCTCCAAGCACCGCAATACAAGAAAAATAAGACAAAGTCCTACTACAAAACTTCTAATAAAAAGAAAAATGGTAGGAAAAAGTAAAAATGGAAAGCAAATGAATCACAATACAAAATTCTCTCCAAGTGCTTCAAACTCCAAAGATCGGCAATGACGCCATTTGATAACTTAGACTTTTGCGTATGGCATCGTTGTTGCAAGCCAAGTTAATCAAGACCTTCAAATACCTACAAGAATATAACAAACTTGCATAGAGGAAAGTACGGATGTTAATCCTAATCTAAGGATGAAACACATGAGAGAAGAAAGATGCAATTCAATTTTTAGTTATTTTATTTTTGGACATTTGCTTTTTCTATATTTTTTTAGTTTTTTAAATATTAAAACAATTTGTGAGGAGTGGTGAAATAACTAAACCAAGTGGCTAAAAATTAAGAACAAATTCAAATATTAAAATAAGAGATAAACAGAGGTAAATAAATGTGAGAACAATCAAGGAATGGGACTACACCATAAATTTTAGTTATTCTAATTAATTAATTTACTCATTTGAAATCTCCCAAGTTAGTATTGAAATTACAAGTCAACTCTCATCACAAATGTAATTTTAATACCAACCATTTAGAAACTTAAATTCACCCCCCACAACTCTAAAAATTAGATCTATACTCCTTTTAATGAACCACCCACTAGGATCGATTCATCAAAATTCATATAAATCTTAGAAAATAAAATTTAGAGTACAAATTCAAGGAATAATACCACACTTGAGAAACCCCTATCTTTAGTTCGATTCTAAAATGAGTATTATATCTCAAATTTTGATTTTCTCTTGAGGCTTAAATTAAAAAGTGAAGGATCAAAATTAACATTCAAAGGGAATTTGAAATAAACATACTAATTAATTAAAATAACATAAAACAGGGGTTCATCCTACCCCTTAAAAGGGTTTTTTCACCTAACATAATATGAAACATGATAATCAAATGAACAAAGGCAATAAAATAAAAGTGGAGAAGAGAATAATCAAACCAAACCTCTTTGAGTGAAATTGAGCTCTAACCCTTGAATTCTAAGCACACACCCTTCAATTGAATGATCAAACAATATTATAGATGAAAATTTCACACTCAACTTGAATCTAACTACAATTTATTTCCCTCAATTTAAATCCAAAAAGAAGAAAATAAATAATCTAATTCTAATCTACAATTTATTTCTACCTGAAAAAAACATCTCTAATCTTTCTCTTTATAATGAACTCCCTATTCTTTCTAGCTTATCCCTTTGTCAAATGGGTCTTATCTTGATTTGATAGGAGATGCAAGTGGCTAAGGGGAAAAGTTGGAAGAATTAGTGTGTATGAGGTGTGGTAAATGTGAATAAGGGTAAGGTGGGTAATGCATGTGGGTTGTGATGTGAAGAGGGTAATTTTGGTAAAATGAGTAAAAGGCATTTAGAACATGTGAGAGGGTTTATGGGTAATGGGTCTTGGCAGCTATTGGAAATTGTGTGAGAATGGAATGGCTTTTTATGGGTTAAAATGGGTTTGAGTAGAAGTGGGTAGAATCGGGTATGAAGTTACGGGGTTCGGGTATAGCAGCTATGGGGATTCACTGGTTTCGGGTTTGGGCGTTGGAGGTCGGGGATGGGAGATGGTTGGCCGGAGTTGACAGGTCCAGTTTGGTTGACAGAGTGGGAGAGATGGGTTTCTACAGGGGCTGTATTTCGGGTTCGATGAAATCGGGTTGAGATGGGTTGGGAGATGGTAGGTTGAGGCAGTGGTTGAGTATGGTGGAACCGGGTTGAAATCAGGGGTCTGAATTTGGTTCGGTATAATGGGTATAAAAGGATATGGAGGTGATGGTGGTTATGGGGGATGAGGTTTAATGAGGGTGTTAATGGAGTATAGGAGAGAGGAGAGAGAAGACAGGTTGTCTTGGTGGGGAAGATAGGCTGGGTTTGTCTTTGATGTGGTAAGGTGTATGGGAGTTCGTGTGAGTGCTTAGGATAGCGTGGTGTGTGTGTTAGTCTAAGACTCAAAATAAAATCTATAAAAATTAAAAATTTACAAAATTATAAAATAAAACTAAACAATATAAAATCTAAAAAAATAACTTCCAATCCTAAAAATAAAAGACTTAAAATAAAATAAAACTAATAAACCTAATAAAATGAGACTAAAAATAAAAACTAAAAACCGAATAAAAATAAACTCGCACCTAAATAAAAAAATAAGTAAAAATAGTTGACACAAATAAATTCTAAAGGTATATACAAATTCTAAACTAAATATAAAATAAATCCTAAAAATTAAAAATGACTCAAACAAAAATCTAAAAAAAATAATAAAAATAAAATAAAGGGTGCAAACTAAACACAACAGGCTCGGGATGGGTTAGGGGTCGTCTTGGCTCAGTTTAGACTATGTTCGGGATTGGGGACATGGTATTAGGCGTGGTGGTTAGGGTTTAGCTCTTTTTTTTAACCGCATCTGCGCCGTATTTTGCCTCGAAATACAGCTTTTGAAACCGCAAACGGCGTTTGACCTACAAGATAAACATGAATGCACATAAGACCCATTTTGCCGAGAATTAGTAAATAAAAATTATCTATTTTCGATTTTATTTAAACAGTTTTGGGTGCTTATCAATTTTTAAAAAGAGTTTACTTTTAAAAAGTTTTGTCAAAATGTTTAAAATGATTTTTATAAGTTTTTTGAAAATTTTAACAACTGGTTAGAGCTAGATTCACGGGTCATTCAAATGAGTTAGAATAGCATTATTAGAACGAGATTCAATCGTTCAAACGAAATCGAGGACGCCGCCTTTTGTTCTGTTTTGGAATGTCGTTTGAAGTTTCGTTGGATGTCGTTCAAAGGAGATTAGGTACATCATTAGAATGAGTTTCCCACGTTTGAATGAGATGTCTTTTGGTCAAGCACTGGAATGTCATTGGAAGTTAGATTGGAAACCCGATCGAAAAAAAGGGCGTCATTTGAACTAAGTACCAGGTTGTTCTAACAAACGCACGATTTTTTATTTTTTCAATTAAATCTGATCCCATGTTTAATGCTTATCCTTTTGCAACTAACTTCCCTATGAATAGAGATGCGGGATTATAGTTTTATAAAACTCCTTTTAACCCTTTTCCAAGCCATTTTAGAGTTCATTTTGTGGTCAAACTCTACTGTTTTTCATCCAAACCCCTTGGAAATTTAAAGATCATTTTACCAAATCAAGAAGAACAAAATCCATATTTAATAACCCTTACAGAGTTCATCTCTACTGGTAATTTATGGAGTCGAGGCTCTACTGTTCAAGAAGAAGGCTGATCGATGGATACTAAGGGAAGACTGCTTCCTGTGGATGGTGTTGGACTGTGCTATTACTATTAAAGACTTGAAGAATTGTGCATTATACATAGTGAGCTAAGCAATCGATTAGTGGTCTTGTTTATATTAAATCTTATACAGTGCTGAAATAGAGGTTTTGCTCGAAAGGGATTTTTTCTTACTTCTCATGTTTTCTTATTTGGTTTGGCTTATATAATTTAGACTTCATCTTTGAATGCACACTAAATTGAATCAAGATAAAATTTGCTAAAATTTGAATTTGCAGGTGTTTGGCCTAAGATACGAATCAGTCCATATAATTCATATTCCTAAAATATATAATGATTATGTTGTAAGCGTTGATGGTGAAGTTTATTTTATAATTCGAATAAAACAACTGAAATCAAATGAAGGAAAAAGGTATTTTTGTAGACTCTTGGATTGATGGGAACTAGTACTCCATAATTTCTTTGGATTTATAAAAGGAATGCTGATTGAAAATCCCAATGGTTTGAAATCCCTAAATTTAGTGAAGAAGCCAGGATTTGGTTAAATAAGTGTGGTATAGTCTTTACCCTTATCCATATTCCAGAAGATCAATGAGTATTATATGTTTCTATGTTTTTGGAGGGATATGCCGACGCTTGGTATCAAGCCACTTTTCAAGGATTAATTGTTGGGGAGTGGGAAAAATTTGTAGATGAGGTTAATTCAAGATTCACATAGAATGGTTATGAGGATGTCATTGAAGAATTTAAAAAACTCCAGCAAGTGACAATTTAGAAGGACTATCAAAAGAATTTTTAGGAAATAACGCCTCGAGTTAAAGTGAGAAACAAGGGACTAATTATGATTATTTCATTTATATTTTTTTAGAGTTGATTAAAATAAGATATTAAGAACATAATAAGAATGTTTGGACCAAAAGATTTGAAGCATGCCATCAGTTTAGCTATTTTGCATGGATCAGTTCTTTAACCCATGGATAAAAAGTCAAAACCCTATCCTAAACTAAATTCTTCAAAACCCTTATTACCATAATTATAATTGGTCCAAAAAAAATATATTACCCATCCAAAAATGATCCAAGCTGCAAAAACTACCCATCCCCCAATCAAGAACGAGAGGACCTCAGATTCTAAAATGCAAGAAATAATAAATAAGGTACTATGATACCATTGCCATATATTATTGGCCAAAAATTCAAGAGAACAATACCATGTCTCAATCATAGAGACATGGAGATAAAGATGATGAGCATAAAAATCTCTCCATGGATGAAATATTAGAAAAAGGCACTGGGATGTGAATATCACTCAATGTTTTATGTGAAAATATCTCTCATCAAACTATAAGGATTACAGGATTATAAAAGTCTCTAGTGCTTATAAGGGTTATACGGATTTCCAAACAAACACTAATTTTTAATTTTCCAAATTAATCAAACCGATTTTACCTTTGCACCAGTTTAAACCAAAGTGTTGTGTAAATAGTTTACCAATTTTATCTTATCCTAAGCACGCATTTAGGTGATATATAAAGAATAAACGATAGAAAATCACAACACAATGATATACGAGGAAAACCCACAACAGAAAAACCTCAAACGGCTTAGCCACGTAAATCCACCATGATTTAGGTATAATATAAGGACAAATTAGACTTACTCAACCAACTCAATGCCTTCAAGACTTGATGCTTTCTTTGATCCATGAACCTTCATCACAGTTTTTATTGGATGCCTTCCAATGGTAGCACAACACATGCGTGTCCCACGTCTCGGTATCACATCGATCTTAGCATTGTAATAACTAGTTCTAACCATCACTACAAATGCACAAACACAAAGTCCACCACTCTAAACATGCTACCCAATAAAGAGTAAACATTATTGATGCAAGATAGATGAGATCTCAAACAAACATGTTATGTTAAAACTTGGATAAAAAAATAATGGGTGTAAACTAGGGTTTGGAGGCTTTGTATTTGCTCTTGGAAAACTAATTTCAAAAGCCTTAAAAATGAAATTTCTATGACAATATATATATATATATATTTCATATTTTTAAGTTATCACTCACTTTGAGGCAAACTTGTTCGAATGAAAATTGCACCTCGTTTGAATGATAATAAAACGAGCTTCTTATGAAAACTCTCTATCTAGAAGAAGCAAGTCGCTCGCAGGTTGCTCAAAGGTCATTAAAATGACTTGCCCAAACTCGTTTAAATGAAGACACGAACTCGTTTAGATGAAAAAACTGAATTCATTTGAACGACTATAGGAACAAATTCAAACGACTGTAGGAACTCATTCGAACGACTTCAAGACATACAAATACTTTTATGAAAAATCCTTTTTCAAAATAAACTCAGGAAAAAACATTTTAAAAACTAACACCCAAAAATGTATGCAGGGATCAAACATAATATGAATTCATACCTCTTGAGATCCCATAGACGTTTAAGACGAAACTCAACACACAAGTTTGAATGATGTCAATGTCGATTATTTGGCCGCTATGGTCTTCAAATGTGCATCATAGGCTTGAAGGAAAAATTGAATCAAATCCTAACCTATGACACAAATAAGTTTTGTTCAAACGGAATAAAGCCAATACACATACAAATTGAATTGATGTAAAAATTTATCCTTACAAATCTCCCCCTTAAGCTATTTCGGGACAAAATTCAAAAATAAAAACCTAATGGGTCGTGAAGCTCTCTAGAGACTCAATCCCAACTCCAAAATGAAAAAGTACAAACACTTCATCAACATAAACTTGAGTAGCTTTTCTCATGTGAAAATTTTCCGCATCTTTGCTTTAAACCTGTACACTTAACACATCTTTCAAAAGCAAAGAAAATATAACATATATAAACTTCATATGAAAATAAAACTCCCCGTTTGTTAAACATCTTTAAAAAACTAACACTAAAAAATGCATCCAAGGATCAAACATACTATGCATTCATACCTCTTGTGATCCCATGGACATTGAAGACATGCTATGCATGCATCCAAGGATCAAACATACTATGCATGCATCCCCATTTGTTAAACATACCAAATTATGTCAATGTTGATTAACTTGGACGCTATGGTCTTCAATTGTGTATCATAGGCTTAAAGGACAAAATTCCTCAAATCCTAACCTATGAAACAAATAAGTTTTGCACAAATGGAATAAAGCTGATTAGTCATGAAAATTCGATAATTGTGCCCATTATCTTTATGCATTCTAGCAATTTTTGTGTTCCTTAAGCTATATTTATGCTCGTTAACCAAACAACCTTGGTTTTGGATATATATATATATATATATATATATATATATATATATATATATGCTTTGCAGTGATAAATTGAGCTTTTGCAGGTATGGGATTGTTTATTGTGAGGTTCGGTTGCATTTTGGAAAAGTTTCATCGTCAGAGTCAACTTCAAGGGCATTTTAGACATTTTATACTTTATCTTTGGCTGAGTGTAATTCCATGGAATCATATTTTGTTAAGTTATCTTTGCGTGGCTATAAATGTTATGTCATTTCGAGTCTGGACAAACAAGTTATAGCTGATTCCGTATGCCACTTTTCTCCATTTTTATGACTAAAGGACTTCTCAAAATAGTGCACCGATTGACTGGCCATGAGACCCCGATTGATCGGTAAATTAAAATTAAGCCTATGAAAAAAACAATGGTTGTTCAACATTTGATTGATCGATCAATTGAGTTTAGTCGATCGGTCGACTGAGTAGGGATTTCGGTCGGTGGCTTTCATTTTCATTTCTTTTCCCTTTTTCTTTTTACCAACTTAGTATATAAGTTGGGTTAGGTTTGTTTTTGTATATATAAATCATTTTTAGTTAGTTTTTATCTTGTTATATTTAGTTCTTAGGTTAGAAAAGAAGATTGGAAGGGATTTTTGGTTTTGCTTCTCTCTCCCCTAGGGTTTCACCCAAATGGGTTTCTACGTCACTATTCATCATCTTCTTCCTCTATACAAGCTTCCATTGTTTATTTCTAGTTGTGTTATTTAGTTTTCTTGCTTTGTTAACTAGGTTTACTTGCTTTCACTTACTTTCTTTCATTTAATTAATGTCATTTAACATGCTTTGTAGGTAATTTAATCTTGGTTGAGATTGTTAAACTCACTTGGGTTAATAAGTAGCTTTGCTATGGTATGTAAGGTCTAAGGTATTTTTAACGAGTTAATTATTCTTTATGTCACATTTAGGAGATTTAACGGGGTATAGCATGTATGCGATGTATTACAACCTTTCAAGTGTAATTCTAGGAGTATTCGTTGACACCGAATTTAAATTAAGCTTTTATGAGAATTTAGAGGTTGACAATTCTAGGTTTAATTAATTTTCCAAATGTGATTAATCTTGTTAGCTCTTTTATGTTCATGTAAACATATATGCTATTTAGCCCATATGAGGTAGATGACTCTCAACCTATAGTTTTACTCGTTTTATTTATCTAAGTTTAAATACATGCCTAGTTTAATGATTTTCTCACATATCATCTTTCACACTTTTATTTGTAAAGTATTAAATTAATAGAATTCTAACAACTAGTCTTTGTGGATTCGATCCCTGGCAATGGTTCCATTTTGATCGAGGGTCCAAGCATACGTCCGAGTTACTGACACTGTTGGTTGAATTTTTTCACCTCCTCAATATTAAAACCTAAACTATTGACTACACTCTTTATGAAAAAAGTGGAATTTATATTTTATGCATATATACGTTTTGCATCGCCTTTTGTTGGACTGGTTTTATTTGTTTCATCACTGGGGATTAGCAATGTATAAGTTAGGGGGATTAGTCACGAATATTGGATATTTGCGCATATTATCTTTATGGATTCTAGCACATTTTGTGTTCCTTATGCCTACATTTATGCTCGTTAACTAGAAAACCTTGGTTTTGTATATATATATATATATATATATATATGCTTTACAGGGCTAAATTGAGCTTTTGTAGGTATAGGAATGCTTATTTTGAGGTTCATTTGCATTAAGGAGAATTTCTTTCATCGGAATCAACTTTAAGGGCATTTTAGAAATATCATACTTCATCTTCGGCTCAGTTTAATTTCACCTAAGTGTAGTTCATTAAGTTAGATTCACCTGGCTACAAACGACATGTTATTTCGAGTCCGTACGAAGAAGTTATAGCAATTTCCGTGTGCCACTTTTCTCCATTTTTATGACCAAAGGACTCCTCAAAATAGGGCACCGGTCGATCGGCCTTGAGATCCTGATCGACCGGTAAATAAAAATTAATCCTACAAAGAAAACAACGGCTATTCAGCATTTGATCGATCGATCGATCGGGTTTAGTCGATCGATTGACTGAGCAGGGATTTCGGGCAGTGACTTTCATTTTCATTTCTTTTCCCTTTTTCTTTTTACCAACTTAATATATAAGTTGAATTAGTTTTTTTTTAGATATATATCATTTTTAGCTAGTTTTTATCTTGGTATATTTAGTTCTTAGGTCAGAGAAGAGGATTTGGAGGGGATTTGGGGTTTTGCTTCTCTCTCATAGGGTTTCACCCAAATGGGTTTGTAAGTCACTATTCATTATATTTTTCCTCTAGACAAGCTTCCATTTTTATTTTTTGTTATGTTATTTAGTTTTCTTGCTTTCTTAACTAGGTTTACTTGCTTTCACTTGATTAATGTCATTTAACATGGTTTATAGGTAACTTAATATAGGTTGAGATTTTTGAACTCACATCGATTAATTAGTTTCTTTGCTATGGTATGATGGATCTAGGGTAGTTTTAATGAGTTAATTGTTCTTTGTGTCACACTTAGGAGATTTAGTAGCTTATATCACCTATGCATCATATTTACGACCTTTCAAGTGTAATTTCGGGAATATTCGTTGACACCGAACTCAAATTAAGCCTTTATGAGAATTTAGAGGGTGATAACTCTAGGTTTAATTAATTGTACAAATGTGATTAATCTTGTTAGAGCTTTTATGTTCATGTAATCATTTATGCTATTTACCCCATGTGAGGGAGATGACTCTCAACCTATAGTTTTACTCGTTTTGACAATCTAAGTTTAAATACATCCCTAGTTTAATGATTTGCTCACATATAATCTTTTACACTTTTATTTGTGAAGTATCAAATTAAAAGAATTCTAAAAACTAGTCTCTGTGGATTTGATTCCCTGCAACTGAGCCATTTTGATTGAGGGTAAAATTGTGCGTCCGAGTTACTGAAGCTGGTCATTGAATTCGTTTCACCTTCTCAATATAAAAACCTAAACTATTTACTACACTATTTACGACGAAAGTGGAATATATTTTTTTATGCATATATACATTTTGCATCGCCTTTTGTTGGACTGGTTTTGTTTGTTTCATCACTAGGGACTAGCAATGGTCAAGTAGGGGGTGTGATTAGTCACAAATATTGCATATTTGTGCCCATTATCTTTATGCATTCTAGCACTTTTTGGGTTCCTTATGCCTATATTTATGCCCGTTAACCAGACAACCTCGATTTTGAATATATATATGCTTTGCAAGGATAAATTGAGATTTTGTAGGTATGGGAATGCTTATTGTGAAGTTCAGTTTCATTTTGGAGAAATTCTGTCATCAGACTCAACTTCATGGGCATTTTATACATTTCATACTTCATCTCCGGCTCAGTGGAATGTAACAACCCTTACCTTTGAGAACTTATTTTATATTAATTTACTGTGTGAAGAAATTATATAAAATGTTGGAAAAGGGAGTAAATGTTAATTGAATGGGTTGAAAGTTAATATTTACTAGATTGTTGCATATTTACTGTATGTATATGTAAATATCATCTTGCTACATTTTATAGTGTCATATGCTTTAAATGTCATTTATGGTTTAAATGAAACCGGAACATGAAATGATTTATAAAATTATCGGATGCCAATTTAGAGGGCGTAGTTAGTCTCGAAATGTGCGAGATAGTCAAAATAAGTGCCATATTGTATTTTTATGTTTTGGGCACTTTTGACTGGTTTTTAACTTAAATGTGTAGTTATGAGTCATTTTAATGTGGTATTAACCATTTAAGTGTAGAATTTAGACTAAAGTCATGATTTAGTCTTGCGTTTCATTTTATTCTTTTAAGTGTATTTACTACACTAGAGAGCAAGAGAGAGGAAGAGAATTAGAGGAGAAAAGAGGAGAAAAAGAGAGAGATTGGAGATTGAAGATTTGGGATTGTTGCTACCATAAGGAAATCTGAGATTTCTACCTCAAGGCAAGTTTTCTACTTGCTAATATTTGATTTAAGATGAATAAATTGTATTGATTGTTGTGTATGTGAATCAAAAATGGATTTTATGGTGTTTGAACCCTAATCATAGTTTATGTTGATGATATTGTGGATTATGGTAGTTGATATTCATGTAGGGTGGTTTTGGGTAGATTAATGTTGATGGATGTGTGTAAAAATAAAGAAGAATTAGGATTTGGGGAAAACTAGGGTTCATAACCCATAACGCTTCTTGGCAAAATCGCAGGGGCGAATCGATTTGCTAAGGGGTCATCCTACAGGTTTGCAAACCCGAATCAATTTGGGTTAAGGACAAATCGATTCGGCTGAAGCAGAAAGTTGGATTTGTCATCCGAATTTATTTGCTTTTGGGCGAATCGATTCGCTGCTTGGGGCGAATCGATTCGGCCCTAGGGCGACTCGATTTGAAATTAGGCTGTTTTGAGTTATTTTTCTAACTCAATTTTATCCTTTTCTTTTGGGCTTAGGACTTAGGAACCTTCTTGTATGAAGTAAATTTAGTGTCCTAGAGTCTTAGAATAGTATGATCACTAACCTACTTTAGAAATGGATTAAATGGGGCTTATTCCGGGGGTGTACAGATTGATGTTAGGGCGTTCTTTTCCTTTAGTTAATTATTACGAGACTAGGAGTTGCAATGTCATATTGGGAGATGTTAGAAGCTCGATTGAGGTATGCTAGTCTTGGTGGTTTATAATAACGCCATAAAATGTTTGGAGAATGAATTGAGAGTTGATTTCTTTATGGAGGTCGTAATGAGAATATGAATTACGTATTGCTCCGAACAAAATGTGATGTATTTATTAAAATGGAAATGAAAATGAATATGGTAAATAATAATTTGCTTAAACACACCTCTCTAAATGCTATCATAAGGGAAGTTCGCGCATGAGGTGAAGTCCCCTGGCTAGTGAATGCAGGGCGAATATAGTCCTCAACCATATGACCGGTTATTATGTATGTTGTATTGATTTTGCGATAGTGAGGTAATTTTGGGTGTGTCTATGACTCACTCGCAGGCATATGGCCACTTCTCGACGTTGCGTTAGGTGCCCAGGTTGTCCTGGTTGATAGGCCCTGGAAGATGATAGTCATTTAGGGGCGCGCACAGTGGGGAAACCCGGACGGGCGGTCTTAGAATCGTTATATATATATATATATGAATATAACTATTCTTATTCAAGTTGCACTTGATTTATGATAAATGCCATAAAGAGTATATAACTGAGATTATGTTTCATAATGAGAAATGGAACGATGAAATGAATCAGTGTAAATGATGAAAGTTTTTAATTAATGGTAATCATTTTTATCCTCTTGCATAATTGAATTAAACTTATGATCATTTAAATTGCTTTAGTTCATGCTTTGAGTTGAGTAGGTAGATTCTTATTACTATCAATAATGATTTACTGTTCATAATTGTCATGCTCTTTGTTCATCTGGTGATCATATAAAATCGGGCCCTGACCCGTTCATATTTTTGTGGTGCATGAATCTTGTATCCGCTCAGGTGCTCTGCCGCAAGGACGCCCGTTCTGACTTTCCTATTCCAGTGTTTTTTTGGGGAGCCGTGATACTTTGCGGATATTACGAGATATGTTGTTGTAGACGCCTTCATTTTTATACTCTAGTTATGATCGGGTCATTTACTCGGGCATATGGCCCAAGATTATGTATTTGCTTATTGTAATGTATTATGTAACATAATTAAACTATTGTAATACGTTGTAAGTGACTGTTGACCGACAACATATTCGGTCCCCTTATTGTATATTTGATGCGGATGTAATATAAGTTGTTTTGGGTTTCCACTTTCTTTTCAAATTGGGTTGTTTAATTTCTTTCTTTAACTTATAAAACCAAATTTTTGGCAACCCGATTTTCTGAAATATAGGGTGGTTATCCCGTATACTTACTATTTTATTATGATGCTGAGAATGGTCCATCTATGATTCCCATTATTATTTGAGTATCGGGATGGCCACCCCTTATTTTGATTATCGGGTTATCACAGATGGTATCAGAGCATCTGGTTCTAGAGTCTTTGGGATCTATGTGGATTTGTCACGTTCTACCGTAGCGTTCTTTGATATAGAGCTTAATGTTAGGACTATTTTGTTGCCTACGTTTGCGATCTTCTGCAAAATAGATTGTTCTAAATAGTTTTCTAACTCTATTGTTTCTTTATCTCAGATGCCGCCTAAGAGAGGTCGCCCAACTAGGAGAAATAGAGTTGTAGAAGAGGATGTTGGTCCTCCACCGTCGTTGCCGCAACGAGCCATAAATGCTGCTGAAGTAGCAAATATTGTGGCCCAAGCGGTCAATGCAGGGATGACTACCGTGGTTCAGCAATTACCACAAGCTCAACCGCAACGAGCTCAAGAGGCAAAAGCTCTTACTGTACCTTCTCCAAGGGAGAGAGTTAGAGAATCCTTTTTAAAGGGTCATCCCCCAGAATTCCAAGGAGGTTCTGACATCATAGTAGCTAATCAGTGGAAGAAGGATATGCAGCGCCATCTGCGTATGGTGGAATGTAGTGAGGAAAGAAAACAAATCCTTGCTACTTTTAAATTAGTTGGAGTTGCACTACATTGGTGGGAGTCGATGACTATGCCAGAGCAGAGAGATGCTATGACCATCAATGATTTCTGGGTGCTGTTTGATCGGAAGTATTTTCCTCCCGCAGTTCGAAGGGAGATGAGAAGAAAGCTTCAGGATGTGGTGCAAGATGAATGATCAGTTGCGGAGTATGAAGAGGAATTCAAGCGGTTAGCTAGTTTTGTACCTGATGAGGTGACTCCGTAGGAGAGGAGGATATCCAAATTTATTAGAGGGTTGCACTGGAGGATAAGGCAACATTTGCTAGGCAATCCAGCCTTGCAAACTTTTGGAGATGTGATGAATGTGGCGATATTCCATTATCAGGAACATCGGCTGTATGTTCAAGGTAGTAAGAAGGCTTCAGTTTTAGGGAAAGCTGGGAAACCCGGAGGTAATGGGATAGGAGGAGCATTTCCCTCATCCCAATATTTGGGAAATAAACAAAAATAAAGGAACCCCTAGAAAGGGGACTTGTCTAAACGTCAGCGTTTTGGTGGATTCAATGTTGGTGGCAATAATAATAGGCATGGTCAAGGTAGCCTGCAACAACAACAAGCAGGTTGGGGTGGTAATGGGGGTAGAGGCCATCTGGGCCAAGGAGTTGGGAAGTTTAGAAATAACCGGGGCCGAAATCAGGAGAATATGATGAATTGATACTTTCAATGCGGAGAGCCGGGCCATTTTAAGAGGTCGTGTCCTCAGTTGATTGGGGGACAGCTTCCTAGGGTTCCACAGTACCACATGCTCAGTTACCGCCATAAGTACCTAATTCGGTTGTCCCTCCACAACAGGGACATATACAGTATGGGCGTGTTTATCACATTCAGGATGCTATGCTCCCTCTGGCTTCACCGGCGCCACCAACTATTGAGGGTAAGTTTCTCATTCAGGGGCACATGGGTCGTGCATTGTTTGATACGGGTGCAATACACTCGTTCATTTTTAAAAGTTTTGCTCCGTCTATAGAGTTGATAAAATCTGCAGAGAGTACCTTTACTAGTGTTGAGTCTTCTATGGGTGATGGTTCACTCATTTTCTTTGTTTGTAAACAAATAGGAATAAATCTTGGTAACTTGTGTTTTGAGGCCGATTTGCTCGTCCTTGATATGATCGGGTATGATGTAATCTTGGGTATGGATTGTCTAGTGAAGTATCGTACAATAGTTGATTACTATGGGAAAAGTATAGTTTTTGCCATTCCGGGGCAAGAAATGTTTTTAGTGGTTATGCCTCGTTCTGAAGGAGGTACTAACACTTACTTGTATTGTATCGCGGAGGAGACTTCTCGAGATGTAGTAGTTTCCTTAGATTCTATTTCGGTTGTTAGAGATTTCCAAGATGTTTTTTGGGAAATACTGAGTTTCCCTTCGAGTTGGGAAATTGAGTTTGTAATCGATTTAGCACCGGGAACGAGACTGATTGCTAGAGCTCCGTATCGTATGGCTCCTGTTGAGATGAGGGAGTTAAGGGATCAGATTCAGGACTTGCTAGAGCAAGGGTTTATTAGGCGAAGCACGTCGCCATGGGGTGCTCCGGTGTTATTTGTGAAGAAAAGGGACGGTTCTCTCCAGTTGTGCGTTGATTACAGAGAGTTGAATAAAGTCACCATCCGGAACAAATACCCGTTGCGTCAGATTGATGATTTATTAGATCAATTTAGGGAAGCGTCGTACTTCTCTAAGATAGGTTTGAGGATGGGGTATCACCAGTTGCAGATACGAGAGCAAGATTTGTCCAAGACTGCGATCCTAATGAGGTATGGGTCCTACGAATTTTTGGTTATGCCTTCTGGACTTACCAATGCTCCTTCCATGTTTATGGACCTCATGAATATAGTGTTTCGAGACTTCCTAGACCAGTTTGTTATCGTGTTCATTGATGACATTCTAGTGTATTCTCAGACATAAGCCGATCATGCTACTCACTTACGGTTGGTCCTGCAGAGATTGAGGGATCACCAACTGTATGCCAAGTTCAAGAAGTGTGTTTTTTGGTTGCAAGAAGTACAGTTTCTGGGTCACATTGTGACATCCCAGGGTATTTCGGTAGACCCAAGTAAAGTAGTTACGGTGAGGGAGTGAGGTCAGCCCACGACACCTACCGAGATCCGTAGTTTTCTGGGTTTGGCGGGTTATTACCGTCGATTTATTAAGGGTTTTTCTAAAATTTCTAGCCCTTTGATAAATTCAACCCGAAAAGGGGTGAGGTTTGTATGGGATGATTCTTGTTAGTCAGCTTTTGACGAGATCAAGGATATGTTGACTTCTGCTCCAGTCCTTGCGTTACCAAGGCCAGGATTGGAATATTTAGTCTTTAACGACGCATCTCTACAAGGATTGGAATTATCCAGTGCATGATTTGGAACTTGCCGCAATTGTTTTTTCCTTGAAGATTTGGAGGCATTATCTCCTAGGGGAGAAATTTAGTCTTTTCACGGACCACAAATCGTTGCAATATTTATTTTCCCAGAGGGATCTAAATATGCGACAGCGCCAATGGCTAGAGTTTATGAAAGACTATCAATTTGACATCCACTATCACCCGGGCAAGGCAAATGTGGTGGCGGATGCTTTGAGTTGGAACCCCGGGGGGGAATTAACGGAGGTATGGAAGGCCAAATGCAAGGAGCTTAGTCAGGAGGACGCGGTTGCTATGGAGTTTTTGTCGGTGTTGACCATTATGCCTACTATTCTGGCAAGGGTGGTAGAAGCTCAAGGAAGGGATAAAGGTTGTCAGGACCTTATACGCCAATTGTTGACCGAGGGAGAAGAATCCTACTCTATAAGCTCGGAGGGTGGGTTACGCTTCCACGGGAGACTCATTATCCTGGACGAAGGGGATTTAAGACAGGCCGTGATGGTAGAATCTCATGGATCTAAATTTTCAGTGCATCCTGGTGGGGACAAGATGTACCAAGATATGTGCCGTCAGTATTGGTGGGCAGGCATGAAATGGGATATTTCTGAGTTCGTATCCCAATGCACTACTTGTCAATTGGTGAAAGTAGATCATCAAAGACCAACGGGTTTGTTGCAACCCTTGGAGATATCGGTGTGTAAATGGGAAAGTATATCAATGGACTTTATCACGAGCTTGCCAACATCACAAAATGGTCTCGATTCTATTTGGGTTATTGTTGATTGTTTGACTAAGTCAACACATTTCCTATCGGTACGCACCGATTACAATACTGCTCGTTATGCCCGGCTATTTATTGCGGAGGTTGTTAGACTCCACGGGGTGCCAATAAATGTAGTCTCCGACAGAGATAAGATATTTGTTTCCCACTTTTGACGAAGTTTCCAGGAAGCCATGGGAACCAAATTGAAATTGAGTACTTATCACCTTCAAACAGTTGGGCAAACAGAAAGAGTCAACCAAATGTTGGAGGATATGCTCCGAATGTGTGTGCTTGATTTCAAAGGTGGTTGGGAACAATATCTCCCTTTGGTCGAATTTGCTTATAATAATTCGTACCAATTTACTATTGGGATGGCACCCTATGAAGCACTTTATGGCCGACCTTGTAGATCGCCCACTTGTTGGTTAGAGGTGGGGGCTAACAAATTCCTTGGACCTGAATTGATCCAGGATACTTCTTCCAAGATTGAACTCATTTGAAATCGCATCCGAATAGCTCAAGATCGTCAAAAGAGTTATGCAGATGCGAATAGAAGGCATGTAGAGTTGGAAGTTGGAGATCAAGTCTTGGTGCTTGTGTCACCAATGAAAGGTATAATGCGTTTTGGGAAGAAAGGGAAGCTTGTGCCGCGCTATGTGGTACCTTTTACCGTTATTTCCAAGGTAGGTCTAGTGGCGTATCAACTTACGTTACCGGAACACTTACAACAACTCCATGATGTGCTCCATGATTCCTCTTTGAAAAAGCATAAGAGGTGTGAAGGAGCCCTTTGGCACATTCCTTTGAAGGATATCGATTTGCAACCCGATATTTCGTATGAAGAACAACCTGTTTCAATCTTAGAGCATGAAGAGCGTAGGTTGAGATCGCGAGTGGTGCCCTTGGTGCGAGTTCAATGGGGTCATCACAACGCCAACTAATCAACGTGGGAACGTGAGGATGACATGCGAGAAAAGTATCCGCATCTCTTTATACAAAGTACGCCTGAATTTTGAGGGCAAAATTCCCTCATAAGGGGGGGAGTATATAATAGCCCTCGCCTTTGAGAACTTATTTTATATTAATTTACTGTGTGAAGAAATTATATAAAATGTTGGAAAGTGGAGTAAATGTTAATTGAATGGGTTGAAAGTTAATATTTACTAGATTGTTGCATATTTACTGTATGTGTATGTAAATATCATCATTCTACATTTTATAGTGTCATATGCTTTAATTTACATTTATGGTTTAAATGAAACCAGAACATGAAATGATTTATAAAATTGTCGGATGCCAATTTAGAGGGCGTAGTTAGTCCCGAAATGTGCGAGATAGTCAAAATAAGTGCCATATTGTATTTTTATGTTTTGGGCACTTTTGACTGGTTTTAACTCAAATGTGTAGTTGTGAGTCATTTTAATGTGGTATTAACCATTTAAGTGGAGAATTTAGACTAAAGTCACGATTTAGTATTGCTTTTCATTTTATTCTCTTAAGTGTATTTACTACCCTAAAGAGCAAGAGAGAGGAAGAGAATTGGTGGAGAAAAGAGGAGAAAAAGAGAGAGATTAGATATCGAAGATTTGGAATTGTTGCTACCATAAGGAAATATGAGATTTCTACCTCAAGGCAAGTTTTCTACTTGCTAATATGTGATTTAAGATGAATAAATTGTATTGATTGTTGTGTATGTGAATCAAAAATGGATTTTATGGTGTTTGAACCCTAGTCATAGTTTATGCTGATGATATTGTGGATTATGGTAGTTGATATTCATGTAGGGTGGTTTTGGGTAGATTAATGTTGATGGATATGTGTGAAAATGGAGAAGAATTAGGATTTGGGGAAAACTAGGGTTCATAACCCGTAGATCCCTTCTTGGAAAAATTGTAGGGGCGAATCGATTCGGCCCTAGGGAGAATCGATTCGCTAAGGGGTCTAACTACAGGTCTGCAAACCTGAATCGATTCGGGTTAAGGACAAATCGATTCAGCTGAAGCAGAAAGTTGGATTTGTCATCCGAATCGATTCTCTTTTGGGCGAATCGATTCGAAATCAGGCTGGTTTGAGTTATTTTTCTAACTCAATTTTTATCCTTTTCTTTGGGGCTTAGGACTTAGGAACCTTCTTGTATGAAGTAAATTTAGTGTCCTAGAGTCTTAGAATAGTATGATCACTACCCTACTTTAGAAATGGATTAAATGGGGCTTATTCCGGGGGTGTACAAATTGATGTTAGGGCGTTCTTTTCCTTTAGTTAGTTTTTATGAGACTAGGAGTTGTAATGTCATATTGGGAGATGTTAGAAGCTCGATTGAGGTATGCTAGTCTTGGTGGTTTATAGTAACGCCATAAAATATTTAGAGAATGAATTGAGAGTTGATTTCTTTATAGAGGTCGTAATGAGAATATGAATTACGTATGGCTCCGGACAAAATGTGATGTATTTATTAAAATCGAAATGAAAATGAATATGGTAAATAATAATTTGCTTAAACACACCTCTCTAAATGCTATCATAAGGGAAGTTCGCGCATGAGGTGAAGTCCCCTGGCTAGTGAATGCAGGGCGAATATAGTCCTCGGCCATATGACCGGTTATTATGTATATTGTATTGATTTTGCGACAGTGAGGTAATTACGGGTGTGGTTATGACTCACTCGCAGGTATATGGCCACTTCCTGACGTTACGTTAGGTGCCCAGGTTGTCTTGGTTGATAGGCCCTGGAAGATGATAGTCATTTAGGGGCGCGCACAGTGGGGAAACCCGGACGGGCGGTCTTAGAATCGTTATATATATATATATATGAATATAACTATTCTTATTCAAGTTGGACTTGATTTATGATAAATGCCATAAAGAGCATATAACTGAGATTATGTTTCATAATGAGAAATGGAACGATGAAATGAATCAGTGTAAATGATGGAAGTTTTTAATTAATGGTAATCATTTTTATCCTCTTGCATAATTGAATTAAACTTATGATCATTTAAATTGCTTTAGTTCATGCTTTGAGTTGAGTAGGTAGATTCTTATTACTATCAATCATGATTTACTTTTCATAAATGTCATGCTCTTTGTTCATCTAGTGATCATATAAAACCGGGCCCTGACCCATTCATATTTATTGTTGTGCATGAATCTTGAATCCGCTCAGGTGCTCCGCCGCAAGGACGTCCGTTCTGACTTTCCTATTCCAGTGTTTTTTTGGGGAGCTGTGATACTTTGCGGATATTATGGGATATGTTGTTATAGACGCCTTCATTTTTGTACTCTAGTTACGATACTCGGGCGTGTGGCCCAAGCTTATGTATTTGCTTATTGTAATGTATTATGTAACATAATTAAACTGTTGTAATACATTGTAAGTGACTATTGACCGACAGCATATTCGGTCCCCTTATTGTATATTTGATGCGGATGTAATATAAGTTCTTTTGGGTTTCCACTTTCTTTTCAAATTGGGTTGTTTAATTTCTTTCTTTAACTTATAAAACCCAATTTTTGGCAAACCATTTTTCTGAAATATAGGGTGGTTATCCCGTATACTTACTATTTTATTGTGATGCTGAGAATGGTCCATCTATGATTCCCATTATTATTGGAGTATCGGGCTGGCCACCCCTTATTTTTATGAGCAGGTTATCACATGGAATTCCATAAAAGGTTAGCTCGTTGAGTTAGCTTCACGTGGCCACAAGCGACATGTCATTTCGAGTCTGGGCGAAGAAGTTATAGCCGAATCCGTATACCACTTTTTCTCCCTTTTTATGACCAAAGGACTCCTCAAAACAGGGCACTGGTCGACCGACCTTAAGACCACTATCGACTGTTAATTCAAAATTAATCCTATGAAGAAAAAATCGACTATTCATCATTTGATCGATCGATCGATTGGGTTTAGTCGATCGATTGACTGAGCAGGGATTTTGGGCGGTGGCTTTCATTTTCTTTTCTTTTCCATTTTTCTTTTTACCAACTTAATATATAAGTTGGATTAGGTTTGTTTTAATATATGTATATAATTTTTAGTTAGTTTTTATCTTGTGATATATAGTTCTTAGGTTAGAGAAGAGGATTTGAAGGGGATTTTGGGTTTTGCTTCTCTCTCCACTAGGGTGTGACACCCCGACTAATTAAATACCGGGTAGCTACTCCTTTATTAAATTAATTCAAAATGCCAAGTTGGTCCATTTAATAGCATCGCTGTCGAAAACATTTTAATGATTACTAACCACCTAGTATTTAAAAAGTAAGTGCCAAATTTTAATTAAAGTCTGATTAACATGCAACAAGTGTAATAAAGAATAATAACACCATTCACCACAATGAAGTAAATAGAATGACCATCACATAACGTAAATAAAGTCTGGAGGAAAACTCCTCACTACAATCCCACAACTGAAATAAGTAAACCGAAAACTAAAACAGTACATGCCAAAGTCTGAAAACTGTAATGGAAATGTAACTCTAATAGAAATGGGCAACATGCCCTACAACTGATAGATGATGAATCTGGAATCCAAGTGATAGAAGCGTCTATAAGCAAATCCCTGTAGCTTCCACAAACAGCTATAGCTCGTCACCTGAATGAATATCCTATGCATGGTGTCCTTGTGGCTGGGCACCTAAAATGGTTTTACAAAGAAAAAAGATTTGAAAAGCAAACGGGTCAGAGCCCGAATGTGGAGTTATATTTTAAAAACCTGCAAGTGCTTTAAAAACATTTAAAATATTAAATGCAAAGTACATGTTAGGACGTGCACTCACATGATATTCTCACCTCTCGTCTAACTGTGCACTCCTAACGTTAGTACCCATCTATAACGACACAAACCACTAGCTAAGTGCCATCATATCTAGCTAGACTGTCATAGGTCCTACTTTTATTACTCGGTTCTATTAACATTATAACGCTCGTAATTAAGTAGGGGTTTACGTAAACTCAGATGCTCAATATGCAATATATATCACTATCAGTTAACTCGTTATATTTCTCGAAGCAATATCGTAATTATATTCACAACATTAACATGAAGGTTACCATTAATTAAGTGTATATTATTCACATCATAAATATACAATATAAGCACCCCGAGAACTAAGCTGCGGTGCACACATACTCTGCTATCCATCCCGGTACATCACGTACATAAGGATTACATATTCTGAATCTCTCAGGAATAGTTCACAGATAACAACATCACAAATAATGGAGGCGAACACAGTCACATCACATAGGTCACGCACATACCTACGCTCCTACGATCAGCGGACTTATTAATATCCCAATAAGTCTTTCTATGACCTATGTTCATCAAGGTAACCAGTCTAAATCCGGGCAACACAAGGATTAGAGGGCCCTAAGCGAACGCAAACCTCCCGTGATAGCAAGTATGGTAGGTATGTCATACACACAATTCATATACCAATACTAAGTAAACACACATCTTAGTAATCCCGTAGTTTAATCGTAGTACTATTCTCATTCTCGTACCAACTTATAATTATCACAATTTATACTATTCCGGTTTATAATCATACGCGCCATAATTTATTCTCACGTCGTAGTAGACACTCACGTCTCAACCTAAACCGTCCATTTAATATAACTCTCGTATATAATTTCCTTCTCATAAATACCCAAAAGTCCCAATTCTATCATTACATCATCATCGGAATGTCATCTATATCCTCGAACAAGTTTACGGGACTCCAAAAATCAAAACAGTCCAAAAAGGCCCAAACTGTCAACTCGTTAGAAGTCTCGTTCGAACGAGACTGTTCGAACGAGATTCCTCTGTCAACTCGTTAGAAGTCTCGTTCGAACGAGGCTGTTCGAACGAGATCCATTTCGTTCGAATGAACTGTACCTTCTAACGAGATCTCATTCGAACGAAGCTATCGAATGAGGCTCCCTTTCGTTAGAACGATTGGTCAATTCGTTAGAAGCTCGTTCGAACGAGTTCGTTCGAACGACCTGGGCAGGGGCTTCTAACGACCTACCAGATTCGTCCCAGATTTGTCTAATCTCATTTTTTCACCATTCTTACTCCTCAAATCCCTTCTAAACTAAGACCCAACAATCGTTTTAAGGTCTCTAAACAATCCTAAACATATTATAATCACATCCTAACACATTTTGAAGGATTAATCCATCCTAACATCAACCAAATTTACAAATCTCTACACTTTTTCCCAATTTTTCAAGAACATGAACCCTAACTTTTTGAATCATGAATTAACCCAATATAAATCCATTTTAATTTCTTCCAATCACAAATATTATGGGAATACTCATCTACCTATCATTCTACATGCAATTCTCCTCAAGATTTTCAAGTTCTAAGTTCCAAACTACATGGGTTTTCATTATCTTTCAAGAACAATTGATATTCTTCAATTTTCTAACATGGAAGAAACATTCTATGAATTTAAATATAATTAAACACTTTCCTTGATTGTCTCTGAGTTTGGATGATGGTTTGATAGAGCTTTTCTGCAGAATTTCTTCTCTCTCCAAGCTTCTTCTCCAATGGTGGTTTATGGTGGCTAGGGTTTTTCTTTGGGAAAGTTGTAAACCTAATGATAGCCTCCGTAGCTTAATGGGTTAATATGGGTTGGTTAGTGGGTTTAGTGGGTTAAATCCACATCAGATTTAAAACTCCCAATTTTCGTCACTTTTAATTCCTCAAAATGTAAAATTACCAAAATACCCTTTATGATGCCGGTATGGCCTAAAAATACCCCGGAATCCAAACTACACCCCCGGCTAGTGTTTTCTGACTATCTCGACCCTTCTGGACGCGTTAGCGCACTCAAAACGACCATACGGATAATAGAAATAAAAATCACTTTTATAATTAAAATAATATACCATGACGCGACGGTCACACGCGTCTCAACAAAATTCTCAAATTGCCGTATATAAATCTCACGACAAATTTCATAATTCCAAATTCATATATAATCATATATGCACATAATCAAATACCAACTCGCATCTCGTTAGTATTTATAACCCGAATTAATTTCCAATTAATACGCATTTAATTAATTAATCCCAAAAATAAATAGAGCCAAAAGTACGGGCCTTCATTTTTGTACTCTAGTTACGATACTCGAGCGTGTGGCCCAAGCTTATGTATTTGCTTATTGTAATGTATTATGTAACATAATTAAACTGTTGTAATACATTGTAAGTGACTATTGACCGACAGCATATTCGGTCCCCTTATTGTATATTTGATGCGGATGTAATATAAGTTCTTTTGGGTTTCCACTTTCTTTTCAAATTGGGTTGTTTAATTTCTTTCTTTAACTTATAAAACCCAATTTTTGGCAAACCATTTTTCTGAAATATAGGGTGGTTATCCCGTATACTTACTATTTTATTGTGATGCTGAGAATGGTCCATCTATGATTCCCATTATTATTGGAGTATCGGGCTGGACACCCCTTATTTTTATGAGCGGGTTATCACATGGAATTCCATAAAAGGTTATATCGTTGAGTTAGCTTCACGTGGCCACAAACGACATGTCATTTCGAGTCTGGGCGAAGAAGTTATAGCCGAATCCGTATACCACTTTTTCTCCCTTTTTATGACCAAAGGACTCCTCAAAACATGGCACTGGTCGACCGACCTTAAGACCACTATCGACTGTTAATTCAAAATTAATCCTATGAAGAAAACATCGACTATTCATCATTTGATCGATCGATCGATTGGGTTTAGTCGATCGATCGACTGAGCAGGGATTTTGGGCGGTGGCTTTCATTTTCTTTTCTTTTCCATTTTTCTTTTTACCAACTTAATATATAAGTTGGATTAGGTTTGTTTTAATATATGTATATAATTTTTAGTTAGTTTTTATCTTGTGATATATAGTTCTTAGGTTAGAGAAGAGGATTTGAAGGGGATTTTGGGTTTTGCTTCTCTCCCCACTAGGGTTTCACCCAAATGGGTTTGTAAGTCGCTATTCATCATCTTTTTCCTCTAGACAAGCTTCCATTCTTTATTTTTGCTGGTGTTATTTAGTTTTCTTGCTTTATTAGCTCTTTTTACTTGCTTTCGCTTTCTACCTTTCAATTAATTAATGTCATTTAACATGCTTTGTAGGTAACTTAATCTAGGTTGAGATTGTTAAACTCACATGGGCTAATTAGTTGCTTTGCTATGGTATGATGGGTAGTTTTAATGAGTTAATTGTTCTTTGTGTCACACTTAGATATTTAATGCGGTATATCACGTATGCGCCATATTTATGACCTTTCGTGTATAATTCTGGGAATATTCGTTGACACCGGACTCAAATTAAGCTTTTATGAGAATTTAAAGGGTGACAACTCTAGGTTTAATTAATTGTTCAAATGTGATTAATCTTGTTAGTGTTTTTATGTTCATGTAACCACTTATGATATTTAGCCCGTGTGAGAGAGATGACTCTCAACCTATAGTTTTACTCATTTTGTTAATCGAAGTTTAAATACATGTTTGGTTTATTGATTTGCTCACATATTATGTTTTACACTTTTACTTGTGAAGTATTAAATTAATAGGATTCTAACAACTAGTCTCTGTGGATTCATTACAAGATTGACCATTATACTCCCGAAAGTGTGTAGTCAATAGTTTAGGTTTTTGTATTGAGGCGGTGAAATGAATTCAACGACCAGGGTCAGTAACTCAGACGCGCAGTTTTACCCTCGATCAAAAGCCAATATACATACAAATTGACTCGATGTGAAAATTTATCCTTTCAAATCTACCTATTGGCTATTCCAAGACAAGCTGAAAAACAAAAACTTACTGGATCATCAAGCTCTCTTAAGACTCAATCCTAACCCCAAAAGGAAAAATTACTGACACTTGATCGACACAAACTTGAGTATCTTTGCTCTTATGAAACTTTACCGCATCGTTGCTTTAAACCTGCAGACTTAACACACCTTTCAAATGCAAATAGAATATAACAATATATAAAATTTATATGAAAATAAAAGTCCCTTTTTGTTAAACATCTTGTAAAAACTAACACTAAAATATGTATCCAGGGATCGAATATAATATGTGTTCATACCTCTTAAGATCCCATGGACATTGAAGATGAAACTTAAGACAAAACATCAAATGATGTCAATGTCGATTAACTTGGTTGCTATGGTCTTCAATTGTGTATCATAGACTTAAAGGACAAATTAACTCGAAACCCTAACCTATGACACAAACAAGTTTTGACTATACGAAATAAATCCAATATACATACAAATTGAGTCAATGTGAAAATTTGTCCTTAAAATTTCCCTCTTTGGCTATTCTAGGACAAAACTGAAAAACAAAAACCTACTGGGCCGTCAAGCTCTCTAAAGACTCAATCCCAACCCCAAAAGTAAAAAAGTACAAATACTTGACCGACACAAACTTGAGTATCTCTACTCTTGTGAAACTTTTTCGCATTGTTTTATTTTAAACCAACACACTTAACACACCTTTCAAATGCAAAGAGAATATAATAATATATAAATTTCATATGAAAACAAAACTTCTCATTTGTTAAACATCTCTCCCTTAGAGTATGCATATTCCTTTGGATGGGCTTCTCCCGATAAACTATTTTCCCCCTTTTTTGTTCCATAATAGACAAAGGTAAAGTGCACAACATAAACAACTTCTCCCCTAAATGTAACACTTGTGAATATAAAGGAAAATAAATAATATCATGAAATGGTGTGAAGTGAAATGACAATTATAAACACACTCGACAACACAAGCACAAATAATCCAAACTATTGAACGAATGATACCATTGTAAACAATGAAACAAATGATACCAATAAGATAATATATGATGTCAATGTGATGCAACTATGAAGCATATGACAAATATGGATTAAACGCTATGCAAAGATTGAAAACAAACATACCCCCCATACATATATATATGCACATATAACACAACACAAATGGATATATATAGGTATAAAGACCACCAAAGACAGAAAAACATAACCTTTCCACACTCGTATGACATAAATGTGTCTAAACCAAATGTGGTATGTAGTGAAGGGGCATAAACTAAAAAACAAAAGAAATATGTCCCAACCATCAAATTAATATTTAGCCTTAAGTGAAGAATAATGTGAAATCAAAATGGACAATCATACATAATGCACACTAGCCTAGAAAATACTGATGATTCTCGGATAAATAGAGTCAAAACTTTAAGATTAACTAGGACTCATTGTACAAACCCATTGATCTTCAACTTATAACATTGACAAAATAAGCATATAACATTTTTTCATTCTTATTCTTTTCGAAGATATCACACTTTGATGATCAATTCTAAACATGTCCATTGTAATAATTTTCTTTTCCTTTTTCCTATCTATTCTTTTAAGCTCTTTCCAATAGTTAAATTTCACATAAGGGAGATTAATTCCATTCGTAGACCTTTTTCATTACACTCTCATATATTTTTGAACATAAATAATATCACAGGCAATGGTTCTTACATTCACAAATCCTACAATCAAATAAATATGTATACAACAAGATTGGTAGGAGAAAACCTAACTTAGCTCATGCAACATAGGTATTTAAAATAAAAAAGAGCTCGTGAACGTGTGTGGGAGGCATATAGAAAGTGAATCCATTAAACAAATCAAGATCGAAAAACTCCATGCAAACATGATTAAGAACAATCCAAATCGTTTAAAATAACAGTTAAATATTCTATTTACTTGGAAATATGGAACGAAGAGGATGTGTGAAACCAAACTACACAAGCAAACCAAATCTTTTTGAGTTTTTAAACATTTTTCACGATGACTCAAAAATAAACAAAATATTTTTGCATTTTTCTCATAACGACCCAATAAATAAAATATCAAAATACAAAAGATACAAACATCATACTACTAGAAATAACATATAACATGAAGCCCAAAAGCTAGTGTATGAAAAATATGCAAACACAATCAACCATTAGAAATAACATGAGAAAAATCATGTGCAGGTATTCAAGAGTCAACAAGTCTAACATTTAATGTCTCCAAATCGGATTTCCTAACTCACATAGGTGTAACGTGACGATCTTGGGTTTGGGAAACCTTGGTGACACTAGACTTAGACTTCCTAGGGCCTTATTTAAGATCATAAAAAAATCATAATGTGACCTTTCCTACCATAATGTGCGCACGTTTAGACACGATGAGAAATGTTATCTTTGGGTTGGCCTATTCTAATGTCCTTGGCTATGGTCAACTCTCTCAAAATGATTGTCATGATTTTAGCAGCGAAAACATTTGTATCATCGAAGCCAATTCCAAAATTGTCATTTTTGATTTATAGGTGCTTAAAATCTTATCCAACTTCTTCGACCTAGATTCTAAATAAAATTTAACACAACTTGAGTCTATAAATATCTCCTCTAACTCTAAAATTATAGACTCAATAAAAAGATAAGACACATCAAATTTTAGGGAATCCTTATTCAAATTTTCAAATAATCCACGAAGGTTATCTCTATCTACCTCAATGTACTCAACTTCTCCCTAAGCGACTTCTCATGTGCCCTCAAATCCTCAATGAATTTTGAATCATTATTACCTATGACATACTCTTTTAGCTTAGCTTCTAACTTTAAGTTGTAATTTTTTAACTTCAACGACTCAATATATAATTCCCAAAAGGAAACTTGAAGATCACTCTTCTTCTTCTTCTTCTTCTTCTTCTTCTTCTTCTTCTTCTTCTTCTTCTTCTTCTTCTTCTTCTTCTTCTTCTTCTTCTTCTTCTTCTTCTTCTTCTTCTTCTTCTTCTTCTTCTTCTTCACTCACTTAGGAATCACAAGACCAAATGATAAACCTATACGAATGGCCATAAAAACGATGAATTTATGCTTCATGGGAGAATCACATCCCTCTTTTGACTCACTATAACTAAAGGTAGCATTGTATGCATTAGCCTTTTTTCCTTCCTTCCTTAGTTTAGTGAGGCACTCATGTCCATAATGCCCAAACCCTTGGAGTTTGAAGCACTTATTCCGATCATCCACATCCTTAGGGTTATCCCTGTTCTTCATATCATGGTCATGCACAATGTTCTTATATTTCTGATCAAACTTCTTATCTTTTTTAAGCTTAACAAACTTCCTGAACTTCCTAGTAAACCTAGCGATCTCTTCGGGATCTAAATCACCCTCACTATCGGAATCTAACACAGGGTTTTCAAAGCAATGTCCTTCTCTTTCTTCTCATCCTTTTTCTTGGCGGGACACACGATCATATCATAAGTTTAGATATCACCTATAAGTTATTGGACCCGCATATTATTGACACCACCTAGAGAATCTAAGAATGCAACCTTGGATTTAAATCCTTTAGGAAATGACCTTATGATTTTTTGCACCACTCTCGACTCGGGGATAGGGTCACCTGAGTTAAACGAGGAGTTGACAATATCGGACAATGTACAATAAAAAAAACTCATGCTCCAACATTTTAATTATTTCAAACTTAGTCGTTAGAATTCGTAACTTGAAAACCCTAATAGTGTCAATACCCTCATGTGTGGATTTAAAAATCTCCCAAGCATCTTTCACACTTTCACACGTCATGATTCTTCTAAAATTTTCCATGGTTATAGCATAAAAAATAGCATTCACTTAATTGTCATTAAACATCAAGGCATTATTTTCATCCATTTTCCAAGAGGAGTACACTTTAGGTGCACTACCATCGGTGGGAGGGGACTACCCTTGCTCAACCAAGTTCTAAACGTTCAAATAGATCAATTTTAAGAAAAGATGCATCCGCGCCTTAGGGATAGTTTGAACCATCAAGAGGTCGGGTAATGGAACTACCCCAAGGGTTGAACTCCACCTAAACAATCCTAAACATGCACTAAACTGTGATCAAACGCGATAAGCTAGTGTTACCCGCTCTGATACCAATTTGAAAGTGACTAGTGCTCCTCAAGGCTATACGGATTGCAAAAAAAAATGCCACCTTTTAATTTTCTAACCTAATTAAACCGATTTTTTTGATAAGTAAATCGATTTTAATTTTTCACTAATTTAAATAAAGTGTTTTGTAAGCAGTTTACCAATTCTATCTTAACCTAAGCATGCATGTAGGTGATATAGAAAGAATAAAATATATAAAACCACGACATGACGATGTATGAAATCTCGGACGACCAAGCCATGCAAATCCAATATGGTATAAGTATCACAAACGGATAAATTAGACTTACTCAATAGACCCGATTCTTTCAAGCCTTGATGCCCTCTTTGCTCCTTGTACCTTTTTCACAAGCACCATTGGACGCCTTCTAATGGTAGCACAACGCGGTCACTTTCCACGTCTCGATATCACACCATTCTTTCCATTGTAATAGCTAGTCCTAGCCATCACCAGAATCGCGCAAACATGGAGTCCACAACTCGATATAGTCTACCAAATGAAGAGTAAATAGTCTTGGTGCAATACACATGAGATGTCAAACAAGCATGTTATGTGAAACTTGGTTCTCAAAACAATGGGTGTAAACTAGGGTTTTGAGGCTTTGTATTTGCTCCTAGAAAACTGATTTCAAAGCCTTATAACAAACTTAATGCCAAAATAGGTATATATATATATATATATATATATATATATATATATATATATATATATATATATATATATATATATATATATATATATAACAAATGTGTTTTAAGTCGACACATATTTCGATGTAAACTCATTCTAATGACAAGTTATACCTCGTTCGGACGATAATAACTATTTTATTTAAACCAAAACACACTTGTTTGAGCGACTTAACTAATATCATTTGAATAGGTATCGAATGCAATTCCACGAAAACTCTTTGTCTAAAAGAACCAAGTCTCTCGAAGGTCGCTCAAAGTCATTAGAATGACATGCCCTCGTTCGAATGAAGACAAGAACACATTCGGACAAAACAACTTAATTGATTTAAACGACTATAGGAACTCGTTTGAAAGACTTTAAAACATATAAATGTTTTTATGAACAATCCCTTTTCAAAATAGCCTTAGAATTTTTTTTTGGAAACTAACAACAAAAAATGTATTGAGGGATCAAACATAATATGAATTCATACCTCTTGAGGTCCCATGGACGTTGAAGACGAAACTCGACAAGAAACTTTGAATGATGTCAATGTCAATTAAGTCGATCGCTACGGTCTTCACTTGTGCATCATAGTCTTGAAGTAAAAACTGACTCAAATCCCAACCTATGATACACACATGTTTTGTTCAAATGGAATATAATTAATATATATACAAATTGAATCGATATGAAAATTTATCCTTATAGATTAATCAATGACATCCCTATTACAATATTAGTTGATTTAGGTATCACACAATTTTCTTGGTCCCTATACTTTCAAGAAGGCTAAGTGTCTGATCACCATTACTATGTAATTGATGGTGTTTGAGGGAAAATTAAACCAATGCTATGTGTCAACAATTAAGATGGAAGCTTCAAGGGGTGGAATTTAGTTTAGAAGCCAGAATGTTATCACTTGGATGTTGCAATCTCATCATTGGTGTTTACTGGATCAATTGAATGGTTTAACACTTAAATTTATGTGGACAGTAAATCAATTACTCTAATAAGAGATAAGGGTAAAATTAATTTTAATTTAATGAGTTGTTAAACTCTATAGGCAATGCGTAATAAGGAGACACCATTAATTATGTCTTAGTTATATGTTAGATATTCCTTATAGGGGTCAACCATTACTATTAGTCAAATTGATAGTGTTGGGAGAATACACAAACATATTTGAATAAAAAAGAATCAACACAAAAAGGACCTAAGATCACCACATTCCATTATTAGAGGGGGCTGACCTAGAAGACTTAAGGACATATAGATTTCCTCATCTTCAGAAAGACCAGGTGAAGGAAATTGCATTACAAATGCTTTAAATTTATATTATCAAGACATCCAACTATCCAATTGCTCCACCAGTTCTCTTAGTGAAGAAAATGTAAAAACATGTGGAGGATATTGTAATGATTATAATGAATGGCACAACATCACCATCAAAGATAACTTTCCCCCATTATTGATGAGTTGTTAGGTGGATTGCATGGTGCAAAGGTTTTATCTAAGACGAATTTGAGATATAATAACAACCAAGTTAGATCTAATGAGAGGGACATACATAAAACTAAATTTAGGGTAGATGAGGGTCATTATAAATTCCTTGTAATGCATTTTGGAATAACTAATGCACAAACTTCATTCCAGTCTCTAATGAATTTTATATTCAATCCCTTTTAAGACACTACGTTTTAATATTTTTTTGATGATATAATAGTGTACATTAGTTCCATGGAAGAGAACATGGGGCAACTTAAGTTGGTTTTAGACAAATTAAGATCACACAAGCTATTTGCGAAAAAATAAAAGTGTTCATTTGGCCAATATTCTTTAGAATATTTGGGGCATATAATCTATGAAAATGGTGTGGCAACAGAGCAAACTAATGTGGAATCCATAACTAAGTGATTAAAACCTCAAAGCAATAAATCTCTAAGAGCCTTTTTGGGTCTTACAGGCTACTAAAGGAAGTTTGTAAGGCAATATGGTCTATTAAGCATGCCCATCACTGCCATGTTAAGGAAAAACAAATTCAAATGGTCCAAATCAGTTGAAGATGTATTTGAAAATATTAAAGTTGCATTGAGAATCATTCCAATTTTGAATTTACCTGATTTCTCAAAGAAATTTGTGCTACAGACTAATGCTAGCTGTGACAACCCGAATATAATTATGATTAATTATGCTTAAAGCATGCTTAGCTTATGTGATATGAGTAGTGTGTTAGTAATATATATGATGTTAAGTTATTATGTTTAGTCTAATCCTGCCTTCAAAAAGAATGAAAATGTCGAATTAGTTACAAATGGGAGATTTTGAAGTTTTGGGTAGGAATGTTCATGTTTAAGGCTAGTTTTGACCTGTATGATATAACAGTTGACTTGAGGTATAAACTAGATAGTTGTAGATATATGAATTATGTTTGTAACACGATAAACGGTGTGTTAAACGGAGGTCCGAGAGAGAAGTTATGATGGAATTACGAAGCAGGGACAAATTTGTCTATTCGTTAAATGATATTTCGTCTTATTAGGCTAACAAATGGTGGATTTTGATTGGTTAAAGAAGGAGGTTGGTTTTGGCCGACTTTAAAGGCTTGAAATAAGCCCCTCCTTCAGCATAACCCAACCATTAAAGAGTTTGGCTTGAGAGGAAGAGGGAGTTGGAAAGTTTAGGAAGAAAGTGAGGAGAAAATTTGGAGAAAAATCCGTGAAAATTACGTAAAAGTCCCGAAGGAAGGGAATAAGAACCAGTTGAACAAGTATCGAACAAAGGAAAAATAAAGACTTTTAAATTACCAAGGTGAGTGTACTTATGATTTGTTTCATATATAAATATGAATATAGCTCTAAGAGAGGATCTGTTTGAATACTTCGGTATTCAGGATTTATTTGGATATTAAAATATCCAGGATTTGTTTGGGACTCATGATCCAGGATTGGTTTAAATACTTTGGTATTTAGGATTTGTTTGGATATTAAAATATCCAGGATTTGTTTGGGTCTTTTGATCCAGGATTGGAATTGGACAAAGATCCAATGATTTGTTGGAACTTATGTTCCAGGATTTGTTATTGCTAATGGGCAGACTTATTATTTCCAATGGGCAAACTTATTATTGCCAATGGGCAGACTTATTATTTCCAATGGGAAGAATTACTATTGACAATGGGCAGACTTCTTATTTCCAATGGGCAGACTTATTATTGCCAATGGGCATAATTACTATTGCCAATGGGCAGACTTCTTATTACCAATGGGCAGAATTACTATTGCCAATGGGAAGACATATTATTGTCGATGGGCAGAATTATCATTGCCAATGGGCATAATTATTTGGGCCTTATGGTCCAGAATTTGTTATTGCCAACGGGCAGGATTGATTGGATTTAATATCCACAGATTTGATATATAACTGTTAATTCATTATATGGCAGGATTGGTTGGATTTAATATCCACAAATTTGATATATAAAAATGTTAATTCATTGTATGGCAGGGTTGGTTGGATTAATATCCACAGATTTGATATAGAACTGTTATTTTATTTCAGGGAAGGAGTACCTCACCAAGCTTAATGCTTACGGTTTATATTTTAACATTTTCAAGGTTGTACGCTGCCAGCTAGGATGTCATATAATCAGAATTTGAGAGTTGCACCGTTACAAAAAGATGGGGATTAGACATGGGGTGTTTGTCATTGTCACACGGAGGTTTTAATACACTCACATATTGTATATATTGAGTTAGCATGGATTGAGTTGATCATAGTTAATCACATTATTGTATGTCTGCTTAATTACGACTCTGATATTGATTTCGGTATGGAATAAGAATAATATTATGTTCATTGTGCACATTATGTAGGAAAATATTGATAAATGAATTATATTTCCAATGGGCTCAAGATTATGATCTAATTATTCTAATAAGAAATGATTTGTATGGATATTGGGTTTGGGGTGTGACACTAGCTATAGTGGAATAGGAACCTTGTTGATGCAAGAAGGGAAACTACTATACAATATCAACAATTTTTTTTAAAGAAGTTGAGGCTATATACTTCTGAGAAAGAGTTATAGTCCATTGTATTTGTAGTAGAGAATTGAAGACCTTAATAGCTCAACTTTACATTATTGAATGTGATAATGAAAGCCTTAAGTATTTATAGGGGAAAAATTCATTACTATGATAAAACACAAATGGGTGACTAAATTGATTGGTTTTGCTTATAAAAATAGGTTAAAAAAGGGAGTATATCTAAAATACTACATTTTTGGGGAGGAAGACTAGGGGTTTAAATTTATAATAATATGGGTAATTTAAAGATTTCATATTGAAGTAGGATACAACAGGTGGGCGGCTATCATGGTTTTCAAGGCGCAACCACGAATGGAGCCCCGTGACAACTCGTAAACGACCGCGCTACCGTAGGCCAGTCGCATGTCATTCTGGTGGGTTGTTTTTTATAACTTATTATGAACGATTTTGGTTCATTTTAGCATCACATTTAACCTAAAGCCAGTCCTCTCAAACCTAAGAAACCTCAAAATCCTCTCAAGCCCTTCACTAAACATAAAATCCTCCATTGTAAATACAAGAAAAAAACTAAGAAAATGATGATTCAGGTGTGAAACTATAGTGATTCAAGGCTAGATTAAGTAGTAATCAATCTATTTTTTAGTTTTGGCAAATTTAAGTCAAGAAAATGTTCTGCTCATCTCCTTTCATACAAGTAAATTACGGATTCACCAAAATTAAAAATACAAGTTTCAAATTCAATTATAAGTAGGTATTCACACTTTCACGATCTAGATTTATTATATATTGAAACTGGTTTATAATTCACACAATTAATATCAATTAGATTTTAATTATGACGTGTAATATATGGATTAGTATAAATTAAGATAACCCCATGTTAGAATCACATTTTTAGAAATTATCCCTTAATTGATATTTCATAAAATTTGATTTGTAATAATTGATGATAATTTCCTTATTAGAAACATGTTATTCTGATACCTATGTAAATAACGTGCTAAATTTATATATTTAGGTTCTTTTGTTGAACATCCGTGAATCAATACCTAATTCTTGTTGGTTAATGGGATTTGATAAGTAATTAACCTTAAATTCATATGTTATGATTTAGTTAATGAAAATATTTTTAACTTGGAGACTTAAAGTATGAATTGAGTTATCAACATATTAATTATATTATTAATTTGACTAGGAACTCATATATTCTCTTTTTAATGCGATTGTTACCCTAATTGGAAATCCATATTTTGGGATCCCTTAGACTTTCTTTATAATTTGGTGGGAGTAAATTAGTAGCTGGATTGGTTGTTGTTTAGTGTATTGACTTAGAAATTGTAGAAATTTATTTATCCTTATTTATCCCAATTTTCCATGAATATGATAAAGTAAGATTTCACTCATGTTTAGAACTATCTCTTGAGATCGAAACTATCGTAGGTAATTGAAAATCCATGTAAGTCAAATGAATGTGTAAATAAAGTAAGTAATGAATCATTTATATGATAATATGATAAAGTAAATGGTAATAAATGGGACTTGAAATGGTGATACCCAGAAAGTGGGGTAAGTTTAGTGTAGTGTGATTGTACATTGGGGGTAATAACCTAATTCTAAACCTTATTATGAGTTGATAACCATTAATCTTGTAGGGGAGATATACTTAAATAAGGAGAATAATTAATTTGGGATATGATACATGTATAGATATAAAATAATTATTTGCTAAAAAGTTTATAAGCCCCTACTTCCCATTAACTTGATAAATTAGGATTATCCTGTAATGGTATTAGTAGTATAGAAATATTCAAGCACAATTGATCACTAAGAATCAATTTGGGAGTAGTATGCTTCTACACGTCAAAATATACTACAGTAAGGTAATATGAAATGTTAGTAATGTTCTTGTGATCTTATTACTAAGTAAAATAAAAGGAAAATAATTATACTTTGGTAATGCATTTTGATAGATGAAAGTGGAAAGGTTTGAGACTTAGATCCTGAGTATTTATCAATATGGGAAAACATGAATATTGTAATTGTATTGTGGTGTAATGAGCCAATATTAAACTTTATAAAAGAGAATTCATAAAATAGAATTTATAATATAAAATATTATAATATTGTGTGACGAGAGAGAACATATTATATGTGCATAACACGATGGTAGCACTGTTCCTCTCGCATGGAATGGACTAGAAAAGTATTGGATTTCATTTGTACGTACTCTTTGATGGTAGCCTTGATCCGTATTGAGGACTGTACTAAATATGGGATGGTTTATTTGTGTGCCTTATGTGATGGTGATCATGTCTTGTTGACAGGGGGATTGAATTTAATGAAGATTTTAGTATTTGTGCATTACCCATGATGGTGGTCCTATGCTGATGACGGTGCCTAAATGTGATGACAGTTCTTATGTTTGTGTACTGTGCGATGGTGGACATAAGATGAGGATGGATGCGGTTATGATTTAATTAATTAAGAGATTAATTAATTCTAGAACATAACGTAATTTAAAATGGAGTGTGAGATCTCATTTCATATTTTCATATGTTGTTATTGGATATAATATTATGGAGATATCCTTTACATTTATGACTGCTTTGAGTTGTATAAGTTCATTATCTTGTTGGGTTCTAACCAACCCAAGGATTTGTATTTTTTTCTAGATAGCAAGGATTCATCGTCCCTTTATCTAAAGTTAACACCTATTAGGAGATCCTGAGATGTAGGTGTTATTAGTAGTTGTTCATTTTGATTTGAGTTGTATGAGTCAAGGGTGTACTCTTTATAGCTTAATTTACGTAATTGTTTTTTATTGAGGCATATAGACTTTTGCATTTGGTTCTGTCATTTTTTTAGATTATTTTAAGATGTTGTTACAATTTTTGATATAGAGATTCTTATTCTATCATTAGTTGATGTGTGATGATTTATTTTTATGATCTTGAGGATATTATCATATCGCACTCTTTACTTTATTACATCATTATTCCATTGTTTTTCATACATTTAGAATGATATTTAATTTTTATAAGCAACTAGTACTTTTTTATTTAGATTTGATCAAACTAAATATTAAAATATGCTGTTTTTACATTACATAACAAGGTAGCTAATGAGTTATATAGTAAGAAAGAAAAAAGTGGTCATACAAGGCCAATGCCAAGCTATATCTATTATTAATCCAACTTTGATTCAAGAGTATGATGGGTGATAAACAAATACATTATATATTAGTGAAACTTTATTCTCGCTGAAGTGTAAGGATACAAGTTTCATGGTGAGATAATAAGGTACAATGGTAAACTTGTAGTAGGAAAAATTTGGGTGATAAGGAAGAAGATCATTTAAAAGTTGCATTAACAAAGAACTGGAGGTCCTTCTGGGATCAAGAAGACTATGAAGAGAATTGAAGCTTTTTTTACTGGCCCGAGATAAAGAAATTCCTTTGTAGAATCCTATGATGTTTATGAAGGAAGTACGTGATAATGCGCCTTAGTCTGAACCTCAACAACCCTTACCCATTTAAGAGTCATCATTGTATACTAATTATATATATTTAATTAAGGGTTATTTAAATCCGAGGGGAATGGTGTTATTTTGTTAGTAGAGGATAAATTAGAAAACTATGCTCATTTTGTATCACTTTCTCATCCGTACACAACTTAGATGATGTCATAATTATTCTTTGTGCAAATCCACAAACTACATAGGCTCCCCTATTCTATTGTCACTGAGAGAGACCATGTGTTCCTTTGTAGCTTTTAGATCAAGTGTAAACTGTAGTAGGAACTTAATTTAAACACTATGTAACATAAGTGATGGCCAAATTGAGAGGCTAAATTAGTGCTTGGAGAATTTCTTAAGATGTATGGCATGAGACATGCCTAATAGATGGTCCATATAGTTGGCTATGGCAGACTGGTTGGACAATAAAAGTTTCATTCTTCATTATTAATAACATAATTTAAGGCCTTATATGGTTATAAACCACCCCATTTGTTGATCCCTCAAATTCCATACTCGAATACGGGAAGTACAGTATAATTTGTACACGAGAGGAGGCTAGAATTACAAAGCATCAAAGATAAACTGAAATTATCCCAACATCTCATGAAATTCTATGCATAGACGTATGAAAATGGAAGAATAGTTAGGAGATTGGGTATACTTGAAAATTTAACCATACATGTGGACTAAACTAAGTATGAGGAAACATAACAAAATTGTCTTAAAATACTATGGCCCATATTAAATCCTTGCAAAGCATGCACTGGTGACTTGTGAGTAACTTGTAGGGAGTAATATCCATAACATATTTCTTGTATCACTATTAAATAAAAAGGTGGTATATGATGTTACTATGGAAGAAGATTTTCTTATTTTGGATAAAAATATAGACTTTATACTGATGTTAATATCTATATTGGATAAGAAGATGAATCGGATAGGAGATTCACTAGTAACACATAAATTGGTTCATTGGAATAATGTACAAGCAACATAGGTTACATGGGATAATTACCTTACTTCATTCTAGATTCTTATGGTTTAATGATCATTTGAATAAATGGGTGTTTTCATACCATGAGAAAAATAAAGTTATTGTACTTAGTGCATTAAATTAGTTGTTAGTTATATTTAGGGTGTATGCACACGTGCCTTCAGTTAGTTGTTAGTTAAAGCTGGTTATAGGTGATAGTTAGGTTGTTGATTGTAACTAAAATTGGTTGTTGAGTTAGTTATCCGAGGTAACATATATACTCAATTATAAATCATCGAATGTATAACCAATTATTTGAAATACAAATCTTCTTACTCTCACTCAATTATATACATATATACATACATATATATATATATATATATATATATATATATATATATATATAGAGAGAGAGAGAGAGAGAGAGAGAGAGAGAGAGTTTTCATGATGGTGGTGCAATAAATCAGATGGTAATGGAGATGTTAGGGTATAAACAGGGTCTTAAAGTTTCAGTCATTTGAATGTGAAACAATTAAAGTAGTTCCCAAAGGTAATTTTTATTTCATCCATTTATATTCACTGGTGTCCTTTATGTTGTGCTACAAAACTTTTAAGGTTCTTTCAATAACCTAAGAAAATTCTCTCATGATACTTTAGTTTGACATTGAAAATTCAAATACTGTGCTAGCATATAGTAAGGAAAGCTAGTGATCTTTGTCTTGAAAAGTTTCTTTTACTCATTTACCCTAAGAATCTTCGTATTAAAGAGGTTAGGAAAATAGATTTACAAGATGAGGAACTTTTTTTTTAAATGTTAATAAAAAACAAACCCCCATTATTTTGAAGGCTAATGGAAATAATCCAAAAGGAGAACATGATGCACACACAAAAAAATTAGAACCTTTGAAAAATCAAAACAATAATCACACCTCACAAATTGATGGTTAATAACAATTCAAGCTCTATATTTGTCACAAAAATGGGTCACCTTTACTGAGACATACATCATCCATCTCCGAGGCTTGTGAAAATTAAACACATAACCTTATTCAAGAGAAACTTGTTGAAATGATTTCTTAGATAGGTTCTGTAACCTTATTCAAGATAAACTTACAATTTCTCAAATAAATTGTTGGTGGATCTGAAGGGTGGTGGGTGGATAATGACAATTGGTCGCATGTTTTCTAAGGTTATGCTAACTAGGTTGTGGGTAAGAAAACGACGTCAAATGATTCTCACTTTACTCACTACTATCGAGAAATTATAATTTAATTTTACTTTTGGAAATACTATGATCCATAATGAAGTCCCGTATAATTTAAAATTGAAGAACAATTTGAACTCAGCCTACCTTCTTAACATAGATTACTCAAACTGTTAGAGCATATTTGTTTACCCTTACTAAAATTATGATTTTTTTAGGCAAGGGTTAAGATACTAATGAAATTTTAAAGCTTAATGTTAAAATTGATAAAATACACTTATCCTTATATATTGTTTTCTTTTAATAGTTGGCATGCTATAAGTTATCATGTTAACAAGCCCTAATAAAAACCATAAGGCTTTAGTTTATATTCCATAATGATCTTTCGAATGGCTTTTAGGTATATGTTTTTTTATCAAATTAAAATTACAAAAATTCGATACAAGTTGATACTTAAGTATTTGAATGACTAATACTTCATTATGAAATTTGTGACTTGGATGGTGTGGTTACCTAAGGAGAAGGCCCACTAATTTAGTATTTCTTAATGACTTCTGTAATTTTTGAGTTCTTGTCTTCTTTCTTTTCTATCCATGTAAGGGCCTTGCCCCACCCAATATTTTTGAATGAAATATAATTTTTCCTCTTGCTTGTTTAATTTTACTGTTTATTTCACATGTTGCTTGTGCATTTATTTTATTACTTTTCCCCTTTAAACAATAAACCAATTTTGTTTATTCTTATAGTATGGTGATTGCATGGACCTCATGCCACTGGTAAGAGATAATGATGACTTGGACTTTGTGATTGGGGATGAGGCTTCCAATATAGCTAGGGTGGCCTTCTCAGATGTTCACTAGGAACTCCATAGGATAATATCTATTTATGGATACCATATGAGGAAGTTAGTGAGTATCTCTGATGAACTTGTTGAGATACGAGACATTATTGATCTGGTATAAAATGAAAACGTTGGCTTAAAGTAGGAGCTCAATAAGGTCGAGAAGGCATTTTCACAAAATAAATCGATTAGAATAGGTATGAAGTAGAGGATTATGTGGCTGAGAAATATATTTAGAAAGCAACCTCATGCAGCTTGCATTGATGTATATGATGAAGGCTTGCTAAATTCCCCAATCCATTTGAATGAAGCCAAAAACTTAGCCTATAGACACAAGTGGTTGAACACTTTGTCATTTCTCAAAGTTCCTTATGATTGTGGTTTATTGTATTTGTATGCTATGGATTTGCCTTACTACACGCTTCCTCCAATTGGGAGTGTAGATTCTTAGGTCCAATTGATGCAGTTCCTCTGCTCCTGATTAAGGAGTATCTTATCGACTATAATAGTGATGATGATATGCCTCATCGCAGCCCGAAGGCTACCCACTTGATGTCCAGTGCTGGGCCATCTTGTGGTCCTCTAAATTTCTAATTAATGGACCTTTAAATGAAGTGACAATGGTATTATTTGTTTTCAAATTTTATTGGCCTTCCCCCTTTCCTTTTGCTTATAATGATCTATTAGTCTTACATTTTAGGAGATGTCATCACACACTACATTACGACCAGTACCAACTTTCGATGAGAATGTACCTATTTGTTGGGCTATCCAATCGTTTAGGATTTTATTCGACCCGTATGGTCGGATTACGAGGTGACATGGGATACCTCGTAGGTATTTTTCTTGCCATGGGCAATACATTATACTTTCTTATTATACTGACGAACACATAACCTCAAGGCAATGACTACTAATTGTGATCACTTCAACAAGGTACCAAAAAATAAAGACAATAGTATGGACAAATGCATATAATAATAAAACTTTCTTTAAAATTGGCCTATGACTTAAAACAATCAAAGCCAACTGAATTAAATAAATTGACGAAAACTTAAGCACCAAATGTATATAATTAATGACAAACTAAAATTTGCCTTAATTTTTATTAAGGTTGAGTGCATTTAAGGCCGAGGGTATCTCTTTGCCCTTCATTGTTTCTAATTTATAGACCCCTTGGAGGTCATCCCCAATGACTTCGAACTATCTTTCCTAGTTAGGTCCTAATTTCTCATCTGATGTCTTCCTCGCATTGCCAACGATCTTTTTTAGAAAATTGTATCCGGCCTAGAACATTTTGCATGAACACCTTTTTATACTATCTTGCCAACATATTATGGTAGGATGCTAATATGATCGGGGCTTAATCCCTACTTTTGTCTGCCATATCAGGTTTTATAATGATTATCTCGTTCTTCAAGATTTGATTGGTTTTGGTCATCGTCATAGTTGTTAACCCGGAATCTAGTGGTATAATGTCTTCCACTCCATAGGATAAGGCGAAGTTCATTTATCCAATGGAACTCCTTAGATTTGTTTGGTATACCCAGAGGATGTGGAGTTTTAGGACACGGCCGCGGGAACTAGGCCGCGACCACTGGGATATAGGTCGCGACTGCTGGGTTACAGACCACGATCACACCATGGGGTAGGAGCATTTGATTTTATGTGGGACTCTTTCTCTCCAAGAATCAATTTCGTGATGCACTCTTGCTCAAGGAGGTTGTTTTGACCCTTTGGGTCTCTACTTAAGGAAAAAATAATCCACGATGGAAAGGGACTTTGAGTCGTGTTTGATATCTATTTGCCTGAGTTTATATTTTCTTATATCTCTTAATTATTTGTTGCATAATATTGTGTGCTAATTACTTAATTAATTGGGGACATCAAAATTTATGGACAATATGGTATTTAATATTGATACCCGCACAAGTCACAATTTTTCTTGGAAAATATATTTTATTTATTCTTTTTGAAATTGAATCTAATTCGGTACTTAATTTAAAGTTGTAAATTAAATTGTGAACAACAATTTTTATTTTAATTTAAAAATAATTTTATCTTTAAAAATTAAAATAGAGAGATTAGGAAAATTAATTTGTACAAGTAAATTGGGAATTACCATGAATTTAATTTCCGCATTTAGAATTGAATAAATTATTTTTCAAAATACCCTCAAGTTTAAAACATTAAGTGGGGAAGGAGTTTCAACATAAATCCCACGGTTTCCATTGGTATTTTAAAAATACGATGTGATTAATTTCTTGTGTTAGTATTTGGCTATGCTTCCCATTGAAGGGAATTAATCACAAAATTTTTAATATTTGCAAGTGATAGTTCCTTAAAACTAAATGTGAGTGAGTTTGGTTCCCCCATTGGGTAATTTTCACATGAGAAATTTAATTTCAATGAATGAACCGATGATATACATTTAAGCAAAACTAATGATATCCTCCCCATCGTAGTCACTTCCATTAGACGTAGGACTAAAAGACGCCGGCTATTCAATTATGCTAGACATAAGATTCCTGGACTCTTTGGAGAACATAATTGAAAGATAGAAATTTGTCTAGTTTAGTGTAAGGGTATTTAAGCTCCCATCGATTAATATCACCACATAAGGGAACTATGATGCTCTATGAGATTAGTCCTAATTGGCGGTAGAGGGATTCCAAATTAATATTTAATCAAAACTAAATTGTCGCATATATAATTCTAAAATAATTTTTTCAATGATGATTGTTTAGGTTATTTTCACTGGCTTTATAATTAAAGTTAATTAGGATTGTGAAAAACGTGACTGTGTGATAATTGATTAAATTCGTAATTTTCTAATTTGGCACACTTATTTAATTAGTGTCTATTTTTAAACCAAATTAATCCAGCCCCTAAACATGCATCTAAAAGTGCATGTGTCAACCCATAAATAAATAAATCATGTGACACAAATATTCAGGAAAAATCCTCGAAGGGTAAAACCTTTTATTTTCACAATAATTTTGTAAGAAAACGGCTTACACGGATTACCATGAAAATATATGACACAGAAATACCCTCGGGTGTCGGTTCTGTTGTCGGCGGCTGGAACTATCCCTTTCCAGTAGGGCAGCAGTGAAGAAGAATACGGCTCCTCCCCAAGATGTGAACTTTATAAGGACTCATTCCACAATAGCACGCAGCTCTCGGTTGTAGAGCTCTCCCCACAAAGTATGAAAAAAAGCAAAATATGTTCTTGGGTTCCACAAAACAATTCACATAAAAGTAATTGGGATTTTATGAATTAAAACTAAACAAAAAATTATTTGAACCCTTAAATGAGAGAAGAAGCCATTCTGCCAAAGAAGTTAACTAATATTATGGCAGTGTCAAAAGACAAACAAAACTCTAAAGTTTGGAAAACTCTTCTCTCGTCAAAAACAAAGCTCTGGCAGGCCTTTTATAAGGAAATTGTGGCGTTCAAAGAGATAGCAGCGTGTTGGCCTAAAAGTCATCTCGTTCGAACGACATAGCTATCTCGTTCAAACGAGATGTCTAGGTCATTTGAACGACATAAGAAGGTTTTTCGAACGAGATTCTACGCGTCTCTCTAGAAAATTTTGATACGAACGCGTGGCCTCCAATTTCGTATTTTTCTGATTTTTTATGAATTAGTTATGATTTTTCTACGGAAAGGTGTCCAAGAACAAAATCTTTAGAAAAATATTTGATAAAAATATCCCAACACTTTAGTATGAAATGTAAATGAAACTTTAAACATTATCTTACCAAATGTCATATTATTGGGCTTGAATGTTGAAGACCACTTGTAATTCGGATTCGTCTTTTGTAGATGAAAACTTCTTCAATTCTTCGACGACTTGTAGCGGTATACGACATAATTAATTATGACGGACTTATTAAAAATATGTCCTTACAAATCTCCCCCTATGTCTTTGCCGGTACATACATAAAACATCAGAATTATCAAAAACCAAAATTCCTATACAAATCTACCCACCCATGAATCCCAAAACTGAAAAGGTAACATTTGCAAGTTCTCAAATTTTTCTTCAACGTCAAAACTCTCAAAGCTTTTCTCATCAGGGTGTGAAAAATCATGATCTTCAATCTTTGTACCTACACACATGAGAAAAAGAAAAAACCTTCGTGACGCATCGAGTTTGAAACGATATAAGAATAAAGCATTAATAAATCAAATCTCCCTCATAATGCAAAAAACTCCCCCATAACATGATAATTCTTTCTCCCCATTTTTATGATGTCCGTAAATAGACAGATAAGAAGAAACAAATCAAAACATGAAGTGTCACGACAAAATGCATAGCAAACAAAGATCAAGCTACGTGCACGCAAAGGTATGTCCCCAAAAATTTCACAAACTATTTTTGGATTTTTCATTTTTTTCATACAAAAACAGGATACAAAAAAAATCACACCATGGATTTAAACTCAAACAACCAAGTCATGGAAATGTAATGTATGGGTGTGAACACATTCGATAGGTAAATAAACTCAATCAATCATATGTGCACGATGCATACGTGTACGCCTAACGAATAATCATCAAAATAATCCTTAGGTGTAAAAATTTGTTGAATTTAAATGACATCGTCTTATACAAATCAACAAATCAAAGTCAAATGATTTTCACACCAATAACGTCCAAAACTATTTAGCGGGTTTTCAAGAATTTCAAGGACGTGTAAACCCGTTTTAATTCTCCAACCAAACTCCCTCATATATATTTTCTTTTAGAGGTGAATAAACTAAATTCTCAAACTTTGGAGAATTGGTGCAAAAACCTAAATGGCCCATAATTGGCATGGATTTTTTTTTATTGCCTTTAAATTTTTTCGGGCTCTTTTAAACCTATTTGGACCCCGGGTAATAAAATTCCTCCATTTTTTAGGTCCAATTTAACGGTGGCTTAGTATTCGCAAAGGCAAAATGAACCTTTCGCAGCCCTTCCCCGTTTTCAAACAAAAAACAAAAACTCACAAAACGATTTTTATATGCACAATTTCCTTATCAAAATTTATCGCGCTTGGTTCGTTTTAAGGACAGGATTGAAGTGAAAATACCCAACCAACATGTGATAAGACAAGCACAATAATCAAACAAATCCGTGCATGTGTACAATAAAGGAAACATGAGTCAAACATGTAGGAAGTAATACTTAATTACATCTTAATGACTCCAAACATTATAAAGCACAAGGATGAATTGACCTATTGTGTCAAAACACTATCAAATAGTCACATGTAAAATGGAATGATGTTGTGACTCGGTCATCCTAAGTTTCCATCCATAAACGGTGCAAACAAAATACAAAAATCTTTTTGGATTTTCTCAAAATTTTATCAAAATAAAATCTTTTTGTATTTTTCAATTTTTTTTAAACAAAAAAAAATATATACAAAAAGTACATGTCACAATGCTAGCAAACATAAATATCATGAAACAAAAACTAGCGTATGACAAACATGCGAACAAAATCATCTATATGATATGGCAAGAGAAGAATCATGTGCAAACAAATGAGAATCAACTATTCTAAAATCTAGCGTATCCAAAAGTGATTTCCTAACCCAAGTGGATGTAACATGACGACACGGGGTTTTGGGAACCAACAAAACACTAGACTTCGAATTCCAAGGACCTCTTCTAAGATCAAAACAAAATCTCCTAAGGTGATCTTTCCTACCACAATATGAACATGTGTAAACGGGCGGAACGACACCTAAAGTGTGATCTTTTCTAACATCCTTGGAATTAGTTGACCCTCTAAAACAAATAATGGTTTTGGCTTTAGCATGAGAACACGATGATCCATTACCATCACTATCAAACCTACTTGAGTCTGTCAAATCATTTTTTAACTTCAAAATTTTTGACCCAGGCAAAGAATTAGACTCTTCCAAAGATAGGGATTTCTTTTTCAAATTTTCAATTAAACTTAACAGTTTATCACGCTCCCCCTCAATTAAAACAAACTTATCTCTAAGAGTCTTTTCACGTGCCGTAAAATCATCGATTAATTTTTTATCCTCGACGGCACAAACGGGAACCCTAGAATTTTTTAAGTCCTTTAATTCCTTCTCTAAAACTAGGACTTTCTCATCACTCTTCTTTCTGGCAATTTTTAAAGAATCAGAATCAATACACAAATTACCAAAATGCTCACGACAAATATCACTTTGAGTTTGAAACGCTTGCAAATATTCAATCTTACTTTTAAAGAGAGAATTTTCCTTTTCCAAAACTTTAATTCTTTTGCAAAGTTTCAAATTCAAACTTTTTAAATTCTCAGCATGATCGTGAACTTTTTCAAAAATAGGCTCCTCATTAAATGGGCGTTTGTAACAACCCTCGATTTTGGGAGGCTCATTTTATACTAATTACCGCATAAGGTAATTATATAAAATGTGGGGACTGGAGTAAATATAAATTGATTAAATTGAAAGTTAATATTTACTAGATTGATGCATATTTACTGTATGCTAAAGTAAATATCATATGGTTGCATGTTCTATAGTGTCATGTATTTTAAATAACATTATAGTTTAAATAAAATTGGAACTGGAAATAATTTATAAAATTTGCCGGATGCCAGTTTAAAGGGTGTAGTTAGTCTCGGAAGGTGCGAGACAGTCAAAAGAAGTGCCATATTGTATTTTTGTATTTCGGGCACTTTTACCTGGTTTTAGCTTAAACGCGTATTTGTGAGTCATTTTAATGTGGTATTAACCACTTAAGTTGGATACTTTAGACTTAAGACCCGATTTTAGTCTTGCCCCTTTATTTCTTTTTCTCATTTTGTCTTACCAAACAAGAGAGTTAGAGAGAGAGAGAGAGAAGAAGAGAAAAGAGGAGAAGAAGAGATAGATTTGGAGATTGAAGTATTGGGATTTCTCCTACCTCAAAGAAATATGAATTTGCAAGTCTAAGGCAAGTTTTCTACTTGCTAATATGTGATTTAAGATGAATAAATTGTATGATATTTATGTATATTCATTTGGGGATCAAAAATGGAAATTTTAGGATTTAAGCCCTAATCTTGTTTTTGATGATGATATGGTGGATTATAATGGTTATAAATCATGTAGGATAAATTTTGGGTAGATAAATGTTGTTGGTTGTGGGTAAAATAGAAGAGATTTGGGGTTTGGAGAAATTAGGGTTCATAACCCTTCGTAGCCATTCTTGGCAAATTTGCAGGACCGAATCGATTCAGCCCTATAGCGAATCGATTCGGTAAGGGGTAGCTTCCAGGTATGCATAACCCGAATCGATTCGGGTTAAGGCCGAATCGATTCGGTCAATTGCAGAAAGTTGGTTTTGTGGTTCAAATTGATTCTCTTTTTGGGCGAATCGATTCGCTAGGGAGAATCGATTCTGACCTAGGGCGAATCGGTTCCTTTTTCTGCTATTTTTGAGTTTTTTTTATAACTCAATTTTGATTTTTTTTTTTTGGTTTAGGACCTAGGAACCTTCTTGAATGAAGTAAACTTAGAGTCCTAGTGTTATAGTTGTGTTAGGAAGCTACCCTAGAGTAGAATTGGTTTATATGGGGTTTTTCCGGGGTTATGCCTATTGATGTTAGGGGACTTTTTCTTCTAGTTAATTAATATAAAACTAGGAGAAGTACTATTATGTTTGGGAGATTCTACAAGCTCAATTGAGCGATGTTATACTCGATGATTCATAATAACACCATAAAAGTGTGTTGGGCGAATAAATTGAAAGTTTATTCGTTCCTTTGAAAGATGATAATTTTGGGGTTTTAAAATAATACCCTAAAATTCTTGGAGATAATAAAGAGTTTATTTACTCCTTTGAGGGTGTAGTGTCGATAAAATTTATCGTATGGATCTGGATAATAAATCATATTGTTTACAAAACGTAAAGGGATATGGTTTCGAATAATAATGAAACATACATTTGCTAAAATGTAAATGGAATTGGAAATGGTAAATGGAAATGGAAATAATGATGGTAAATGATAATTTACTTGATCATTAATATGATAAATGATGATTTGGTTAAACACACCTCTCTAAATGACATCATAAGGGAAGTTCGCGCGCTTGGTGATGCCCCCTGGCCAGTGAATGGAGGGTGGATATAGTCCATAGGCCATATGAGCGATTATGTTATATTTTCTGCACTGGTGAGCAGATTTCGGGTGTGGTCTTGACTCTCCCGTAGGCATATGGCCGCTTCCTGAGGTGTTTCATTGTAGGTGCCCAGGTTGTCTTGTATAGATAGGCCCTGGAAGATGATGATCATTTAGGGGCGCTCCCAGTGGGGAAACTCGGAGGGGAGGAGGGGAGGTCTTAGAATCGTTATATGCATATAAATATAATTATTCATCATCAAGTGGGACTTGATGGGTTACATGCCATAAAGAGCATAAAGAAGTGCCACAAAGAGCACAGTATAATGCCACAAAGAGCATTGAATGTTGATTATAATCCTGTTAAGGAATGGTAATGCCAGGATGGGCATGCAATTGAAATAAAAGCCATAAAGAGCTTAAAATTATAATTATATTTTCCTGATAAGGAAACGAAATGCTAGTAAAGAGCATAAATGTTGAATTTATGAGTTCCTGATAAGGAACATAATAATGAAATGGAAGCTTTTAAATTTATGTTACTCATGCTTTTCTTTTCTGTCTTAGTTATGTTTTAGAACTGTGTAGATAAGTTTTATTCTTTTCTAGCATGATCTTATTCATAACTGTCATACTCTTTATTCATCTGGTAATAATATAGAACCGAGCCCTGACCTGTTTATATTTCTTGTTGCACATGCATCTTGTCTCCGCCGCAAGGATGCCTGATTTGAATCCCTATTCCGAGGTCCTCGGCGAGCCATGATGCATTGCGGGTATTACGGGACATTTTGTATAGACGTTCTCATTTTTATTCTAGCTATGATAGGGTCTCTTTACTCGGGAGAGAGGCCCAAGCTTTTATAAATGTCTAATGAAATGTATTGTATAGATTAAAGAAATTGTTTAAATGCTGTTATATAGTTTGTTGACAGGCTGCACATTCGGTCCCTTTATTGTATTCTTGTTGTATTATTTATATATGTCTTGGGGTTTCCCCTATCTTTTCAGGATTTGGGTTGTTTAAATTCTTTCTTTAACTTTAAAAACAAAATTTTTGGCAACCCGTTTTCTGAAATATTGGGTGGTTATCCTGGATACTCTATATTTTATTGTAATGCTGAGAATGATTCCATATATGATTCCTGTTATATTGGAGTATTGGGATGGCCACCCCTTATTTTGGTGAGTGGGTTGTCACAGATGGTATCAGAGCATCAGGTTTTAGAGTCCTTAGGAATCTGTGTGGACGCCTTAAGTTTTCAGCGTTGCTTTTGATTTGACATAAAGCCTTAGGATTAAGATCGCTGATTTCTCTAGTGAGATCTCGCTCTTCTGCCATGAGGTAGAACTTATAGAATCTTGTGCGCATTCGTGTGAGATCAATAGGCCAATTGAAGAAGGGCGTCAATTAAAGTGTTGCACGGTTAGAGAGATCGTGCACTATAAAATGATAGGTTCCAGAATAAGTGTCGCTAACACTTCTGAAGGATCTTTGTTCATGAAAACTCTATGGTGGATATCCGCTATCCGCCTGGGAAGGTTTCATTGAACTGAGGAAGAGGAAGCCGAGAGCGTGTTCTATTTTATTGATAAAGAAAAACGAACTACGTGGGCTATAGTGACGTGGAAGAACCACACGTTTTCATTACGTTGATTGGAGAACAAGGGCAAAAATAAAGTGCATAGTTGGGGAGTTGATGGGAGTAATATTGGTTCGTATAAGGCTCGAATATGGAGTCTGAGATCCATTGGTATTGACCCGGAGTGATTGGCATAAACTGTTGGTGGTAATTCCACCTTATTAATGGGTGGTGCATTCCTTAGGATAAGATAGAGTAGTTTTGTGGTTACTCTAGATTCGGGTGTGCATATCGAGTTTGTAATAGTATCGACATTGTTATAGAAAGGTAACCATATGACTTCCGTGGTAGGGAAGTTGTATGATCTCTTCGCTCATTATAAAATGAGTATGATATTTTAAAGGCATATGTGCTATATGTGATAACTAGTATGAATGTTTTTGTTCCTTGTTTGCATTGTATGTGGATGTTATGACTTATATCCTTGACCAACAAGGTTAAGTAGTAATGCATAGGAAGGGTTCCTTGTTTGGATTCCGCTTTTGCGGGACGCTCCACGCGTGAATCTTAACAACGTTGGGAGCGGAGAGATGTTACTTTTCCTTTCTCTTATCTTATGTATAGTACGCGAGTAAAAATATTTTGGTTAGTTTGGAATGATAGCAAGCAAATAAAAATGTAAGGGTATCTTACTTCTAGTTCAAAATGGAACTAGTTGTTCTATGATTTCTCTCCTGAATACAGGTTGAGACTTTATAGAGGTGGATCGAGGTAGGTAGGAGATTTTATTAATCGTTTAGTTACCTTGTGTGAGTGTTTGACTATTTGTTTGTTTTGTTTATGCATGTTATGCTTATCTCCATGATCAACTAGTTAAGTAGGCATGTGTCAGAGGGGTTACTTGTTTGGATTTCTCTTCGGCGAGACACTCCGTCGCATGAACACTTAACGATGTTGTGATTGGAGATACGCTATCCTTTTCTTTCTATTTTACTTTACTTATTTTGTTGTTAGAAGTGGGATTGGAAGGATTAGCCGAGAATCACGTAGAAGAGTGATTAAGGGCTATTAAAGTGCGAGATAGAAGCACTATATATAGTTCTCTCCTCTGATCGATGTGAGGGAGACTGAGATACGAAGTTGAATTGAGACTTCAGGATTGTGCCTTGATAAGAAGGCCATGTTTTATAAGGGGATATGTATTTGAAAGACTTCATAGAATGTGAATGTCTGATGAGTTAAAATCTTTAATAATTTTATGGTAAGACATAGAAGTAGAGTTTTGTTGAAATTATTGCAAGTTAAAAATTTATCGATCCCGATTATGTGTTTTAGACCGTCACATCTCAATGACAGACGATGCGAGGTAGTAGTGTAATGGGAGGGTTCCTTGTTTGGATTTCGCTTCGACGAGACGTCCCACGCACGAAACCGAGCGAATGTCAGAAGTTGAGATAAGTCTTGGACACTAGGGATATGCTTAGTATTATATATATCTATGACTTAGATAGGTTATATATAGATCGACCTTAGTATTATTAGGATGATTAGGTCTTTAGGGTGTGAGACGTTAGTTTAGGAAGGCTGTAAGGAGTTGACCACAAATAGGTTGTGGGTTAACTCTAGGAGGGATTAAGTCACTAGGAACGAGATTTATGGGGTCTCGAGAGGTTGGGTAGGTGAGGCCGAAGTAGATAAGGCCTTCCTTGATTAGAATGTTATGTTGATAACTTAACTTTCGGGGAGTTGAATGGATGAATTGACTTCTACTCCCGAGTCCATGTGGTTATGTTCGGGGGTGGATTCAATAAATAAGTTTCTTCCATGTTGGGAAGTAATAATACTAGAGCATGGACCTGTGGTCTATGCGTCTCATAAGCCTAAACTTGTGGGAAGTATTATCCCATGATTGAATTAGAATTCATTGCGGTGGAAATTGCCTTAAGGAAATGGAGGCACTACTTACTGGGCAGAAATTTAGTCTTTCTTGCAAGAAACAAGTGGTTGCAGTATGTCGGGGGAGAAAATTTAGTTAGTGTTTGGAGTTTTTGAAGAACTATCATTTGAATTTTCTCATTCGCTAAAGAAATGCTACTGGGGTAATGGATGTGTCGAGTAAGAAACCCGTCGGAGATATTGGTGTTAGCATGGAAAGCCAAATGAAGCGAGTATGACTCGAAAGACTTTATAGCGAGAGCAATTCTGATCTGTGATTGACCATTTCACCCACTCGTGTGAAGAAGAGTATCGGTGGAATGAAGAGGGGTATATTCATAGACCTTTGCATTAAAGTATCGGGACCGTTCATTTGACCAGACTGGTGCATTCTGACCATTATGGATGGACTACATGTAGAAGAGTACCCCCCATTCTTGAAGAAGGAATGGTAGAACCGTGGGAGGTGCCTATTAAAAATAGGGTGGACCGAGACTAGATATTCGTGTCGGAGGTTTGGTAAAAAAAAGTTTCCATGAAGAAATGGGAACCGTATGGAAATGGCGTATATCCTACAACCCTAAAGTGGATGGATATATGGGAGGAAACTAACTTAGGACAGGAAGGCATATCTCGAGCAGGCGCCTTCGAATACATAGTAGATGGGTGCAGTAAGTATATGGATAAAAATTCCTGTACAACCATTAGGCTATTGAATGGCCTTATGGATCATTTCCTAAGGCATGGCATTGTGAGTGGCCTAGCGTGGTCGGTTGAGTAATTCGCATACTCGTTGGATGGAACCAACGAGTAATATATTCCTTAGACTTGGAGTGGTCTCGTGACATTTCTCTAAAGATTTGGATTTCGAGCCATAAGCCACGATGGGATAAGTCAATGCGAAGAAAAGTTGATTTGTGTTGGGGTTAAACCAATTAGCGTTGGTACATATATCCCTGAGGGGGGGGGGAGTAAGGCGGTTTATGCTGAGTTGTGTTGGGTATTTCCTTTCATTTTAAGAAGGTAGAATTAATAGTTAGTGAGGAACGCTTCGTGCTATGCTAATGCACAAATGATGTAGGTTGAGATCGATAAAGTCGACCTTAGTCCGGGTCCATTTAGGACGATTACGATAACGAGGGGTTTGTTTAGGATGGTATAATCCTAGTTTAGAGTAGTATACCCTTTATGAGATTTGGGTATGCCCGAATTTTGGGGACAAAATTCCCTCATAAGCGGGGGATTATGTAACAACCCTCGATTTTGGGAGGCTTATTTTTATATAAATTTTACTGCATAAGGTAATTATATAAAATGTTGGAACCGGAGTAAATATTAATTGAATGAGATAGAGTTAATATTTACTGGAATGGGGTATATTTACCGAATATGTAGGTCAATATCCTAATGTGGTGTGATTTTTAGTGTCATATATATTAAATGGCACGATAGTTTAAATGATATTGGAACTTGAAATAATTTATAAAATTTCCGGATGCCAGTTTAGAGGATGTAGTTAGTCTCGAAATGTCCGAGACAGTCAAAATAAGTGCCATATTGTATTTTTGCGTTCCGGGCACTTTTACCTAGTTTTAACTTAAACGCGTATTGGGAGTCATTTTAATGTGGTATTAACCATTTAAGTTGGGAGTTTTAGACTTAAGCCACGATTTAAGTCTCCCAGCCTCTTCCATTCCTTCCATTTTTACACCACAACCCCTAGAGTGAGTGAGAGAGAGAGAGAGGAAAGAGTGGAGAAATTGGAGAGAAAGAAGAAAAGAGGGAGATTCAAGATTGGAGATTGCATTTACCACAAAGAAATCTGAAATTTCAACTTTAAGGCAAGTTTTCTACTTGCTAATATATGTTTTAAGATGAATAAATTGTGTGATATTTATGTATATATATATTTGGAGATCAAAAATGCGAATTTTGGTATTTAAACCTAGATTTGGTTTGGATGATAAAATTGTGAATTATAATGGTTATAAATCATGTAGAATAATCTTTGGGTAGATAAAGGTTGTTGGTTGGGTTCAAAATAGAAGAGATTTGGGATTTGGGAAAAGTGAAATTTTCACTTGGGTTTAATTTTGGAAGAAGGAAGAACCCTAGGTCTGCTATGACCGGTCGACCGCGGTCTCAGGACCGGTCGATCGGGCCTTCGCGGGAGGGCTTACTACTTTCCTACAAAGGTATAAATCCTGGGCGCGGTCGACTGCGGTTCCCTGACCGGTCGACCGGCCCCTCCATTTTGATCTTTCTATTTTTCTTTGTAAGCAAAATCTGGAGACGCGGTCGACCGCGGTATTGGGACCGGTCGACCGGTCCCCTGTTTTTCACTATAAATCCTAAGTTTCTTTCTATTGTTTTTATTTTAGGATAGGAACTTAGGAACCTTCTTGAATGAAGTAAACTTAGAGTCCTAGAGTTCTAGATGAGTGGGAAATCTACCTTAGAATAGAGGTGGTTTAGAAGGGGTTTTCCGGGGATATGCCAATTGATGTTAGGGCATTCTTTCTTCTAGTTGATTTTTATGAACCTAGGAGTTATAACGTTATGTTTGGGAGATTATAGAAGCTCGGTGGAGCTATTTCAACCTTGATGGTTTATAATATAACACCATAAACGAATGTTGGGAGAATAAAATTGAAAGTTATTCGTTCCCTTGAGGTATGCTAGTCTTGGGGTGGTAAAGAAATACCCTAAAATGTTGGAGGTTATTAAGAGTTTATCTACTCCTTTGAGGTTGTAGTAGCGATATAATTTATTGTATGACTCCAGATAATAAGTTATATTATTTACAAAAAGTAAATGATTATTGTTTCGGTTAAAATGAAACGTATGTATATGGAATTGGAAATGGTAAATGGAAATGGAAATAATGATGGTAAATGATAATTTACTTAATCATTAATATGATAAATGATGATTTGGTTACACACACCTCTCTAAATGACATCATAAGGGAAGTTCGTGCGCTTGGTGATGCCCCCTGGCTAGTAAATGCAGGGTGGATATAGTCCATAGGCCATATGAGCGATTATGTTATATTTTCTGCACTGGTGAGGAGATTCCGAGTGTGGTCTTGACTCTCCCGCAGGCATATGGCCTCTTCCCGACGTGTTTCATTGTAGGTGCCCAGGTTGTCTTGTATAGATAGGCCCTGGAAGATGATGGTCATTTAGGGGCGCGCCCAGTGGAGAAACTCGGAGGGGAGGAGGGGAGGTCTTAGAATCGTTATATGTATATAAATATAACTATTCATCATCAAGTGGGACTTGAAGGGTTACATTCCATAAAGAGCATAAATAAGTGCCACAAAGAGCATAGTATAATGCCACAAAAAGCATTGAATGTTGATTATAATCCTGTTAAGGAATGGTAATGCCAGGATGGGCATGTAATTGAAATAAAAGCCATAAAGAGCTTAAAATTATAATTATATTTTCCTGATAAGGAAACGAAATGCTAGTAAAGAGCATAAATGTTGAATTTATGAGTTCCTGATAAGGAACATAATAATGAAACATAAGCTTTTAAATTTATGCTACTCATGCTTTTCTTTTCTGTCTTAGTTATGTTTGAGAACTATGTAGATAATTTTATTCTTTTCTAGCATGATCTTATTCATAACTTTCATACTCTTTATTCATCTGGTAATCATATAGAATCGGGCCCTGACCCGTTTATATTTCTTGTTGCACATGCATCTTGTCTCCGCTCAGGTACTCCGCCGCAAGGATGCCTGATTTGAATCCCTATTTCGAGGTCCTCGACGAGCCGTGATGCATTGCGGGCATTACGGAACATTTGGTATAGACGTTCTCATTTTTATTCTAGCTATGATAGGGTCTCTTTACTCGGGCGAGAGGCCCAAGCTTTTATAAATGTCTAATGAAATGTATTTTATAAATTAAAGAAATTGTTTAAATGCTGCTATATAGTTTGTTGACAGGCTGCACATTCGGTCCCTTTATTGTATTCTTGTTGTATTATTTATATATGTCTTGGGGTTTCCCCTATCTTTTCAGGATTTGGGTTGTTTAAATTCTTTCTTTAACTTTAAAAACAAAATTTTTAGCAACCCGTTTTCTGAAATATTGGGTGGTTATCCTGGATACTCTATATTTTATTGTGATGCTGAGAATGATTCCATCTATGATTCCTGTTATATTGGAGTATTGGGCTGGCCACCCCTTATTTTGGTGAGCGGGTTGTCATAATTATGTGATTGATTGTCTAAACTTATTCTAAAAGAGAAATTACATTATTTTTATTAAAATTATTTTTTTAAAAATTAAATTGGTATAATTTTGGTTTAAAATAATTTTCGGAATTATGAAGGATGAAAACTGATTTTTGTTAAACAATATTTTTGGTTTATTAAAATATCATTATTTGTATTCTTTATACCTGTGACTGTAAGTCCTAGGTTCATTAAGATTTCTTCCTTAGCTTTTTTTCTATAGGTCAGGTTCTATCATCTGTAGGAGCATTAGCTATTTGATTTATCCATACATATAGGTTTATTTTTTAAACCTTAATAACCTTAAGAGCTCACTTTATTACTTGCTAGTGCAAGCCTTAAGTTCTTTATAGTTTCCTTTTTTTCTGGCCATACACATTAAACATATTAGAAACTATTTAAAACCTTAGTTTACCTACTACCTGCTTTGTTTAGGCTTTGTACACATAAGCATTTGCCTTAGCTCTAAGAATTTTTTCGTCCTTTTCTCATAGATACATCTTTAGTTCATTTGGTTAGGTGTAATATCTAATAGTTGTGATGCTCGGCCATACCTCTGTACGGATTTTAGTTGGTGGATTTGACCGAGATACATGAGCTTTGTATCTTCCTCCCGATTTGATGGAATAGGAACTGTTAGGTTCAACGGACTTGACCAGCCTATGATATGTGTACAGCTATACCTATTTCAGTTATACCCTTTAAACATTACTTAAGATTCTTTTAGTTGTTTAATAGTTTTGACCGTTGGGTTGTTTGGAGTGTATGCTAGCTGTCACAATATGATCGTTGGAGTTTGTTACAACAAAACCCTATACCAGTCTTGTTTGTATATCTTTAGTGGTTTTAGTTTTTTATAACAGACTGAGTTAGTTAAGTTGTTTAGATTGTCTATAACAATTTCATTTGTTTAATAATTTTTTAAATCTGTTTTAATTCGAATTAATCTCAACCTTAGATTAATAACTTTTCTTCTGTACCCTTGATTTTAGAATTTCTAGAATAATATTTTTTCACCTATATAAACAACATTAGAGAGTTTATTTGGAGTTAGACTTTTTAGATATTTTAGAGATCATTAGAACATATTTTTTAGAGTGAGAAACACAAAATTTGTTGAGAGAAAAATATAGAGAATTAGAGAAATATCTAAGAGAGAGATTGAATGTTAATTTACACATTGTGTTATTTATACTTCATCTCTATTCTATTTTTGTCTTTGATTCTCAATGATCTTACACACCATCTAATATTTTAGAGATTGAAATATTGCGTTATTGTAGAGAGAATTTATGTGCTTTGATGAATAAATAATTTTTTACAAAAACTAGAATTCCTTAGATTTTTGGATCCGAATTTTATTGAATATTTTTATCATCTAAATATTCTGATTTTGTGTTAGACGCTATATGATGTTGAAATAAGAATTTCTCCGGATCATGTATGTTTATTGAAAATCTTTTAAAGATCTGTTTTCTCATATTTGTGAAATAATTTGTAAAACACTTTCCTCATAAAATTGAAATTTATATTGTTGAGAGAATGAGAACACATTTATAAATGATTGAATAATCATGTTGTGTCTCCAAGATAAGTGTTGTATGTATTTCTTAAAAATAATGTTTATAAGATTGTTGATTGAAAATTTATTTTGTGAGTTTTTATAGAAAACTTAAGTGGTTGTTAATTGAAAATGTATTTTTCTTAAGTTTTTATAGAAAACTTATATGCTTGTGTTAAGAATTAAGTTCTTATATGGTTTGCATTTAGAGCGTATTCACTTACACATTTTGCATAACTCAAAACATATAAAGTATGTTATTGAGAGAGAGGTCAGTTTTGACTGAGGTGAAATTCGCTAAAACAAGAAGCAAAGAGTTACCAAGATGTGAGAACAGCTACAACATCAGAGCCTTTAGAGGAGTCAGAAGAATCCAAAGGAGTTGGTCAATTTTTTTTGACTTAGAATAGGTCTGATTGTGTGTTTAGTTTGTTATATAGCTTGTAATCTGTGTACTCTATTTTAGTGGAGTTTTTTATTTTGTGGCGTAGAGTTCACTGTGGATGTTTTCCCTAGTTTGGGTTTTTACCACATAAAAAAATCATACTTGTTATTCTTCTTTTCGTCATCTTCTTCTATGTATGATTTAGAATTAAAATTGTCACATTATTTAATAACTTGAATTAGAATAACTAATCATATTTGATATATTGAATTGTAATGTAATAAATTGGATTGTTATTAGTTTGACTTTAGATTAAATAAGATTTAATTGATTTTAATTTTTGCATGCATTAAAATATGATTAGTTGAATAATTAAGTTTTTCTTATTTTTATTACATATATGTTATTAGAAAAACTTGCATGAAATCAGATTATGTTCATTTGCGCGTAGGGAGATTGTTTCATGGGAATATTTGGGTTTTTCAGTAAAAGATTGCAAGAAAGTAAAGTGTAGATAAAGTAAACATTTACACTAAGGAAATGTAGAGGATGAAAGTAAATGATAATAAACTTAAAGGAAAGAACCTTAAATAAAGGTTTAAGGAAAAATGCTACAAACTACTTGCAAAATGAAAGAAATAATGTAAATAAAAGAAGAAAATGAAAAGAAAAGAAAAAAAAAAAAGAAAAGAAAGGGAAAAAGTGGATAAAAGTAATGTAAATGCATTTTTGGTGAGGAAGTCCTTTCTTCCTAGTTGGGTTCGTTGCTTATTTATAGTTTTTCTTACTCATGCAACGTAACTGCTATGGTAACCGTTGGGTGGTTACTTACCCATTTGAGTTTTTTTGCTTTGGTGAACTAATAGACCAGTTTGAATTGGAGTGAGTTACCACTTTTAATAAAACTTCTCAACCTTTGCCAATTTTTAGACATGCTTGTTTCCAGCTATTTTATATTTTTACATAATAATTTTTCTATTTTTATGATGTAAATATTGCGTGGTAACACCCTATTAGTTCGAATTAATTTAGTGTAAACATACCCCCACACTAATTGACTTTTAAAGAAGATTATTTAATGGATTACTAAGATTCTCGAAGCCATAATCCCGAGCTGATCATCATTACGATATGTATAAATATGTGTTGAGTGGATGTTAGCCATCACCACTTCGAAATCAACCAATATTTAATCCATCATCTCTGAGCTACTTGTTTTCTTCGTTCTTCTTCTTTCTTTCTTTTCACATAAAAATGGACATTTTTGGTGATAACGAAGAAGAGTGTGCAAGCGCCTCTGAATATGGCTCCAGTTTCGATCTCCATCCAGCATTCGGGCCTTGGTCTTCTACTGCTACTGTTGTAAACCGTTCTACAAGTGCCAACCATAATAAGGCTAATAGTCGGGGATCATGGAATGATGTTGATCCAAGTGCTTGTTCTCATGAGCCTATCTTTCCATTTGTACCCATACTGAATGGGTTTTATGCTTTTGAATCCTCTTAAATATTTACTTTTGATCTTGTGTGTGATAGGGCCTTTATTTTTAGCCTTTTCAATGGTTGGACTGAACATATATTTCCTTTCCTGGCATCATATACTTCTCTAGAGTTTTTTTCTTTAACTAAACATCCTCAAGCTGAGGATAGCATGTTCAAAATGGAGGAGACTTCTTTAATCCTTGATGGGCCTTTTGACTTAGGGTGCCCTATCTCTGTTGATAAAATATCTTTTCAAGCTCCTCCTATTATTAAGTTGGTTGTTCATCACACAACCATTCGCCCCTGTCCCTTTTGAGGATATGCCTCAAGAGGGATAGCCTGTGTTAAATAATGATTTTATGGGAGATTATGCTTGGTGTTTGCCCATCAAGCCATTTTTTCCATTTTAGGTTGTTAATGAAATTATACATTTTGTTCCTATTGTCTTGCATCCTAAATAGTTGGATAATTTTATGTGAACATAACCATTAATGTTTATTAAATTATATGGTCATCTTTTAAATGTTATATGAATTTGGAAAGGACCTTCCCATTTTGGAGACCATTTTTCCGTAAGCAGAATTATTTGAACCTACAGAAAAGATAGTTTTTTAAACTAAACCCCCTTTATTAAAGGCTCTTTGCTTTACCTTCTTGTTGTAACAACTGGATACTTTCTTATTTTGGATCAAGATGTTGTTCAAGTCTCTCAACCTGTTTTTATTTATGTTTTCCAATTCCATGTACATTTCTTGATCATAACGTTCAACTGTTAGATCATTTTGGGCTATAACTCTTAATGATTTGAGAATAATTTCCACCAATTGCATAACATCATGCTTATAAGTTAGAGCATATGAAGTTATCCCAGTGATCAACCTTTTGGAGGTTCTATAACCCAAAATAATTATGATATGAAATTATGCCAATCTCTTAGATTTTTCTCAATCAATTTTCTTAAATTATCTTTAATTGCTTTGTTTTTGGCCTTAAATTAGCCATTTGATTGAGAATAGTATGATGCTGATTTTGTTTGAAGTTATGTGTAACCTTTAAGTGAATTCTAACATCATATCTATTTTGAAGATAGTTGCATTGTTTGAGGGTTAGGATTTTTGGTATCCGAAACCTATATACAATGTCTTGTAAAAAATCTAGCAATTCATTTCGAGTAAGTGATTTCAAAGACTTAGATTCTACCCACTTACTGAAGTAATTAGTTGCAACCCAAACAAAACCATGTAGCTTTGAAGATGGGAGGGGGGGATAAATCTTGCCAATTACATTAATTCCCTATCGTCTAAATGGACACGATTTGACCACTACGAATATATGTTTTAAAGGAGCATGTTGTTAGCACTTTTATGTCCTTTTGTAAATTCAATTCAATCTTTCAAGATGGAAAGGAAATTAAATGCATGCTTACATAACATCCACCTCATTTTAGGTCCATCTTGATGGGCCTCACACAAGCCTTCATGTACTAAGGTTATAGTTGTTAAGCCTTCATATTTCCTTAGGCACTCTAGAATTATCCCATCAACACCTATTTTTAATAGTTTGTTATCATACATAACGTAATTGGTTTCTCTCAACCTAAAAACCTTATATGTCCTGATGTTTGAATTATTTAGATAATAAACGATTGGTTATCTCTAATCTTCTTAAGATCAATATTTTTAATTTCTATCATTGTCCATCTATTATGTAAAAGAGGTAATAAGCCACTAATAACACTAATCTTTAATTTGGATTTGAAATTATAATCAAGTTTCAAACCTGATGCCATTTAAGCCATCTCATTGGCTTTTTCATTTAGAAAAGTCAGGATATAATTTAAAGTGACCACATCAAATTTGGATAGCAAATTTAATGCCCCTTGGTTATACTGAGTTAATCCTTCACGAACACATTTATATTCACTAGTCGACTGTCCCATAATTAGTTAGGAATCACCAAAAACTTCTATTATTGAGGCATTACAACTTCGAAGGATTTCCAATTCCATTATTACTGCCTCATGTCCTACTTTGTTATTGGTACATGTGTTTTATTATAAACTATTACCATGTTTTTAATGTGTTTAGGGGATTTAATAATTATCCATATACTTGAAATTATTTTACTCTTCAATAATAAAATCAAAGTTTTCAAGGGATCAGAGACACATATCCTCTATCATATCCCCATTTGGTTCATCTTTATTTGGTTGATCTGCAAAGAAATCAGCTAAAGCTTGGCCTTTTATTGATTTTTGAGATATATAGTAGACGCAAAATTCAAATAGGGCTAGACTCCACTTCCAATCCTATATCTTATAATGGATCCTGTTACCATGTATTTAATCAAATCCATCTTAAAAATGACATAAACCTCTGTAGGCAGCAAATAATATCTTAATTTCATAGCAACAAAGTATAAGGCTAGGCATAGTCTTTCCATTACTGAATACCTACATTAATAGTTATTTAAAAACATACTGGGGGTAATAAACAATTTATTCCTTATGATTATCACATTCTTTAGCCAATAATACTCCGTTAAATGCATGAGAGGCTGAAATGTACAACTTAAATGGCTTATCTTCTCTTGGGCGTGCCAAAATAGGTTGCTTGACCAATTACCTCTTGAGTGTTTGGAAATCCATCTCGTGCCCATCCTTGCAATCTAGTTCTTCTTGGCCCTTTATCTTCAAGAAAGAATAAAATACTTTAGTCTTTCCCGAAGCATTAGAAATAAATCTTCTAAAAAAATTAACTTAACCCAAAAACCTTAGTAATTTTTTTTTCTTATGGGGGCTTTGCCCTTAATAATAACTTTAGCCTTGTTCTGATCAATTTGAATTTCTTTTTGATGCTCTAACTATCCAAAAAATTTCTTGAAAAAGGTCTAAAGGCACATTTTAAAGGGTTCATTTTAAGTTGATAAAATCTCACTCATTCGAAAGATTTATTTAGATGTGTTATATGATCAGATGTTGCTCTTGATTTCATAATGATGTCATCAATATAACAATCTCAAAAAGGTGCCAACCATATCATGGAAAATGGCGTTCATACCCCTTTGGTATATGGTCCATGCATTCATTAACCCAAATGGATTTTTAACCCATTCAAAGGTCCATAAATTACGAGGACACCTGAATAAAATTTTATTCACATCTTTTTCATCTATGAAAATCTGGTTATATCCAAAATGACTATCCATCATAGATATAATAACATGATCTTCTAACCTATCAACCAATAAATCTAATACTATCATGGGATATTCATCCTTAGGAGTGGTTTCATGAATATTCCTAAAATAAATGAACACTCTTAATTTTCCGTTCTTTTTAATTAATAGATTTACATTAGAGAGCCATTAAACATACCTAACAGTTTAAATGAACTCTGGTTTGAGTAACCTTTCCCCTTCTTTCTTTATTTTGGTTGTGACCTTTGGAGTAATTTGTCTTGACAACTGCTTAATAGGTTTATAGCCCTATTTAATTAGCAGTCTATGCTCCACTAATTTTCCATCTATATAAGGTAATTGATCATACTCCCATGTAAATCAATCCTTATAATCATATAGAAGGTTTATGACCAATTATTGTTCTTGTTTACTGACTTTTTCACGGACATAAGTAACTGTTTTGTTTTGTTATATCCCCAAATTAATTTCCATAAGGGGATCAGGTTGATTCACCATCAATTTCTCATACTCAATTAGTGAACTTACTAACTCACACTATCTTGAGTAGTCTCATTTTGTACTTTTTCTTCGAAGACATAGTCAATCCAATTAATGGTTTTTTCTTCACTAAGTCGGTGGTCAATTCTAAATCTTTAAACTTATACAAAACCATTGCCATGCTTTCATTGGCCTCTTAAATGTCAATGGATGTATTAACCATTTGTAATACCCCGTATTTTTGTGATATTTATTTATGGGATTAATTAAATTAAATGTGTATTAATTGGAAATTAATCCGGATTAAAATACTAACGAGATGCGAGTTGGTATTTGATTATATGTGCATATATGATTATATATGAATTTTGAATTATGAAATTTATCGTGAGATTTAAATACGACAATTTGGAAATTTTGTTGGGACGCGTGTGACCGCCGCGTCATGGAATACAATTATGATGATTAAAAAGTAAATTTTATTTCTATAAATCGTATGGTCATTTTGAGTGCGCCAACGCGTCCGGAAGGGTCAAAATAGTCAGAAAACACTAGCCGGGGGTTTGGTTTGGGTCCCGGAACATTTTTAGGCCATACCGGCAACGTATAGGGGTAGTTTGGTAATTTTGAATTTTTGGGAATTAAAACCTACGAAAATTGGGAATTAAAAAGCTGACTTAGTAATTACTCACTAACCCACTAATAACCTTATGGGCTACGGAGGTTATTGAGATTAATTCCAAAATAGTTTCTAAAGCACAAACCCTAGCCACCATTAACTTTGAAGAAGAAAAGGCTTGTTGAGAGAGATAGAGGAATTCTGCAGAGAAAGAGAGAGATCCATTCATCAAATTCGTCATCAAATCAGAAATACATATAAGGCAAGTGGTTTAATCCCAATTAATTTCAGAGAATGCTTCTTCCATGCGTAGGAATTGGTTAAAATTGTATTGTTCTTGGAGTATGATGAAAAACCCATTTAATTGGATGTTGAAATTTATAAACTTATTGAGGAAATTGCATGTAGAACATTGATAGGATGATTAGTGGGGTGATAATACATCTTTTACATTATAAAAACGGATTTAGTTATGTCTTTGAATGACTTGATTTTTCTAGGGTTCATGTTCTTGAGAATTTGGGGAAAATGGTGGAGATTTGATAATTTGATGTAGTTTAGGGTGATTTGAACCCATATAAATGTTGTAATACGGTTGAAACATGTTTAGGAAGGATTAGATACCATGAAACATCATTGGAATGACATTTATAGGAGATTATAAGTGAAGAGAATTGGGAGAAACGAAATAAGGATTTCTGGGCTCGAAACTGGCCACTCGTTAGAAGACCTGCCCAGGTCGTTCGAACGAGCTTCTAACGAGTTGACCTTTGACTTCTAACGAGGGTGAAGTTCGTTCGATAATCTCGTTCGAACGAGATCTCGTTAGATAGCCCAGTTCGTTCGAACGAAATCTCGTTCGAACAGCCTCGTTCGAACGAGACTTCGAACGAGTTGACAGTTTAGGCTTTTTAGCGTGTTTTGATCCCGAGTGCCCCGTAACCTTGTGTATAGGTAGAGATAGCTTTCCCTTGATGATTAATTGATATATTTGGGATGTTTGCGATACATGGAGGAGTCAAACCTAGAAGTGTAGTTTGAACCTATAGGAAAATACGAGTAGGACGTGAGTGTCTATTACGATGCGAGAACTATTGACGGCCTAACTTATTTATATTAATCGGGAACATATAAATTGTGTAGTATTATATGTCGGTACGAGAATGAGAAGTGTACCACCAATATATTATGGTGATTACTAAGACGTGTGCATACTTAGTATATGTATTGATTTTATGTGTATGACATACCTACCATACTTGCTATCACGGGAGGTTTGCGTTCTCTTAGGGCCCTCTAATCCTTGTGTTGCTCGGATTTAGACTGGTTACCTCGATGAACATAGGTCAGAGAAGGAATTATTGGGATGTTAATAAGTCTGCTGATCGTGGGAGCGCAGGTATGTGCGTGACCCATGTGATGTGACTGTGTTCGCCTCCATTATTTGTGATGTTGTTATCTGAGAACTATTCCTGAGAGATTCGGAATATGTGATCCTTATGTACGTGATGTACCGGGATGGATAGCAGAGTATGTGTGCACCGCATCTAGGATCGGGGTGCTTGTATTGTATATTTATGATGCGAATAATATACACTTAATTAATGGGAACTTTCATGTTGATTTTGTGAATATAATTATGGTAATGTTTTGAGAAAACATAACGGGTTAACCGATAGTGAATGGTATTACAAATTGAGAATCTGAGTTTAAGTAAAACCCTCTATTTATTTGATAACGCTAGAATGTAATATGGGGATCGAGTAGTAAGGGGTAGAACTTATTACGGTTTGGTTAGTTATGTATGTCATGTAGATGGGTACGGTACGTTAGGAGTGCACATGTAGTCGAGAGGTGAGAATTTCATGCGAGTGCACGTCCTAACATGTATTTTGCATTTAATGTTTTAATGTTATTAAAACACTTGCTGTTTTCAAAATGTTTTCCACTTTCGGGCTCTGACCCATTTGCTTTCAAATCTATTTTTATAAAAACCATTTTAGGTGCCCAGCCACAAGGACACCATTCTTAGGATTCTCATACAGGTGACGAGGTGTAGCTGTTTGTGGAAGTTACAGGACTTTGCTTGTAGACGCTTCATCTACCTTGACTCCATATTTAGTATTTTATCAGTTGTAGGGCATGTCGCCCATTCCTTTTAGAGACTTTCCATTTATTTCAGTTATTCAGACTTCTAGTATGTAATTAATTCAGGGTACTTTGTTTTACTTACTACTGTTGTGGGATTGTGGTGAGGAGTTTTTCCTCCGGACTTCTTATTATTATTTTGGTGTTTATTCATTACTTCATTATGGTGAATGGTTGTTATTCTTTAATTATTCTTTTACTGCATGTTAATCAGACTTAACTTAAAATTTGGCAACTTACTTTTTAAATACTAGGTGGTTAGTAATTATTAAAATGTTTTCGACAGTGATGCTATTAACTGAACCAACTTGGCATTTTGTATTGATTTAATAAAGGAGTAGCTACCCGGTATTTAATTAGTCGGGTGTCACACCATTAAATAAATTTTTTTATCTTCTTCAGTTGGCCCCATTAGGCTGAGAACTAGATCATTCTAACCCTCACATTCTCCTAATAGAGCTTTGCTTTAATGCAGTTGGAAGGTAATGGATCAACTTCCACTTATTCTATACACCCATTTTTTTTTTCATCAAAAGTAATTTCTTATGCATGGAAGAAATAATGCATTTGTTATCCAATATCTACCTAGTGATGCATTAAAACTAGGTTTGTCTTTAATAATAAAAAAAATAATTTTAGATTTTCTAGTTGTTACTTCAATGTCAACTAGTAGTACGCCTTTGTTAGACTTCTTATCTTCAGCAAAACTAGAGATAATAATCCGAGTTTGTACCCATTTAGTATTTTTTATTATTTTTGGATAACATGGAAGAAATCATTTTGGTTGATAGCTTCACTAATATCTACCAATATTTTATTGATAATGACACCATTTATCCAAGCTTTTATAAATAAATGTTTTATATGGTGAGCCATATGTTTACTAGGATATTCTAAACCATATTCAACATCAAGTGCAAAGACAAATATATCAAAACTGTCTGTCTCTAATTCACCTTCTCTGTCCACTCCATGACAAGCATCTCTTGATATCCTTTAACTTTAAACCTCTTGAGAAAAATCACAACCATATTAATTGGCACTTACTGAGGTAGATATCCAAACTAGATGAATTGTTGTTGTTCAACCTCTTGAACATGTGTTGTGGAAATAACTACCATTATTTCTCCTTTATCTTATTCATTCAAAGGACTTTCCTCAGATAGACTCTATTCATCCATACTCGTAGTCTTCTCCAATTACTTTAGTTTTTATACTAAGACGTCAAAAGATGTTTAACTCCCCTCATGTTCCCTGTGAAACCTTGGGTTTGGATTTGAGTATGAATAAATAAAGGCTTATGATCCACTTTTTCGAGCTAACTCACCACCCTCTTACCGGCCCTGTACTTTCTTTGTATATTTCTTTGTTGTGTACGAGAGATCACCTCTTTTAGCTCTATTATATTTAATTTAGGCAACTACACCACATGCCACATGCCAGGTAATCTTACTTGGGTTTGACTATATTTGGTTTCCTTGTCATATCATTGAATTGCTGAGAAACCTTTAGGTCTTGAGCCACAAACTAGTCAGGTACATCTTTAACCATTGGAATAAATTTTGGAACCTTGGTTGGACCCAAATTTCCCCACGTGTTGGTGAGATTTGAGCTTTTGAAAGCCAGTCCTGATGTACAAATTATTCTTTGGTATCTTAACATTCCCTTGAGGGTGAAAGGGACAAAAACATGGTCTTACTTTCCCATAAGGTTTTCTTTGAACCTATTGATCTAGGAACATTGGGGCCTTGGATGGATTTCATGATTCCTTTAGACACCACATTCTAGGACCCCTAAGCATCTTCTTAGGTCCCTAACACGTCCTCATTCACCATAAAACTCCAGAACTTTATCCAATTATTGATCCAGAGGCCACCAGGATATTTTGACCCCGAATCAACTTCTTCGCATGAGCACAAGCTCAATGAATCTTTGAAGGGACTTTAATCCCCTTTCTAATGATCCACTCAATGCATGAATTCGCCTTATAGTTCGGACGAACGAACTATTTTCCCTCAAAAACTGATACGGAGGCCACCGGTGCTCTCGAGCTCCATTTGACTCCCGTCAACTCTTCAGCTTGAATGAGACTGAATGAATCTTTGAAGGTCTCAAAATACCCTTTCCAACGATCTACCCTGCACATGAATCAACCTTACGGTATGAACGAATGGCCTGTTTTAATCCGAAGGGTCACCGGGAGCTTCTGGGCCTTATTTGACCAATGTCAACTCTCCGAACCAAGATAACCTTCTAAAGGTTTGTCCCGTGTGTGAATCGGCCTTACGATTCGGATGAATAATCCATTTTCCTCTTGTCTAATATACCTTTGGGCGCTTTCGAGCCCCGTTTAACCGCAGTCAATTACCGAACTCGAGAGTGGACCAATGGATTCTTAAATGGCATTGAATACCCTTTCCAGCAATTCGTTCATGCGCGATTTGAACTTTCGGATTGCTTTTTACAACCATTTTCCATAAAATTTGCATGAGACTTCCTAATGGAAAACCTATTTCCCTGACTGTCGACAGTGTGTCTAGGGTTGCTTGCTGATAGGCATGTCAAGGACAGTGCCGATCAGTATCCTCTTGACCCTATATAAAGGGATAATGATCTCACTTTGAAAGGAACCTTAGAAACACCCCTCTCACTGATATCTCGAAGTCAACATGGTTTCCATATTGAAACCTCTCCTCCATATTCCAGTTCCATCCTTTCCTTACCTAATTTAGAAAATTCCCTCCTCTCTCTTACCACCTTCATCCACTTGCAAGAGCAGCCCTTCAATAATCAAGATTAACTTTAAAGTTTTCAAAGAAGGTCCAAACCTTTCACTCTCTCTTTAAATTATCTTATTTTTGCATTAGTTATTTATCCTTACTGTATCACTTCATCTTTATTAGATCACACATATTAATATCCAACCTTTTCATTATCAGTATTGCACATACTATATTTTCCATAAAAAATCCAAAAACAATAAAAAAAGGTTTTCTTGTAAAATCCAAACAGGAATTATTCACTACATTTTCTCAAACTAAAACATCCTTTTTTCACTCACACACATATAATAAATTCCCCAGTTGAATTTATGGGATAAACCCCACCCTATGTTGCATGCGAACTATGTGGACTTTGATGCCTTTTTAGGCTATGTGGGAGTCTTGGGTAAATTCCAAAATTTTAGTCCTCCATTCTTATTTTTGTTCATATATTATATTTGTGATTCATACTCGTGTTTGGTCAAACCTATACCATCATTCTTCTATAAACGATCGGTGACCCAAAAAACACACACATTATATTTTTAATTATTATTTTGGGAACACTGCTATGGATGACCTCACTCCGCCTTTATCCATGATGCGAGTCGAGTGATTTTTCTCTCTCTTTATATATACACGCACAGACTTCACCGAGTTATTAAGGATAATAATAACACATGCCCAAGAGATACCGAAAGGGTAGTATGGGTGGCTAAACCTTCCCATTCTGTAACTTAGTCCCCGAACCCTTGAACTAATTAGTTTCGCAAGCATCAGTATGTCTTTGATTCCGTTATCCCGGGGTGACAACATTTATTTTGCATATTTTGTGAAAATAATATGGAGATTCTATTTCTATACATCACCCCACATCGACGACAATCGATGCGCCCTAGGGAAGGGCGCTAGACCTCCGTGCGCACGCGCCGTCAGGGACGTGATGGACACAATAGAAACTCTGTTGGGGAGTTTGTTTGTCATAAGATGGTAGACTCTATTCTTATATAGGTGTTATCATTTTCCGCATGTGTGTGTATAAACCTACCTGTATGTTCCCTTTCCCTCTATTACTTCATGTATATATCTACCTCATGTATGAATTACTTCTCACGCACTTTTCCCTCCATGTACACCTCACACTACTTACACTTGTATATATGGTCACTTATACCCACATATTTCACATATCACTTAGAATATATATGCTTTGTGAAACCCCGCCTAATTAAACATCGGGTGATCAGGCCTTTATTAAATTAAAACAGGTTTCTCATATGGTTCATTCTTAGCATCACTGTAACCACCTAAGTGAAATTAGACCGGTGCCAATTTTAACTTTCTTTAACAAAATAAAATATACCATGCGACAAAACTAAATAAAACATTCACAGTATACTAGAGTTCAATCCAACACAATATATATGAATGAAAGACTTGCCGATAAACCATCGACTAACCACAATCCATAATACTTAAAAGAAGTGAATAATTATAAATTATCAACGGACAACATGCCCATACATGGAATATAAAATAAGATCCTACACTAGATCAGAAAGGTAGAATCGTCTAATCAAGAACTTGTCAGCATCCATAGTGCTACAGCTCAGAGGCCTTGGAATGAAATTCTCAAGTCTGGCATCCCTGTGGCTGGACTCCTAAAAGATTTTGAAAATATTTTATAGCAAGAGTTAGTACTCAAAGCATTTTGAAAATATTGAGCAAGCGTTTATCACAATAAAATTCATTTATTGATTACATATGTTCGCGTACACTCTCTCTTGAGTTATCCTCACCTCTCATCTATAGTGCACGCCTAACGTTCTATACTTAACCCACCTAGATATACTACCCAAGCTAATTAGACTAGAGTATTCAGCCGAACTTATCTACACGTCTAAGTTCCCGTACTGTCCATACAATACATAAATTTATTAACATCCCTCATTTGTTAAATAAATTCTCAAGTAACATTTCACATATGTTAGTTTCTAATTATGAAAGTTAAGTCTGTCCACTTAATCTTATTCATTAGATGCTCACTATCTAATAATATGTTTTTCCCATTTAGATTTCTCCGCTTAAGTTAATAGTTAAATGTATTCACGTCATCTAATTATCTACTACTTCATCCTAGTTGATTATTCATATAGTATATATTTCACACACAATATAGACTATAAGGATAATTGGCCCGGTCTAATCATCGACTCCCATTATCCCAATTTATTTATCTTTTAGATGTATGCACATCATATAATCATCTACCATTCTAACCAAGTAGATTATTTATGTAGTATATATTTCACACACGATATATACTATAAGGAGTATTGTCCCGGTCTAATAATCGACTCCAATTCTCCTATCATTTACATTGTCTCGGTCTAATCCTCGACTCTACATGTAAATAAACTAATAGAATATTGGCTCGGTCTAATCCTCGACTCCAATATCATATAGCCACTATAGGTATTCAGCCAACCTAAGCACAAAATTTATACGTATTGGCACAACCAAATTATTCATACTTGTACGTAATATATTTCTCTTTAATATTCACCATACTTGTTTGCTTTATGAATTTATTTCATTTTTGTATTTATTTGAGTATTCTCTCTACTCTTTCTTGGCTCGAACTCATACTTCGATCACCAATATTTATTTAGTATACTATATGTATTCACACAACTTATATATTACTATGCATCCATAGGTGTTCACTCAACCCAATAATACGCGTTAGTACGTAGTATATATCTCTCACATATTTGTCGTACTATTTACCTTATGATTTATCTCCTATCGTATATATAGGAGTGTTCACACAATTCTGAGGATCCTAGTTACCCCATGATAGATAAATTCAGTAGTTACCATCTTTCACCTACTAGTTTATAAGTAGAATTGATGTTTACTCTCTCTTCATAGCTCAATTCAAAATTTTCTCGAATTATCTCTCCCTCGGTTATCCCGATCGATCCACGCGGTAAGTCCTACACTCAATGACCTTAATGGATCCTAACTACACACCTACTGGTCTTTATCAAGTCCCCACATAGGTATAAAATCATCCCCAAGGTTCCCCTCCATCAATGGTAATCATAGGAAATTCAACCAAGAAAAAAAAAATCCAAAAATTAGCTTTGGTCGATCGATCGACTAAATGGGTCAATAGATCGACTAGTCGATCTATCGACTAATCTGGTCGATCTATCGACCCCTGGGTTGACAAATTCATCCCATCTTCATTTTTCACCATTGTTAACCCATCAAACTCTCATGAAACCTTCTAGAAATCTCTCCCAATATAACCAGACATAAAATATATGTGTAGAGACTATTTATAATATAAAAACATTATCAAATCTTTAGAAAATCAACCTAAGAATCATCAAAATTTAAATATCATCTTCAACCTTAGGTTTTCATGTTCTTCATGTTTGATTATCACAAACTCAGATATTAATCCGTATAAATAATCATATCACTTCTAACTTTTTAATCCTCTACGTATGTAATAATAAACTACATGCAATCCTACCCAAACATGTAATTAATTGATACTTTGCATAAAAGATTTTTCAATAAAATCACTCAAATCATAAAATTCCTACACATGGGTATTATAACATTAATTTGATTTGTAATAAACACTTGCCTCATAATTTGTAGGGTCTAATTTTTTGTTGTTGACGGTGTATTGATGTTCTTCTCCCTCCATCCTTCTTCCTTGGATGATTTGGGTGTGAGATTCAAGTCCAATTCTTCAAGAATCCCTTCTTAAGCTTTGGAATTGGTTTCCACCTTCTCTATAATGGACTATCTAATGAACCCTAACCCCCAATTCTAATTACCAGATATAGGGTGCTGATTTTTGTAGGTCCTTACCCTTATTTTTAAAATGACCAAATTACCCTCAATAGGTGTCGGTTTGGTCTAAAATTGACCCGAGACCCAAACTATACCCCCGGGTATACTATTTTTACTATTTTGACCCATTCGGAATCATTTGTGACCTCGAAGTCATTATACGAGTCACTAAAAATATAATTCCTATCTTGACCTCAATTCTTGTTTACACGCGACTCTCGGTTGAGGTGAAATAAAATACGCACATATCACTCACTATGTTATATGTCGAAAATCCATCATTATTTACTATTTATGCATATAATAAATCTCATAACATAATATTAATCAGTCTCTATCTCTCGATTAATATTTAATAATCACTTTTATTATTTAATCACATTAAATTATGTCACACATGTAATTTAACTAAAACGTATTTCCAATTAATTTCTGAATTAATTAAATCATAAATATGTAGAAATACGGGGTATTACATACTTCCCCCCTTACAAAGGAATTTCATTTTTTGAAATTAGGACAAGTCCGGTACTAAAACTTAAGATCTTTAAAATCACAACATCCTTTAGTACCCAAATCCAAATCATACTAACCTAAGGGTTACTCCACTATACACCCACTAGTGGTACCCACCTGTTGATACCAAAATTAATATGCTGATATGGACGAATAATACGAAGACACGTGTCAATCTACATGGCACAATAGCAACGAGGAAGTTCATTTTCCCGACCAACTCATGTTCTCTCCGAGCAACGAGGATACACCGAGGAACTTTAGCACTCCGAGGTACTCCAGCGCTCCGAGGAACTTCAGAGCAACGAACAAATAAGGCGGTCTGAGCTGCATCTCGGCCATAACATTAATTGCCAGATAATCAACAGTTCAACTATTCATTGAATGTTCATCATCTTGACACACACGCTGCATTAAATGTATTACCCTTTCATATGTATATCATTTAATGTATCAACCCTTTCATGTACAGCCTAAGGGCTATAAATTCCTTGTATCACCCTTATTCAAGGGAGGGGAATTTCTTGAGAGAATTTGTACTCGAGAATTCCCAAACATTCAGCAATAGCATAATAGTGGATGTAGGCCATTCATATAAGGCTGAACCACTTTAAAATCTTTGTCTCATTTTATTTATCTGTGATTGAATAATTAGAGTGATCTAATTTTTTACATCAACAGATTGGCGCCGCTTGTGGGAACGATTGTTACTATCGTTTTTCACCAAAAATCATTCATCATCAATGGCGGATAATCCAGAATCTAGCAATCGAAACGCTGGAAATACTGGAAATCCTCCGAATCCCTCTGCACCTCCAGATCTAACCGGGATTATGACGAATCTGGCTCAAGGACAAACCGCCATGCAAGAAACAATGAGACAACTCATACAAACCCTTCATGGCGGTGCACCTGCACGTTCAAGACAGCAAAGTGGTCAAAGGCAAACTTATTTACTTTCTTCACGATCCAGGCGTACTGAGTCACGTCGTAATGAGGAGTCTGATGATATCTCCTATCAACCTGGGCGAACTTCGTCAATAAGGGCTATAGATACTGATCAACATATCACCCTCTCTCCAGAAAGACCCAGTGCTTTAGAAATACTGAGTAGGGTGTCTCCTTTCAGTTGATTAGGCCCTAGGAGGAATAGGAGTCCACCTAAGACCATGTCGAGGAGTTTTCGACAACCATCAGATCTAAGAGAAGGATCAGCACAATCACGACCAATTGCTCATCAAGATAAATCTTAGGAGGCTACTTCAGAACGATCTATTGCTCGAACTAACAAGCTTGATGAAGGAAATGATGCGTGGAAAGGTTCCATCCAACGGTTGGAGGATAGATTGGGAGAAATGGCCAAGGCAAAGAACCCCCTACAACGAACTTTTGTTCGAGGAACACCTTTTGTACAGGCCATTGTGAATTTTCCTACACCGTCAAAGTTCAAAGCACCTGTAGTGACCTCCAAATATGATGGAAAGACAGATCCTGTTCTTCACATAGAGCAATATCAAGCTGCTGCCGACATCTATGTCGTCCCCAACGAGATGAGATGCAGAGCGTTCTCAGGAACTCTTACTGGAGCTGCCCAGATATGGTACAACAATCTTCCTCGAGGTAAGATTTCAACTTTCTTTCAGTTGGCCGAGTTGTTTATTGGTAATTTCTGTTTTGGAGCAAAGCCAGTAAAACGAGTAGCACACTTGTTAAGTGTTAAATAAAAATCTGGTGAGAGTACTAGAGATTACATAACTCGTTTCAATAACGAGAAGCTGGAAGTCATAGATTACGAAGAAAAGACAGCAATCACCGCCTTGATGAGTGGGTTGTTGCCTAATAAATTGTATTACACCTTGGCGAAAGATCCACCTAAAACTATGTCAGAGTTGATGGGAAAAGCGGCCAAAATCATGAATGCCAAGGAGGCTATGGCTGCAAAGAAGAATATGGATAAAGAAACAAAGGTGGAAGTCGACAAATCTAAGAAGAAAGAGCATAAAAGCAATGGTGGAGATAAACATTCCAAGAATAAATGGGAAGTCATGAAGAAGTATGATAATTATACTCCTTTGAAAATGAGTATTAATCATGTCTTGGAAGAAATCAAGAACAACGAGGAGGTAAAATGGCGAAAGAAACTGAGATCAGACCCTGATTCGAGGAGTAGGGATAAATATTGCGAGTTTCATAAAGATCATGGTCACATGACCAAAAACTGCATAGCTCTTCAGAACGAGATTGAAACACTCATCCGAAGAGGAAAACTAACAAAATATGTTGATCGGGGAAGTGAAAGAAAAAATAATGATCGAACTAGAGAAAGGTCTAGATCTCCTCGTCGTGCAGAGGAGAAAAAGAAGAGGGACCACGAAGATGATCCAGATGATGACCCCGATCTTCCCAAAAAGCCAAGGTAGCCAGAACGAGAGGTATTTTCCATACATTTTGGATCATTTGATTATAATGTTATTACAGGAGGAGATGCAGGAGGAGGAGACCTTACCGCAGAAAGAAAGGCTTACCTTGGAGAGGCTCAAGCTTGTTCATATATTCAGCGAATAAATCTGGCCGAGGACGATCGTCCGAAGAAGGTAAACAAAGAGAGGCTGGTCATTGGCTTTTCAAAAAATGACCTGGAAGGTGTTCTTTATCCTCACGACGATCCTCTGGTGATCAAAATGAGGATGAAGGAAGTAGTGATTTCGAGGGTGTTGGTAGACAATGGAAGTTCGGCAGACATCATGTACTATTCATGCTTTGATAGTTTGAATCTGAAATTATCTCAATTGGAACCGTATCACAGACCCCTCCTGGGTTTTGCTGGCGAGAAAGTTTTTCCACTGGGGACGATCAAGTTGGATATATTCATTGGAACCTGGCCTGCTTGTCGAACAGAAAGAATACGCTTCTTTGTGATGGATAAGAATGTGTAGTCAACCTACAACATCATCATGGGAAGAGTTGGTTTGAAGAAGTCCGAAGCAATTCCATCTACAGTACATCAGTGCTTAAAATTCCCAACAAACTTTAGAGTAGGAGTTGTGAAAGGTGATCAAAAAGTAGCTCGGGAATGCTATTATTCATCTGCCGAGCAAGAGGAGCTTGAGGAATCAAGGAAAAAGACTACTACCTACCAGGTGGAAGAAGATACAGAGATTGAAATTCTCGATCCCAGAGATGAATCCCAATTTGTAAAAGGACAGGTAGTGGAATCTATAGAAAATGTTATTCTAGACGACGAGCACCCTGAACGAGTAACCCAGATAGGTTCAACGTTGGATGCTTCAATAAAACAGGAGTTGATAATTTTCTTGAGAAACATGAAGAAAACTTTTGCATGGAGTCATGAGGACATGCCAGGAATAAATCCAAACTTCTTATGTCACGAGCTCAATGTGAATAAGGAGATCAAGCCTGTAAAGCAGAGAAGAAGGGTATTTAGCCCCGAGAAGAATCAAGCTATTCAAGAGGAGGTCGACAAGCTCCAGAAAGATCAATTCATTGAAGATGTGAAGTACCCGGACTGGTTGGCAAATGTGGTGATGGTAAAGAAGAAAAACAACAAATGGAGAATGTGTGTTGATTTCACTGATCTCAACAAGGCCTGCCCAAAGGATCATTTTCCAATGCCCAGAATTGACCAACTAGTAGATGCTACCTCTGGGCACGAGCTGCTCAGCTTCATGGACGCTTATTCAGGCTACAACCAGATCAAGATGAAACCTGAAGACATGGAGAGCACTTCTTTTATTACCCCTAGGGGTACTTATTGTTATAATGTTATGCCTTTTGGTTTAAAAAATGCAGGAGCGACATACCAGCGGCTGATGAACAAGGTTTTTGCCGAACAAATCAGTTGCAATATGGAAGTCTATGTCGATGATATGCTGACAAAAAGCAAGAAAGCTGCTGATCATCTAGTTGATTTAAGTCAGACTTTTGATAAACTGGATAAATACCAAATGAAGCTCAATCCAACGAAGTGAACATTTGGAGTACGAGAAGGAATGTTCCTCGGGTACATCGTCAACCAAAGAGGCATTGAGGCGAATCCAGAAAAGATCAAAGCTCTTTTAGGACTGTGATCTCCAACAACAAAGAAAGAAGTGCAGAGTCTTACAGGACGAGTTGCAGCGCTCAACAGATTTGTATCTCGAGCAATAGATAGATGCCTACCATTCTTCAAAACACTTTGAAAAACTTTCGAGTGGAATGATGAATGTGAAAAAGCCTTTCAAGACTTGAAGAATTATCTGGGAACACCTCCACTACTGTCCAGACCGGTAATGGGAGAAAAGTTGTACTTATACCTGGCAGTATCAGAAAATGCAGTCAGCTCGGCATTGATCAGATTAGATAATGGAGTCCAGAAACCAATTTATTACACAAGTAAGGCTTTCCGAGGTGCAGAGATCAGGTACCCAAAGCTGGAAAAATTGGCATTGGCATTAATTGAAGCAAGTAGAAGAATGAGGCCATATTTTCAGGCCCATACCATCGTCGTTTATACTGACATGCCATTGAGACAAGCCCTTCATAAGCCAGCAAAGTCAGGGAGACTGATGTACTGGGCAATAGATCTCGGTGAATATGATATTGTGTATGAACCCAGATCATCATTGAAAGGGCAAGCTGTAGCAGATTTTATAGCAGAGTTTACATATCCTGATACCCCCGAGGAACAAAAGTTGCTCACTGATCAACCTGTGGATGTTACAGGATCAACAGACGTAAGTCCAGACCAACTCCGGTTGGTAAAAGGGCTTGTGGATGTAGAAAGATCATCAAATTCAAACCCAAACCAACTCCGGTTGGTAAAAGGGCGAGAAGAGATGGTCGACGAGGAGCGAAAATTAACAGGGGAGGATGGAAGAGAACAACATATATTTCACCGAGGAACTCTATTGGATAAGAAATTTGAAGACGAGTTACCTACATGGAGATTGTATGTAGATGGGTCATCTTGCACAGCAGGTTGTGGAGTAGGGATTGTTTTGAAAACCCCAGACGAGATTGATATAGAATATGCCTTGCGATTTCAATTCAAAAGCTCCAATAATGAGGCTGAGTATGAGGCCATGATAGCAGGTCTTAATTTAGCAAAGATTATGGAAGCACAACAAGTGATGGTATTCAATGATTCTCAATTAATTGTGAATCAGGTGATGGGAACATATGCGGTTAAAGGAGAACTAATGGTCAAGTACTATGCAAAGGTGATGGAATTATTGGCAGAATTTGATGCCATTCAGTTGATCAGAATACCCAGAATAAAAAATGCACAAGCAGACGCACTGGCCCGACTAGCATCAGCTACTCGTACGGAGCTGCGAAGAACGATACCAATTGAAGTACTGGAAAGTCGGAGCATAGATGAAGACCTGACGATGAATGTTATTACCCTTGATTTAGGACCATCTTGGATGGATCCCATCAGGGCATATATTGAAGAGGTAGAATTGCCAGAGGACAAGCTTGCGGTAAAGAAATTGAAGTTTAAAGCTGCTCGGTATATACTAACTAATGGTGTTTTGTATAGACGAGGAATTATGGTGGGTTTGCAGAGATGTGTACACCCCTCCGAGGTGAAAGAATTGATTGAAGAAATCCATGAAGGGTCTTGTGGAGCACATGTGGCAGGTCAGACACTTTTGCAAAGAGTGATGACGCAAGGATACTACTGGCCGACGATGAGGGATGATTGTATAGCCTATGCTAAGAAATGTGATAAGTGCCAACGATTTTCCTCCATCCGACGAACTCCACAAGCATTGTTGACACCCATAACTTCCCCTTGGCCATTTTCCATGTGGAGAATTGATTTGGTTGGACCATTGCCGACCACTCAAGGAAGATTCAAGTACCTCGTCGTCGCAGTAGATTATTTTACTAAGTGGGTAGAGGCTGAACCCCTTATCGATATGACGTACGAGAAGGTATACCAGTTTGTTTGGAAGAATATCATCTGTAGATATGGTCTCCCTCATACCTTCATCACAGACCATGGAACACAATTCGACAACGAGGAGTTTGCTGCCTATTATCAACAATCAAACATCCTGAAGACCCATTCAGCACCAGGTCATCCTCAAAGCAATGGGCAGACTGGGGTGACAAATAGAACACTACTAAATGGTTTGAAGAAGAGGCTAAGTGAAGCTAAAGATAATTGGATTAATGAGCTACAGTCAGTATTGTGGGCTTACCGAACAACTCCCCGATCAGCAACTGGAGAATCACCATACATGCTGGCATTTGGAAGTGAGGCTGTAATACCTGCTGAGTTGGGTCTCCCAACACACAGAGTGCTGAATTTTAATTCCCCAGTCAGTGACTTGATGAGAAGATTAGATTTGAACATGCTCGAGGAGGTTAAAGAAGAGGCAGCCATTAGGAATGCTGCTTACCAACAACGCACAGCTCTGTTCTACAATAAAAGGGTGAAGAAATGCGACTTAAAAGAAGGGGATTATGTGCTAAAGAAGGTCATTCAGAAGAACAATAAGATTGAAGCCAACTGGCATGGACCTTACCGAGTTACAGAAGTTGTTCGACCAGGAACTTACCGAATAGCAACTCTAGAAGGAGAGGAATTCAAGAATGCTTGGAATGCTTAACACCTTCGCAAGTATTATCAGTAATGTAAAATGTACAGCAGTTCCATCAACATGAATAAAACAATGATGTTTCACAATTTTTTCTCTCTCTCCTTTGTTTGAAAGTTTTTCGAGGAATACTAGTGTTATACACTACACTGTTCAACAGCAAAAAGAAGACGATAGTTCAGACCCACGACCAACTCCGGTTGGTAAAAGGGCGAGAACAAATTATACTCCTTTGGTTAGGAGGCGTACACTTGCGTGATCAACTTATGTTGGTAAAAGAGCTTGTGGACAAGATAGTTCGAAAGAACCTGATAGTTCGAGCGTGATCAACTTCGGTTGGTAAAATAGCGAGAACAAATTATACTCCTTTGGTTAGGAGGCGTACACTTGCGTGATCAACTTTGGTTGGTAAAAGATCTTGTGGACAAGATAGTTCGAAAGAACCTGATAGTTCGAGCGTGATCAACTTCGGTTGGTAAAATAGCGAGAACAAATTATACTCCTTTGGTTAGGAGGTGTACACTGGCGTGATCAACTTCGGTTGGTAAAAGAGCTTGTGGACAAGATAGTTTGAAAGAACCTGATAGTTCGAGCGTGATCAACTTTTGTTGGTAAAATAGCGAGAACAAATTATACTCCTTTGGTTAGGAGGCAATAGTTCAAACCCACGGCCAACTTTGATTGGTAAAAGGGCAAGAACAACATTCTTAAAATGCCAATTTTGGCTGGTTAAGAAACAAAATATGCCAATAAGTTGGTCGGAAGGTAAAACCATTCTAGAAAATACAAAATATTCCAAACTGAGCCAAGTATAGTTGGTCGGGATAAAAACCCACTAATTGTAGTTGGTCAACGAGGAGAACTTATTGACGAGGAGGGTCCATCAACCTAGTTGGTCGGACACATTTTATGAAAACTCTCGCTAATTATACTTGGTCGACGAGTACAATTTTACAACCTTAGTTGGTTGGAAAATTTTTAAACGTTTTTATACTCATTACTTTATTATTAAGTGATCGAACAACATTTTTGATACTTGTAACTGTTTATTACTAAGTTGGTTGATGAACAACACAAAATTGTTATCTTTTTAACAGATACATATGCACAGATGTAAAAGTGTTAGACAAGTACAAAAGAATAGCAATACAGATTTGCAAACAGAAAATGAAAGTCTTTCATTAAAATTCAAAATAAATTACAAGTTACATATGTGTGCTAACTATTACATTGAAAATCCTATTCTATTGGTTTTTTCCCCTTAGCCTTCGATACAGGTTCCTCGCCATCAGGAGGATCATTTAATGTTTGGGGAGAATTGATAAAATTCAAGTCCCTAAACATTCTGACATTCATTACCGAAGGAGTATCCAAGAGATGCTCGGGACGAGATAATTCAATCTGAGAATGAAGACTATAGTCACCAAGATATTTTGAAATTAAGCTCCGAGGAATGGCACGAGCTGGGATCCATTCCATGTCCAGTTTATAAGGCGGTACAGGCAAGTCTAGTAGCCCAGAAGCATGATAATCCCATAAATAATGGCCCTGCTCTAGCTTTAACACACCCAGTGTTTTCAACCATCCCTGTTTATAACCTTCATTATTGGCATTTTCAAGGCGAGCATCCAAGTGACAAAGGGCTTCATTGTAGCCTGCCATCCAAAACTCCCGAGGTTGTTTGTGGAATTAGAAAGTTATTCTCTCTAGTTGCTTGTGAAGGCTCCTGGCAAAAACATCTTTATTATTCAAAGCAGACTTCGTCGCAGTAAGTTGATCTTCCAAAGATAGGTTTTTCTTGGACATTTCAGACAAAGCACGATCTTTTGCATTCAATTGGAACGCTTGAGTTTCCAAAGTAGAATGAGTGCGAGCTTCTTCAACATTACGGCTGAGAACTCTTCCTCGCCCCCGAGCAGTAGTAGAGATACCAGACCTTCTCAGAGTATCCAATTCTTGCCTTAATTTGGCATTCTCAACCTCTAAGAATGAGAATCCTTCATCGGTGACCGGTACCAAGGCAGTGGAGGATGAAGCTGCAGACTCATATTGTGCCAATTTTTTCTGCAAATTGTTGTTTTCTTGTTCCAGCAGCTCGGCGATCTGTCTACAGGCCTCAACTTCACCTTTTAGGGTTCTCTCCCTGACATCGTATCGAGTAATGATCTTTTTGTGGCCTGTCTCGGAAGAAAGCTGTTGATACCTATTCTCATATTCCTTGTGCAATAAGGCAGTTGATTAATTGTTCTGATTCTGAAGATCTTCTAAGGTACAATGAAGCTCCTCGATCAAGTCATAGTAGGCCACGTTATTGGCCACAACTCGGTCAAGTAAATCCTTCAGGTACTGATAAGCCTTAATTGCTTGTTCTGAATCATCATGACCAAGGATGTCAGCAATTTTTGATACACTCAAATTTGTATGACCAGCCTTATAATATTCATGGCATTGCTGCATCAGCTTTGTATCATGTGCAGATATCAGTTCTAATAAAGAAGAGAAGGCAAGAGTTAATAAATAAAAACAGACTGAGCATCAACAATGAAGAAGAACAAAAAGATGTGATTTTATTACATCATCGACAAGATTACATCGTTTGGAATACAGAGGATAAGTAAAAGAAGAACAGAAAAAGAGTACCGAACAACTTCACACCTTTTCCTTGTCTCCCAAGACTTTCTCGGGAGGCTGGGACGAGGAGCTTGGTTGCTCGGTAGGAACAATGGTCTGATTTGTAGAAGCTGGGATTTATTCTGGAGGAGCAGGCAATGACGAAATCTCCTCGGTGGCTGTCTGGTTGGATGGTGGAACAAGGACTTGATCACCCACTGTCATTGAACATTCTTCAGACGCATCTTCGTCTGAAGACTCATCTTCAATAACTGGAGGAGGACCAGGGAGATGTTGTTGAAATAGCTCGGAGTCCTCACTCACCTTCAACTCCTGCAGTATCGCCATATACCGAGAAAGAATGTTCCATACTCCTCAAAGTTCGAAATATGAAACATTGGGGGCTTCTGTTGATACCAAAATTAATATGCTGATATGGACGAATAATACGAAGACACGTGTCAATCTACATGGCACAATAGCAACGAGGAAGTTCATTTTCCTGACCAACTCATGTTCTCTCCGAGCAATGAGGATACACCGAGGAACTTTAGCACTCCGAGGTACTCCAGCGCTCCGAGGAACTTCAGAGCAATGAACAACTAAGGCGGTCCGAGCTGCATCTCAGCCATAGCATTAATTGCCAGATAATCAACAGTTCAACTATTCATTGAATGTTCATCATCTTGACACACATGCTGCATTAAATGTATTACCCTTTCATATGTATATCATTTAATGTATCAACCCTTTCATGTACAGCCTAAGGGCTATAAATACCTTGTATCACCCTCATTCAAGGGAGGGGAATTTCTTGAGAGAATTTGTACTCGAGAATTCCCAAACATTCAGCAATAACATAATAGTGGACGTAGGCCATTCATATAAGGCTGAACCACTTTAAAATCTTTGTCTCATTTTATTTATCTGTGATTGAATAATTAGAGCGATCTAATTTTTTACATCAACACTACCTATCAAAAGGATTAATCACTGCAGCCTCAAATTTGAACAAGCTTTCTCAATTCACTATGTACTGATATGCTCTATCAATCATATGATCTCAATACTGGCTCTATCGTCTCCATACTGAGAAAAGGCCACACCTCCCTATGCGCCAATTCCCCTTACTCACCACAAATCAAAACTCCCTTCATAGGAGGAATCATGATAACTTGTGACCACTCATGTCAGTATTAGAACTTCGTTCATGGTGGCGTAGCTCTTACGACATTCAAAAGTCACCCAAAATATTTATGGTTCACTCCACTCTTAACAACAGACTCCAAATAAAGGTGAGTCCAGATAATATGTCAAATTAAATTTTAAACTCTTAAAAAATTATTATGACTAAACCCAACACTATCATAAGATATAATAAATGAAATGCAATGCCGTGTGGTGTCGTGTAGTGAACCTATATGAAGTGTGTAATAAAATCCTACGAGCCATAGAGTGTATGGAAATTACCTTTTCTGGAATGCCAAGACTGATTTGGGAGCTCATTTGATGTAGACGACCATATAGAGCTTGGCATAGGTAGTAGAGACACAATCCTAATTACAAAAATATTTTGTCAAAATTATAGTCCAACTAGCTGAAGGTCTATATAGCTAAAGTACGGAAAACAAACCCTAGGTGTGCTCTATATAGGTACCTTTAAACTCCCCCATTGGACTAAATTTGACAAAACCCTTGAGTACATCAAATGATATACTAAGGTAAAAATAATTCCTAAAATGTCCTATACAAAAGTGTATCTAACTACCCACCCATCCTAGGAAAGAAAAGACTCAACCCAGCACGACCGACAAAAATACCTGCAAAACATAAGTACACTTTCTGTCGAGAAATCAAGTTAGTATAACTTTCTCTACCAAATTATTAAAATATAGAATTAAATGTGTAAAATAAAGGAAGACCAGATACTATGCATGAAATAGTACCAACATAATAATTAGAAATATGTACTCAACTCTCCCCCATTTTGACTAAATTAGACAATGGTAAGAGAAAATAAGAAGTGTTTATAAACTGCAAAATAAACGTCTCCTACATAAAACATGGTTTTAAGAGATACCGGTTATTAGTAGATATACTTATCATAAAACCTCAGAGATATAGTAATCAAGATGAAGAATAAACACAAATTAAGTATCGAGTACGGTCATTCCTATCATATGTCTCAATATTTCGAATCTGGGTTTATCTAACGACTTTGTAAAAAGATCATCGAGTTGTTTGTCGGTGGAAATACGTTCTATAATGAGCTATTTCGATTCTACCAACTCATGAATGAAGTGATGTCTTATATTAATGTGTTTAATCCTACTATCCTGGTCAGGATTTTTGGCTATGCAAATTGCTCTCTCATTATCATAATATAAATGAATTTTGGACTCCATTACACCATAATCAGATAACATCTGTTTAATCCATATTACCTAAGCACAACATGCACCAGCAGTAATGTATTTTGATTTAGTAGTTGATAAAGTATCACTAGTCTGTTTTTTACTAGACATCCTATAAGATTCTGTCCTAAATAGTAACAACCACCCGAAGTGGAATGACAATCATCTGTGCTACCACCCCAATCCTCATCTAAGTACCCAACTATCTCACTTGATGAGTCATTGGAATACCTAAGACCATACTGAATTGTGCCTTTAACATATTTTAAATTATTTTTAGCACAAGCAAGCTGAAACTCCTTTGGACTCGATTGAAACCGTGCACAGATATCGACATCGTATTGAATATCAGGCCTATAAGCAGTCAAGTATAACAAACTACCAATAATACTACGGTATAACAATGGATCTACATCATAGCCTTTTTAATATTTTGATAACTTGGTTTTTAAGGCCAATGGTGTAGATGCTATTTTAGATGCTCAAGTCCAAATTTACTAATTAAATCCTTAACATATTTGGACTGTGATATAAACAAACCATCACTATGTTGTATTATTTGGAGACCTAGGAAATACTGTAACTCCCCCATAAGTGACATTTTAAGTTCACTGCTCATGTATTTTGAAAACTGTTTAACAACATTTTGAGAGGCTAATCCAAAAACAATGTCATCTATATAAATTTGAGCAATTAATACACATTTTTATTAGACTTATTAACAAAGAGAGTTTGATAATCACCTCCTCTAACAAAGCCATGTGAAGATAAAAAAGTGGTTAAGCGTTCATACCATGCTCGAGGAGCTTGTTTCAAACCATATACGGCCTTTTTAAGTCGGTAAACATGATCATGGTGTTTAGGATTTTGAAATCCTTTGGGCTGCTCAATGTAAACTCTTCAGATAGAATATCATTAAGAAAAGAAGATTTGACATCGATTTGGAATAATTTAAATTGTAAGTGACATGCAATAGCTAGAAGTAATCTCACTGATTCAAGACGCATTACCGGAGCAAACGTCTCATCATAGTCTATTCCTTCTATATGAGAGTAAACCTGTGCAACAAGCCTAGCTTTGTTTCGAATGGCTATCCCACTTTTATCGATTTTATTTTTGAAAATTAATTTTGTACCGATTACTTTGATATCCTTTGGCCTCGGAACTAGATACCATATGTCATGATCCTTGAATTGAGCTAGCTCTTCTTGCATCGCATCAACCTAATAAGAATCACGAAGGGCCTCATGAACTATTTTTGGTTCCTCAAGGGATACAAAAGCAGTCAAATGGGCTACTTTACGTAATTATTTCCTAGTTGGTACAGGTTCAGAGATATCACCAACAATTTCAGAAGAGGGATGAACTTTCAAAACCCAGTTAGGCACGACAGGGGCAAGAGTTGACAACGATTCATCTTCTACTGAATCTGGTATATTTAAAATATTTGTGTCTAAATTAGTTTCAAAAGGGGGATCCTACTAATAGGCTCAACTGTTCTATCAATTATTACAACATTAATGGACTCAACAATGGATTTGGTTCTTTGATTGAAAACTCTATATGCCCTACTATTCTGAGAATAGCTAAGAAAAATTGATTTATCCCCTTTAGCTTCAAATTTAGAAAGATTTTCACGATCATTAAAACATAACAAGTTGAGCCAAAGGTTTGAAAATATCTTACATTGGGTTTTTTGGTGAACCAAAACTCATAAAGGGTCATTTTGGTATTCTTTCTGAGATAAACGCGATTAATAATATGAGCGACAGTCATGCAAGCTTCTTCCAAAAAATATAGTGGTAAATTTTTAGTATGAATAAGGACTCTAGCCATTTCTTGTATGACTCTATTTTCCCTTTCAACGACCCCATTTTGTTGAGTAGTTTTTGTAGCACTAAACTCATGAGAGTAACCTTGGGCATCACAATTTATTCAATGACCCCGGTTTCTTTAAACTCACCACCTCTATCACTTCGAATTCGTGTTACTTGGGTGTCTTTCTCATTTTCTAGTTTAGTTAGAATTTTGAGAAAGTGATTAAAAGTTTTTGACTTATTTTTCATGAAAGCAACCCATGTAAAACGAGAGTAATCATCCACAATGACTAAAATGTACGAATTTCCATTTAAACTGATAGTCCTTGTTGGAACCATTAAATCCATATGGAGAATTTCTAGAGGAGTGGTGGTGTTAACGTCTTTAACTTTCTTGTGAGGCGATTTGGTAATTTTACCCACTTGACATGGACCACAAACAACAGTGGGGCATTTCTTAATTTTTGGTAAGCTTCTAACAAGATCTTGTGATGACAAATGATTTAAATTATCAAAACTAATATGACCCAACTTATTATGCCATAGGTTGAAATCATCTAAAAGCGCCATAGTACAAGACAGAGCACCAGTTGCTTTATAACAATTGTCTATGTTACGATTATCCTGTATATAATCCTCACCTGTTTCGGTCAACACGTCACAAGAGGTTTTTATAAATTTGAATTGGCAACCATTATCACAAAACTGACTGATAGAAAGAAAATTGGCTCTTATCCCTTGAACTAACGACACGTCGTGGACATTAGGTAAACCCTCTTCGTTAAGTATGCTTTTGACAATGATTTGGGAGGTCTTACCATCTCCAAAGGTAACTGGACACCTTTATAATGGACAATATCCTCTAGTTTGGTGATATCCCCCATCATATGGCGCGAGCAACCACTACCCAAGTACCAACCAGAAGTTTGCATCTCACAACATCGGGTTATTAAGACCAAAAAAGATTTTAAATGAAAACAATTTAGCCGGGGTCTTAGATCATCACTCCGGATCCATATAGGCATGGTTTTGAAATTATTTTGTGTCCTAATTTGAGACCGGGAAGAAGTTTTGCCTATTGGTTTTGGATTGCCGTTAGTCTTGGGTATAGGCTTATAAAATGAATGAAATGATCCAAAATAGTTCGAGGTTTTATTACCAAATCTCCTTACTTTTGAATTAAAGTAAAAACAATAATTTTTCTTACGAAACCTTAGGCACTCATAGTTTTGGTGTCCAAAAAGATCACACTTAAAAGAAAATTTATTACATGAAGGCAGTTCCGAATGGGGAAGTTTTCTATCTACACGCCTAACATAATCAGTATGAATTATAGGCCTGGTAGGTATATAAAATCTCTTCGGAGGGGGGCAATATGTGGATGTATAAGGTGCTAAAAGTTCTCAATGAAACTATCAATTTCACTTTCATAATCACTTTCAATTAAAACTTGTTTACCATTAGCCTTTCCAGATAGCTTATGATCCAACAAAAGATCCATTTCTTCTTGGGCTTTTACAAAGAGAATTGGTCTATTCGGATCAACTTTTTCAAGAGGACCCTCATATCCAAAACCTCTAGTATCACCACTATAACATTGTTCAACAAGTAGTTTGTCAAGGTAAAAACATTCAATATCACGACTACAACACATTTTGAAAGCTATTTCACAAACTTCTTTAGATTTTTCAACTTATAAAAGCGCTGCCTTATATTTTTCTTTGAAAGAAGTCAAATTCTCATCCAAGGTCGTAATCTGATATTTAAAATCAAGTGATTGTTTTTCAAAATCATTTTTGACATTTCTCATTTTAATGGAATTTTATTGAACGATCTTATATTGACTCTCTAGGTACTCACCAAGTAGTTTAACCAAATTAGATAATTCTTGTCTATTTTGCAAGGTTTATATATATAATTCTGAATAATCATCATATCTAACAAAATTTTCAATTTCATTAGTGTCCGTGTGTAAATTGTTGCTATCATCAGATTTAGTATCATACACAAAACGTTTTGCATCAAATGGAGCAGTTAATCAAGAATAGAAGGTCGTCTAGATAATAGAGATTTAGTAGCATCAATCAAATCATGTACATCATCAAATTCAGATTCATCTTCAGAATCAGTCATCCCTACTAAATACACATCTTCGCAATAGTCATAGACTTCTCCTAAAAATGCAAGGCAATTTGAATCAGGATCGCCTTGGTCATCTTCTGATTTAGAATCAGAAGATTCATCCCATGTTTTAGTAATGTGAGCCTTGTGCTGTTTAGAATGCCTCGACTGTGACTTAGACTTACACTCAGTAATAAAGTGACCGAGTGTAGTACCCCATATTTTTATGGCTTTTAATTATGAGGTTAATTAAATGGAATTGCTTTTAAATTGGGTTTTATTTAAATTAATTTGGGATTTATTAATTGAAAAATTAATTCGGATTTAAATGCTAGCGAGATGAGAATCAGTATTTGGTTATTAATATGTTGTTGAATATTACTTAGTGATTATGGTAATATGTGATCATTGAATTTATAAAAAAATGTCGTAAGTTGAAAATACGACAGTTTCGATAATTTAGTTGGGACGCGCGTGTCAGGACCCAATTTAATGGATTTATAAGTATTTTATTTTTATGTCATCCGTATGATCTTTTTGAGTGCGCCAACGTGTCCGGAAGGGTAGAAATAGTCAGAAAACACTAGCCGGGGGTTTAGTTTGGGTCCCGGGGCAATTTTAGGCCAAATCGACAACCTATAAGGGTATTTTTGTAATTTTAAAAATTAAGGGATTAAAACCCACGAATTTTAGATCTAATTTAGAGATTATTAATAGGGCCACTAAGGCCATTATCACCCAAAAGTGAGATAGTGGGCTACGGAGGTTTTTGAGAGAAGTTATAAGAGAGGTTAAAGGAGGATCTAAACCAAACCATCTCCCCACCGTCATTTTGAAAGGGATTTGTGACCGAAAAGAAGAAAGAACCAACCTTGATCATCAACAACAAATCTGAAGAACAAATCTAAGGCAAGTGATTTGATATTATTAAGTTCAATGAATATTTATTCCATGTTTAGTGTAGAAACTGTTTTTGCCTTGAAAGTTCTGAGGAAAACTTAATGAAATTGTTATAGAAACTCTAAAGCTGGGTTAGGGATTGCATGTATAATGACTATGGACGAATTTGGTATCCAAAAAATTAACTTTGATGATTTAAAAACGGATTTAGGATGGGTACTTAGGCACAATAAAATTCTGGGTTCATGTTCATAGGGTTTGGGGTAAAATTTGGGGATTAATGATAATTGCATGTTGATTAGGAGGATTTGTCCCCAAAAATATGTTAAGAAGTGACCTAAGAGGACTTAGAGTAGTTTAAGAACATTAAAATGTTATTGGGATGTTCTCAGGATGAATTTAGAGAAGAGAAAGATGTAGAAAAAAGAGTTGGAAAATTTCTGGGCGTATCCTGCCATCTCGTTAGAAGACCTGCCCAGGTCGTTCGAACGAGCTCGTTCGAATGAGATGAAAGTACCCATTCTAACGAGTTCATTCGAGGACTTCATTCGAACGACCCTCGTTCGAACAACCTCGTTCGAACGAGACTTCTAACGAGTTGACAGAATGGCCTTTTTAGGCCTGATATTACTTCAAACTTTCAGTAGACTTATTTAACTGAGTGTGAACCTTCCCTTGTTGACTAATGGGTATTGTTGTGAGAGTTGAGTACGTTGAGAAGTAAAACTTAGAATTTTGTAATAAACTGGATCACATTTATGGGATAGGAAATAAGTACCTACAATTACGACGTGAGAAGGTTGACAACTTTAATGTATATTAATCGGGGACTTGTAAACGTGTAACATTAAATGATGGTATAGGGATGAGAAATATACTCTATTAATATTATAAGATATCTAGGATGTGTGAATACTTAGTATACATATTTATCTGTGTATAACATACCTACCATACTTACTATCACGGGAGGTCGACATTCGTTCAGGGACATCTAATCTTTGTGTGCCTATGAGGGGGATTTAGATTGGTACCTCGAGGACATATGTTAGAGAATGGCTTATTAAAGAGTTAATAAGTCAGCTGATCATGGGAGCGTAGGTATGTGCGTGGCCCATGTGATGTGAGTTATGTTCGCCTCCATTATGTGTGACTGTTTTTTATTGAAACGATTCCTGAGAGATTTGGAATACGTGGTCCTTATGTACGTGATGTAACGAGATTCGATAGTAGAGTATGTGTGCACCGCAGCTTAGTCTCGGGGTGCTCGTATTGTATATTCATGATGAGAATAATATACTGTTAATTGAAATGAACTGTCACGTATAAATGTAAGTGTGAATAATAGCAGCATTTTAGTAGAGTTAAAAATGGAAAATCCCTAGTGATTAGTATTACTAATTTTGAGAACTAAGAAGAAAAGTAACACTCTCTGTTTAAATTAAGACGTCGGGAATTAAATCGTGAATCGTATAGTAATGTTAGATTATGTATTGGACTAGATAGATACGGGAATAACTATAACGGGTATGGGTACGATAGGTGTGCACAATTACTTGAGAGGTGATGAACTCATGTGAGTGCACGCACTATCATGTATTTTATATTCACTGTTTAATGATATTAAACACTTGCCGTATTTTAAACTATTTTCACAATCGGGATCTGACCCGTTTGCTTTCAAATCTATTTTCTTGTAAAAACATTTTAGGTGCCCAGCCACAAGGACACCAAGCGTAGGAGTCCCTTTCCAGTGACGTGCTGTAGCTGCTGTGGAAGTTATAGGATATTGATAGTAGACGCCTCCACTTTCTACCTTGACTCTATTTTACATCATCTGTAGGGCATGTCGCCCCTTTTCTTTTAGAGACATCCTACTTACTCAGTTTTATTTCAGATTTTGGGTTGTAATTAATTTGTGATTCAGACTTTGTATTTGGTTGTATTTAGTATTTGGATTATTAGAGGTGTATTCCTCCAGATTCATTGTCCTTCTATTATTATTCCATTCTGACTGTGTTGTGGTTGTCGTGTTAGTATTTCGTAATATAAATGGATGGTATGTTAATTAGATTTAATTAAAATTGACAACTCACTTTTTAAATATTAGGTGGCTAGTAATTATTAAAACATTTTTCGACAGTGATACTATGAACTAAACCAACTTGACATTTTGTATTAATTTGAATAAAGGAGTAGCTACCCGGTATTTAATTAGTCGGGGTGTCACAGGTGGTATCAAAGCATCATGTTCTAGTGTCCTTTAGGATCTGTGCGGCTTATTATGCTTCCAACGTAGCTTTCTTTGATATAGAGACCTATGTTTAGGATTGTTGATTTCTTTGGTAAGATTTCGTTCTCCTGCTATGATGCATATGATAGTGAATCTTATTCATAATCGGGAGTGTTCATGCGCCGAACAATGTAGTACGTCAGGCGAAGACAGTTGGGCGAACAACAGAAGCAAAAGATCAATCGAGGTTATTTAATTTATTCAAGAAGGATGATCGTAGTCGAAGCCACCCATATTATGGCACGGGAGTCCAGGACGATACAGACGATCAAGGCATGGCTTGTGACTTCCAGCCACAACTATAGTAGAAAGTGGGGTCAAATAAGACTCACCCAATAAGGTTGGAATGGGAAAGAAAGAGTTAAGTGAAACATTAAAGAGAACCAGCAGTGGAAATAATCAAAATGTGGAGATGGCGTGTGCTAGCCAAACGAATGTAGTATATCCAAAGGCTTGGACATATGTTGGGGTATGGCCCATTAGGAGTAAAAATTTGGGGTCAATTTTTTTTTTTGGCTCGTGAGAGCGGAGTTTCAATGGTGAGAGACAATTACCACACTTAGAACTGGAATGTGACGTCGAGAGAAGGCGTACATGTATGGTATGACCATAAGTTCCTTCATAAGATATTCGGGGTGAAAGGCGAATATTATTCTGAACTCGTACAAGAGGGCTGGACAGAGGTCACTTTGTGAGGAGAAAATTTAATTATTTAGCAAACCTTACACCGGGTGAAGAAGGTGAAATGGATAAGAAGATATTAAAGGTAGGACTTAGAAGAAGAATTGTTATCTCTTCTGGGGAATTTACTTTGGCTATAAATGCAGATGGTAATAATGTTGTGTAGTGTTAATTTGGAGGTAAACGTTTCCTTGGGTGGGGAAAATCAAGAATCGGGAAATTTATATTGAGTAATACTGGGGGAAAATGGTGTTGGAGAAGCACCACAAGGGGGAGAACCAATGGGGATCCAGTTAAAATGATTCGGTAACTGAATCATTACCAGGCGATGGTGATTTCAGTAAGAGATGTGGAAACTAGAAGCGTGTTCCTTAGGTTCATCAAGCTAAGGGAACAATGGAGGTAGTCATCAGGGCCAAGACTACCAACGTTCGAGAGAAGGACCGCCTTAACATGGTCAGTGTTACAGAAGATAAGTGCAGTATGTGTGGAGGTATTTTGTGGGGAGTGAAACCCGTGCGTTACAAATGTTTCCCAATGCAAGTGTAGGGATAAAGGTATTGTGCCTGGCAAGGGCAACATTTATTGAAATATTCGGTTGGTATGGATAGGCATGTTGAGTCCAGGAACCATTTGAGAATCCAGGATGATTGTGAGGATAGAAGTATGAGTTATATCCCAGATTATGTTGCATGTTGTTTGTGGCATGAACGAGTTGCTACAACTGTTATTATTATTATATTTTTCCTTGAGAGTCGAGTTTAGTGAGTACCTACAATTTTATTACTTATGTGAATATTTTGCCTGATAGTGTGGGGTTATATTTATTTTCATCCGCGGAGGATGAATGAGTACATTGATAGTGGTATATACTTTATTGAAATTACTCGTTTTAGTGTTGTGTTATACGAGTATGATATTATCCTAATTATGGTTGTAAATATGATTATACCGATAGTGTACTGGTATTGCAAGTTTATTGGGGTTACTACCTTGGGGTAGAAAGTTTCATTCTGGCGAGGCTCCATCTGTGAGAGGGCCGGGCTCGCAATTGTACTTTCGTATATATATAAAAATAATCATATTGTTGTGATTTCAAAAAGGTATAATGGTCTCGGATAGTTAATCCCAGTATGCGTAGGGATTTAACTGTTATTTGTCGTATGTAATTGGTTTACTAATCGGCAAGGGTTTAGCTGGTTATATTAATTATCGCTCAGGATGTCGTAATAAGTAGAGTGCATTATTTTATAATGCTTTTTAGAGATTTAGGAGTTTATACTTATAGTTGTGTGTATGGGGATGGGATTTTGAGAGCCCCGATTATATTTGCATGGTGTATATGAAATATGATTACCATCAATGTCTAGGGAAAGTGTCTTTCGAAAAGAGTTCCTCATTTAAGTGAAATTGCGGAAGGAGATGTAACTTTGTTGTTTGGAGATGGGAATATAGGGGTACATGTTATGGACCGAGGGCTTAACGAATCCCGATAATCGAAAATGTTAGGTAGTAGTGTATCGGGGGGGTTCCTTGTTTGGATTTCGCTTTGCGAGACATCCCACGCATGAAACTTAGCGTAAGGTTGGTAGTAGGGAGATGTTTGACCATTTGTTCATAAATTGGGTACCTCAATCGTCATGGAAGTAAGTAGTTATAACTAGAAATAACAAGGGATAAATTTACGATGTAAGGCCAGTAGAGCCAGTTGTTAGTGAATTACGATGTAGTACTGATAGTGTTGGTTTTATTACGATGGGTTGAAGGATGCATTGAGGTTAAGGAGAATATGGAATTTCAAATTTGGGGGTGATTGAGAACGCCCAAGTGGTATAGTCGCGTTGTAAATGCAGCAGCAGGAAAGGGTTTGGAATAAGTATGAAGCGTAGATGATGTTTAAAACCCGTATGTACGGGATTATAAAGGGTGTAGACTTCTTGGTTTGCTAATGTAGTAATCTCCAGAAGAAAGGATATAGATAGGTGAAATTATTCCTTATAGGATTAAGCATCGTAAGAGTTGGTGTTAATGAGTATATTCATGTGTAGTCAGTGTAACACATCCGAATTTGGTGAAAAGGCAGTGGAAAGCCATTTAATAAGGGGATATCTCTTGAGAAGGCAAATATTAAATTTTTATGGACAATTTGGAGTAGAGTTCCGACCAATCGAATGTTGAGGGTGACTCAAGAGTAAATAGAATCAGGATGTCAATAAGGTAAATAGGGCACGGATGTGTATAACGTGGTGAAAATTATAAGGGTAAAAACTTTTGGCATACGCTGAGAGAAGAAGATCATTAAGTATCACTTAACGGGAAGAATTATACGTGAAAGTCAATATTGAAAGGGGTGTAGTAAGTGGTGGATAGGTTGGGGTAAGATGATCAACCAAATAATTTTGTATTAAGCCGACGATTCCAGGGATGGAAGAGTCAAGTTGGTAAATTTACTTGAGGGGCTGCCAACTTATAAATAAGTAACGAGTCCCTTCGAATATGGGGGACAGGTTATCCAGAAGGAGATAAATGGTTATATACTTGGGTGATTTACACTATTAGATAGTGAACACGCCGGTATGTAGTCCTACGCAGTATTATTCTGAACCAATAGGAGGTTCTCAAAATCCACCTTCAACGTAGGGTAGCAAGAAGTAGTGGAAATAATGCTTTGCTCTGAGGGTTGTATCACCTATAGCCCGAGGTGTAGGCGCAAGGTGATTGACGACTGGTGAATTATATGAAAGAATTTTTGAATTCATTGCGATCTTTTCATTTCCAAATCGGGTATAACTGGTGAGTAAAGTATGTTGTAGTAATGGGGAGAAGATTTTACCTAATAGTAAAGTTGTGGGAAAGCACCCGTATCTATCTATAGTGGACAAGATGTTTACAAATGTTTTGTGTAACACCAACCGGCTGAAGTGGTTTTTCCCTTGTGTAAAAGTCATAACGCCGCGAATATAGATTCAAAGAATGGGCAAGGGTAGTCAGATGTGTTATTGATTTCTTCCAGGATGGGGGTTTGGTATTTTGATAAACGCGGGAGTTCATGCGTAGTGAGCTGTGGACCCACAATAATATTGAGATAATGCGACCAATGATATATAGGCTATATTTTTATTCGAATGTTGTTTAGTAAGAGCACAACATGAAGTGCCTTTATTGAAGTGTAACCCTATGACTGATAACGTATCAAGACTGTTAAACAGGCATGTTGTGAAGTGAGGGCTGTAGTGATTGGGCCTTTCCTTACATTTTGTTTTGAGTACTGGAGGATACCTAATTTTCCCAGGTATGCCTTACTTTTTTGAATTTCAGGAAAAAATTCCTTTATTAGGGGGAAGTATGTAATACCCCATATTTTTATGGCTTTTAATTATGAGGTTAATTAAATGGAATTGCTTTTAAATTGGGTTTTATTTAAATTAATTTGTGATTTATTAATTGAAAAATTAATTCGGATTTAAATGCTAGCGAGATGAGAGTTAGTACATTTGGTTATTAATATGTTGTTGAATATTACTTAGTGATTATGGTAATATGTGATCATTGAATTTATAAAAAATGTCGTAAGTTGAAAATACGACAGTTTCGGTAATTTAGTTGGGACGCGCGTGTCAGAACCCAATTTAATGGATTTAAAAGTATTTTATTTTTATGTCATCCGTATGATCTTTTTGAGTGCGCCAACGTGTCCGGAAGGGTCAAAATAGTCATAAAACACTAGCCGGGGGTTTAGTTTGGGTCCCGGGGCAATTTTAGGCCAAACCGACAACCTACAAGGGTATTTTGGTAATTTTAAAAATTAAGGGATTAAAACCCACGAATTTTAGAGCTAATTTAGAGATTATTAATAGGGCCACTAAGGCCATGATCACCCAAAAGTGAGAGAGTGGGCTACAGAGGTTTTTGAGAGAAGTTAGAAGAGAGGTTAAAGGAGGATCTAAACCAAACCATCTCCCCACTGTCATTTTGAAAGGGATTTGTGACCGAAAAGAAGAAAGAACCAACCTTGATCATCAACAACAAATCTGAAGAACAAATCTAAGGCAAGTGATTTGATATTATTAAGTTCAATGAATATTTATTCCATGTTTAGTGTAGAAACTGTTTTTGCCTTGAAAGTTTTGAGGAAAACTTAATGAAATTGTTATAGAAACTCTAATGTTGGGTTAGGGATTGCATGTATAATGACTATGGACGAATTTGGTATCCAAAAAATTAACTTTGATGATTTAAAAACGGATTTATGATGGGTAATTAGGCACAATAAAATTTTGGGTTCATGTTCATAGGGTTTGGGGTAAAATTTGGGGATTAATGATAATTGCATGTTGATTAGGAGGATTTGTCCCCAAAAATATGTTAAGAAGTGACCTAAGAGGACTTAGAGTAGTTTAATAACATTAAAATGTTATTGGGATGTTCTTAGGATGAATTTAGAGAAGAGAAAGATGTAGAAAAAAGAGTTGGAAAATTTCTGGGCGTATCCTGCCATCTCGTTAGAAGACCTGCCAGGTCGTTCGAACGAGCTCGTTCGAATGAGATTCTAATGAGATGAAAGTACCCATTCTAATGAGTTCATTCGAGGACTTCATTCGAACGACCCTCGTTCGAATGACCTCGTTCGAACGAGACTTCTAACGAGTTGACAGAATGGCCTTTTTAGGCCTGATATTACTTCAAACTTCCAGTAGACTTATTTAACTGAGTGTGAACCTTCCCTTGTTGACTAATGGGTATTGTTGTGAGAGTTGAGTACGTTGAGAAGTAAAACTTAGAATTTTGTAATAAACTGGATCACATTTATGGGATAGGAAATAAGTACCTACAATTACGACGTGATAAGGGCTGACAACTTTAATGTATATTAATCGGGGACTTGTAAACGTGTAACATTAAATGATGGTATAGGGATGAGAAATATACTCTATTAATATTATAAGTTATCTAAGATGTGTGAATACTTAGTATACGTATTTATCTGTGTATAACATACCTACCATACTTACTATCACGAGAGGTCGGCATTCGTTCAGGGCCATCTAATCTTTGTGTGCCTATGGGGGGGATTTAGATTGGTACCTCGAGGACATATGTTAGAGAATGGCTTATTAAAGAGTTAATAAGTCAGCTGATCATGGGAGCATAGGTATGTGCGTGACCCATGTGATGTGAGTTATGTTCGCCTCCATTATGTGTGACTGTTTTTTATTGAAACGATTCCTGAGAGATTTGGAATACGTGGTCCTTATGTACGTGATGTAACGAGATTCGATAGTAGAGTATGTGTGCACCGCAGCTTAGTCTCGGGGTGCTCGTATTGTATATTCATGATTAGAATAATATACTGTTAATTGAAATGAACTGTCATGTATAAATGTAAGTGTGAATAATAGCAACATTTTAGTAGAGTTAAAAATGGAAAATCCCTAGTGATTAGTATTACCAATTTTGAGAACTAAGAAGAAAAGTAACAATCTCTACTTAAATTAAGACGTCGGGAATTAAATCGTGAATCGTATAGTAATGTTAGATTGTGTATTGGACTAGATATAAACGGGAATAACTAGAACATGTACGGGTACTGGTACGATAGGTGTGCACAATTAGTTGAGAGGTGAGGAACTCATGTGAGTGCACGCACTATCATGTATTTTATATTCACTGTTTAATGATATTAAACACTTGCCGTATTTTAAACTGTTTTCACAATCGCGCTCTGACCCGTTTGCTTTCAAATCTATTTTCTTGTAAAAACATTTTAGGTGCCCAGCCACAAGGACACCAAGCATAGGAGTTCCTTTCCAGTGACGTGCTGTAGCTGCTGTGGAAGTTACAGGATCTTGATAGTAGACGCCTCCACTTTCTACATTGACTCTATTTTACATCATCTGTAGGGCATGTCGCCCCTTTTCTTTTAGAGACATGCTACTTACTCAGTTTTATTTCAGATTTTGGGTTGTAATTAATTTGTGATTCAGACTTTGTATTTGGTTTTATTTAGTATTTGGATTATTATAGGTGTATTCCTCCAGATTCATTGTCCTTATATTATTATTATTATTCCATTGTGACTGTGTTGTGGTTGTGGTGTTAGTATTTCGTAATATAAATGGATGGTATGCTAATCGGATTTAATTAAAATTGACAACTCACTTTTTAAATATTAGGTGGCTAGTAATTATTAAAACATTTTTCGACAGTGATGCTATGAAATGAACCAACTTGACATTTTGTATTAATTTGAATAAAGGAGTAGCTACCTGGTATTTAATTAGTCGGGGTGTCACACTGAGTTTCCCACAATTTTGACAAGCCAATTTTGATTTATTAATCTTACTACTTTTATTATCATAATCAGAACTTTGTTTCAAATTTCTGTTATGTGGTCGATTGGACTGACTAGACTCACTATTCGTTTGCGTACGTCTCTTAGCAATATAATTTCTATTCATTAAAAGTTTCTAAAATTGAGAAGACATGAGAGCAAGTTGATTGTCGATCTTGTCAATTTCATCCGAATCCACATCAGATTCATGGTTTGACTCAGATTGCTATTTACTACCTTATGCATATTTTTATTAGGACACGCAGTTTTAAAAGTAACTTTAGATGAGTTTGTCAAATCATTCTTAGCATAAGAAGTAAGAGTCTTACTAAAGGCTGATTCAAGTTCCATAGTTCTCAATTTAGAGCTAAGCAATTCAGGCGTGAGAGATGGATCATTGATTTCTTCAATGTTGTAACGTTTGTGATAAAATCTAGGAGCAAGGCACCTTAAAATATTAGTACACACTTCCTTATTAGAATATTCAATGCCATTAGCATGTAACTGGGTAATTATATCAGTTAATCGTATGTAAAAATCATCAAACGGTTCGTTATCTTTAATAACTATCATATTGTATTGTTGAGCCAACATTTGAGTTTTACACTCCTTCACCCTAGCATTGCCTTCGTGTGCTATTACTAAAATATCCCAAACATCTTTACTAGTAGTGCAGTGACATATATGTTTCAACTTGTTTTCGCTCACACTCATGAAAATCGCATTTTTCCCTTTATTATTAAAATTGCTTATCTTTTTCTGCTCAGGGTTTAATTCAGTTGTTCTCAACTTTATCAATATAGTGCTACCTTCTGCTACAGGGACATTGGGGGTGATTATAACCATTTTCAATTAAATCCCAAACATCATATCCTAACATCCCCTGAATAAATGCAATCATTCGAATTTTACAGTATGGAAAATCGGTGCCATTGAAATAGGTGGTCTACTAAAGTTTCCTAGCCTAAGCAACCGACTTGAATCATCCATTAAAAACAAGGTAAAAAGATTTTGACAGAAGTTTTGAAAATAGATCCTTCTAAATTCTAGCTCTTATACCACTTGAAAGAACCAACGAAGCGCGAAAATACTATGTATGGAAGTAAACGATTATCGATTAAACGCAATTTACCTATGAGTTTTATATGTTATTTAAGTAGGGACCAATTCAAACTTTTCTTGAAATTGTTAACTCTACTAAAATTGATTAAGATTTGTAAAGTCAATTGAAGTCCTAATTATTATCTTTAGTTAAATCTAGGTGATTTACAAGATAATAAATAATTCGGGTTCTAGGCTGGTTTCTAATTATTTAACCCACTTTTTCGTGTGAGGTGATATGCAAAAAATATAAAGCACGTGGTATTTATTTAACGTCGCAAAATCCCTTCCCCTGGAAAAACGACGGACTCCCTTAAGAGTCAACCTAGTCTACCTCCATTAATACAATAACGAATTAGGAACGAGTTACAATAAAGAACGAAAACAAAAGTAAATAGATATAGCTATTACCTCAACTAGACTAAGCTCTTTATTGGTTGCTTCTTCTGATCTCTCTTTAGTCTGTCCGCTTGACTTTGCATTTTCCACATCACAGCTTCTCCCTCTTTCTTTCTCTAGATATGGTTTGGCTCAGTGCCTAATGTGTCCTAGTTCTTATTGAAGTATTTGTGTGTTGTGTGCTAACCTAGATGACACACACACACACTTAATGATACAACCGAAAGCAATGCAATAATTTATTTTTTCCAAGATATCAACAAGAACTCTTATGTTCTGTTTTCTTATTTAAATAAAACTTTCTTGACTTAACATAATGTTTGCAAACTTTACTTTTCTCTTTTCTCAAAAATTAGAACAATCATAGTTGATCTAATATATACACATCAATAAGTGTCTAAGTGAATAAGTGGTGTATAGTGAGTGATTTCTAAGTGATATGCACATGAAGAATCCTGAAATCACTTTACAAATCAAGCAGTCATATACGCAGAAGTAATATGACCGAAAAATATATATATAATCAAGTTTATGTGTAGTTTTAGTCCAAATTCGAATATAAGTACAATCAATGTAATCTCTAATAAAGTCAGCCCTTATACAAAATAGGTTCAAATTTCCAAACCTCTTATAGACTTAACCTTATTTTCAGAAAAAAAATTCTTAAATGATTTTAAACAAAATGTTTTAAAAACAAGGCTGAAACTAGAACAACAAATCAATCACTAAAATCAAAATACACAAAACACATTTTCTATGCGTAGTGTTCTATTTATAAAGTATAATAGCAACAATTACTACGCAAATATAGATCTACAAGAAAACAGATCTAAAAGAACAATTAAAGCTCATAAAAATAGTCACCACAAATTTTTTAGTCTTAGAAAAATCAAAATCGAGATGGAGAGATTCTAAAAAAAAATCAACACAAACTTGAACCTTGAGAGTCTTGTGGTAAGATTGAAGTGAATCAAACTTTATTCACAAAAAACACACGTAGAAAATGTATCTTGAAAACTCGAAGTGTATAGAATCTCTCTCTTCAAATTTTTTTGGCAGAATTCGGGTGCAAAAATATTTTTTTTGGATATTAAAATCGAGACCTCAAGTTCTTGTATTTATAGAGAAAATGGTTATGCACTGATTGGTTTAAAAAGGTGTCACAAGGAATGACACAAAATAATTTTATCCTTAGTTAAAATTTAATCATGTGGCTAGCAAAGAAACACAAATGATGCCTCTAAAAATAGACACGCGTCTATATAGTTGTTACCCACTAACTGAAAACTGAAAATCAACATATCTAAAGCGCCAAAACCGCGGGCTAACAAAACAAGGGGCTTTATAATACAAAAACGATGCCGTTTATAGTCCATCTGTAACGCACCTAATAAATTTTACCATTGATAATAACACGATGACGTTTTGAATTTTAAAGAAAACCAAACAACCTAATATATATTCAAAAGATAAAACGCATGCAGGGCTACTAAGATAAATAGGCCGGCTGAGGTTATAACCATACATGCCAACAGTCATAACCTATGGTCAAATGGGTGGACAAAAAAAACAATTATTTATAACCAAAGAAACACATCTTAACACATATAATCGGCCATGCATCCACATATTTATATAAAGACATTAATTGGTCTGCATAGGTCCAATCGACAACAGTTAAGGGGAATATGTTTTTTTCGGTTAATATATAAATCTTCAATATACAAACTCACGAATTAGTTTTGAAAAAAAAACTTGTTTAAACTTAAAAAAATAACTTCCGAAATATTTTTAAGAAAATGTTTAATCAAAAAAAAATTCAAATTAACTTTTGAATAGTTTTAAAAAATCTTTTTATTCACAATCACACTATCAACGTGGCCCCTGTAAAAGTTTGCTGGAAGCACCGACTGAATGCATCCAAAGAAGAGTAAGGGGTCGCTAAGGTCAGGCTCCCCCAATCATACAATGGGACATCAAAAAAGGTCCTCAGAAATGGAAAAAACCCAGAGATGAATGACGTCGCCAATCGTCGCCACTAGAAAACCACCCAAGAAAAGCAAAATAAATAACCAGGCCATCTCTCTCACCTGCTGCCCATTAGTTTTATCAATCCTCCTAGTCAAGATCACCTCCAAAAGAGAAGATATGCAGATTGAATCCCTAAAAATGATCCTGCCCACATCCCCCAATGCAACCTAAATCGCCTCCGGTGTCAACCTCACAGTACAGTCCACCTCTATATCGAAAACCCAAATGGAAAGTATGGCTAGCATCCCACCACCTCTCTCCCAAAGTGGACAACACAACGATAGAACACGGCGTCTAATCCAAGGCCCGTTCCAGATGCCCAAATCCAGCAGAAGTAACCATCCAGCGTACCACCATCGAAAGATGGTCCCACACATCCTTCAACCCAATCGTCCCCTAGAACGCATGCTTGAAGGAGATGTGTCAGTCTGCCAAAACCAAAGAGAAGAAAAGACCTTTCATCAACATGAGAAAATAAAGAAAAAATAAAAAGGAATACTAAAGGTCACCATACTTGCATATCCACTAGGGTTCCTCACCATAGAATAACGGTGATGTAAAGGCTCGTTACCCAATGCTTTTGATCGTTGCCCAAGGTAAAAGTGCCAAACAAATATTGGAACATTTCTTTATCAAGAAAATCATTTTTTGGAACACTAAATCCCTTAAAAACTCCTGAAGTCCCTAACAGGATTAATATTACGCTCTTATACCTAGCATAAACCCTAAACATATTTCACAAATAGAGCCAACAGTATGTTTGCTTCCCAAGTCCACTACAATTCCCCAACGAAATCTCAAATCCCAAGTCTTCCCTAGAGGAATCCAAACCTCAAATAAAAGTCTTCCTCAGCAAGATTTCAAAATAATACATACCTAAACTCCCCAATGGAATTTTTGGGCTAAACTTTCTCCTAATCCATTTGCCATCAAAATTTCAAGATACGCCTACAAACAGAATCCCTCACTGTTTCCCAAGCACAATGCCCTCACAAAATAACATAGTTCCTAGTTGGATGTCTTGAGGATAAATCCTTCCCTGCTTGAGTCCTAAAATAACACAATCCCCAGCGAAACCACATATGCATATTCACCCCAAAGATAATTTAAAAATTTCCTCGGAGAACAACATAACTTTAAGTCCACATAATTGACCTCGAATCGCAGAATTACTCCCTACTTTAGGTCCTTAGAATTGACCTCGAATTGCAAAATCAATCCCTACAACTTTAGGTCCTCAGAGTTGACCTCGAGTCGCAGAATCGGTCCCAATAACTTTTTGTCCTCAGAATTGACCTCGACCCACAAAATCGATCCTTACAACTTTAGGTCCTTAAAATTTAACTTGACCCACATAGTCGGTCTCCATAACTTTAGGTACTCATAATTAACCTTGGCACGTAGAATCGATCTCTACTTTAGGTTCTCAGAATTGACCTCAATCCACATAATTAATCTCTACAAATTTAGGTCCTCAGAAATGACCTCCAATAGTTTAGGTCCTCAGAATTAACCTCAACCCACAGAATCGTTCCCCTCAACCTTAGGTCCTTAGAATCGACCTCAACCCTCTGAACCATTCATCTTCGTCTAATTGGTTTATACAATGGCCCTCTTTGCCAAAACATCTATGAGGTGTCTATTCGATGGCCTTCAATTGATCCGTGCTCTCCCGTCGAGGGTCTCTATAGACACAACATTTTAGGTTCCCCTAATCATCTCCTTAGGTCCTTATCACTTCCTCCTTTACTAAAAAACTCCAGGTAATACTCTGAGTAATGATCTAGAGGCCATAGGCCACTTTTGGGCCCTCGTTTGACGGTAATCAACTTCTTATCCAGGGTGTAATCTCATGAATATTTGAAAGGCCCTGAATCCCCTTTCTAATGGTCCGCCCCATGCGTGAATCGATCTTACAGTTCAGACGAATGGACCATTTTTCCCTAAAAATTAATACGGAGGCCATCGAGTGCTACCAGGTTATATATGGATCCCGTTACCTCTTTAGCTTGAATAAGACTGAATGAATCTTTGAAGGTCTTCGAATACCCTTTCCAACGGCCTGCCCCGTGTGCCAATCAACCTTACAGTACGGACGAATGAACCATTTTACTCTGAAGGGTCACTAGGCACTTTCGGGCCTCTTTTTTCCAAGGTCAACTCTCCCAATTGGAAAAATCTATATGGAACATCAAATAACCATCTTAATAGTTCGTCCAAATCCTGAATTGGCCTTACGGTTTGGACGAATAATCCATTTTCCTCTTGTCTAAAACATTATCGAGTGCTTCCGAGCCCCGTTTGACCATAATAAATTCTTGAACCTGGGAGTGGTCCAACTGATTCTTAAAGGTCTCTCAATACCCTTTCTAATGGTTCATTTTGTGCGCGATTCAGACAAACGGATTGCATTTTATGACCATTTTCCCAAAAATATACATGAGACTGTCGAATGGCAAACCCATTTCCCTGCCTATCGATAGTGAGTCCGGGGTGCCTACCGATAGGCATGTCAAGGACAATACTAAGAGACACCCCCTTGACCCTATATAAAGGGATCATGAGCTCACTTCGAAAGGTACCTTAGAAACATCCCTCTCAGCGATCTCTCGAAGTCAGCGTGATTTCCATATTAAAACCTCTCCTTCACATTCCACTTCCACCATTTCCTTACCCAATTTATCGAATTCCCTCCCCTCTTATACTACCACCTTAATCCACTTGCAAGAGCATCCCTTCAATAATCAAGATCTTTAAATATTCTAAAGAATGTCCAAACCTTTCACTCCCTCTTTAAATTATCTTATTTTTGCATCAGTTAATTAATCCTTACTTTAGCATTTCATCTTTATTAGATAACACATATTAATATCCAACCTTTTTATTAGTAGTATTGCACATGCTATATTTTCCATGAAAAAACCTAAAAATGAGAAAAAGAGGGTTTGCTTGTAAATTTCAAACGATGATTTCTCACTACATTTTCTCACACTAAAACATCCTTTTTTCACACCCACACATATAATAAAGTCCTCGATCGGATTTATGGGATAAAACCCACCCCTGTGTTGCATGCGAACTACATGGACTTTGATGCCTTTTAGGCTACGTAGGCATCTTGAGCAAAATCCGAGATTCGAGTCCTCATTTCTTATTTTTATTTATATATTATTTTCTTCTATTATATTTGTAATTCATACTCGCGTTTTGTCCAACCTATACCAGCGTTCTTTTATAAACGATCGGTGACTGGGAAAACACACACATTATATTTTTATTACTATTTTGGGAATACCCTTATGGATAACCTCACTCCATCTTTATCCTTTACGCGAGTCGGGTGATTCCACTCGATATTTATATATACATGCACACACTTCGTAGAGTTATTACGGAGAAGAATAACACATGTCCATGAGAGATCGAAAGGGCGGTATTGGTGCCTAACACCTTCCCATTCCGTAACTTAGCCCACGAATCTTTGAACTAATTGGTTTCGCAAGCATCAATATGTCTTTGATGCTATTCTCTCGAGGCATCAACATTTCTTTTGACTGTTTTATGCAAAATCAGCTGGTGACTCTATTTTTATACATCACCTCACATTAACGACGGTTGAAGCACCCCGAGGAAGGGCGTGAGACCCCCACACGCGGGGCCAATTGGGATGGTATTACCACAATTCCCATTGTTGTTCTTTTTATGTTGATATTTCTTATTTGAAGCCAAAAATTAATACATTTCAGTAAAATATTCTCAACATCTGATGCATAGGTGTTTCATCACCTTTTTATTAAGATCTTCAATGGTTTTAAGCTTCGAATCCTTGGGTTAAACTTTAGTTTTTACTCTTAACACCACATGCCCTTTGTTTCTAGGCATTTGGATTGACTTCACATTTATCCCTAATTCTTTGACCTCAAGAAAAAAGGTCATCTTCTACCCTATTGTGCTTTCCTCTTTTATTTAGAATTTTATCCTCCCCTACCTGATCAACTCCTGCACCTTATCATGAAACACAGAGGAAGCATTAATTAACTGAGAAGATACATTATGATGTTTATAATAAATTTTTTCCTTTGGTTTTATATGGATTTTTAGCATCACCAGGCGGTTTTAAGATCCTATCTTTTGAGAGAAAATAAAAAATCTCATAAGCCTTAGTAATGTCAAATGATTACCTTTTAATCATTTCTTTTGACTTTAGTGCAAAGGCTTCTGCTGCAGTATCCTTTCGAACTAATGGTTCACATATTATAGTTTCTGTTTCGATAATTTCAGCAACATCAATTACAAAATTAAAATCTTTATACTATGTTTTGAAGGCTGGAGTATTTATTTTTTTCTCTTCTTAGCCTCATATCTAGATAATTTGGTAGTTAATTCTTCCAAATCTTTAAATTTTATGGCATCAAAATTCTTTTGAAGCCTAAACTCTAAACCATTTTGTCCCAATTTTATAAATTTTAACTGAGGTAAGACCATTTTTCTCTAATTCCTAGCCTTTTTTCTATATGTTAATGAAAGTAGCAGCCTTTTTATTAGGATTTTGGGTTATTCTGGCAAAGTCATCCATGAAAAACTTTGTTTTAGTTTGGAGGAATTGAGCATGAAACATATGTTTGATTTATTGCCAAGATTGAACAAAGTTTGGTGGCAAACTTATGAATTATCTAAAGTCCGCATCTGTGAGGGAATAAAAAAATAGACGTAGTCTTATGTAATCATTTGTTCTAGAATCAACACATTAACTAGTGAAACTATCATTATGTTCCATTGTGGACAGACTCCCATCCCCTGAGAAGAGGGTAAAGGCTAGAAATTTTAATCCCTTAGGAAGTTCAATCCTATCTACCCATTCTGGATGGAGTTTTCTGTAAACCGGGTTATGCACTACCGAACTAATGGTCCACAAGTTTTGCATATGAAATCCATAATTTCATTCCTTCCCACTTCCCCAGACAATTGCCTATTTTTTAAGCAGTTAATTGCTTTATCAAAGGAGTTAGTTGCACCAAAGATGGCAAAATTTATAGATGCACCGTTCGTTATGTTTGGTAAGGTATAGGCTACAATACTTGACAAGGTTAGTTATCCAGTCTCCTAGGGTTCCTTAACCCCCGAGTTTTGGTTTGAACACTGGCTTATTGATAACTACATAGTTCAAAGCATTTTGGAAGCCTAAATTGGTCTCATTTGGGTAAGGCCTAGTCCTTCCTACCTCTGGGAGAGGTGTTCTCCCTATTAATTTGTTGTAACCCAACTGTTGGTAGGTGTTAGATCATCCTACTATTTCCATTAGATTGCTTATATTTAGACCAGTAGTATTAAGATATCCTTTTTTCCCAAGGTTATTAACAAAACTAGTGTCACCATTATTAGGCCTATAATAGACATGATGGTAGGGATTTGATTGAGTAGTTATTTTTGCTCCAAATTTTGGTGCATAGGTTTGACTACTAGTTTTTATCCCATTAGGTAAGACAAATATACTAGTCACTATGGTGATCAAATTATTAGGATTTTTTACCATATTTCCAAAGTGATCAAAGATTGAGTTTAGTTAGTTAATAAATTGATCTTGAATATTTGTGAACACACCAATTGCTAGTGTACTTTGAATATTGCTGGCTCTGGGAGCCATTGGAATATCCAACTCTTGACTACGAGTTATTGATCCAAACTCTTGAGTTATTTCAAGCAATAGTTGCTCAAAAGTTGCAATATGTTGGCTAATGAAACCAATTTCACCAACATTTTCAATACATATTTGCTTCGATGTGTCCTAGCCATTTACAACCTTCACACAACACTGGTGTCCCATCGGGCGTGCCATAAATATATTTGGGTTATTTTTCTAACTGAAGAGTATAGTAAAATTATTTAACCCTAGATTCCCATTCTACATTTAAATTTTTTTATGTTATTTATATTTCGTGTTAGTATTTGGCTGTCCTCCCCATCAGATAGAATTGATTACGAAATCACATGATTTTAAAATTTATAGTAATTAATTTAAATTAACTATTATGTATGTTCTGTCCCCCATTGAATAAGTTATATATCAACATTTTAGTTTTATAGAATTGATTGATAGGGATTTATAAACATGGATGTTAGTTGATGACATTTGAGTAAAAATCATGTTCTTAAAAATGATTTTTATCGTTAATGGAACAAATGACTCTTTTAATTAGAATAAATAAGGAAACTAGGATCTATTTTATAATCTAGCCATGAGCATCTTTGAAGCCAAGCTGAAGTCTTAGTTATTGCGAAGATATTGAATTATTTCTCAAAAGGGAGGTGGAGGGAGGAGGATAAGTCTTAGGTGAAACGATTTTGGGTTAAGAATGATCATATTCCTTGGTAGTAGCTAAAAATTCGAAAGGTAGGTGTTCTCACTACAAGTAGTATGAATATTTATAGCAATGTGTCCAATTTTCCTAGAACTACAATGAAAAGGGACAAGGTAATGGTTTTTCCCTTGAAAAGTAAATGCATGATTTATGGCGTGTTCTACTAGAACCTGGTGTGTAGAATCGAAAACCACAAATTAGGAATGCGATTCTTTGCAGAGGTTCCAGGTAACTAGACAACTACTTAAAGGAGAGATGTTCCTAATGATGGGAAATAAGAATGAGGAAACAATATTAACAATGGGGGTATCATTTTTAGATTTTCGCGTAGACATAAAGATAATGTTGAAAAATTATTTTTAAGTACTGATTTTAGAAGAAAAGTTGTTTCAATTTTTAAGTTGGTTTTGAATAAATATTTGATTAATTTAATAAAATAGAAAATATCTCTTATCTATTCATGTACATTGGAAAATACTTTATACATTATAAGGTCTATCTCACAAATAATACTAAATACTGAAATAAATAATATTAATGGACAATCATTAGAGAAATGTCATTCTTAATTGAACCAAACACAATTTTGACATGCTTAGGTTATTTTATTCTAAAAGGAATTCAAAGACTGGTGTAGAATGGAAAATTGAGTTCATTGGAAGTGGAGGCAATTATAATATGTGAATCTTATTTAGAAGGTAAAATAACCATGGGGCCCTTCACGACCACAAACTATAGAGCAAAAGATATGTTCGAAATGGTTCATTTCAATTTGTGTGGTCCTATGACTATCTGGTTGCGATAAGGTTTTGAGTACTTCATTAATTTATTATTGATGAATTAAGGTTTGGACACGTTACCTTATACACCATAAATCTGAAGCCTTTGATTAGTTTAAAGTACACAAGGCTAGAAGGGAGCATGGGTTTAGTAAACTAATCTAAACCCTACAATTTGATCGTCGGTGTGTATACCTATTAGGAGACTTTCATAGTCATTTATCGGAGGTGGAGATTATATCCCAGTTGTCAACACCCAGTTTTCCATTTCAAAATGGTGTAGGTGAAAGGAAGGAATAAGACCATTTTAGATATGATAAAATCCATGGTTAGTTATTCAGGGTTGCAACATTTTTATTGGGATTATTTTATTAAGAGACAGACATATACATTATAAATTTTTCTCCATCTAAATTGGCCTTTTCAACTCCCATGGAACTGTGGAGTGGGAGCAATCTCATTCTAGTACATGTTCAAATATGGGGGTGCCAGACACTAGTACTGCAGAAGGAGCTAAGTAAGTTGTAATTATAGATAAAAGTATGTCTCTTTATTAGTTATCCCAAAAGTACTAAAGGTAGTTTATGTCATATTCCTCAGCACAATTAGGTAATTAATTTTATCAATGCTTAGTTCATGAAAGAGGATAATGTAATGAACCATGAGGCCATGATTAAGATAGACTTAGAAGAGGCTAAGAATGAAGGTCATATTATCAGTGTTGCTAGACCACTCATATAGGATGAAATACAAGCCTGATATCGATAATACACTGCCTAGTAATAGTTAGAGTATTATTGATGATCAGGTAACACGAGTCACCTATACTAGATAACAAGTAGTGCCACATCGTAGTGGGATGATGAGGAGACATCTTGACATTTTAGTGTTTTAGATGATCATTTCGATGGGATCCCAAGGTAACATGTAGCGTGTAATGACCCCACTTTTATATTCTCATATATATATAGTTTGTTCTTACACTCATGTGTTACATATTATCTTATAAATGTTGTATTATTATATATGTGGTATTATTGGCTATCAATATAACAAAGCCCATTTTTTAAATATGAAGAATCAAGTGTAAATTGGATCAAATTGAAGTCTTATGACATATCCTAAGGTAAATAATAAGTTTTGGAGTAAAAATATAATTTTATGAAATTTTAGGGACTAAAATAAATATATAAAAAGGGCCATTTTGTAAATAAAATATTTTCAAAAACCTCTAAGAAATATTGAAAATATATATTGTGAAATTACCAAAGTAACCTTCATGTGTAAAATGACCCTTATACCCTTATCACCTCTCCACCACATGCTGGTCACCTCCACTTTACACATGTCGTCTTCAGATAGAAAGCCAAAACCCTTGTCATCATTTGGTGATATTAACACTGCAAGACCACTCCGGATCGCGACACTTCGGCGTTGAATCACCACTCCAAAAAGCCTAGTCATTAGACACATGTCAACACTATAATATCCTTGGAAACCTATAAATAGGGCATTTGGGATCATTTATAACTCACACCAATTCCTTAAGAATTACAGTAAGAAACAGTGATAGAAAGTTTGGGAAATATCTTAAGAAGGAGTTCTATAATTTTAAAGAAAGAATTCGTTTCGTAGGTATGATTTTATTTAAATGTTGTAACGCATTTTTATAGTTTTAATTTCGTGTTTTATAGCTTTACTTAGTAGTTATGCTGGTAAAATACACTAAAGGCTCCACTAATCAAAATTTAAATTTTGTTAACAATATAAATTGGTTTTATTTTCAAAATATGTAAACTTGTTTGAAAATATAAATACACTTTTTGTAAGTTATTGCTCATTATTATGGAATCTCATTTAAGTAATTCCAACGTCAGTCCCAGTGAAATTCTGTCTAGTTGAGATGGTATTTAAGTGGTGCCCCTGTGACCCTCCATCTCTACTGGGAATAAATTCGGAAATTTTTCTATCTAGATGAGATGGTATTTAAGTGGTGCCCCCGTGGCACTCCATCTCTACTGGGAACCGATTGATTAGGAAGAACTATGAATTGAATTCTTTAAATACGATGAATGAATATTAAAAATTGAGAAAATAGTTTTAGTAACCTTTTACAACAAGTTATTTTAGGATTAAAACACAATAGAATTGGGTTTATTTAGAATACGTAATTAAACCTTTATTGTATTTATTAGATTAACGTGTGATCCAAGACTCAATATCTGTATTTTCAAGCCTCTATTTTAGGTGAGTACTCTGTGACATTCCTTACGCATTTTGATTATATTATATTTTGCAAACTATGTATATTTTGTGAAATGCTTTTATTCTCAAAATGCTTCTGATACCTGTGATTCCGTCTTTTGTTATATCTTTATATCTCTCTATATAAACATCTGATTTAAATTCTAAAATTATTGATTCGACCTATGGAAACTCTCTTACTATATTGGCCTTGACTACCGAGTGTAAATATTTGGAAGGTACCTTCCCAACTGGTTTAATGCTAGTGTGCCCTAAGTAAGACGTTGTTCCAGAAATCATGATTCTCTATCTGTGATGTTATCAGGTGGAAACATTTGGTAACACTATTTGTCTGGGTATTAGAGCGTACATGGCCACTAAAACTGAATAATTGACATATGCTCAATTGTTTTATCTGCTCTGTTCTGAACTGTTATTCTGAATATATATATTTTTGTTTACTTTGTATATATTACTGGAAATTCCTATCTCTATGTATATGCCTTATGTTCTAAATTTAATAGGTATCAATTTTCTGAAAAACCCTTGAATGTATGGAGATTGAATCTTATTTGGCTTTTAGCTGACGTGGTATAAATAACCATTTTTCAGGAAATAATTAAGCTCGTGGATGGAATGTAAAAGGACTATGTCGAAGATTTTAGCTTTAGAGCTCTTTTTGTTACATTAAGTAGAAGTTTATTTTATTATATAGAGCATGTTTGACTCTTTAATTAAAAGGTTTTAAATTTTTTGTCAAGTTGCAACTCGTTGATATTTTAATATAAATGAATTTTCCTTTAGAAAGCTCTGATGATGTAATTCCTTCACTTTCACTATTTTACGATTCATAACCATGTGATTGTATTTCTGCTACATATATTTTAAGAGAAAAATTTTTAAGGCCAAAATATTGAATGCCTTGATGGCATGTCAAGACAGTCGTTCCTACTATTTTTAGGTCGGTGTTGTGACATACAGGGTCCTAGGAACTACAAAAAGGCATTCAAATATAAGGACTTTTAGCATTGACTTAAGACTATAGATACCAAGAAAGATATGCTACATTCAAATCAAATTTAGAGAACTTGTATACTTATCGATTGAATAAAACCCATCGCGTGCGAGTGGATTTATAAGAAGTTAACACATGGATATATGGGAAGGTGGAAACCTTCGAGGCAAGTAATTTTGTAAAAGGGTTTAATTAGAGAGATATGGATTGACTATGTTCAAACCTTCTCTTCGGTATTCAGTCTAAAGTCTATCGGGATTCTTTTAATGTTAAAATTGTGTTTTAGAAATATTGACTTGACAAGTGTATCTTTATGGTGCAACCCAATGGATTCATAGTAAAGAGTTTAGAAATTAAAATATCTAAGCTTGACATATTTATTTATGTATTTAATCCAACATCAAGATCTTGGAACATTCATTTTCATGAGGCAATTAATCCTTTGATTTCGATCATAGGACAAATAATAATTGTTTATGTAAGAAACATAACAGAAACATGGTGGTATTTATAGTACAATATGTGGATGATATTCCACTAATCAGGAATGAAGTGGGTGCATTGTCTTATATAAGATTATGATTGTTTAGGTATCCTTATATAATCAACTTAGAACAATCCAATTACATCCTTGTGACAATATATTCTCTAGATCAAATAAAAAGGATATTATATTTATCAAAAGCTGCTTATATTGATAATATGTTAACAAGTTTAGCATCAGGATTCCAAAAAAGATTTTCCTTTTATGTATGGAATAACTCTATCTAGAAATCATTGTCCTAAAATGCTTGATCAAATAGGAATAATTAGGAATATACCTAATGCTTCAACTATGGGCAACCTTATGTGTGATATGTAGTGTAATAGACCGAATATCTACCTTTTCGATTAGCATAGTCATCATATTTTAGTTTGATAGTCTTATACCATTTATGAAAAAAGACTATTTACAGTCAAATATGGATTCCAAGTATTCTACCTCAGGATATGTGTTTACCCAAGGAGGTGGAGTTATAAATTGAAGGAGTGTGAAACAATCATGTATTGCATACTTCATGAAAGAGGCAAAAGTTGTTTCTATTTTGGAGGAAACTACATAAACTATATGATTTGAGAACTTCCTAAGTAACTCGGGTGAGATTCCTTTAAGTGCAATAGGTTATTGCACTGTATTGTGTCCATAGAAGAACGATTGCAAGTTCGAGAGAGCTCACAACCCATATGAGGGTTAAGCACATTCAGTTTAGGTTTCACTTAGTTTGGGAGACCGAATAATAGCTAATAATTTTATAGTCAAGGTTGCATAGATTAAAATCCTACAAATACTTATACAACTAGTGCTATATACTGTTAAGCAGATGAATTGGGAGTTAGACGCATCGGCACATGATTTTATAACTATGAGGGAGGTTGTTGAGGTTTTATTCTTAAAATATTTTTTTAAGTTTAGTTTTCAATAAAGGTGTGTCAGGTTCATTTTAAAATAAGAATAATGTTTGTGAGAATGCCTCATATTCGGTTTTACATATATTGTATGTAATGTTGGTCAATTAGACATAGTAGGAATTCCAGTGAGTTGGGTTCAGCCTGATCATGGAAGATTAGAATTATAATTTTAGTACACTTGAATAGTTCATAACCTAGATAAGGAGATGACATCCTATCAGTAAAGATGCAAGTGCAATCTTATTAGTCTATCTTAAATTACGAGAACCTGCCTGGTTGTTCGAGAATTTATCTGATAGTTCAAAGGGTATTTTGATCAGTACATTCAGGGCTGTATGGAAAATGATTATGGGTGAGATTCAAGTCTAGGTACTGAATAGATTAGACTTTCATAATCTCACAAGTTTATGAAGGGTGCATAAGTTCTTAATCCTGACAATTATGAGGATTATAATGCTTACATAATTTTTTCTTTGATTGTCATGGTTGCAATTTAATTTTATTTGGATCTAACTCTGCGCAAGTTGGTAAATCATTATGTAAGTAGGGATAAGATCATAATTAAGAGGAATTCATATCCAAGAAAGATGTTGGATTGTGGTAACCCTCTTAATAACCTTTTAAGTTTCAATTCTACGAGTAAACATAGCCAATGGATTTATATTTGGTAGAGTATCAAATAAGTTAAGTATGAGAATCAAGGAACAAATGAGAAGTCGGTTAAAATATATTAGCGGTTAATTGATTCAACCAAGTGGTTATTGTATGTTTAACATGTGGAATCATATTATGTACTATAATAACTTTGCAAAAAGACTTCATCGATCGAGTGATTTTTAGATAAATTAATTAGACCGCACTCGTGATTATTTAGTTGAATTAATTGTGATTGAATAGAGAAAATAAATATATTACGGGGATGCGATTTGGGATTTCCAAGTACATATTTTGAAGTCAATTTTACTATTTTATCTTAGGTCCCTAGTATAGTCCATTTATCGATGTAGCAATCTCAGCCTCTCTAAAAACCCAGTTTAGCTCAACCCCACACATTATACCTAAATATATTGGTATAAACTAGGGGTTTATGTAGCATACTTATTATTGAGGGTTAGAGAGGGAGAGGAAAAATACTTTTCACATTTTTGTGAAGTGATACGACGCAAATATTGCATATTTCACCCGTTAACCTACGCCTTATTAGCCCCCTTGGGTATCTTAATCCCTATACTTATGCTCGTTAACCAGACAACCTCGGATTTCTATGTTAACATGTTTTGCAGGGGTTAATTGAGTTTTTGTAGGTATTTGGATGCTTAGTATGAAGTTCGGACGCTTTTCGGAAATGTTTCGTCGACTTTTACAGCTTTGGGGGCATTTTAGTAATTTCATCATTCGGGTTTGAATCCCGAGCTCTTCACGGAAGTTGAAGCCCTTTGATTTCTCTTCGCGTGGCCGTCGGAGGTGCATGATTCCGAGTTGTATCGATGGAGTTATGGCATTTTTAGGATGGTTTTTACTGTAAAAGTACACTCAAGGTCACATTCAAGGGCATTTTAGTCATTTCATATTTTAGTTTTTTAGCCTAATGTCTTCTTGGATGTTGTAGTTCTCTGAGTTATCTATGCGTAGCCTCCGACCATGCCTCATTCCGAGCTATAACGAAGAAATGGAGGCATTTTCCGTAAAACAGGGCAAAGCTGCAGAATTGCAGACCTGTAGGGGGGAATCGATTCGGCCCAAAGCCAAATCGATTCGGCCCTACGTCCGCAAATTGCTTTTTTTAAGTGGATTTTGGTGGGGTATTTTTGGGTAAAAGAATTGTATAAAGGGGGAGATCTTTTTTTAGACATGATACAATTCATTTTAGGTTAGTTTTTAGGGTTTTGGGTATGGAGAGCTCATTTCTTCATTTTCTTTGGGTGTTCCCCATTAATGGGTTGTAAGTGCACTATTCATTACCCCTACCATTAATATAGTTGTATTTCTTGATTTCTTGCTTTGATAACTAGTTTCCTTGCTTTCAAATTAGTTTATTGTTGTTATTTATTGCTTTAATTAGTTTAGTTGTCGTTTAAAGTAGTTTAATCCATGTTTTGTCCGTAGGTAACGGGTTGGGATTGCATTTACGTCATTAATGGGCGTTGAGATCCGAAAGTTAGGTTTTGTGTAAAATTGTGTTTAATTGAAACCTCGCGTATTAAAGTCGGATTATTATGCGTTTAACTTTCTTTGCCACGCAACGTTAGTGTTTATAGCGATAATCCGAATTTAATCCGTGTGTGACCATTTTTGATTAAATGTTTAATCTCGCAACTTTGGATTAAATTCCTTATTGTGTGATGTTTATGATTAATTAAAAATGCTCGATTAAATGATTTCGAACCGAAATTCTAATTATTAGTTGTTTAGCCCATGGTGGGGACGCGATCCCGACTCTCGTTTTATTAATTGTAGTATAGTGTTAACTTCTTCCTTTTTCTGTTTTGTCACCATTTCCTACCATCACCTTTTCATTTATTTATTTTACACTTTTATTCCTAAAGTAATTAAAACAATTAACATCTAAAATTTAATCACTCCCTGTGGATTTCTTACGATACCCGACTTACCGCTGTGCTTGCTTGTCAAGTGTGGTTGTAGCTTAGGTTCTTTTGTATCGCGGCGGCGAAACACATGAAGATTTTGTCCTCACACGAACACACTTTTTCCGCCCGGCCACAAAATGGCGTCGTTGCCGGGGAGTGTGTTTTAGATAGCAATTGTTTTATTATTTCGTAGTATTTTTCCTTTTGTATTTGTATTCTTTGTTTTAACCTTTTTTGCAGGATAGCATACTTGAGCGCTAAGAAACTTTGATTCGCGGTTGCTCACTTTCTTTCTCAGATTCTCCATCTACAACAACGAGGTAATCATGTCCTACTATTATAGTTATTACGGCCATTCTAATGATTCTTACTTTGGGGATAGTTTTCAAGTTTTCCATTTTCAAGATTTTCTTGAAAATGAAAGACTTGAAAACATTTATCGGAATAAAAATCGTTATTGGGAAATTGAGTTGGATTCATTATTCGAATCCAATGATGATTCTTATTTCATTACTTTTGAAGACGAGTTTTAACCAAATGAGGAGTCCGAGGCTCTTGAGCCGAGAAAGCCTACTTTGGAAGAAACTTTGCTTCTTTACTCCCAAGGTTTGGAAAGCCTAAATGATGCTGGAATGAGACTTGGTGCACTTTGCGATGAGATGAATTCTTATGCACAAAACAACGAGGAGGTGGAAACTTGTGTTTCACCTCAATTTTTCAGAGAATTTCTCATCGAGTGTGCATCTTTCTCCTCTGAAATTCAATCTCCTTCCGACGATGAGTCGATTGAGATTGAATTTGTTTCATCACCATATTCATTTTTCGTGATCGAACCATTAGAATTACCCGTTGATTCCTATGAGTCGGTAGAAACTTCTAAAACTTCTACACTTTTTGCCGATGAGGACTCTTTACCGGACTTGTTTTCGATGGATGTTATCCTCATGTGTGCACCATCTCCCATTCCATTTGAAAAACCTTTGGGAGATGAATCTATTTTTCTTGGATCTCTAGTGTACCTTTCCCCCTTGATATCCAAATCCCCCATCGTTCGCCCAAAATTTCAAATTGGCGATGGTTCACATTTTCCACCACCCACATGCCTTCCGTTGTTCAAACGGAATTCATATCTTTCGGGAGGCATGTTCACTTTGGAGGGTCCACCGTTGATCTTTCAAAGTCAAATCCCTTTTTGGGTGGACCCTCAACTATTTAGACTTCTAGTGTATAGTTAGTGTGAAGTCTAAATAGTAGGTTGTAAATAGTTAGCTTTTTAATTTTCTTTCTTTCCTATTTTTCTTTCCTTTTAATTTAGTCTAGTGTAATTAGTTAACTTTTTGTTATTTGTTTTTGTTATGCTCGGTACTAACTTGTTTTGTAGATTTCATTGGACTCGCGCTTATGGAGATCGCTCCAATTTTGGGTAATATCATTCTTTTCCTCTCTTTGTGTTGTGTTCTTAATGCGCATTGAGGACAATGCAACATTTAAGTTAGTCTATCCATTTCATGTGTAGTCCATGTATTTTCTCACATTTAGTTACTGAGTATGCCTTTTTGTGAAAAATTTAAAAATTTTCAAAAATATTTTCTTTCTTTTTTCTCCTTTGTTGGGCATTTTGCCTTGTTTCCAGTGACAAATTTCAATAATTGCCCGATCCAATAGACAACTCAATGATGCATGTTCTCGATTTTAGAAGTTATTAGACTTTAGTCCTCAAATCATTGATATTGTGAATAACTTCATAAATTAAACTTTATCCCATGAGCATATGTACTTTCCTTGTTCTATTGATTTGGTTTAAGATTTTTATAACTCGGGAATCTTTTGTTGCATTGTATATACTTACACCGAGTAAGCTTTGTACCTTTCGTCGTTTGCGAGTGTTATACACTATTCTTTTCTCTTTGAAAACGTTGAATTCGTCGGTAATCTCACTATTCTTTCATTTGACCGTTCATTAATTGAGTTCATGCTTGAAATGTGTTACTTGATCATGATTTTCATATACTGTTTTGACTCGAGAATTGTGTAAACTTTTTGAAATGATCATAGGCCTTCTTTGTTATATCACCCATATTAGCCTTGACCTTACCCTTATATGTTTACCCTCGTTAACCCCTTTGAGCCTAAATATTAGCCTTTCATTTCATTACCCAAAATCCCATAACCAACTCCAAATGAGTTTTAGCCCATACATACACTTTCCATACCTTTGTTTGGAATGTTACTTGGGATTGAATGTTATTGATGGTGGTTGCAATTTAGGCATATGAGAGTTTGATAAGCAAAGAAAAGAAAGAAGTGAAAAAGTGAAGAAAAAGATAAAGCAAAAAGAAAAAGAAAACAAAAGAGAAAAATGAGAAAAAGGAAGAAAAGAAAAAGAAAGAGAAAGTTGTTTGTTGTGTATATAGTTCAATAAGCTTTGATTACTCTCCAAATGATACATTTAATGCTTGTTTTGGAACTTGTTTTCCAATTTTTGATATTGCCCGCATTTTCCCATTATCCAGTGTTTTCATCCCAAACACTTTGAATCCGTACATACATTCCTTCATTCCGCACCCTAGCCTAGCCTACATTACAACCCTATTACAAGTCCTATGTGATCTTTGGTTGATGTAATTCAAAGGTTTAAATAGTTTTGATAATCTGTGAAAATGAATTTCGCCTCTTTTAGTGTGCGGTATCCTTTCATTGAGATTATAAGTTTTTCATTTCCTATATAGCGTTCTTCATTTGTGACATGTGTGCGGCCTAGTTTCCATTTACATTTACTCTTTATGCCTGCATGTCCCATGTATTACCTCCCGTTCCGAGTGATTTCATTTGTTGAGTGTAATGCCCGTGAGGATTGAATGTATGCTTGCTTTTATTAGTATACGGTTTATATAAGTTTTTACCAAATCATATTGTGCATTTGCTCTCCCCTCCCAATGTTAGAGTATTCAATTCATTGAGGTGCATTTCGATAATGTTAATGATTTAGACTTTTGTGTGAATTCATTCACTTTACTAATAATGCGTATGAAATCCTTTTTTCCATTATTGGGCTTGTCGCATGTTGGGTTGGGCATATTTTGAGGAAACTATATGATGTTTATGGGTATCATCCCTGAAAACCCTCACGAGACGGCACTCGTCCACTAGGGTAACCTAGGGGTTTAACGACTTATTGCATATGCTAAATGCAATCGTTCGCCCGCGAAAGTGGCCTTATCTTTTTATTGCTTTTTCACCCCATTTTGTACTTGTATCTTGCTTTTGATCTGCTTGTAGTTTCTTATTTCTTTGCTAGGGACTAGCAATGTGTAAGTTAGGGGGTGTGATACGACGCAAATATTGCGTATTTCACCCTTTAACCTACACCTTATTAGCCCCCTTGGGTATCTTAATCCCTATACTTATGCTCGTTAACCATAAAACCTCGGATTTCTATGTTAACATGTTTTGCAGGGGTTAATTGAGCTTTTGTAGGTATTTGGATGCTTAGTATGAAGTTCGGACGCTTTTCGGAAATGTTTCGTCGACTTTTGCAGCTTCGGGGGCATTTTAGTAATTTCATCATTCGGGTTTGAATCCCGAGCTCTTCACGGAAGTTGAAGCCCTTTGATTTCTCTTCGCGTGGCCGTCGGAGGTGCATGATTCCGAGTTGTATCGATGGAGTTATGGCATTTTTAGGATGGTTTTTACTGTAAAAGTACACTCAAGGTCACATTCAAGGGCATTTTAGTCATTTCATATTTTAGTTTTTTAGCCTAATGTCTTCTTGGATGTTTTAGTCCTCTGAGTTATCTACGCGTAGCCTCTGACCGTGCCTCATTCCGAGCTATAACGAAGAAATGGGGGCATTTTCCGTAAAACAGAGCAAAGCTGCAGAATTGCAGACCTGTAGGGGTGAATCGATTCGGCCCAAAGCCAAATCGATTCTGCCCTACGTCCGCAAATTTCTTTTTTTAAGTGGATTTTGGTGGGGTCTTTTTGGGTAAAAGAATTGTATAAAGGGGGAGATCTTTTTTTAGACATGATATAATTCATTTTAGGTTAGTTTTTAGGGTTTTGGGTATGGAGAGCTCATTTCTTCCTTTTCTTTGGGTGTTCCCCATTAATGGGTTGTAAGTGCACTATTCATTACCCCTACCATTAATATAGTTGTATTTCTTGATTTCTTGCTTTGATAACTAGTTTCCTTGCTTTCAAATTAGTTTATTGTTTTTATTTATTGCTTTAATTAGTTTAGTTGTTGTTTAAAGTAGTTTAATCCATGTTTTGTCCGTAGGTAACGGGTTGGGATTGCATTTCCATCATTAATGGGCGTTGAGCTCCGAAAGTTAGGTTTTGTGTAAAATTGTGTTTAATTGAAACCTCGCGTATTAAAGTCGTATTATTATGCGTTTAACTTTCTTTGCCACGCAACGTTAGTGTTTATAGCGATAATCAGAATTTAATCCGTGTGTGACCATTTTTGATTAAATGTTTAATCTCGCAACTTTGGATTAAATTCCTTATTGTGTGATGTTTATGATTAATTAAAAATTCTCGATTAAATGTTTTCGAACCGAAATTCTAATTATTAGATGTTTAGCCCATGGTGGGGACGCGATCCCGACTCTCGTTTTATTAATTGTAGTATAGTGTTAACTTCTTCCTTTTTCTGTTTTGTCACCATTTCCTACCATCACCTTTTCATTTATTTATTTTACACTTTTATTCCTGAAGTAATTAAAACAATTAACATCTAAAATTTAATCACTCCCTGTGGATTTCTTACGATACCCGACTTACCGCTGTGCTTGCTTGTCAAGTGTGGTTGTAGCTTAGGTTCTTTTGTATCGCGTCGGCGAAACACACGACGATTGTGTCCTCACACGAACACACTTTTTTTGCCCGGCCATGAAGGTTTGGAGAGAAGGTCATAGCTTACTCATAACACCAAGTATTCATTTCTAAGAGTACCCACACACATAACCTTATTTTGGAGAATCATATACTAGAATACATGATACTTTAGGTGGATTTTATCAAGGTTTTCAATACCTTGAAATAGCAACATTATCATCATAGTCATCAAATATTTCTTCTCATGAAGATCACCTACAAGATCTGCTAAGGCATCGTAATTCAAATCTCTAAGTTTATGATTTAAACCTAGTTTTTGTTTTTATTTCCATTCCATGATCAATAAAAGTTTTGGGGCTAAATTTTTTTTCCTTGTTTATGCCAATTCCCCAACAACTTGTTTCTTGGCATATAAATAAGAAACATTTAATCTATTCGTCGACCGCTGAGGCCAAGTACGCAGCGACTGAGAGTTGTTGTACTCAAATTCTTTAGATGAAGAAGGTGCTTAATGATTATGGGATTAATTAGGGTACCATGATGATATATTATGTTAAATAAGAACGCGATCAACATCTCCCGTAACCCTATTTATGAGTCTTGGATGAAAAATTAAAACATTGTCCACCACTTTCATTGTGAGATTTTTTAAGAGAGCTTTGTGTCTTTAAGTTACATCCCTACTGATTCTCAATATGTAGACATACTCAACAAAATTATAGATTCCACTAGGTATGAGAACCTTGGGAAATCCATAGGGTTTGCACCTTTGACCGATTTCAGTTAATATTTGTATAGGAACACCTATACCATGATTTTTCTATGCGTAAATTAATATGCTTCCTAAATATATACTATATGTATAATTGTTTGAGCGTTGATTTTATAAATGAAAAGTACAATTTTTTTTCTTTTTCTTTTAAGTCGTTGAAGAAAAACAAATAGATTTTTGGTTTTGATTGTTTTTGAAAAAATACTAAAAGATTTTGTTTTGTGTTTTTTGTGGATAGCTAGTATTGGGGTGATTAAGGATTTGTGGAACACATCTTAATATATAATTTCCTATTCTTCGATTATAATCCTTTTGCTTAATTTTCCTATAGATTTCTCTAATAACTATTCATGTTGACTATGTTTTTGTCATTTCCCTACCAAACATATGTACAAGAGTTGGATAGGGAGTATTTTTTTATTATGGTCTAAACAAATTACCTGCACTTGTTTTCACTCAATCGGGTTATGTTTTCTTCGCTCGATTTTTCAAATTTGCATGTAAGAACCATTGATTGTGAGTTGCTATAAAATTATGAGAGAAGCGCTGCTAAGAGCTACTTAAAGAGGGGGGTATCTACGATTGATAAGAAACCTATATTTATGTGCTAATGAGAGAAAATGAATTATCTAAGAAAATTAATACTCTCAAAAAAATAAAAATGTTATAATAATAATAATAACAACAACAAGAATAATAGAACAACAACAACAACAATAAAATAAATAAATAATAATAATAACAATAACAACAACAACAACAACAACAACAACAACAACAACAACAACAACAACAACAACAACAACAACAACAATAATAATAATAATAATAATAATAATAATAATAATAATAATAATAATAATAATAATAATCATAATCATAATCATAATCATAATCATAATCATAATCATAATACTAATAATAATCATAATCATAATAATAATGATGATGATAATAATAATGATGATGATAATAATAATAATAATAATAATAATAATAATAATAATAATAATAATCATAATAATAATAATAATAATAATAATAATAATAATAATAATAATAATAATAATAATAATAATAATAATAATGAATGAATGAATGAATGAGTATAGGGGTTTTGGTCCTCCCCAACTAACAATTCAAATTTAGAGATTGCATTATATATAATAAACGACTCAAAATGGTCACAATCACTATGGATTCCTCTCACAATACAATAAAGGAGGCTCCTTTTTTTACACTGTCCCATAAAATAATTTAGATCAGTACATTTGCAACTGTAATAACTAATGGTTATCTGAAAAGCTATGTTAATTATTGTACATATGACAAAATTGTACCATCTCCTTCAAGCCATCTCTCTCTCTCTCTCTCTCTCTCTCTCTCTATATATATATATATATATAAATGCCTATGTTTAACTTGCCACCCTTACCCACATCAATGTAAAACACTCAACCTTGATATCTTTTGTACAATTTGTTTGGGAATTTTTAAGGCCCTTATCTTTCATTTTGTCTAAACTCTCTCTCCACTAATCCTTTATGAAGACCTATTTCTATCTCACGCTTCCTCTCACACACTCCTATGATTACTATAATACCCCGTATTTTTATGGCCTTTAATTATAGAATTAATTAAATTAAATTGGGATACACTAATTTAATATTAATACAGATTTTAAAATAAATATTTACTAGCGTGACGAGAGTTAGTACTTATTAGTGAAAATTATTTTAAATATGACTTAGTGAGTAAATTAATATAAGATATTGAATTTAATAAAATTGTTGCGAGTGAATGATACGATAGTTATAGAAATTAAGTCGAGACCCGTGTGTCAGTCGTGTCAGGACTAATTTAATGAAATAAAAAGTAAATTAATTCTAAGTCACCTATATGGTCATTTCGAGTGCGTCAATGTGTCCGGAAGGGTCAAGATAGTCACAAAAGTATATATGGGGTTTAGTTTGGGTCTCATGACGATTTTAGGCCTAATCGGCAACTCGGAAGGGCATTTTAGTAATTTCTAATTTTGGGCCTTAATTAATGACGAAAATTAAAGGGTTATATATAATGGAAGTTGGAGTATTAGAGGGTTACAAACACATGAGTTGCAGAGAGGTTAATGAAGAGAGAAGAGAGGAGGTTTACAAGGGGGAGAACCATCAATCCCACACCGTTCCCACCAATTTCACTGCCAACGCATAGATCGGAGAATGAGGAGCGTAAGTATACCCATCATATTCTACAACTCAAACCTTTGATTTCCAGGAAAGTATCTATCTTGCTGTTCTTGAGTTGATATTTCATCCATATTAGAGTAGAAAATATAATTATGAGTTTTTATGGAGATTAAATGTATTTAGAAGACTAGAATTCACATAATTGGATAAAAATCAGGTTAGGCAGATGTCCTTATCACATATAGAGAATTTATCATGAATTTTGTTGATGATTAAAGGAGAAAATCTGGAAATATCATGTGGATTCTTGAATTAATATGGTAAACTAGGGTTAGAGACCAAATTATGAGTTTAAACCCATTTAATGACGATTCTTGGAGAAGTAATGAATGTTTTACGTTAAAAATCATCCATACATATTTATATAATGTTTGTGATGTTTGGTTGGGAGTTTGGGACATTTTAATGGAGGTTTTGATGATTAAAATGGAAAAAACCCCGTAGGCTTATAATTATAGAAACGAGACCTATATCTGATCGATCGATCGATCGACTCAAGAATGTCAATCAATCGATCGACTCAAGAATGTCAATCGATCGACCCCTCATGAAATTTGAAACTTATTTTCTTTTTAATGATTCATCCAATGATGCTTCATGGGAACCCTTATACATAATTTATTTATAATAATGGGACTTGGGAAGGACCAGTAGGATGGCAGGCAAGGTTCGGGTAGTATGATTCTTATATGAGATTTAACCGTGGGGTCACGAGGGTATAAAATGGGGTGAAGATCGGGTGTATGTTAAATGAGGTTTTGTGAGCATTAAGAATGACTTAGACTAGTAGGGTAGAAAGTGTACACTTACTGATTTCACACTTATCAGAATGATACACTTCGAGGGTCGAGAAGTACTTGAGGAATTGCAGAAATTAAGAAAATAAAAGAATTAATTAATTACACGTAGGACTCGGGTGCTACATGCCATGTATGGTTAGAATATGTTATGGGTTGGGGTGTACCTATATGAATAATGTAAATCTATATATGAGTGTATGTATATATATTATATTAATATTTGTGTTTGATCATACCCACGTTACATGCTATTACGAAGGTTTCTGTGCCGGGATCGTCTTATTCTGATGTGACATTTATGGGGAATATTAACTCATACCGTAGAACATAGGATCCTTGGTACAGACTATCTGAGAATAATTATCAGACGCTCCTAAGAGACGTGAGGGTATGTACTGACCTCTTAGAGACTAGGAACTATGCTTCGCCTTCAATATGTGTATTTTGTGTTAATACAGTTCGAGAGTGGATCCGAACTAGTATTTCCCTCATTTGTTCGGGAGGTACATGGACTTGATAGCAGAGTATGCCAGGACCATAGATTTTATGTGAGGTGCCCTATTATTATTTATATTATGAGTGATAAATATATGTACCTGTGATTCGTCGGCTGTGCTTGTAAGTAGATAAAATTGAATAATTAAAATTGATTAAATTAAGTGGTTGAGAACTTAAGGCTGTATTGAGATGTACATAGCTGGATTGGTAAATTCATAAGAAAAGGCTATCATATATAAATGATAGTTATGCAATCACGTGAATCAGTATTAATGAGGGGAGATTGGGTTAGGCCAGTTAACTGGGTTAACTTTATCTAGATTAATTCAGTAGTACATTAAGCGTGCACACTAGTTGAGAGGTGAGAATTCTCAAGTGAGTGTCGAGGCATTAACATGTATGCAATATCAACTGGTAAGCATTTTATATACTTACTAAACTATTTTTAAAGCTATTTTACACTCGATCTCTGACCCATTTCTTGTCATCTCCTCTTTCTCTTGTATATATATATATGTATTACGGGTGCCCAGCCACAGGGGCGTCGGACTTAGATCTTTCGACTGTTGACGTGCTGCAGCTAGTTCGGGAGTTGCAGGTCCTTGCATTTAGACGACTTAATCCTTGTCATCTCAGCTCTTCACTTAGTTATTTTAGATAGGGTATGTGTCACCCATTTCCAGTTTTTATTTACTTCAGAGTGACTTTGTACTCTTTATTTATTTCAATATTTAGTTTTAATTGAGATTGTTTTAATTATTGCTTTGTCCTTCGATTTGGGATATTTTATTTGGGTTGACTAATCTAGCCTATTTATTCCACTTGGATGGTTTGGTATTCAATATTATTATATGTGTTAAAAAAATGGTTTCGTAATTAACTCATAATAATGGAACTTAATCTATAAAATTAAATTTTTTGACACTTAGCTTAATTATTTATTAGGTGATAAATAAAGTTGTTTTCGACAGTGATGCTAAGAATGAACCAACCGGATGTATTGATTTAATTTAATAAGGGACTAATCACCCGGTATTTAATTAGGTGGGGTGTCACAGGTGGTATCAAAGCATCAGGTTCTAATGTCCTTTAGTATCTGTACGACTTATTATGCTTCTAGCTTAGCGTCTTTGATATATAGCCTCATTTTTAGGACTGTTGTATTCTTATTTACGCAATTATGTATTCAACTATTTGAGATTTAATAATAACTATGGACTGATAAATTCCTTCTCATTTCAGATGCCTCCGAGAGACATAAATGCCCAACCAGTGCAGCCAGCAACTCAGGCTCAGGGAACAATGAACACAGCCGAGGTTGCTGCCATAGTTGCTTAGGTGGTGAATGGAGCTTTAGTGGTGGTGCAGCAGGCTCCACCCCAGGTTCAGGCTGTGGCACCAGTTCCATCTCAATTGCCCACTGCATGGGAGAGAGTTAGGGATTACTTTCAAAGGGCAAATCCCCCAGAGTTCTCGGGCAGTTCTGATATTGTCATCGCGATCCAATGGAAGAAAGACATCCAAAGGCATCTTCGCATGTACGAGTGAACAGATATTTAGAGACACTTACTATCTTCCTTCAAACTAGTAGGGGCCGCACTAATAGTGGTGGGATTCCACTACCACTTTAGAAGAGAGGGACAATATGACGATTCAGAGTTTCTGGGTGTGGTTTGACCGTAAATACTTTCCTTCCGTCGTGTAGACTGAGATGAGGTGGAGACTGTTAAATCTCAAGAAAGAAGGAATGACTATTGCGGAGTATGAAGAGGAGTTCACGAGATTAATTACCATAGTTCCAGATGAGGTACCTACCGAAGAAAATAAGATTCAGATGTTCATTAATGGCTTGACCTGGAGGATTCGCCAACACCTCATGGGTAATATGTCATTGGGTAGTTATACTGATGTGCTCAACACTGCCCTATTACATTGCCAGGACCACCGCTTCCATCAATAAGGGAACAAGCGAGCCAAGGAGTCCATACAACAGGGCCAGACAGGAGGTAGTAGTGCCAGTGGGGCACCATCAGCACAGGGGCAGGTCCGTCCAGGAGGAGATGGTCATGAGTCTATTTAATCTTGAATTGTAATAGGAGTAACTACTATGGAGGTGGATGAAATTTGGTTTAGGGTTTTGATTTAGGGAAGAAGATGAAGTAATATGGACATTTTGGTCATAAAAGTGCATGGGGGGTTACATATAATTAGATTATAAGGATTTTTTTATTGGAGATCTAATATTGTTAAACAATTTGGGTTAAGTCAATGAGATTAACAAAGTGGGGGTTCAGTGTAATATAACATTAAGAAGTGGGGGTTAAGTAAAGTGAATCCAAAATTTAAAAATTTATTTGGGGTCTATTTTTATGTTTAGTAGAATAACAACGATTCGTTCACTCCTACAATTGTATAGAGTATGCTCACTGTTTTGAATAGTTTGTTTATGGAATTTTTATATCTCTTGTTGAAATTTTCCCTTCTGTGATATGTCTATAAATATGTAACTATGGGTTTCGTTTGTCTTTTATTGACAAAAGAAACAAATCAAGAAGCTAGTGGTTATAGTTGATTCTTTTTGGAGAGAGAGGGAGAGAGAGAGAGTTGTTAGCACCCTAAATCCAAAATAAGGTTTTACTTTGTGTATTAGAATAACAAAAGTAAGAAGATAGGGAATTTAATGAGGATAGGTGAAGATTGATGAGAAGAGTATTGTTCACTTTAGGTGTGTTGGGTTTGCATTTTACTTTGTTTATTTTGATTTTGTGACATCTTGCATTTTTTGAAGAGTAGTTTTATGGGAACAACCTTTCATGACACCCTTTTATTGATACTCGGGTGTGTCTTTAACATAGTGTTTGGCGGGTGAGTTAGTCATAACTAATACAATTTGGCTGATCAATACATTAAATACACATCAGGGTATTAAAAAATCTAAATAAAATGTGTCTCTTTAGAATTATTCTTTGGATAATGACTATGAAGCACGAACACTTCTCCGGAGGTGACGTACCCGTGTCAGACGCTTCAGACACTCTGACACATGTGCAAAACTTAAAGGAGACATCTATGATGCTCCACATGGCGTGTCAAACTTATTCGACATTTTAAGAATGGTGGACACTTCACAGACACAACTACGACACACTGAAGATACGACTGGGTGCTAAAAACTAATAAACTTAAATAAATTTAGAGTGATCATATAAAAAATAAATCTTTTCGAAGTTTATGCATAATAAGAATAAAAGTAAAAAAATGAATGAAGTTAGTCTCTAGATCGATTTCAATGCATACTTTTGATTTATGGTTGAACTATTATTATAAAATATATAACCATGTTAATATTGATAAATTAGTTTGATAACTAAGATATTTTTAAAGTACAAAATAGACTAACTATATATAAATGCAGAACTGATCAGTTGTGAACTCAAATAGATAATTTTAAAATGGACTCCTTCAAAGTGACGTCGTTTTTCATTAAAATGAAGAACAAAATATGCCTATTGTGTCCATCCCTTAAGAATCTTCCTTCCCCTCCCTGGGGCGCTTTCGGGGGGAAAGAGGGAGATATAAAGATCATGTTCCCCTCGCTACATCATGGGGTACGTCGTCCGTTGTCATTTTTAGGGTGATGTAAAGAGATAGAGTCACTAGCCTATTTTGCACAAAATAGGAAAAGAACATGTCGCCGCCTCGAGTGAGCGGCATCAAAGACAAACTGATGCTTGCGAAACCAAATCGATCAGAAGTTCAAGGGTTAAATTAAGTAATGGAAAGGTGTTAGGCACCCATCCTGCCTTTTCGGTCTGTCATGGGTGTGTGTTACTATTTTTCTTTATTTCTACGTGAAGTGCGTGTGCATGTATACATAAGTGGAGATTGGAATCGATTGACTTGCATCATGGAAAAAATGGAGTGAGGTTACCCATAGGAATGGTCCCAAAATAATAATTAGAAAAATATTGTGTGTGCGCTTATCGAGATATTGATTGTTATGATCAAACGATAATATATGTTTTGATAAGACGCGAGTATGAATCAAAAGTATGATATATATGAATAGTATGGATAAAATAGGAAAAAGATGAAAATATGAAAATAGGACTCGATCATCGGGTTTCAAACTGAGACACCTGTGTAGCCTATAAAGGCATCAAAGTTCACATAGTTCACACACGGAAAAAGGGTGGGGTTTATCCATAGATTCAAATGGGAATTTTATTATATGTGTGTGTTTAGAAAAGGTATTTTAGTTTTGAGAAAATGTGGTGAATAATCCCTTTGGAATTTATAGGTGTAACCCTTTTTTTATTTGTTTTGGGTTTTTTATAGAAAATAAATTATGTGCAATATAACTAATAAAGGATGAGATATTAATGTGTATGAACTAAAGCAAAAGTAAATAAAGAATTTATATAACTAATGCAAACATAAAGAAATTTAAAGCAAGAAGGATGTTTGGACCTTCTTTTAAGACTTGAGGCTTGCCCTTGATCCTTGATGAGCTTCCTTACAAGTTGGGATGAATGTTGGATAAGAGCGAAGGACATTTTTTTCCAACTTGGGTATGAAAATGATGGGAATGAAAGATGGAAAGGAATTTCATACAAGGAAACCTTACTGATTGTAGAAAAATGTTACTGAGATAACTGATATTGATGGCTCTGGGGTGCCCTTCGAAGTGAGCTCATGCTATCCTTATATAGGGTAGGGGGTTACTGACTAGCATAGTCCTTGCATTGCCAATCGATAGGTACCCCAAGACATACTGTCGATAGGAAGGGCAATGGACCTGCCAATTGGCAGTGCTGTGCAGATTTTTCGGATAAACGGTCGTAAAATGCAATCCATAATTCCAAATTGTTCACATAACATACCGTTATACATGTAATTCATAGAGATTTAATATTACTTTGGGATTCTCCAGAGTCCAGGAGTTAAATTTGGGTCAAACAGGGCTCAAAAGTGCCCGTTGATCCTTTGGATGAAACATCGTCAGATGATGATGGATCGTTCATCCAAACTGTAAGTCTGAACCACGCATGGGTTAGAAATTTTGAAACGTGTGAGGTACTTTGATGTTCCAAAGAGATTTGCTTGGTTTGGAGAGTTGACTTTGGTCAAATGAGTTTCAGAAGCGCCTGGTGACCTTTCGGAGTAAAATGGGTCGTTCGTTCGAACTATTATGAAAATTAATGTATGAGGTAGAATATTGGAAAGGGTATTCAGTGCCATTTGAAGATTCATTAAGTCCCGTTAGAGCTAAAGGGTTGAATTCGGTCAAATGGAGTCTTGGAGTGCCCTGTGGCCTCCAGATTAGTTTTCGGGTTAAAATAGATTGTTCGTTTGAACGGTTATGTTGCTTCACACATGGGGTGGCCCGTTGGAAAGGGATTTCAGAGTACTTTTCATTGATCTTTCGCTCTGATGATGAAGTTTGCCAGAGTCAAACGGGGCCCAGAATTGCCCAATGGGCTTCAGATTGGTACTCGGTGAATGGGGGAGGTGCTAGGGACCTAAGGAGAGACTTTGATGGATCCTTTAATGTGGTGTCTATAGAGACACTCGACGAGTGAGCTTGAAACACGTGAAATCCATCGAATAGATACCATATGATGTTTTTGGAAATAGGTCAATTCTGCGGACCTAAAAGGATGAGGATGACCGATTCAGAGGGTCGAGGTCGATTATCAGGACCTAAGGTGATGCTGGGGATAGATAATTATATGGTTCGAAGTCAATTAAGAGGACATTAAGTGGTGAGAAACAAATTATGAGGGTCGAGGTCAATTATGAGGACTTTAAGTGGGGATGAGAAATTTTGAGAGTCGAGGCGAATTATGAGGACTTTAAGTTGGGGTGATGAATTCTGAGGGTCAAGGTCAATTCTGAGGACCTTAAATTGGGAGCGACTAATTCTGAGGATCGAGGTCAATTTGGAGGAACTTAAGTGGGTGTGACTAATTCTGAGGGTCGAGGTCAATTCTGAGGACCTTAATATGGGAGCGACTAATTCTGAAGATCTTATGTGGGGGAGACCAATTTTGAGGATCGAGGTAAATTCGAGGTCAATTTGGAGGACCTTAAGTGGGGGCGACCAATTCTGAGGGTCGAGGTCAATTCTGAGGACCTTAAGTGGGAGCGACCAATTCTGAGGGTCGAGGTCAATTCTGAGGACCTTAAATGTAAAAGTGGTGATCGCTTAAATAAGCTATGATACCAATTTGTAAAACGTATGACTGTGTATGATAATTGATTAAATTAATTCTCAAGTTTCCAAGTAAATCTTATTTAATTAGAGTCTATTTAAACCAAATCAATTCAGCCCCTAAAACATGCAACTACGTGTGTGCGTGTGTCAAACCATAAATAAAATATGCGTCATAAAATTTCAGGAAAAATCCCCGAAGGGAAAAACCTTTTATTTCTAGAACTTTGAAAAGTTTACAAGGCCATTGACTTACATACCATCTTGCTTTCGCCCATAAGAGTAATGCACGGTGTCTTCGTCAAACCTCCAAAGCAACGGCTAGAAATAAATCAGCAATGGTTCACACATAGCTATACCATAAGGACGCGCAATCCAGACACGCAGTCTTCACGATGTAGGTTATCCTCCCCATAAGAGTAACTTCATAGAGACTTCCTCCACAATATCACGCAACTCTCCAGTTGTAGATTTCTCCCCACAAAGGTAAAAAAAATAATCAAAGTGTGTTCTTGAACACCAAAACAATTCACCAAAGCATATGGGATTTTTGTGAATTGAAAACAAAAAGGGAATAAACCCTAAAAGAAGAAGTTAAAAGGATTCTATAGTTTCACAGTTTTCTGTCTTTCAAAACGCCGAGACTTCTTAATGAAAACAAAACCATTTACTGAGTATTTATAGAAAAATGCGTCGCCTCAATCACTCGAATGAAATAGGGATCTCGCTCGAACGATGTACACGTGTCATTTGAATGACATCGCGCGACATCAACATGTCGTTCGAAGGAGATGACATCTCGCTTGAACGACTTGGGGTAAAAAACGAGGTATGTTACAGGAATTAGAAAAATTACTCATTCTCAAATTTTGACAAAAAAGTCCTCTCCAACACTTAGAAAATATTTTATAAAAATATTCCAAAAGCTATAAGTGCAAAGTTAAGGTATTTAAAATATAACCTTACCAAAGTAAACTCTGCGGAGTCTTTTTGATGAAGAACCTTGATATTCGGATCCGTCTTTGATCCTTGAATGTTCTTGAATGATTTTCGACGGTGTAGGGGTATACGACATGAAAATTGATAACGAACTTATAAAATAATGTCCTTACAAATCTCCCCATATGTCTATGCTGGTACATAAATAAAAACATCCGAATTATCAAATACCAAAATTCCTATACAAATCTACCCTCCCATTAAATAAATTTGCAAGATCTCAAAGCTTTTCTCATCAGGGTGTGCAACATCATGATCTTCAATCTTTGTACCTACACACATGAGATAAATAAAATACATTTGTGACGCATCGAGTTTGAAATGATATAAGAAAAAATCATTGATAAATAAAATCTCCCCCATAATGCAAAAACTCCCCCATAACATGATAATTCTTTCTTCCCCTTTTTATGATGTCTCCAAATAGATAGATGAGAAGAAAAAATTAAAACATGGAGTGTCACGATAAAATGCATAGCAAACATGAATCAAACTACGCGCATGCAAAGGAATATCCCCAAAACATCCACAAACTATTTTTGGATTTTTTAAAGCAAAAATGAGATACAAAAATCACACACCATGGATTTAAACTAAAACAACCAAGTCATGGAAATGGAATGAATGGATGTGAACACATTCGATAGATAAATCAACTCAATCAATCATATGTGCACGATGCATACGTGTACCCCTAACGAATGAACATCAAAAGTATCCTTAGGTGTAAAAATTGTTGAATGTAGATGATATCGTCTTATACAAATCAACAAATCAAAGTCAAAGTGATTTCCACCCCAATAACGTCCAAAACTATTTAATGCTTTTTCAATACTTTCAAGGATGTGAAAACCCCTTTTAATTATCCATCCAAACTCCCTCATATATAAAAAAGGGTGAATTATCTTCATTTTTCACAGCTTCTATCTTTCTTATCTTCTGCTTCTATCTTTTGCAATCTGTTCTTGCGTTCATTCTTCATTCGAGACTAAAAATGGAGTATTTCTCAAGTAGAGAGGCACACATGGGGTGGATAGGTATTGACGATTGGGTGAATCTGGAATGACAGACCAGTGTGCCCTTAGCGCTGGGCAATGAGAATGCTTTTGATTTGTTCGATCCTGTTGCCGATGATCGGACTCTTTTGCGTGAGCCTTCGTACCATCGGTAATCTAGGGTGATGAACCCTAGTGGTTATGTAAGTGGCTTTTATTACTATAGATGATTATGATATCATAGATTTATATGGGATTGTCAATTTTGATTATATTAAGTTTTTTAGTTTACGCATCTTAGTTACTTTATCGCATCCTTATAATGATACTCAATTATTTAGACTCATGTTTTATTTATTTTAGACATGATCAATCTAGTTTAGATTTATGAGGCATCACAAATATTGAGTCAGTAATTTGGATTAGTGCATTTCACTCCTACTAGTCTCATTATATGGCTAGTGTGATGTGAGTCTTGTAAGGGTAATCAAGTTTAATTTGGGTTTTGGGGGTGTTTTCCACATAATAGCTAAATGGGGAGATTGAAAATATAAACATTTGTAATATACATAGATTGGTTATCTCATGTGTCATAACATTGACTCTCTCAAGTCACATAGACTTGATTCGTTTGAGTTCTACGTGGTCTTGTGTCTAGATTTGAAGATTTAAGACCTTGCATGCAACTCATTGAGGCCTTCCATTATTAAAACTGAAGTATATCGTTTTATGAATTTTGATTTAATTTTGGCTAATTGAACACACTCACGTATTTTGCAAATTGAGAGAATTTTTCATAATTTTTTTTTGAAAAATAACTTTTTTCAGTGACGTGCTTGTTTTGATAAATTGGGTTCAAGGCTGGTGTTTAGAGAATAAATTTTTAAAAGATATATTGAAGATTTTTTAAGTTAGTCATTCACACGGCTTACTTTTAAGCCCGCTCGCATGATGGAATTTGCACCACATGATTATGTTCCCGTGGGCATGACCCTTGCCTTGGTTCCACACTACATGGAATCATGTACACTGAAAAATGCGCACCGTGCCCACAATTATGCCAAATTTTGAGATTTTTCTACAAATAGTCTTGTTTCTCTCCATTTGTTAGGGTGTTTTTTCCATCATTTCAAAATATCTTATATGAGGATATTTTTGAGTTTATGTGGTCTTATTTCTCTCTCTAAACCAAATTTCAAAATTCATTTGAGAGTTTGAAAGTTTTTTATATCTAGAATGAGATATACATTTGTGAAGTGTTTTTGAGTGATTTGAATATAAAATCTAGCCAAAGTTACATCTACATCTGATTTGCTAGGATCACATAATCCTTGATTTAATAGAAGAGGAACTTCAAGTTATTGGAGAATTTAAAGTGCGGCATTTGTTCAAAGAAGATAATAGTCTTCTTTATTCATGTCACAGAGCTTGCAATTGATTCTCATTAATTACACGGGAACCTTGTAACTTTCCTAGGTAACACCAAAATAAATATTGCATGAAAGGTACCTTCCTCCCTTTCGTAAAATTTCTTTTTAAGCAAAATTGAGAATTAGCATGCGTCAAGGTTTTTTACCCCTTCGTGGGGAGTTTTTCCTCATTAACATTGTCTTGAGGTTAATTGTGTTCAAATTCTACTCACGTGAACACATTTGATCACAAACATCACTTAGATCTAATTTGAATATATTGTGAACACTAAACCAAAATGGATGATTTGTGAGTGCTGTTAGCAGTCACAAATGAACTTTATAACTGCTATTTACCATCATAATTTAGGGGGTGACAAAAAAATATTATAACTCCTACCAACAGTCACAATTTTTTATAACCCCTATGGGGGGTTATGAATGGTGACCCCAATTTGTAACTGCTGGTTGTAACTGCTGTCAGCAATTACAAATATAATATTTATAACTGTTGATAGCACTTACGAATCCAATATTTATAACTTCTGTCAGCAGTTACGAATCTTATATTTGTAACTTCTATCATCGGTTACAAAATTGACAGTAATGACAAATTTATGACTGCTATTAACAGTTACAAAAGTTGAATTTATTAAATGTGTTAAGACCTATTATAAATATCTATATATTTTCACAAATAAATGAAATGATAGGAGTAGAATAAATATCATGAACATGTAATAAGTCTAAAAAAACTAATAACATATCATTTATATTTATGGTATTCCAAATATTCGGTGCACATAAAACTTGTTTACACTTAATTTAACATCAAACAAACATTTCTTGGGCTCCAAGTACAAAAATGAACATAGAATAGAAAATAAAGTTAAAAAAATAATTACACAACACTTCGATGACATGAAATGTCATGAACATGTAACAAATTATTCAAAACCTAGACCAGGGTCACCACGCGGTGGATAAAGTTCGTGAAGTCTAGGTATATCAACCGTTAGGGTAGTGATGCAGTGACATCCTACCCCGTCTACTCGGAGTACGCCTGCTGACTTTATTGTGGGGTTGATTAGACATAACCTTAGTATATTAATAGTATTGACTTTGTTCTTTTTCCATATAGACTTGTTGTAATAAACCGATTGTACTATAATAATTGTTTAACGGACTTTGTTGTGCATGGGTGGTCCTTGTGACCCAGGGGTTTCCACTTGTTTTTGGATTTTTCGTCGTAATCCATATGATTATGTTTTCTGCTTTTCCACACATCCATATTTGTATGTATATAACTTGTGATATTCTTACCTCTATCATCTTTCCAACATCATAAATTTAAATTTTTTGTGTGAGTTAATGATTGCGTTTCAACCATAAGTTTTTAAACTGGTTTCTATCAAAGAGTTAAAAGAGTATTTTTGGTCTTCTCACCTTTGTGATATACACCTCCTAGATTTTCAAGTGGTATAAGAGCTTTGTGGGCTTTTGTTTTACAAAGTATTGAGAAAAATATCTTGAACCCTTATTTTAGACCCTTTTTAAAAATAGAAGACTAGAATGGTAGTTCAACTCGTCCACCTCACTTTGATGGTGCCAATTTTTCCTAGTGGAAAGTAAGAATGATTACTCACCTTTAGTAGTTAGGTGATGAGATATGGGATATGGTTGAAACTAGTTTTACCGTACCTACGCATGTTGTTGGTACTAGTAATGCTCAGAGGGAAGAACGTAATCCTATGTTAGTTGACAAAAGACCAGAAGCTTATTTCTCAGCACAATAACAAAGGCATAAATAGAATTTTTCAGGTTGTTAATGAGTCTGAGTTCAAACGAATCTTAGATGTCACAACCTCCAAAGTAGCTTGGTACATTTTGATGTCTACACACGAGGGTAATGCATGTGTTAAGAAAGCTAAATCACAACTGTTAGTTCATACTTATGATACCATGTGTATGCATGATGATGACAAATTTGATGATTTCGATTTAGGTTTTCAAGGCATAGTAAATCAATCGCATGCTAATGGTATAATATACAATGATTCTGAAGTTTGTTTTAAGATATTAATATCTTTGCCTTACAAGTTTGATGTGAAAAAGAATATAATTGGAGAAGTGGATTACCCCAACATGATCCTTAAACTGTTATATAGCAAAATGATAACATTTGAAGTAAACACTATGATTATTGATAATCGAAGAGGAAAATAAAAAATAGAAAATACACAGCCCTCTTTAGCTTTTAAATGTTTGGTTAGTATTCTTACTTTTGTGTCTTCTTTAACTAATGCGGATGACGATCATATTTCTCTTGAGTACTTCAATAATGAAATTTCTTTGATGTCAAAATATTTCAAGAAGTTCGTTAAGTTTATAAACGAGTTTGCCTTTAAACAAGGTCAACCTAATTACTCAAACATACACATAAAAGGAGTTTTGATAAGAAATATTTTAATAAACAGGAATAAAGTAAGGATTTGAATCATATACAGTGTAGGAAATGTAATGAGTTTGGTCACTATACTAACAAATGTTTTTCAAAACCTAAATGACAACCAACTTAAAAGGCTCATATCTCTATAACTTAGGAGCACAGTTTAGATAGAGATAGTGAAACAGATGAATCCAATAATCACATGATGGATTTTACTTCTTGATGCATGCTTGAATCTAAAATCTTACTGAAAATTATTCCGTTTTATCATATAAGTCTGAAATATGAGTTGATGATTATGATATTGCACCTTCTACTGAATCTATGTGTGATACTATTGTTGATCTAATTAATTATCTTTTTCCCATACCACAAAGTAATAATATCATCACTCCTAATTATGATGATTTACATGATCTTGATTATGCTCCTTACTTTGATAGTCTTTCTCTAAAAATGTGAATGAAATTTTTTTTGTACAAGTTTTGAAATTGGCCAGTCTAGTACTAGTGAGGAATAAAATATGCTGACATTGGTTAATGCAAGATTAATGTCTAAGATAGATTCCTTGAATAACCAGATTAGATATATAGCTAAGGAATTTTCAATGCAAACATATGTCTTTGAAACTGAAAAACTAGAGTTTGAGAAAACTATTGTTGGTTTAACTAAGCACAACACTTGTTTTGAAAATGAATTATAATCTGAAAAGAAATTGAATAAATAAATTTTCAAATATCAACAAACTCTTAATGAAATGTTAACTACTAAATACGATGGAAGGAGAGGTCTTGGTTATGGAGGAGAGATAGTATGTGAGACTATTTTTATTAAATCTATGTTAGAAATACCTCAACTTGTTGATGTGAAACTGACTACTCCACATGTTTGCAATGCTTGTGATAAGAAAGATAATAATCCTATTTTAGACATACCCTAGTCTTCTGGTGTAAATGCATCTATTCCACATATTATCGCTAATGTGGATGTGAAATCCTTAGATAGACTTGTCTATATTTGTATGTGCTGTGGTAAAAAGGGATACTTAAGAAAATATTACTTTAAAGTACATATTAAGGATAGGAAGTTAGGAAAGAAATTTGTTTTGAACCCTACCTTATCTAAATCAAATCCTGTTGAAAATGTTAATAAAACTATGTTTGTTTAGGTTAGAAAGGGTGAAGTAAATAAGTTAACTTGCAATGTTGTTATCACTGCTTTGAATGCCTCATATAAAACATGTCAGTGGTACCTTGACTCTGGTTGCTCTAGACATATGATCGGGGATAAGTCCAAGTTTTCCTCCCTAAATCCTTTCAAAATAAATGCAACTTTTAGTGATGGACAAAAATGCTTGATCATAGGTAAATGGACCATCCAGTGTGAAGGGTTACTTATCCCTGAGAATGTTCTTTTAATTAAAGGACTAAAAGAAAATTTATTGAGTATAAGTCAGTTTTATGATACTGAACGCACAGATAACTTTTCAAAATTATATTACAAAATTTTAAACACTGATGGGAAAGTAATTTTATGTGTTGTAAGAACTCCAGATAATTGTTATGCTATAATTCAAAATGATATACTTGAATTTTTTTTGTATACTAGACATAGTTAGGCATGAGAAGCTTGGGCATATTAACGATGACAACTTTTCTAGGTTGATTAGTCAACAACTAGTACGTGGTCTGCCTAAAATCTCAAAAGAAAAATATTCCATTTGCAAACCACGTCAAATAGGTAAAATGCACAAAGCCTCTCATAACAAAAGAAAAGATGTTTTTACAACACAACCCCTATAATTACTTCATATGGATTTAATGGGACCCTTTATAACCATTATTTATGTTGTGATTCATACATCATTATCATAGTTAATAATTTTTTGATATTCACTTGGGTTGCCTTTTTGAAAGAAAAGTCTGAAACTTTTAAACATTTTCTTAAAATCCTTTAGAGAATTGAAAATGAAAAGGACATCCAAGTGCCTACAATCAGATGTGATAGAGGTGGTGAATTCAAAGATATAGGTGTTGTAGAATATTGTGTAGGTAATGGATATAAACACAAGTTTAGTGCATCTAAGACCCCACAACAAAATGGAATTGTTGAAAGAAAAAATTGCACTATTCAAGAAATGGAACGTGTTTTACTCCATGCTAAAATTTGCCTAAGTATTTATGGGTTGAATAAACTCAAACTGGATGTCATGTTATTAATTAAGTCTATCTTAGAAAAAACACTAAAATGAATTCATATGAATTATGGTATAGAAAAAAAATCCTAATTTAAAAAATTTGAGTGTTTTTGGTAGTGGATGTTGTGTGTGTAATGATAGGGACAAACTTTCAAAGTTTGACACTAGAGGTGACGAAGACATATTTTTAGGATTCTCCCAAAACAGTCGTGCCTATAGGCTATATAACTTACGAACTAAGACTTTCATGGAGTCAATTAATGTAGTGGTCAATGATAGTTTTTGTCCAGTGAAAGAGAATGAGTTCCTCCAGTTATGGAAAATGTTTCTAAAAATTCTCTTGATGAAAACTCAACTGATAATATTTTGGGTTCTCTTCCACCAGATGGTCTAGATGTGCCCAACTTGATTAAAGCTAATCATCCTAAAAATAACATTCTTAGTAGTGTGTTAGATCCTAATTATACCAGATATATCACAACTTAAACTTGTGGAGCTCAAGCTAGTTTATCAACAGTAATGGAGATAAAAACTATACTAAAGTAAATGCAAAATGAGATGATGCAAATAAGATAACACAATGGTGTAATTGGTTCAGCCATACCCTACTCCACTATACAAGGTGTTTGGAGTTGTTTCACTCTAAAATGAGGCACTGATGGCCTTAAGAATACAACTCTTAAGCTTCCTCTCCCTAGTGTATATCTTGACAAAGTTTATCTAGTTTTTCAATATTCTATCCCTTTAATGAAGAAGAGGAAGGATATTTATAGCATTAGGAGTGCATTGTGCGCCCCCCGAGCATGTAATAAGCATGCACAAGATGAAGTAACCAATTAGAACCAGCCACCTATCCTTGACACACATATGTCATGATGATGAAATATTCCCTTACGTGATTATGAAGATCTATTATAACCACATAACGACATGGATTAACTGTGATGAAACCTTATCTCACATGTGGGGTAGATGTCATCCCTGGTAGAGTTTGACATAGGGGACCTTCTTTATAGACAATTACGAAGCTGAGTTAAAGTTATGTCTCGACTTTTCAGGGTGATACCATGGTAGAGATAAGAATACTGAAGTTGACCTTGGATCGATTGATGGGTCTCAACCCCCTTATCTTTGTACGAAGCCAAGATGATGGAAGCGATCGAGAATGAGACTACTGAGAATGGACTGCACTGGTGAGATCCATGACTCTCCAACTTGATGAGTGAGTGAGATTGGCTTGGCCGGGTTGATACCTATCAAGGATGAGGTCACACTTATCCATATCAATCACCCTTAGCCCTTAGTCCTTAATGTGAGTGGAAGGCTAAGGGTTATAGTTGTCTGAAGTTCTATATGTATGAGACCCCCTAATGTCTGAGGGTGAGGGAATCCTTTCAATGCCCTAGACTGAAGTGTCTTTTAAGTGTCCTTGGTTAGACACTTGTCATCAAATATGTGGTTTGGCATGTTGCCCAAGAATGGAAGGTTCAAGCCTGCCAAGGGGAAGTGTTTCCTAATAATTATCATGTTAAAAAATGCGCAGAATGATTATATGCTTCAATACTCTAAAAACTCCTCCTTTCTCCTTCTTCAACCTCCTAACTTTCCTTCTTCAGCCTTTTCTGCAAAAACCCTTTCTCTTTCATCTATTCAATGCTTTCGAGTTGGTTTTAGGAGTTCTCTTAGCTTTTCAGGTGCTCCCCTTAGCTCAAGTAACATTCTAGTGCCTTTTTTTTTAGTTTTCCTTCATTAATTAGCTACATTTCATTTCTTTCAATTTTTGGCCATTTTTCTATTTTTTTTCGGTGACCTATATAGGTGGTTATAAGGTTATTTTTATGATGTTTGGTGGTGCTATAGTTATTCATAGGAGGTTAGGACTATGTTGGTGGTGTTATTAGGAATTTACATGCCTTGTTTGTTGACCGTTATGTTTTTTGGTGAAACTTCGATTGTCTTTTCCGGTGATCCAAATCATAGTGTTCTTGGTGTTATTGATAGAAACCCTTTGAGTTCCCCCTTTTGATCCAAAAGTCAACTAAGGTCAAACGTATAACTATTCGAATGCTAAGAACTCTATAAAAGTTTGTTGATCAATACCTAAACCTTAGGGAGAGAATCTTCAGTGAGATAACTAAGTGTGAAGTTGAGGTCGAGGCTAAATATAAGGCCAGAGACAACCCTACACTTCCAATTCATTCAGTCCATTAGCTATATTACACTATCACTGAAGTTAGTGATCCGATGTTTGAGTTATCGACTTCTTCAAACCATATCCCTTCTGTCTCTGCCTAATCCGAGAGTGAAGACTCTTTACAGGAGGCCATGAGGGTTCCCACCTCTAATCTAGAGGAGTCTAAGGCAGGCAAGGCCTCTTCGCGTGCCTTGTCTTCTCTTCACATTGAGTCCTCCAATTGTGCCGATAATTTTGTTCATCAAATTTTAGACACTAATGAGATGATAGTGGAGGTATAATTTCAAGCCCCTCATATGGTTGTTCCCATTACGACCATGTCTGATACCGAATATGTCAGAAGGTGTCAAGAAGGAGTTACAGCCACTGAGGTTGAGGAACTCTCTTTTGATTTAATGAAGGATCCTCTTAACATCAGTAATGCCCGAAAATTCCCAAGATCTCTTAGGGATATGGACTTCTTATCGTGGAGATACATGTATGGTATCAAATATGACATTCAAATGAGGTTGCGTAAAAGAGATAAGATGGCCTACGATGACCATGATGGTGAAGTTACCGTCTATGAAGAAATGTTCAAGGTCGGCTTTAGACTTCCCATCCATCCTAACATATGAGCCATTCTTTTTAGTTTGGGGTTAGGGTCGACTCAGTTATCTCATGATAAGAGCCATTCCCGTTTGGTGTTCAAGGGCTATTATGATGTCTCATGCTCTAAGGCATAGCCTTGATACTATTATCTTGTAGCCAGGAATAGTACTAAAAAAGTTCTTTATGTTAATAAAACTTTTAATCATCATTTGAAACCTTGGTACTTCTTTATCTCGGGTGCCTAGGAGTTTGATGCCAATACCCCTAACAACGCTTCTTCACTAAGAGTACCTATGAAGTGGGTGAAGGATACCATCTCAACTAGGCTTCACCCCAACCTTGGCATAGATGATAAGGATAAAAATGATTAAATCCGTTCTAAGGGAGATGATGATGGGATTGTAGAGTTTGAAAGGCTGATGAGTCCCAGGTACCTAAAAAATACTGGTCTGATGGTTGACCCATTATTCGATATGTGTAAGTAAAGTTTTTTCACATCTATTTTTCATCTTTGGCTATTCATTACTGATATTAACCTCGTCTTTTATTTTCAGGTCGTCCTTTAGGCGTCTCAAACCAATTATGGGATATGGAAGCCCCTTCACTTAGAAATCTACTAAGAAAGATGTCCAAGGGTCCTAATTCCCCAAAGAATATAATCACTGGCGGCCCCCACTAGGCCGATCAAGTAAAGAAAAGAAAGAATTCGATTAATGTCACTTCAAACATTCTTCTTCTCCAAAATAAAAATAGGAGGTCTGATGCCCCCAGGGATACTTCATCTTCGTCCATATCCAGATCGTCTACTTTATTATTGGCTGAGAGTTTTTTTTACTCTCCTTTTGTGTTGACTATGTGATTGGGGACTAAATAAGGGCCATATCTGCTATCAAATCATGGTTGGATGAGTCTAATCGTAGATTCTTGAAGTCAATAGAGCCATCTTGCCTTTACAACTTTGACCTTCATCAGTCCATCCAGGTAACTAATATCATATCTGTTGTTTTTTATTTTCATCAATTGTTATCTCATCATGTCTCCCAATAACTTTTACATGTTTATCATTGCAGTCTCTCTTTTCTTTTCACTAACTGGCCGAGTGGGTCCAAGATAACAAGGCTAAGATTGATAAGGTCGATAATATCGTCAAGGCTGAGAGGGAAGCTAAGCAAACACTAAAGTAGAATAAGGATAACCACTAGACCCAAATGGAGGCTCTAGAGCAGAAGATACGACACAACCTTAATGTGAAGGCCAAAGAGCATAACGATGTCGTTGTTGCCTTGGAGAAGAAATACGAGGAACAGATTACAGTTACTATTGAGGCTGTTAAGGAGAAGTTCGTGGAAGATTTCAAGGTCTCAGATGAGTTCATTAAGGACAAACTTTAGTACCTAGAGAGGGGAGCCTTCACTTCCCTTCAATGGGAGACTAAAAAGTACCCTGATATTGCATATTTGGCTAAGGACTTCTCGACATTTGACTTCTCTAACCCAACGATAATTATCGTGATAAATAAGGTCGAATTTGAAGGTGCTTCTCTTGAAGTAATTGCTACTTAGGAATCTACGTAGGTGGAGGCTGAGATGGTGTAACGTACGTACATTCAGGGTGAGATTCAAAATCAGCCATTCATTGACGACATCATCTCGGAGTAGATCGACAAGCAAACTTAAGTGACCATTTCGCCACATTTTGTTCTCTTTTCTTTTGGTCAGATGCCTATGGACTTTTTCCCATTTCCACCTGTATTATTCAATTTTTGAATATTTGTAACCTCATGCTTGAACAATAGTTGTAATCTGAGAACATCTTAATTCATAATGTTGATTTTGTACCGATGTATTTTTATTTCTGTCTAAGTGTGTTGTCTACATCTTCATATTTGTTGATGAACTTGCAATGGGCCAATACATAATTTCAACTCACACTTCATCACATTATGATGTTTAAATAACCATTTAAATTATTTTAATTTTTATCACCAAATTAATGATGTTAATGATACAAGTCCTCTCTCGTCATTTTTGGGAGTGTATGGATGACTCTTGTCTTTTCATACACTCTCATATTTTCGAGAGCATTTTGACTCTAAGGTCACCACGTCATGGTGTTTAAGTAACCATAATTAACCAATTTAATGGTGCTAATAATACAGGTCCCCTCTCATAATTTTTGGGAGTGTATTGACGAGTCTCGTCTTTTTATACACTCTCATCTCACCGAGAGAGTTTTGACTCTAAGATCACTACATCATGATAATTTTTTAAGTTTTGTATATTTACCACCACTTAGAATGTTATTACACCCGTCCCCTCTCTCGGCATTATTGAGAGTCCATGAATGAGATAAGTCTCTTCATGAACTCTCGTATCACCGAGAGTAAGATATAACTAGTGCACTAATAAATGATGTTCTTTAGTTTAGCATCATCCAAACCATGATATAATAATTAAAGAACCCAGATATGAAGAAACACTTGGATTTTTCATTCATTAATTAACTTGAACTTTCTTACAAAGTATTGTTGTCATACAAACAATTGCACCATTATACAAACTGATAAATAAAACATGATTACTAATAATATCTCTTTAAATGGTCGGCGTTCTAGGGATTAGAGAAGGGTTATACTTCTAAATTATCAAGCCTGTATTTTCCTAGGACGACTTCTTCTGTGACCTGGTACAACCCATGCTAATTCTAATGTAGTTTGTTCGGCTTTTTCTATACCCTTTTCAACACAAAATCCCCCACAGCAATTAGCCTTACTTTTACCCTCTTATTATAGAACTTGGTCACCCTCTCGTCACTATTGGCATCGGGGTCGTAGGTTTGGACTATGTGGCTGGGAAGTCCAAGTTCAGTGGGAATAACCACTTCGAACCCATAGTCAAGCATAAATGGCGTTTCACCTGTTGGCGTTCTCTCTATCGTCCTGTAGGCCTATAGGATCCCATGTAACTCCTCAGCCCACAAGCCCTTAGCATCATCCAATTTCTTTTCAATGCCATCCAATATAGTCCTATTTATGACTTTTATATGGCTGTTGTCTTAGGGTCGGCTCAACACAAAATATAACTGCTTTATTCCCACTTTTCGCAGTATGCTTCTAAGGATTTTTTAAAGCTATTTCCCATTATCTGAGATGAGCGAGTTAGGTAGGCCATAGGTACAGATGATGTTTATCCAAATGAACTTGAATGTCTTCACTTCAGTGATGGAGATCATAGCTTCGGCCTCTACCCATTTGAAAAAATGATCAGTGGCCACAATCAGATACTAATATCCACATGGTGCTTTTTGAAGTGGGCCAATAAGGTCAATTTCCAAAACTTCAAACAACCATGGGGAAGTAATGGAGAAGAGCGACTGATGAGGCTGGTGGGAAATACTTGCATACCGTTAACATTTATCATATTTTCACATTATCAGATGCATCCTTTGTCAGGGTCGGCCACCAATATCCCTATGTCTCAATCATCTTAGAATGAGACCTTCCTTCAATGTGGATTGCACATAAACCCTTATGGATGTCACGTAGGACATAATCAACCTCTATAGGATGGGCGCGTTCGAGTAGAGGAAACAAGACACTTTTTTTATAAAGCACATCTCCTATAATGGTTAACTTTTTCGCCCGATATCATAGTTTTTTACTTGGCTTTGGTATGAGGGAGTTCTTTATGTTTGATGTATTTGATCAAAGGATCCATCTATGGGTCTCCCAAGTTCAAGTTTAAGCAAAACTCCACCCCCACTTTTGTCTACCTCAATGTTGGGTCTATATAGGATCTCCACGGGATGGTTCGTCTGATCTTCGTTCTTGTGGCTAAGGTTAATGTTGTTAATCCATCTGCTTGGCTATTTTTAGCCGACGGATTCTCTTCACCTTCACTTCCTTGAAGTTGACCATTACCCCCTTTACTTTCGCTAAATACTTTTCCATCTTCTCATCTTTTGCATTATATATTCCCAAGATTTTATTCACCACTAGTTATAAGTCAATGTGCACTATTATGTGGCTGACGTTCAACACTTTGGCTAGGGAGAGGCCAGCCAGCAAGGCCTCATATTCAGACTCATTGTTCAATTCTTTAAAACTAAATCTAAGAGAGTATTCAATATCAGTTATGTCTGGGGCCTATAGTATTAGCCCTGCACTACTACAACCTTCATAGGAGGAGCCATCCATAAATAAGCTCCAGATTGGGCTTTCTTGTGAGAAAGGATCCTCAAATAGTATCCCATTTTTGAATAAAAAATCCTTATCTACAACATCGTCTCTTTTTTCATCGTCTAGGTCCAGACCTGCTACTTCCATTTCAGGTAATACTATAATCTCATCCTCTATAACATCGGCCTCGATACAAGTGAATTCTTCCAGAAAATTAGCTAATGCCTACCCTTTGATTGCATTTGTTGGCTGATAAATGATGTCAAACTCTCCTAAATCGATTGACTAAGCCATCAGCCTACTCAATTTCTCAGGTTTATCGATGACTTGCCTCAAAAGAGTGTCAGTGAGTACCACCATAGTATGAGCTTAGAAGTAGGGATTCATTTTTCTAGAGGCATGAATCAGAGCATATGTCATCATTTCCATCCATGGGTATTTGAGCTCGTCCCCTTAAAGAGCCTTGTTGTTCAAGTACACATGACTTTGAACCCCCTCTTTATCTTGAATAATAATTGCACTTATGGGTAATTCTGATACTGCTAAGTATAGGAACAATTTACCCCCTAGAATGGGTCGGGATAGGAGTATTGGGGATCCCAAATAAGCTTTAAGTTCGTGAAAAGATTTCTCACACTCTTCATCCTAAACAAATATTTTTCTTAGGATCCTGAAAAAGGGAAGACACTTATCTGTAGCTCTAGAGACGAAGGATTTAGATCCACCATTCTTCCTATTAGCCTATGCACATTCTTTAGGTTTTTGGTGTCTACACGTCAATCAGCGCTTTGAACTTTATCGGGTTTGCCTCAATCCCTCTTTGATTGATAATGAAGTCGTGTAACTTGTCGTTCCGACTCTGAATACACAATTTGGAGGATTCAACTTCATCTTGTAAAGTTCCATGGTATTAAATGTTTGTGCAAGTTCCACTATTGTCTTCCTAATCTTGTCTTCAAATATTTTGTTAACTAACCTCTGATAGGGTGGCCCTGAATTTTTAAAGCCTAATGGCATGACCTTATAGCAGTAGGCTCATTTATCTATGTTAAAATAAGTCTTCTCGGCATGGGCTTTGTCCATGAAGATCTGGTTGTACCCTGAGTAGGCAACCATAAAGCTCATCAGTTCATGCCCAATCGTGGAATCTGCCATCTGATCTATACGAGGCAAAGGGAAGTTGCCTTTAGGTTATGATTTATTTATCAGTGAAATCAACACATATTCTCCATTTGCCATTTTATTTTGGGACGATCGCAACGTTGGATAACCAGTTTGGAGCTTTTTCACCTCTTCTTGGATGACTTCATAATTTTCTCTTGCATAGGTCCTTTTTCTCTATTTTATGGGATTCACCTTCTCATCAATGTTTAATTTGTGGAAGATGATTTTTAGATATATTCTTATCATCTCCTGATGTCTCCATGCAAAGATACTCTGTCTCTGCCTCAGAAGCTTCACCAGATCATCCTTCACTTCCTTTTCAACGTTTTTTTGCCTTGGACAGTTTTTTGGCTCATCCTCATTGAAGAAAGTGGATTCTAACTCATCCATGGATTTGACTTTCTTTGAAAAAAATCATCCCTTGGGTCGAGAGTATCCATGTTATAGGAAGTGGTCAGCTTCTTATGCGACTCTTTTTGTTCTAATGAACTGAAGTAATATTCTCGAGTTTCCACTTAGTCCCCTTAAACTTCCCCTACTCCATAAGGAGTCGAGAATTTTATCATTTGGTGGACTGTTGATGGGACTGCCTTAAATTGCTTAAGAGTTACCCTTCCAAGAATGATGTTGTATGCTAAAAATACATTCTTGTCCATGATGCAAAAGATTACTTTCCTAGTGAGTCATCTCGTCCATGTGCCCATAGGGACATCCATTTAAAATAGTCCAAGAGGATGGAATTTCTCTCCACTAAAACCTATCAATGACTGATGATACGGACAAACTTTTTCTTGCTCAGTTTTAGTCCCTTGAAACAGTCCTAAAACATAACATTGGCTGAACTACCTCCGTTAAATATAATAAATAACACATCATACCCATGAACCCCGGTGTTTATGTCCAAAGGGTCATAATGGGGGTTCAATATTCCCTTGAAATCCAATTTCAAAAACCCCACCACTAGGGTGTCCTTGTCCACTTTCTTAACTTTCTTCGGTTTTGGCTCTGTGGTGGCTTGGGTGACGACTTTGCTTCTACTAAAGGAGATTTACGATCGGTCGACTCCACGCCTCCCCAGGCTAAATCGCCACATATAATATTGACATCAAAGGATATCATGTGCATCCTACCCTTAGCCTCTGGGATCTTCGATGGAAGATCTGGATTATCCTCTTTATTGTCTGATTCATTGTCATTCTTGTTGGCTGGGGCCTGTCATCTTGGCCTTTCCTTTTTTGCCCCACCATGCTTTTTCTGGAATCGTCCTTGGTTCCATGTAGATCCACATACTTCCGGAGCTTTCTCTTCTTTAATATCTTTTATATCTCGTGTTTTAGAGCAAAGCACTTGTTGATCGTGTGCCCATGATCCTAATGGAAATCAAACCATTTTCTCTTATCTCTCTTGTGAGGAAGAGACTTGAGCTTTTTAAACCACCGAAGTGCTCTATCATCCTTGATTTCATTAGAGATTAGGTTAAGACTCACTGTCAATGGAGTATAATTGGAAAACTTATCATCAACGGTTTTTTTTTTGCCTTTCTCTATTTCCTTTTGAGACTTCCCACTTTCTTCTTTATAATATTCTCCTTTGGCCTTTATGGCCTTCTCAGCATTCATGACTCTCGAAGCCGTGGCTAGAAGTTCTATCATGGACTTGGGAGGATCTTCGGCCAACTTCCAAAGAAGCTGACCTTTTTATAGCCCACTCATAAGGGGTTTTATAGCAATATTTTCATCATAGTCCTCCATTTCAAGTTTTCTTTGTTGAAAAGAGCAATGTAGTCTCTCAATATAGTCTCACAAACTAGCTTACGTTTTTGTAGCCCACTCATAAGGGTTTTCATAGCAAGATTTTCCTCATAGTCCTCCACTTCAAGTTTTCTTTGTTGAATAGAGTAATATAGTCTCTCATTGTCTCATTTTTCCTTGTTTCATGATAAGCACCCAAAACTGTACAATTTATACCCCGAATAGATGTATTTTAGTGACTAATTCTCGACAATATGGGTCTTATGTGCTCAATTGTTCAATATGCAGGCTTAATTGTGCATTACAAAGTTCAAACGCTTAAATCAAGACAATTGTGTGCAAAATGGAGCTAATTCCCTCTCCCCTACCCTAACTCGAGCCTAAACCTAGCCCAGACTTACCCCAAGCCTCTGTGTGTTTTGTTTGTGTCATTTTATTATTTTTTAGATTTTTAGTTTGAGTCATTTCTATTTTTAGGATTTATTTTAGATTTATTTAGTATTTTCTAGGTTTTATTTTCTATTTTTTTATTTTATTTTATTAGTATAATTTTATTTTATTTTGATTTTTCTTATTTTATTAGGATTAGTTTTAGGAGTTTATTTTTAGTTTATTAGATTTTATATTTTTTTAGAACTTTAGTTTTCATTTAGATTTTAAGTTTTTATTTCTTTTGCTTTATTTTAGTTTGTATAAGTTTAGAATTTTATTTCTTTTTTTAGTTTTAATATTTTTATTTTTATTATTTTTAGTTTGTTTTATTTTAAAGTAGATTTTATTTTTTTTATTTTATTAATTTTTAGTTGAGTTTTTATTATTTTAGTACAAATCTACACACACACACACAAACTTATCCTACACCCCAACACTCATCTTACCCTCACCATAATCCTATACACTTAACCCACATCCTAACTAACCCACTCACCTTCACCTAATTCCCCTACACCCCCACACACCTTACCACACCAACCCTTCTTCTTCCCAACAACCCATACTTTCTCTCCTCTACCTCCATTTTCAGCAAACCACCATTATCATCTCTCTCTCACCTTCATCTCAAACCAACAATCCCTACCAGCAACATTCCTCAAGCCCTCCTACCCCCGACTTCTACACCTCTAACCCACGCCGGCAGCCCCCATATCCGCCGATGGCCACCCAATACCGAAGCAGACCCCTATACCCTAACCCGCTGCTGACTCAACCTCCTCGCTGGCACCCTCAAACTCGGCGGCACCAGCCTCCGACGGCAACGCCCGCCCCCTCCTGCGTTTCCAGTCGGCGTCGTCTCCCCTGACCGCCGGTGATCGCATGAGCACTCTCCTCTCTCTCTCACTGTTCCGTCCAGCCATCTTCAACTCCCGGCAACTATCCCCTCCACCGGCGGTGAACCTGCCCCAATCCGGCTCTCTCTCGTCCCAGCCAACCCCTCCCTCCAACCGAGCCGCCCCTGCCTCCGGCGACTCGACCTCTCCACAAATCGACCGCCGACGAAACCCCTTTGCCTCCGGCGAAAACCTCCGACCTCTGCGCTACCTCCAGCCAAGCCCAACCTACCCGAGACCCATTTCGAAGCCAAACCCCACGATTTTTCTTCACCTGCTTAAACCAAAGTCAAACCAAAAATTAAAACAAAACCCCATGTGCCAAATAAAACCCAATTCACCCAAATACCCTCAAATCCCCTTTTTTATCCAATACCAAAAAATATCCTTTTTTCCATATTATGATATTTATTCCCCCATTTCCCACTTGTCCCCACACCTCACACATTCCATGTATAATTGTGCATTTTCTCCATATTACCCTCACCCATATATCCTCATGCCTCACACCCCTCATGTGCACATCCTTATTTTCCCAATTTAACCACTAGCTCCATCCCTTGTATAAAAAGAAGATGAAGACCCCAAATCAAAAAAGGAGAGCTTGGTAGGAAGAAAATTCTAGAGAGAGAGATAGGTTAGACTAGAAAATAAATTAGGTAGAATATTTTTGTAAATATTTTTGTTTTTATTTTTTTAGATATTTGTGAGAAATTAATTGTTGAGTGATTCAAATGAGTGTTTGTATGTAATTGAATATTGTGGAAAGCTCATTTTGAATGGATGTTGCTCAATTTCAATGGAGGATTACAGTTCAATTTTGCAAATCAAGGAGACTTGTTTGAAGATTTGTCCTCTTACTCTTCTATTTTATTTATTTATGCATTTGATTATTAATTTGTCATGTTTCATATCATGTTAGGCTAAATCCCCTTTCAGGGGGGGTAAAACCCTTATTTGATGTTATTTTAGTTTAATTAGTTTGATTACTTGAAAAATCCCTTTGAATGTTAATTTTGATCCTTCACTCTTAGATTTATGCCTCGAGAGAAGGTAAATGATTTTCGAGAGAAAATCGAAATTCTAATTATAATACCCATTTTAGATTAGAACTAGAGATATGGGTTTCTTAAGTGGGGTATTATAACTTGAATTTCAACTCTAAATTTAATTTCTAAGATTGACATAAATTTTAATCGATCGATCCTAGCGTGTGATTAATTAAAAGGAGTGTAGATTATTTTTCTAGAGTTGTGGGGTGTTAAACTTAATATTCTAAAATGTTATTATTAAAATTACATTTGCAACGAGAGTTGATTTGCAGTTTTGATATTAATTTGGGAGAATTCAAATAATTAAATTAATTAATTAGAATAACTAAAATTTGTGGTGTAATCCCACTCCTTGATTGTTCTCACAATTATTTACCTCACTTTATCTTTTATTTTAGTGTTAGACTTTGTTTTCATTTTAGTCACTTTCTAGTTAGTTATTTTCATCTTAGTTTAGTTTAGTTTAAAACCTTACCTCACCCATTTGTTTTAATATTTGAAAAAGCTAAAAAAATTAGAAAAGTGAAAAAGCACAAAAAGAAAATCAAAAGTGAATTACAATTGAATTTGTCTCTAGCTTACTCCCTAGGAAGTGGATTGATACCCTTACTTACCTCTATACTTGAGTTTATTATATTTGTAGGTAATTGAGGATTTTTGACTAACTTGGCTTTCAACAACGAGATACGCAAAGAGTCAAGTTATCAGTTCACATACAAGAGGTAAGTCACTTTCTTTAGGAGCTTCATGTCGAAACAAAAGTTATGAATAAATCTCTAGACCAAATATTTGAATTTCTCGATTAAATTCCTTTATAGAGACTTATACCACATATGGGTCATGCCCGTGAGGGTGATGGAGAAGTCCCAACACCTCATCTCATCTAGGATATAATGAGTATCGACCACTAATTCATATATCTCGATGTGGCATATTGGATTTGTACTTCTGAGTTACAGTTTGAGGTTTGAAATTTGCATGAGTGGGGAAGCTCATTATCTGGTCTACGAAGGTAGATCCTTCCACATAACCCCAATGGATTGGGTTTTGGCTTTTTAAAAAATCGTCGATCTTATCCTCTAGCCTCGGAATTGAACTATTTTATGGCTTCTTAATTACCACTACATTATCTCTTCTGCCTTTTTTGTCGACATTATTAGGCACCTTCTCTCATCCAATAGTTCCCCAATAACTATTCACTTCCCTTTGCTCTCCTTCTTGGCCCTATTGAGGCCGACCTTCACTATGTACACCATTCCCTTTAGAGGCAGTGTTATCGCGAGATCGGGAGAACTAATCATGTAAATATCCCACAGGGCCGATACGATCAAATAATGATCCTCTATTGAGCCAGTCAAAGGATGAAGTTCTGGTTTTGCCCTTTGGTGTTAGCCTTATGCTATTTTCCCTGTAGGTTGGTGCTGGGAGAATCGTGTTGCCAGAAACCTCATATAATTCTCAACTATCCTCCTCATTACAATCCCGATCTTCTGAATACTATTATACTTATTTTCCAAAGCAAAGTTACTTGGGGTCGACCACGTCTATCTATCACTGGTGACATTACTCTTACTTTAGTGGGGCCGAAGGTGGTTCCCCTATTGTGGGATCCACAATCTCCCTATCAGTCAAAGTGATGATCTCCGTTGCTGCACCTGGAGTCCTTGCCATTTTAGTATAATTAAATGTCATAGATAATTCTTACATCTTTTACTGGATGGACAACAGCGAGGGCATCCTTACCGCCACGTCAACCAGTTCTAATTGAGGTGGTGCTTGGCTAGAGCCGGGGCCAGTGCCTGGAGGCAGGTTTGAAGCCATATCTCTGGTGAGAGTGTAAATGAACTAGATGAGCTCAAAGAGTCTTGAAGTTCCTAACCAGAACTCTTTCAATAGCGATTCAGGTCCAACAATGGTGGAGATGGATCACCATCAGGTATTTGAGCAGGATCTAAGCCACAATTGAGAGGAAGAAGATGAAATACTTCCCATATAAGGTGCCAAAAATGATGATACCATAGATATCACCACTTAAACTTATGGAGCTCAAGCCAGTTTATCAACAATAATGGATATAAAAAGTGCAGTAAAGTAAATGGAGAAGGATTGAGGAAAATAAGATAACATAATGGTGTAAGTGGTTCAACCATAGCCTACTCCACTGTGCAAGGTGTTTAGAGATGTTTGATTATAAAATGAAACATTAATGGCCTTAAGAATGCAAATCTCAAGCATTCTATCTCTGTTGTATATCTGGACAGAGTTAAACTAGGGTTTCAATATTTGATCCCTTTAATGAAGAAGATGAAGGATATTTATAGTCTTGGGGTTGCACTGTGCCCCCCCCCCCCCCCCCCAAGCATGTAATAAGCATGAACAGGATGAAGTAACTAATTAAAACCACCCACTTGTCCCTGGTATACATATGTCATGGTGATAAAATATTCCTTCACGTGCTTATGAAGATCGATTATAACTGCATGCTGATAGGGATTAACTGTGCTAGAACCTTGTGTCTCACGTGCGGTAGATGTCATCCTTGGTAGTCCTGGCCTGGTCGAGTCTGACATAGGGGGCCTTCTCTGAAGAAAATTATGAAGATGAGTCGAATTTAAGTCTCGAATTGTCAAGGTGATACCATGGCCGAGAAAAAAATGCTGAACTTAACCTTGGTTCGGTTTATGGGTCTCATCCCCCTCATCTTAGTATAAAGTTGAGACGCTACAAGTGGCCGAGGATGAGACTGCTGAGGATGGACCACACTAGGGCAACTCACCCATGCCTGTCCAACTTGACGAGTTAGTGAGGTCTGCTTGGTCGAGTTAAGACTTGTAAAGAATGGGACTAAACATATCCATATCATACCCCATCAGAATAAGTTCATAAACTAGATGTACTATTTTCTCTTCTTTGGTATCCTTGATTGAACCCAATCATGTTAAAGAAGCTTTACTTGATGAATCTTGGTTATGTTCTATGCAAGAAGAGTTAGGTCAATTAAAACTCCATGATGTTTGGTTACGTGTTCCACGTCCTACACACACAAATGTTATAAGCACTAAATGGATTTTCAAAAATAAATGTGATGAACCTAGAAGTGCTATAAGAAATAAAGCCTGTCTAGTTGCACAAGGTTATACACAAATAGATGGAATTGATGTGGATGATGCCTTTGCACCAGTCGCACGCTAAGAGTCTGTCATAATAGTGTTTGCTGTCTTACATCATCTTAAGTTTAAACTATACCAAATGGATGTCAAATCAATGTTTTTTAATGAAAATTTAAAAGAAGAAGTGTTTGTAGAACAACCAAATGGATTTACTGATATTTATTTCCAAACCATATTTTCAAATTTTTAATGGATTTACATCTTTACAGTTTAAAACAAGCACCTCGTGCTTAGTACAAGAGGCTAGCAACATTCTTAATGAGAAATGAGTTCATTCGACGAGGAGTCGATCTTACGATGTTTGTCAAACGTCCGTAAAATTGTATACTAATTTCTCAAATCTATGTTGATGATATTGTATTTGGATCAACCTCTCCCTTGTAAGCTAAATCTTCTGCTGATATAATGAAGTCTGAGTTCCATATGTTCATGATGGGAGAGTTACATTTTTTCTTGAGTCTCCAAGTGTCATAAAGAAATGACCATATTTTTATTTCTCAAACAAAATATACAACTGAGTTAATAAAAAGATTTGTTCTTACCAATGCTATAAATGTTAGAATACCCATGAATTCTTCCATTTAACTAAGTAAAGACTTGTCTAGAAAGAAAATTAATATCACTCTTTATCATTGTATTATAGGAAGTTTGTTATATTTAACTGCAAATAGGCCAGATATAATGCATATTGTATGTGTTTATTCTAGATGCCAATGCGATGCCAAAGAATCCCACTTAAATTCTGTTAAGAGAATAATAAAATATATAAGTGGAACTATTGATTATGGTATTTCTTACACTTTTGACACAAACTCTAACATAATTGGATACAATGGTGCTGACTGGGCTGAATGTGTTGACAATAGAAAAAGCACATATGGTTGATGTTTTTATCTTGGTTGTAACTTAGTCTCTTGGTCATCTAAGAAACAAAATTGTGTTTTTATCATCTGTTGAAGAAGAGTACATTGCCACAGGCAGTTGTTATACTTAGATTTTATGGAAGAAACAAATGCTCAGTGACTATTGCTTATTTAATCAAACTACCTTAATTTTATGCTATAATCAAAGTGCCATCAGCATTTCTAAGAATCCTATTCTTCACTATCGCACTAAACATATCAAGATGCATGAAAACTTCATTACACAATTGGTTGAAAAGAAAGAAATTGAAATTGAATATCTAAGCACAAATGACCAATTGACGATTTATTTACCAAATCCTTAGATAATAATCGATTTGAAACTCCTAGGATGTCTATGGGAGCTTTTGCCTATCCCAAGTAACCTTTTTGGGACAGTTACATGTTCAATACATTGTTTTAAATATTTTCATTATTATCTGTGGTACTAAAATATTTTTGAAGGAAAAACACCCTTTGTCCACATTGAGACAAACAGTGGGAGAGTGAGACTCCTGTGCTTTGCCGCTGTTATGCAGTCTCTCTCTTTTTTATGTTATTTTTATGGCAACTTTCCTAATGTGTGTTGTAATTATGTCTTAGGAACAATTGTTGTTAGTTGAGTTATGTAATGCTTGCTTACTTTTTTAGTCTCTTTTACAATTGTCCTAAAATTAGCCAAAGGGGGAGATTGATGCCTCAAGTTTTGTTTTCAAAAGAAAAACTTCTCCTTTTGTTGGCTCAATTTTGGAATAAAAATCCTTATGGAATCATTATCTTTGCTATGTCCTGATACTCATTGAATCTCAATATTCTTCATATGTCATCTTTTGATTTTTGATTTTATTTATTTTCTTTATTTTCTATTTTATCAGGGTTTTATAAACAATTCTTCCTATTTAAAATCTTAAAATACTTTATTTTTCATTCAATACATATTTTATCTATATTTTCCCAAAAAAATTATTTTTGGTTTTAAAACATTTTTATTTTTTTCCTGATATTTTCTTTTATTTTAATATGTTGAAAATGCCTTCAATTAAACATTTAAAAATGTTTAATTTAAACATTTTTAACAAAAAAAATGATAGCATTTAGTGTATTTGATTGTTGATCCTCATCGCTGGCTTTTGGCCAAGCAAATGGCTTCATTTACTACACGCATTTTAATCACACATTGTGTGCAGACGGTGTTTCATCAATCAATGTTTGTTTTCCTATTCTATTACCTTCTTGACCCTGGTTTACCCCTGGTATTCTACACATGCACCCTTATTTTGTTGGTTCCATGGTGTCCCTTAGATTCATATGGTTGGTTATCATTATACCCTTAAATTTGTGGTATTTACAATGTTACCATGTTGATTCCAAATGCTTCCATCGTCCCCTATATATATGAGACTTATGTTTCATTTTTTTTAGAGAGAGACATTGAGAGGGAAACTTACCGTTATGCTGCTATAATTTCTTCTCACCTATCTTTAACCTCAAACCCCTTTTCACTCTTGTTTAATTTTATTTAGTGAGTTCCATTCTTAGCTTTAGATGTTTTGAGTGTTAAATCATTTCAAAATGGTGTTGATGGTTTTATGGTGAGAACATGTAAATCTTGGGGGTTCATTACAGTGATGTGGCTGGATTTTTGTCTGGATGGAGGCGTTTGGAATGTTAGCATCCATGTTGGCCCTTTGGAACTTTTTATTTCAAAAGTTTGCTAAGTGGGTAACTTTCTGAAAAATTTTCTCATATTTTTAATCTTTTGTAGATCTCGGTCCCCATTTATAAAAACCCCCACATCACTTTTCAAAATGTGTTCTTGATATGCCTTTTAAATATGCTTTAAACTTTGCATATCTTTTTCCACATGCTTATTTAGGGAAAATATGTATATTGATGCATGTTTTGATTTGAATCACTTTTATATCTTTATGATAAACAAATCTCTGTGATTTTCTTCATTTACTTGTATGTGATAGTTTGATATGTCTATTCTATAAGCATCTTATAGTGGCTTTGGAATAGATAGATCCAATTGTCCCTATTCTGATATCCTTTGATATCCTCCTATATCTTACTGATTTTTCTTCTATATGTTTGTGATAGTATGATAGGTCTATTATATAAGCATCTTATGGTGGATTTAGTGTAGATAGATCAAATTGTCCATTGTTTGATATACTTTGTTATCCTCCTATATCTTACTGATTTTGCTTCTGCATTTTTTCTAATACACTTGCTTTCTGCACTGTTAGTCTCTTTTGATTAGTATTGGTATTATTTTGTTGCTTGTGGGGTTGATTATACATAGCCTTGGTATACTGGTAGTATTGGTCTTGTTATGTTTTCATTTGCACTTGTTGTAACAAATTGATTGTACTAGAATGATTGTGTAGTGGACTTTGATCTGCGTGTTCGGTCCCTATGACTCGGGGTTTTGCAGTTGTTTCTAGTTTTTCCTCGTAATCCATATGACTATGTTTTTTCCTTTGCCTCACCACCATCTTTGTATGTATATAACTTGTGGTATTCTTACCTCTATCATCTTGCCAACAACATAAATTTTTTGTTTAAGTTAAAGATTGGGTTTTAACCACAAGTTTTTAAACGGGTTTCTATCAAATAGTTAAAAGAGTATTTTTGGTCTTCTCATTTTTGTAATATAGGTCTCCTAGTTTTTTCAAATCTCTGTTGCACCAATGGCACAACCTCCAAGTCTAGTTGTTCCCATTATGATGAATCGTGTTCCCGCTATAACTCCAACCATCGAAACTCTTGTTGTCATTATTTCTTTACTTGTGGTCAATTCACCACAGACTAAAATGGTGGAAACAACCATTTCACATTCTTTAACCATTAAAGAGGTTAAGGGGGGAGATAATGAAGATGCTGACATCATCCTCACAAACATTTAGGGAGTTTACATCCATTTATGATGATTTTCGTACTCCTTAACTAGAGGAGTAAAATGATGAACCTTACCCTAAATAGTATATTGCTCAAATCTTTGAGAAGTTTAATAGGAAATGAGGTAACCCGAAAGAACATTTGAGGAGATTTATTGAGCATTTTGGTTCTCATTACAACAATAAAAGCTATGTTTAAGGTAGTTTTTAAAATCCTTCACTGATAAATCTTACACATGCTATTCTCATGCAGCCCCAAGGAATGTGGCTTCAGGGGAAGATATTCATGTTCCATTCATCCATAAGTTCTTTTTAGAAGATGATGAGTTTACGTTGGCTCATGTTGATTGGGAGAAACAAAGGCCAGGTGAGGAGCTGATGGCTTATATAAAGAGGTTTAGGGAAAAATCTCTAGATGTACAGGAAGATGAAATGGAGAGAAAGCTCGTCCAAATTTGTACAAAAGATTTGTTACCAGAGTTCATTTGTCACTTGATAAATGAGATTAGAGAAGGTGCATTCAAATCCTTTACGAGATCAACTCAAAATATAACATTGGTTATTCGAACTCTCCCAGTCATGACCAATGTTACGTGAAGACAACCTGTCAACTAAACTGTTAGAGGAATTAAGTTTCCACGAGTTAACTATGCTAATAGAGGTGCAGAAGTTGGCAAAAAGGGGAAGAGGAATAAGAATAACAAAAGGAAGTTTGATCCTGAGGATCCACCTTCATTACCTTATAGTGTTAAAGAGGTAATGAGTTTTTATATCACAATGTTAAATGATGAAGTAGTTATTCCTCCTAGAAAATATCCACCTTATGCTCCAGGAGCAGATGCTCAAGCAGACCTAAATTACTTCTCAATCTACTGGAGCATTGGCCATCCCACAATTTTATGTTTTACCTTGAGGAAGTTATTAAAAAGAATATGGCAGTAGGAACTTTGCAAATCTCTTGATGCAATGTTAATAAAAATCCATTTCCAACCCATGGGACAAACTTGGTTGTTGCGTTTACTGAAGAAAAATAACGTCGAATAAGAGAATAAGAACATTTTCAAGATATTTATGATAAATGTTTGCAAGGAATGGCTAATGCGATTCTTTCCAACGATGAACCAAGTGGTAGAGATAGTTAATAAGCTTCTTAGGAAAGGGAATATGAGGTGGATCTAAGCGAGCTGTATCGAAATCACCTAAATTTTCTTGGTTCTCACATCAAGTTTGAATGCCACCCGAAGAAGGTTGAAAAGTAATTAAGCCATTTTTTAAATTGCTAAGAAAAATGCCATTCCATCATTAAGGTGGGGAGGCCTTATGGCCAAACTAATATGAAATTTTATGTTTGAGATGTCTTTTTCAGATGCAGATATATCAATCAATTTTCCTCACAATAGAACTTTGTATATGAAAACACAAATCAATGGAATAAGATTATCAAGAGCTTTGCTAGATGGGGGTGCTTCGGTGAATATCATGCATTTAACTCATTTTACACTAAAACATCTCAGAGAAAAGGTTGGTTGCAATACCTCTTTCAATATTAAGTTATGACAAATAAACTTCGAAGTCTATTGACTATGTGAATATTGGAATAACGATAAGAGACCTCACATCAAAAATTAAATTCCATATGATTGAGTTAGATACTTCATACCATCTGTTGATTGGGAGGTTTTGGATGCATAACCATGGTTTGGTTCCTTCAATATAGCATAAATGTGAAAAATCTAATGTCAAAGGAATAAAGATTGTGATATGAGCTGCCAAAAAGCCATTTGAAAAGGAGGAAGAAATTTTGGTGGATGCTACCTTTTATATCGAGTTAAACGAGGAAGAACTTATCTTCATAGGAGTATTAAAGGAGTAAGAGTGTACTCTATCAACGATAGGTTTGGACATGTGAGAGGTCAAGAGGAGGAGTTCGAAGAAGCTCTACAAGTTGAACTAGAGAGGCAGGTTATTTCTAAATCTCATTCTATCTCTCAATAACTTAGAGATATAATGAAGCCAAGGATAGACTAGACGAAGTAAGAGGTGTAATTACAGAGTTCATTGAGTAGAGCTAACTGACCAGCGATAAAGCAGTTGGGGAACTTCAAGAAAAGGAAGTGCCATGAACTTATATGTGACAATGCAAGAAAGTGGTGCTCAATGATGTAAGGGTGATATTTTTCCTTTGAAGGTGTGAGCAGGCAGCTGAAGACCCTGAAGAAGTTGACCCGAAGTATGAAATTTTTTTTATTGATAATTAATGACAATGTCTTCTCATTGATCATTCAAACAATCCATAGTTTGTGGAAGAGGTTGAAGATGAGCCCACATATATACAAGATCACCATAAGTAATAAGTTTAAGATTTGGAGAAGGTGGATTTAGCTAAATATGGCGATGAACTAAGGCCAATCTTCATTTAAAAAGACATGGAAGAAGAGAAGAAGATGGAGTTAACAAAGATCATTTGATAATTTAAAGGCCTTTTTTTCATGGAAGTACACTGAGATTCTAGGGTTGGATCAAGAAGTAAGTTTCCACAAGTTGAATGTTTCTCCTTCAACAATACTAATCAAGTATTCAACCAGAACATACAATCCTTCACTCGACCTTAAAATCAACGATAATCTGGAACAATTGTTGGCAGTTAGATTTATTAAGAAAATTCAGCATCCAATCTGGGTTTCTAGCATTGTACCAGTGGAGAAGAAAGATAAAATAAAAATTTGAATATGTGTTGATTTAAGAGATCCTAATAGAGCTTGCCCTAAAGATGAGTTCCCTCTACCTTTGATTGATAGCTTGATCGATTCAATATTTGGTCATGAAATGTATAGCTTTATGGATGCCTATATCGGTTATAACTAGCTCAAGATGGATTTATATGATGTGGAAAAGATAACTATCAGGACTCCTTTAGGTAATTTCATGTACAACGTAATGCCTTTCGATCTGAAAATGCGAGGGCAACTTACTATAGGACAATGGTTGATATTGTTCACAACTTTTTCCACGACATTGTGGAATTTTATGTGGATGATTTAGTAATTAAATCAAGGAAGGAAGATTCTCAAATAGGTGACTTGAGAAGAGTTTTCAACAGATGAAGAAAGTATAAGCTAAAGATGAAACCACTCAAGTGCGCCTTTTGGGTAGCAAGTGAAAAATTCTTCGGTTTTGTAGTTGATCGGCGAGAAGTGAAGATGGCCTAAAACAAATAAAAAGACATTCTTGACATTCCTTTTCAAAAAATGCAGAAAGTACTGAAGAGTTTCCTTGAAAATATTTCTTACTTGAGGAGATTTATTCTAGGTTCATTTGAAATAACCCACCCACTGGCGAAGTTGTTGCAAAAGACCATAAAGTTCAAATAGGAAGAACCACACTGGGAAGATTTTGATAAGATCAATAAATTACTCAACTCTCCTCAAACGATGATTCCACCTAAGGCGGTAATACCTTTTCTTCTTTATCTAACCTCCACTGTGAGGTCTATTGGTGCTTTATTGGGGCATGATGTTGTTGGACAAGAGAGACATGTCTACTACCTGAGTAGAATTATCCATGAAACTAAATAAAGGTATACAAGAATCGAAATACATTGCATGGATTTAATGTTTGTGGATAAGAAACTTAGACATTATATGTTGTCTTTCACTATCAATATATTAAAAATATGTGATCCAATCAAGTTCTAGCTTGCACGAATAACTTTGATTGGGAGAACAACAAGACGATTTTTCATTCTCTTTGAGTATGATTTTAAGTGAATCTTTTATGGTGCAATTAAAAGTCAAGCCTATGCAGATTTATTCATTATCTTTCCTTTAGGCTTATTCAAACCACCTCATGAAGATATACCTAGTGATGCTCTACAAGCTAATATTTGTGAGGCAGATTTGGAGGAATGGTCCATGAAGTTTAATGGTTCGTCGGCTAAAGGAAAATGATGGGATGGAGTAATTTTATTTAAGGAAATAAGGAGATTTCCCTGTCCTTCAAGCTAGACTTTCTTGTTCAAACAATGATGCAGAGTATGAAGCTTTGATTCTAGGGTTACTTAAGGTTTTTGAAGAGGTATTCATTCACTCTACATTGAAGAAAATTACAACTTAGTGGAAAAATAAGTGAATGGTGAATATGCATTGAAGAACCTCAACCTATATCCTTATTGAACAATTATATAAAGGTTGATAGATCAATTTTATGAAGTCAAAGTAGAGAGACATCTAATAATGATGAACATACATGTTGATGCCTAGGAGATAATTGCACAAAAGATTACTATACAAGTTGACTCCACAACGGTGGTGATCCATCATAGAATAACTCCATCCTCCACACTCTAACTCTTTCCTACTGATGATGCTTCAGATTAGAGAGGAAAGATAAGGAAGAAGCTTAAAATAAGACATAGTTCGATGAATCTCATGGAGTTAGAATAATTCTTCATTCTTTAAGGAAGAATGTATTACAAAAATCTTAATGGATGGTTGTCCAGATGCCTTAGCCTAGAAGAAGCTGAAATATGGTTAAATGAAACTCATAAGAAGAATTGTGAGACTACTAAGATTCCTCTCTATAGAATAATCCAAAAGGAAGGATATTTTTTGCCTATGATAAAGCAAGATGTAGTAGCAGAACAATAATATTGTGATAAATTTCAAACTTCTTTTAACCAGTCGAGTGAAATTTTTTGGAAAATCAAACGTACTGGAGGAGCCTTATATTGATTTTATTAAGGATGGATTTGTTCTAGGTAAAAATGAAGATTCCATAGAACTTAAAAAAATATCCACAAAGTTCAACTTACTAGAGGAGAAGCTCTATAAATAAGGATACTTCAACTGACCTTTACGATGTATCACCACAAAGGAACTAAAAGATGTTCTTAAGTAGGTCATGATCTAGCTCACATTATAAGATTCAAATTGTATGATCAAATTATGACACTTATATATCATTTGACAACAATAGAGAAAGATTCAGTTGAGGTTGACCGAAAATGCTAAGATTGCCAACTTCATGGTAACCTCTTTCACACCCCATCGATCGATATACACTCATTGTCAACACCTTATGCTTTCTACATTTGGCCGTTTGACCTTGTGGGGATAATAAAAACTCCATCTAGGGGTAAAATATGGATTCTCAGGGCAACTTAGTGCTTTACAAAGTGGACAAAAGTAGTACCTTTGAAAAGACCAATAACTGGAGTGGTGGCACAATTCATTAGAGAATAAATAATTTTTTGTTTTAGTATTTTGAAAGTCATTCTTTTAGATAATGACACCCCATTTATCAATAAACAGGTGACAATAATGATTGGCAAATATTCAATTATTTACCACACTTCAGTAGTGGCTTATCCCAAAGGTAATGGTCAAGTACAAGATACAAACGAAAATTTTGTCATTATTTTAGCCAAAATGATGGAAGCTTTTCCTGGTGCATGGGATGACAAGCTGCCTATGGGCATATCGAATAACCAAGAGGAAGAAAATAGGTTACATTACTTTCTCCTTGGTTTTTCGAGTTGAAGCAATCCTTCAAGTGGATATTAATTTTTCGTGTACCTGATATGAGAACCTTGAGACACCAAGGGCGTTTTTATAAGGAAATTTGTTCTTGAAGGCTGCTGTTAATCACATTAGAGGACTCCCTTTGCCAAAAATTATAGGAAATTAGTAAGGACCATATGTTGTTAGAGAAGCACATGAGTCAGATTATTGTCTGATTTCAAAAATTGAAGATGATATGACTTTTAAAGATAACAATAAGAGGTTAAAAATTTATCATGTTTGAGAAATACACTTATAATTTTCTTTGCTTGAAGAAATGTGAAGAAGCACATGAATTTGTAATATTTATGAGTTAAATATGTAAGCAAAGAATGAAATGCACACATGAGATTTAGAAACAAATACTCTCTTTGTATTTTAAATTGAGATAATTACAAATAAAAAAGGGACTAATTCCCAACAGTATAAGATAATGAGTTTATCGTAACAAAAAAACTAAACTAGAAGAAGTGAAGAATCTCTTTCTAACTTAGGCCTTTATATCTTGACCAACCTTTTGTCGATGCTGAGACAATGATTTTTTTTTGAATTTATCCCTTGCCTTTCATTTAAACAAGAGCTTATGCTTTCTCTTGTCATCAATACACGCTCTCTCAACAAAAGCTACCTCTTGATAAGACTTCTCAATCTAAGGTATGTGCTCTCTTAATTTTTCTTCTTCATCCTTGTGGTCCTCTACAACTTTGGGATAGTTAAGATGACAAGCTCCTTGTTAAGGGCATTTTAAATCCCTTAACTTATTGATCAGCCAAGAGAAATCAAATAGTTACTTTTTCAAATCTTTGAGATTACACATGTAGCGATTTATCATAGATATATCTAAGGAAGATGTTAAAATATTCTCAATCTCAATTACAACAACAAAATTCCTTTGGAGATGATAGGCCATCATCAAGTTGTGAGGTCTTATGCATTCAATAGTAAAGGTCTTAGGGTGAGAAATCAAAATCCGATAAAACATATAATTAAGTGAGAATTGAATCATAGTGCTTTTATTAAGTACCTATTAAATATACTGAGTTGGTTACATGTTTGGAAATAGAGTCTCAAAACCAGAGCCACTCTCCTCATTTTACACGTTCGCCATAGAAACTTGGTCATCGTGGGAAGATGAGTAAGGATTAGATAGAGCAGACATATCCACCATAATAGAAGGAATAACCATATGAGGTTCCTTGGGAAGGATGATTTATGTGACAGGCTAAAAAGACATATGTGACAACCCGCCTACTTAAATAATAGGTGGCCAGCCCAATACTCTAATAATTATAGGAATCATAGATGGTCCATTCACAGAATCACTGTCGATTAAAATAATAGTACGAGATAACCATCAATCATTTTAAAAAATGGACTGTCAAATTTAAAATTTTGTAAATAAAGGAAAAACACTTAGACAATCCAATTTGCAAAAATGGTGGGTACCAAAAATCAACGGGTAATGGAAAGACAAGATAATAAATAATAACCGAATAAGCTGTTGGTTAACAGATCAATACAAATAGTTACACCGAGTATTAAAATTTAAATATCACAGTATAATAAATGAGTACAAAGCATGGGCAACGCGCCCGAATATATAAACTGAACATTACTAGAGTACAAAAGATAGAAGCGTCTCTAACAAATATCCTATAACATTCGCAAAATGCTATAGATCCATAACAACTGGAATGGAGAGTCAATACGGGTGTCCTTGCGATAGAGCAGCTGAACGGACAAAGAGTTGCATGCAAAACAAAGAAATATAGATGGGTCAGGGCCCGGTTTGATATGATTGCCATGTGACTAAAATGCATGATAGTTAGGTGCGTAATCTCTCCTGCAATTAACATAAAGGTTCTCACCTCTCCTTTTAAAAGAACAACCTAGTGCAATATCAATGATGATGCTCAAAGATCATATATATACATGGGATAACTCATCTGCATCTACTCAAGGAGACATTAAATCATCTACCCACAACATAAGGGCACAATTCCTATCCTCATTAGGAAAACATATATGGCAATTCATTTTATCAAATGTTTACCAATTTAATATCATTTCCAAACTTTCTTTGCAAGTTTTTATTTCCATTCTTCCATCCAGGAAAAATATGTATAAAGCAAGCTTTATTATCATAAAGATGCTTTTTCGTATCATATGCTTCCATTTCCCTTCTTCCATCCGGGAAATGTATCCGAAGCCAATTCATTTATCCCATTTCCCTTCTTCCATCCAGGAAATGTATTTAAAGCCATTTTATAATCATAAAATGATTTAACATCAGTAATGTCCCACATTATTAAGAATAGTTATATTCAGATACATATAGAGATTCTAAGACCGTCCCTCCGAGTTTCCCCATTGGATGCCCCCCTAAATGGCTATCATCTTCCAGGGCCTATCATATAAGACAACCTGGGAACCTACCGAAACGTTGGGAAGCGGCCATACCCCTGCGAGTGAGCCATAACCACACCCAAAATTACCTCACTAGCGCTGAACAAATATACAATAACCGGTCATATGGACAATGACTATATTCACCCTGCATTTATTAGCCAGGGGACTTCACCTCACGCGCGCAACTTCCCTTATGATAGCGATTTAGAGAGGTGTGTTCACGTAAATTATCATTTACGAAAATCATTTCTTTTTCCATTTGAAAACATCCATGTTTTTCATTCTCAAAATCATTTCTACTGAGCCATTAAGTGCCAAATTTTAGAATATACATTTCTTACTCTTAGAGTCATATTTTATTAATGACCTAATACCCGAAGTGCCATTATCCTTAACTAGTCTCCAAGGGTCCAACACATCACCTTAAATCATCAGAATGATTATCCCTCAAACATGGCCTCCCAAAAGTCCCAAACATTATCATTTTATCTTCTATAAATTTTAGGTTAACTTCCTATATCATCCGGACATTAACCTATGTAAACCAACCCTTAGAGTGAGCCTAATTAACCCCATACTAGCCTAGGGCGTTTGTCTACCCAAAACAACCCTTTAGGACTCCTCATTACTTCCCAAAGGAAGGTTCCTAAACCTTGAACCTAAAGGAAAAAGGGGCTAAAACAAAACTAGAAAAATCTCACAAAAACAGGGCATCCGAATTGATTCGCCTAGGGCCGAATCGATTAGCCCAAAAGCGAATCGATTCGGTGAGTAAAAATAACATTATGCCTCAGTCGAATCGATTCGGCCCCAATCCGAATCGATTCGGTTTCCCAGACCTGTAACCTTCCCCTTATCCGAATCGATTCGCCCCTAGGGCCGAATTGATTCGGCCCTGCAGATTTGCCCAATTTGGTCTACGGGTTGTATGAACCCTAAAATCCCAAAACCCTCAAATTCTTGATTTCTTCCAACATCAACAATAATTATTCATACTACATGATTTCTATACTACAACTAACTTATATTTTCTCCTCAAATCAAGTTAAAACAAGGATTTAAGGGTTATACACCAAAAACACCCAAAACCCATGAATGGTTTAAATCTCTCAAAAACTAACTATACATGCAAATTATCACATTAAATCAATATCTAGCAAGTAAGAAACTTTCCTCGAGATTGTAGTATCGGATTCGCAACCGGTAGCAACGATTTGCAGCCCCAATCTTCCATTTTTCTCTTTTTTTTCTCCCATTTCTCCCAACTCTCTCTTCTCTCCCCCTCTCTATTGGCTTCTAACATGAAATGAGAAGAATAAAAGGGTTGGGAAGACTTATACGGGTCTTAAACATAAAATCCCATCTTTTAAGCGTTAATACACCGTTAAAATGACTCGTATCCTCATAATTGAGTTATAACTTGTTAAAAGTGCCCGAAACTCAAAAATACAACTTGGCACTTATTTTGACTATCTCGATTATTCTAAAAACAACCGCACCCCCTATCTTGGCATTCGGAATAACGTGAACTATTTTTGTGTTCCAATTTCATTTTATTTCATTAATTAGGCTCCAATTTAAATATGAGTCATAACCGTCGCATAGCATATAACGACGAAATAAAACACAATATAATGCTGCTTACCTTCTCATAACGGTAAATAGACAAAACATAGTAAATATTATCCGTTAATATCACGGGAAATAATATTTACTCCAACTTCCCCTATTTTATAAAATTATCCCATCAGGCAAAATAATATAAAATAGTCGCTCAAAAGTCTGGGTTGTTACATACTCCCCCCCTTAGAAGGGAATTTTGCCCTCAAAATTCAGGCATACCCCATAATCATACAAAGGGTATACTATTCCAAACTATTGTTATATCATTCTTCTCAAACCCCTCAGCAATGCGGCGTCCCCATTGGACTCGGACTAAGGTCATCACTATTCGATCTTAGTCTACATTCTTCGTGCTCTAACATAGCACCAAATCGTTACTCATGAACTATCGATCCTACCTTTCTACTACGGAAGGAGATACCTACACATCTCGGCACAAATTGCCTTACTTCCCGAATCACGTTGTAGCCTTACTAGGGAATAACGACTCTAACTTATAATCGGCTCAATAGTACTTACTTCTATTACTCATCCCACTACTACTTACTTCTATTCGCATTAGCATTGTCCTTAAAAGTATGCGGCTCAATGAGCCCAATCGTTAAAGAAATATTCTCGGACCATTCCAAGCCCAAGGAATATATTGTCCGCTGGTTCCATTCCAACGAGCAGGAAAAGTACTCAGCCGACTACACTCTGCCACACACGATACCATACTTATAGAAAATGATCCAAACTATTGTACAAAAATTCGGTCCATAAAAGCTACTACTCCGATCCTTCCTTTAAGTCAACACACCCATTCGAGGTATGCCTTTCGGTATTAAGCTAACTTCAACCACTTACGGGTGGTAGGTCGTACTCAACTTCAATTTAGCTCCCATTACTTCCTGGAAACTTTACCAATACCTTGACACAAATATTTCGTCCCGGTCTAACACTGTTTTGATAGGGACCTCATATAGTTCCATAACTCCGCTATGAAGAGTTTGGCGTACTCCTCTGCAATTAGTCCGCCCATTTTAATTGGGTAAGAAGCGATTGGTCCAATGATCAACAATTTTCTCAACTAGGATCATGACCATTGCAATATCGGTAATTAGATGAAGATGTCCATGGATATACCTGTCCTCATTCCACACTACTCTCTTCACACTAGTAGGTGAAAGGGTCAATCATGGACATGAACGCTCTTGCTATAGTATCCCCTCGGTTAAGCTCGTTCCACTTGGCATTCCATGCCTTAAATAATTTCTCCGATGGGTTTTCTACTCAGCGCATCAGCTACCCCATCCGTATTTCCTTAGAGAAAGGGAATATCCAATTGATAGTACTTTACGAACTTTAACTTGTTTCTCGTGAAAAGACCAATTTCCTGCCTAGGAAGTAGTGCCTCTGTTTCTTTAAGGCGAATACTACCGCTATGAACTCTACATCAAGCATGGGATAACACTTCTCACAAAATTCAAGTCTGTGAGACGCATAAGCAATGGGTCCATGCTCCCGTATTAATACTTCCCCTTCCTGGCAGATACTCATTCGTTAAACCCACTCTCGATCTTAATGAATGAGCGCAGGAGCAAAGGTCAATTCATACTTCAACTCCTTAAAAACTAAGTTACCGACGCCACGCTCTATCTAAGAGAGGCCCCACCTTCTATGACCTAACATTCTGAATCACTCTAGATCCCATACTTCTACGTTCTAGGTACCTAATCCGACTTAGAGTTAACCCACAAACCTATTGTGGTCAACTCCCTACCGCCTTCTTAAAACAATGTCACCTGCCCTAAGGGCCTTACGTCCTAATAATACTAAAGTCGATATATATACTAATCAAGTCGTATAAGTATTATACTAATTATATCCATAGTTTCTAAGACCTTTCCCAACTTATAACATTCGCTTGGTTTCATGCGTGGGACGTCTCGCCAAGTCAAAATCCAAACAAGGAACCCTCCCGTTATACTACTACCTCGCATCGTCGGTCATCGAGATATGACGGTCTAAGACACATGATCGGGACCGCTAAAATTCTAACTCGTAACCCTACTAATGCACTTCTACTTCTAAGTCTTACCATCTCAAATAATTGAAAATTTAACTAACCGGACATTTACTTTCTGTAAAGTCTCATAAATACTTTATCCCAATATATATACACATCTTTTTAAATGGCCTTGTCATCAAGGCATAACCATAAGTCTCAATTCGACTTTCATATCTCAATCTCCCTCACATCGATCAGAGGAGAGAACTATATACAGTGCTTCTTCTCTCACTTTAGCTTATCCCTTTAATCACTCAATCACGTGATTCTCGGATAAACCTTCCAACCCAGCATCCAACAATAGAATAAAATAAAATAAAATAAGAAGGAATAGCATCTCTCCACTCCCAACGTCGTTAAGGTTCATGCGTGGAGCGTCTCGCAAAGAGAAATACAAACAAGGAACCCCTCCTATGAATTACTACTTAACTTTGTTGTTCGTGGAGATAAGGCACAAAAAACATAAACAAAGAAAAAAAGCAATCAAACAATCAAACAGGACAACAAAACAAGTAATGAAGATCTCTTACCTACCTCAAACCACCTCTATAAAGTCTCAACCTATATCTAGGAGAGATATTATTGAACAACGAGTTCCATTCCGAAACTACAAATACGATAGCCTCGCAATTTATTCGCTTGCTATCGCTCCAACCAAACCAAGAATATTTCCACTTGTATAGTACATATAATACGAGTATCCCATACCACACATATACTTTCAAAATATCATCACTCGCCTTATAATGAGAGAAGAAAAATATATAACTTCCCCACCATGGAAGTCATATAGATATACTCACTATGATAATATCAATAATACCACAAGCTCAACTTTGCACACCCGAATCTAGGTTAATACAACACTACTCCACCTCTAGCTACCCTGGCGATTTCTCGCGTAGCCCCCTTAACTTTCGCAATAAAGAGAACATTCTACTAGCCTCCCCGGCCTTAGTTCAATGAGTCTTCCCAGGGTGGATGTCCATCAAAGGGGTCTCATGAACACTACTTATTTGGAAGTGTTAGCAACACTTACTTGTGAGCCTATCATTTCCACTGAAGGGCTCTCTCTTCCTTGTACCAACCCACTTCGATTCAAGGTTTCCCTTAACCCTGTAACTCTTTATACGTGGTCGTCCTCTGACCAAACCTCAAGCAAGTATTTGAGAATCTACTTCTCATCATTCCTGATATCCCAGAGAAACTTGTTGTTGAAAATATCTACCGGGTTTCTCTATGGGAAAATCTTCCGACTCCACCAAAATATGGCGACTACCATTTCCGCCACTTCAACCTTACTCCTACGGGTGAAGGATTTTCCTCTATTCTTGGCACCTGGGCACTTCTATACCCCTCTCTAGGACAAAACTCATGGGCCTTATACTTCCACCAAATGAGGTTACACTTCCGAACTTCAACATGTGGTCCTCGTCAAGGACCCCTCAACTTCAAATTGACATCGCTTGGAATGCAAAGCTTAGTACGACTCTTTACTTATAGAGGTACTTGGAAAACTATATCTATTGTACTTAGTAGTCGCGGTAGCAATATAAAATAATGCTATGAAGGGAGCGACCTCCAAAGCGGCCCTTATCCCCGACTACAACTTACAGTTCTTAGTAATCCCGTCTCATGACGCCTTCACAACGGCCTTCTCTGACGCCCTTCCTCATTCGACTTGCGAATATCACATGAACGCGCAAAATATTTTTGGGGTTCTCATATCATAGCAGGAGAACGAAATCTCATAAGATAAATCAATGATCTTGATCTTAAGGATCTATATCAAATAAAAAGAAACGCAGAAGGCGTAGTACGTCCGCAAAGATTCCTAAGGACTCTAGAACCTGATGCTTTGATATCATCTGTGACAACCCGCCTACTTAAATAATAGGTGGCCAGCCCAATACTCTAATAATCACAGGAATCATAGATGGTCCATTCACAGAATCACTGTCGATTAAAATAATAGTACGAGATAACCACCAATCATTTTAGAAAGCGGACTGTCAAATTTAAAATTTTGTAAATAAAGGAAAAACACTTAGACAATCCAATTTGCAAAAACGGTGGGTACCAAAAATCAACGGGTAATGGAAAGACAATATAATAAATAATAACCGAATAAGCTGTTGGTTAACAGACCAATACAAATAGTTACACCGAGTATTAAAATTTAAATATCACAGTATAATAAATGAGTACAAAGCATGGGCAACGCGCCCGAATATATAAATTGAACATAACTAGAGTACAAAAGATAGAAGCGTCTTCAACAAATATCCTATAACATTCGCAAAATGCTATAGCTCCATAACAACTGGAATGGAGAGTCAATACGGGTGTCCTTGCTATAGAGCAGCTGAATGGACAAAGAGTTGCATGCAAAACAAAGAAATATAGTCGGGTCAGGGCCCGGTTTGATATGATTACCATGTGACTAAAATACATGACGGTTAAGTGCGTAATCTCTCATGCAATTAACATAAAGTCTATCACCTCTCCTTCTAAAAGCACAACCTAGCGCAATATCAATAATGATGCTCAAAGATCATATATATACATTGGAGAACTCATCTACATCTACTCAAGGAGACATTAAATAATCTACCCACAACATAAGGGCACAATTCCTATCCTCATTAGGAAAAGATATTTGGCAATTCATTTTATCAAATGTTTACCAATTTAATTTCATTTCCAAACTATCTTTGCAAGTTTTTAGTTCCTTTCTTTCATCGAGGAAAATATGTATAAAGCAAGTTTTATTATCATAAAAATGCTTTTTCATATCATATGCTTCCATTTCCCTTCTTCCATTTGGGAAATGTATCCAAAGCCAATTCATTTATCCCATTTCCCTTCTTCCATCCAGGAAATGTATTTAAAGCCATTTTATTATCATAAAATGCTTTAAAATCAATAATGTCCCACATTATTAAGAATAGTTATATTCACATACATATAACGATTCTAAGACCGTCCCTCCGAGTTTTCCCACTGGACGCGTTCCTAAATGGCTATCATCTTCCAGGGCCTATCATATAAGACAACCTGGGAACCTATCGAAATGTTGGGAAGCAGTCATACCCCTGCGAGTGAGTCATAACCACACCCATAATTACCTCACTAGCGCAGAACAAATATACAATAACCGGCCATATGGCCAATGACTATATTCACCCTGTATTCATTAGCTAGGGGACTTCACCTTACGCGCGCAACTTTCCTTATGATAGCTATTTAGAGAGGTGTGTTCACGTAAATTATCATTTACGAAAAATCATTTCTTTTTCCATTTGAAAACATCTATGTTTTTCATTCTCAAAATCATTTATACTGAGCCATTAAGTGCCAAATTTTATATGATACATTTCTTACTATTAGAGTCATATTTTATTAATGACCTAAGACCCGAAGTGCCATTATCCTCAACTAGTCTCCAAGGGTCCAACACATCACCTTAAATCATCAGAATGTGTCTCCCTCAAACATAGCCTCCCAAAAGTCCCAAACATTATAATTTTATCTTCTATAAATTTTAGGTTAACTTCCTATATCATTTGGACATTAACCTACATAAACCAACCCTTAGAGTGAGCCCAATTAACCCCATAATAGACTAGGGCATTTTTCTACCCAACACAACCCTCTGGGACTCCTTATTAATTCCCAAAGGAAGGTTCCTAAACCTTGAACCTAAAGGAAAAAGGGGCTAAAACAAAACTAGAAAAATCTCACAAAAACAGGGCATCCGAATCGATTCGCCTAGGGCCGAATCGATTCGCCCCTGATTGCCAATCGATTCACCCAAAAGCGAATCGATTCGGTGAGTAAAAACAACATTCTGCCTCAGCCGAATCGATTCGGCCCCAACCCGAATTGATTCGTTTCCCCAGACCTGTAACCTTCCCCTTATCCGAATCGATTAGTCCCTAGGGCCGAATCGATTCGGCCCTCCAGATTTGGCCAATTTGGGCTACGGGTTGTATGAACCCTAAAATCCTAAAACCCTCAAATTCTTAATTTCTTCCAACATCAACAATAATTATTCATACTACATCATTTATATACTACAACTAACTTATATTTTCTCCTCAAATCAAGTTAAAACAAGGATTTAAGGGTTATACACCAAAAACACCCAAAACCCATAAATGGTTTAAATCTCCCAAAAACTAACTATACAAGTAAATTATCACATTAAATCAATATCTAGTAAGTAAGAAACGCCTCGAGATTGTAGTCTCGGATTCTCTTCTGGTAGTAACGATTTCCAGTCCCAATCTTCCATTTTTCTTTTTTTTCTCCCATTTCTCCCAACTCTCGCTTCTCTCCCTCTCTCTCTTGGCTTCTAACATGAAATGAGAAGAATAAAAGGGTTGGGAAGACTTATACGGGTCTTAAACATAAAATCCCATCTTTTAAGCGTTAATACACCATTAAAATGACTCGTATCCTCATAATTGAGTCATAACCTGTTAAGAGTGCCCGAAACTCAAAAATACAACTTGGCACTTATTTTGACTATCTCAACTATTCTAAAAACAACCGCACCCCCTATTTTGTCATTCGGAATAACGTGAACTATTTTTGTGTTCCAATTTCATTTTATTTCATTAATTAGGTTCCAATTTACATATGAGTCATAACCGTCGCATAACATATAACGACGAAATAAAACACAATATAATGCTATTTGCCTTCTCATAACGGTAAATAGACAAAACATAGTAAATATTATCCCTTAATATCACGGGAAATAATATTTACTCCAACTTCCCCTATTTTATAAAATTAGCCCATCAGGCAAAATAATATAAAATAGTCGCTCAAAAATCTGGGTTGTTACAACATATAAAGCATTAGAGTTAGCAAAAATCTTAGCAAGATTGGCATAAGTCACCATGCAAGTGTATTTAGTTTTGAAAAAAAAATAGTAGTATGCTACTAAGTTGACTTACAAGATGTAAATTATGAGAAAACCTTAGTAGTAATCTATTAAGTTAACTTATAAAGTGTAAATTTTTTAAGAAACCTAAGTAGTAAGCTATTAAGTTGACTTAAAAAGTGTAAATTATTAGAAAATCTTAAAAAGTTTAATTTTAGTAGTAAGCTACTAAGTTGACTTACAAAGTGTAATTTTTTTTAGAAACCTTAGTAGTAAGCTATTAAGTTAACTTAAAAAGTATAGATTTTGAGAATTTGTTTATTAATAAGCTATTAAGTTGACTTACAAAGTGTAAGTTATCTTAGAGAACCCTTAGTAGTAAGATACTAAGTTGACTTACAAAGCGTAAACTTATTATGAAACCGTAGTTATGATTGATACAAGTAACAAAGAGTTTTGTATAGAATTACCTCATCAACAGAAGAATGAAGAGGAAACACATCCTCTGAAGTTTGAACTGGTGCATTACCAGGAGTAGCACGAAGTCCCACTATTGCACCAAGGGGGACTAAAACTAGACCAACCTCAGCTGAGGGAGCTGGATGATCTCTCTCTTCACTCCTGACATGCTGAAGGAAAATGAATCGAATGAAATCACCAATGGAATATTTATCTAAAAACTAGTGTCCTAAAAGGCGCGTCTAGGCTTGAGGCTTGGGAGAAATGCCCCACCTTAAGCCTTTTATGCCTTATTCTTGGTAAAAGCCTTAAGGCACACTTTTTTAAAAACAAAAATGCTTTAGTGAACTGATATCGCATTTTATAGACTTCTTTTTACAAACTGAACCATTATCTCGTCCAAATCAATCAAATAGTAATTTAATTTTTAAATGTTTTGATATATTTTTATAGTATGTACAATTTTTGTATTTTTATTAGCCTTGTTATGGTTAAAAAATATTAAAATATATTAAAAAGGCCTAAACGCCTTTTCACGCCTTTTTACACCTAAGGCCCGCCTAGGCTTCTTAGGCTTAAGGCTTGGCCTTCACGCCTCGATCACGCCCCACTTTTTTTAGAACCTTGCTAAAAACATACAAAGAATAAATATGTCATGTTAAAGGCAATTACCTCAGTAATGGTTTTATGAACAAGAGAAAGCTTATCAAGAGGAAGCACAACTGTGGCTACCACATTTACCTACAGTTACAATCTTAATCTAAGTATTGATAATTCAACATACTGAGATGATGTAATAAGAACAACAATAAATATATTTTCAACCTACCATAGTTGAACTATTTCGAGGGGACACGGTTAAAGGAAATCCCATCGAAGTAAAAGGAGTTAAGGGAATGAAAGGTTCAATTGTTGAACTTGGAACCATCACTAGCTCTTTGTTCAAAAGGGATTTTTGATGTGAAGTAACAACACGTTCATAAGGATACCTCAGAGAGTATGTAAGCCTAATCATTAGAGAATAGTGCGGTGGAGAAGGTATAACATTGTTGTCTCCAATAACTAGACTTAATTATTGTTTGGATGGAGGTATGTGATCAATATTTACAATAATCTTTGGAGATAAAGGAGCATCCTGCAAAATAAGAAGAAAGGAAAGTGTTGTAAAATATATTTCTTTTTTAAATAAATAGTTCCACACTTCGAGAAAAGATTTATTGAGCAAGCTTTTTGAGGTTGCTCAGATTGAACATCACTCTTGGTAACATCCTCCACAACATCATTTCGTTTATCGGTTAAGGTTTTCTTATAGGAACTTGATGGAGAAGGAGTTAGAGTTATTATTACAGGTGCCTAACTTAATTTCTTCCTTAAATATTTCTTTTGTTGAGGAGGCACATATGTGCGAGGTTATTTTTCCATTGGAACTTCGGGAGAAACTTGTTTTCAAAGAACATAAGAAATAATTAAATCATTAGCTGGGTAACATCTCTCTAAAACAGCTAAATGCACCTTTTAAACAAGGACTATTTTTTGTGTGTGTTGGGGGGGGGGGGGGGGGGGGGCTCTAGGGGTAAGCTAACCACCTTAGAGGAACCTCGAGTAACTTTGGATTTCGTGGGACCTCCATCCGAGGGAGATTTTCTCTTTGCACCAACTGATCCTTTCTTGGATTTCTTGGCTTTCTTTTCCTCTTTAACAATCTCACTGATTGGGGCAAAGGAGGAAGTTATGCAGTAGCTCAATGTTGGCAGTGCTCAGTTTAAATTACAAATTGGTAATGGAGTTATTTTTTAAGGTCAATTCCATTGGGACCAAAACATTCCACAGTAGGGTAAATTGGTTAAGTGTGTCACCATACATATTTTGTCATTAGAGGTAGCCAGTCTCCGCTGTCAACCTACGTCAGGCGTTAGGATTAAAATACCATTCTTACCATGTGACTGAAATATGAGACATTAAAAACTTTTTCCATAAGATATAATTCAACATTCAATCCAACGAATATAAACATCGACACAAGAAATTCCATCACTATGCTAATTCCAATATAAAACTCTACTCCAAAAGATAGAATAATACTTAAATGAAACACCGAACTACAACTCTAACTTAAAAACAACAAAAAAGTATGAAATTGAATGTCCCACTAAATTCATAAACAATTGTCTCATAAATAAAATGACGGAATGGAAAATTTAAACTAAATTACTAAAGCAGAAAAATAAGTCCAACTGCACTCCACGAATCTCCACTAAGTCCTATGTAGTTAATCCGGCAACTACGTGAAATGTTAGTCAACACGATGGGTTAGAGCCCACCGCAAGAATACCAGCTACTCCTCCCAACTTGGATATTTGAATCCAGACATAAGTATCATACAAAATAAAAATTATAATAGAGTATTTTAAATTAAAACGATATAAAAATATGTGAGTAAACTTAAATGGTATTAACTACCCACATAAAGTAAACCACCCCATTATGCAAGTTCAATTATGTTATTAAACTTTTATCTTACTCAATTTAAATATTTAATTATTTTTATTTGTGCGATGCCATTATAGCGAGTCAACCTTTCTATTGGTCCTACACATTCTCCTAACTCACTTAAGTTTCAACACATCACACACATTCCCATCACTATATCCAGTCGGCCCAATTTCGTTAGCCCTGGACATACTCGTGATATTCCATACATGACATGTCACTATAGATATTCAACCCAATTATCGTTAGCTCTGCACATACTCGTGATGTCAACACACACCCTTGTCGCTATTTCTTGTCAATTCAATTATCGTTAGCCCATCACATACGCGCGATGCAATTTATTTTTAGTACCCATTTATTATCTTAGGCATTAAATTTAATTCTTAATCATATTCTCTTTATTCTCAATTATCTCCACCCATAATTCAAGTATCATAACCTAAAACCATCCCTAGTCCCATAGTTAGAGACCACCAAACCATAAGTATTACCTAATTTATCACTTAGGAAGAATACCTACCAAAATCACCAGCTAGTCTCATACCTAGGCTAAAGAAATGATGTAATGGTGTACTACCTAGCCCCACCAAGTAAATACCAAATTGTACAAGCACACACTCACTACTCTCATACCTTGAAAGTGCCAATAATAACAAAGTCTGCGTACTAGTCCCATACTTGGTAAGCAACATATTAAAGCGGGTGAAAGTACAACTACTTCCCAAAAAATTTCAAAGTTCTTATGGTGTTGAAATATTAACACAGGTAATCTCTATGTAATTTATATATTAATTTAACATTATAATTCTCCATTTCATACTATGATTTCAATTCCATTCAAATTACATCCATCGAATTATCTAATTACCAAATTCTACCAAATAGTTACACAAGTTGTCAAATTTTATTCTTCCAATATGAGTGATACTTTAATAATTTAAAACATAATCCAAATCAAATATGTGTATTAACAACCTTACACAACAATAAATTCCGTTTTAAGACATACACATCAATATCGAAATTCTACGCGTCAAAATATTATTCCAAGTTCATATTTTAATTCTAACATGCTATATGTCCCACTAGTCTACCATTACCCAATACACTATCCTAAGTATGCGATGTTTTAAGTCTTAAATCATATTTTTAGATTGAAAAAAAATAACCCCAAGTTTTCTTTTCCTCTCCGTAATTAATCTTCCTAAATATATCTAAGATAATATGATTAATTAAGGTTTAGGCAACATTTAAACTATACAACACTTAAAGGGAGCGATAGAAGGAGTCGCCTCGAAAATCTGATTATACAGTTGGTATCCTCTACGAAAATAATAAAGACTCATTCTTGGTTATTGTTGAAAAAATTTGATTTGAATATTCAAAACATGGGTTGGAACTTTGTTTTAATGAAGGTTTTGTATTTATAGAGAAGAGAAAGGAAAATTTAGGAGGCTATTGCTTTTTGAGATGAGATAAAAGTATTTAAAAAGTCTAAACGCCGAGCCTTTTAATATAAGAAAAACAAAAGAATTTAAAACCAACACAAACACCTAAAAAGAAACCAACTTGCCAATTTTGGCCCCAGCCGAATTGATTCCTCCCTGTTTACCCGGCATAAAAGAAAAGTTTAAAAAAATCCAATTTTTTCTTGATTTTAAACCAATTAAAACCTTATTTCTTATATATCAAACCAACATTTTAAATGCTAAAATAATTAAGTCCAATAAAATTGTTTTTTTTTTTTTTAATTTATATAAAATATTCTACGATTAAAAAATCACGGGCTATTACACTAAGTTCTCATGAAAAGATTTAAACAACCTGAGCTGGAACGACCAAAAATGACAAATCTATCCCATTGACACATCACCATGACTTCTCTTGTCAGGAATCATGCGGCATGCGGCATCGAATGAATCATCAATCCTGTTATTTTAAAAAATGGGCAGGGGAACACCATGGACAAGCCCAAATTTCTTGGCACAACGATGAGGGGTGTATGCTTCACTCTCCTTTTCCCACTCAGTTAACAAAGGAAGACGGCTAGGCGTGAGAAGAAGAACCATAACCAACAAAGGACATCAATCATTGATGTCTCAAAGTTGATTAAATGAACCATGCAAGCTTCATCTTTGAAAATGACCATGTTTTTTCATGAGTTTTGCAACGAAACATTCTTTCGTGCCTAATAGGATACTTATTGAGGGGGGGCATTTTGGGCAATCTTAAAGAACTACTATTAAGGCATCGCCAAAATTAGAGGCATCATTTATGCCAATGGAACGATCCATGTCAAAACGAGTCCTATCTAACCTAGTATACAAGGAGCCCAATGTTATAACAACAAAATAAATTGTGACTCCATGAGCTAAACTAATCATAGAATTCATAAAGTCTCTAGGTGGCTGATCATTCATATTTTCAGGTAGGAAGAAGAGAGAAAGTGAGAATAAAAGGTAGGTAACTAAATCTGATAGCTGATCTTTCCCTAGACCAAATGGTACCTCGGGTATTGTTCCGTTTTCCTTATGTTCCTTCGTCAGCTTTAGAGGAACCTTATGATAATAATTTATTAGTTGACCAAAATTGGCCTTCGAAGAATCACCAATGCACTCATGACAAAGTCGATCAAGCTTCGTTAGAGTTTTATCCTCCTCGTTATCCATCGATTCACCGTGATAAGGAACAACACAACATGGATCAATTTTCATCAGCTCATACACATCCCTTAACGTGACGATAAACTCACCCTAAGATTTCACAAAGGTATGTGACAAATAATTATACCGAGAAGCCAACAGGTAGAGTGCAGAGTTATTTTTGGAAAGGGTGAAATCCCAAAACCAATATGCAACATTAGAAAGACCAACTTGGAGAAAAGTCTTCTCACTTTTTTATTATAAATATACGTGATCCAACTAACAAAACCCCTAGGTTAACCACCTGGTGACTCAAAGTCAATTTTGGAATAGGGGAAATCTACTTTGTCCAATCTAAGTATCAATATCCCATAAGGGGGAGATTACCCCCCTTACACTAATTTTGTGGTTGATCGGATAATAGAAACAAATCTTTCATTCCTTTCACATGCACTGAAAATGCCATACCTTATTTCCAAAACTTATCTTTGTCCTCAAAGTAGGGAGCATAATAATAACGATTAAACAAACATTCTTTCTATGCTAGCTCTGATGATGGAGCTCCACTAGAGCCCTTACTAGAAAATTCTATTCTTTTCTTCACGATGCCATTGTTGAACAATGAAGGGTATAATAAAATAGATTGATCAAACATTATGGAAAAGGCTGGAAATAAATGGCAATTATCAGAGAATGAGGAAAAGATGAAGTGCTTGCAAATGAAAAACATAATTTCTCTCTCTTAAAATGTTTTTGAAATTGGGTTTTAATGGCGGTAAAGTAAGAGTTAGAAATTATTTGAAGAAATGAAGGTGAGAAGTTTATAAGGTTTCTCTATTACAGCCATTTCAAAAAGGCGTTTTGATGGTTCATTAAATGAAGTCACCATTTAAAATTTAGAGCAAAATGATGATCACGTAACCCAATGCCTCATAAATCATCTCGTGGCTTCATGTGGAAAAAAGTTGACGGGAACGTCAGAACTAGTGATCAAACCATTTAATGATAAGAAACACAAATGATTAACTCGCATGTTTGAAATGAAAATGGACATAAATCAACATGTTTACATGCAACGTTCCTCGAGTTCAGATTCTTCGGTAAAAGTTCCTTCAGTTATATAAGATTCATGGAACAAAGGTCACTAGGTTTTAGTATCCATTAGAGCTTTAATTTACATGAGGTTTTTCGTCTAGAAATTTCTTTCTTACACAACAGCTTTGTTTACGAGGGGAAAAATGTAGGGGGGGGGGGGGGGGGGGCTTATTTGTAAAACCCCAACTCAAAGATAAGAAACTTCACTTAGTCAAACGTAGGAGGGGATTATTTGTAAAAATCTCTACTCAGAGATAAGATACATCACTTAATAAAATAGGAGTTCATTCGATGGTATGCAAAAGAGGTCAATTAGAACATTCAAAGACTAAGTCTAATACAACTGAAGAAGCTCAATGAGCCATCGATTAACTTAATTTTGAAGGTTCTTGAAGAAACTACTAATGAGAATACAAACACCAAAATAACTCTTCATGATCAAGCATGTTTCAAAATAACTCACCAGATGGAACATCATTGCAAGCAACCACCAGCTTGCTCGGCCAAAAGTGTTCATGAGTTATAAAAATATGCTGACGTAGAAAGCATTAGATCTTTATTAGGTTGGGGGGTAAATTGTACAACGTTTTACGTTTATAAGAGTTCATAGTATAAGTTTAAAAAGATAAAAAGTGAAGTCTAATCGCATCCATACATTTACATTAACATGTGAAATAAACGAAACCCATCTGTCATTGGGTAGATTTTTTTAGATTCTCATGATTGTTGATTTAAGGAGTTTGAAAACCTGTTTTGTTATGATTACCTATATTTACATGTTTTAGCCAAACTGATGTATGATAGATGTAAAATTATACACCTCTCCCATCTATTTTTTTGCATAGTAAAGCATGCCATGCTCATATCCCTCAACTTCAAGCAATCATAAATTGCTTCTAACTGTTGTTTACCTGATTACGAAAAATGAATATATATATATATATATATCACTAAATAAATATAAACAGTAATTAAAATTAATTAAAAAAAAAGAACAGTAAAGGGAGATAAAAACATAGAGTTTGTAACTGAAACAATCACTTGTATAATTTTGACCGAGTCAAAAGTTGAACTATCTCTCCTTAAGACAGAATACGCCCCCGCTACGGTGCTGACGGAAGGTTCAATGGGCGTATGCCTCTCACGATGAAATGGTCAATGACTATTGCAAGAATCACTTCAGTGCAACAGTCCCACGAACCAACAATGGCGAATTCCTCTCAAACAGTAGGAAGGGAACAAGGACAATAGTAGGGAATTCGGGTAGATTTTCTAATCTTTTAAATGGACTGCATAAGGTCCCTTTTATAAGTGGTGAAGGGCTGCAACTCATGGCTTTTCCCAGAACAGACTTGACTGTTTGAACAGTTGCATCTCTCTAATAAAGCAACTTGACGTTTTAATTAATTAATTAAAAACGACAGCGTTTTTTAAATAATTAAAAACGACAGTATTTTTAAGTAATTAATTAATCCAAAAAATAATTAATCCGTAATTAATTCATATTTTTTGGTTCAGAAAATAAATTTTAAAGCCCAAAGGGCAATTAAAATTTGTCCAAAAAATTTAATAGTTGCTCAAGAAAGACCCACGACCCATGACCCACGACCCGGACCCGGACACGGGCCGGACTGACGACGGAGGCAGCGCGCGCGCGCGTGTGGGCTTTTGGGCCAAGCGCAACACATGCATAGTGTAGGCCATCTCCCCTTTAAAGAGTTGGGATAGCCCAAGGCATCCAAGCCTTAGTCCCATAACTTGTGTATATTAACTCCAAGTTTTTCTACCACTTTTCCAATGTGGGACAAACCCACTTAACTATGTTGCACAATCTAGCTTAAACTCAAATGGGTCACTTTAAGTCCAAATTTTTCATTCATTACTTGACTATTTTGAACAAGTGAGTATACCAAATTAATCTCCTTGCTACAAGGAACACATTGGTACTAAGACACGTCACTTTTAACATATGTGTCTTAATTAAAATTGACTCTAAAGTTTGACCAAATAAGCTGGCATTTTATAAAATATACAACAATCCCCCACATGAATGAAATTTGGAAGAATCAAACGAATATAGATGCAAACAGAGATTTGTTCTAGGAAAAAACATTGCATCGAAAAAGATAGCTTGTGTCTTTGAATCTTTCCTAGTGAGATACTATCGAGCTTACTAGCCAATCAATGAACGTGATGTCTTGAATGGATCGACCATTTGTGTAAACTGAGACAATAATATTCACCCAATGTTTTTCCAACCTTATTGGTTCTCATTGTTGTGTCCATTTTGGCCTTAGACACCTCCTGGTTTCATGAGTGTGCTAGAGAAATAGCCTTCGTTATTCTCATAGAAGCGGCCCCTTCTCACTCACATAAATGATTTCTATAAAGAGTATCCTGCTAATACCCCACTTGACCTATACATTCAAGATATAAAAATCATTAAAAACATAGTTTATCCTTATACACGCGGCAGTTTGTGCACTGACTCATCTTCGGAATGGGAGGAAGTAATTAAAGTATTACTTCTCTGTGCAAACTGAGTCATCATAATTAGGTTGTCCCTTTGAACCTATTTCTTGGGATCTCCAGTCATTTAGGTTGGGTTTCCATTAAGACGACTCTTTAGAATTTTACAGGCTTTAGGCCCATTCCACGTGATGAACTTACAACTTGCTCTCCAGGTATACCTTTAGTTAGTGGATCCGCAATATTTTCCTTTGACTTTACATAGTCAACAAAAATAATTCCATTTGAGAGCAATTGTCTAACGGTTTGGTGTCGACGACGTATATGTCGTGATTTACCGTTATAGTTATTATTTTCAGCCCTAGCAATTGCCGATTGACTATCACAATGTATTATGATAGGTGGCACGGTCTTTGACCATATTGGAATATCCTCTAAGAAGTTTCTAAGCCATTCGGCCTCTTCCCCAGCTTTATCCAAAGCAATAAATTCAGATTCCATCGTGGATCTTGCAATACACGTTTTCTTTGAGGATTTCCAAGATACGGCTGCACCTCCAAGGGTAAATACATATCCACTTGTGGATTTCGAATCATTTGAGTTAGATATCCAATTTGCATCGCTATAGCCTTCAAGTACAGCTGGATATCGTTCGTAGTGCAACCCATCCCCCAAAGAGTATCGAAGATATCAAAGAACTCTTATCAAGGCTTTCCAATGATCTTTCCCAGGATTACTCGTATATCAACTCAACTTACTAATTGAGTATGCTATATCAGGACGAGTACAGTTTGATAAATACATCAAACTTCTAATTATACGAGGATACTCTAATTGAGATATACTTTCACCTTTATTTTTAAAGAGGTGATGACTTGGATCTATAGGTGTTCTCACTGGACTTTGATCATATTTATTATACTTTTGAAGTATTTTTTCAACGTAATGTGATTGAGATAAGATAATTCCTTGAGGGGTTCTAATAATTTTAATTCCTAGGATTACATCATCCAATCCCATGTCCTTCATTTCAAATCTACTAGTCAACATTTGTTTAGTAGAATTGATAACATTATTATTATTACCAATTATTAGCATATCATCTACATATACACATACAATCACATGTCCTGCTTGAGTGCTTTTGATGTAAACACATTTGTCACACTCATTTATTTTGAAACCATTTGACTTCATGAAATTGTCAAATTTTTCATGCCATTGTTTAGGTGCTTGTTTCAACCCATATAATGACTTCACAAGTTTACATACTTTCCTTTCATTTCCAGGAGATCTAAAACCTTCCGGTGGTTCCATATATATTTCTTCATCTAATTCACTATTCAAAAATGCCATTTTAACATCCATTTGGTGTATTTCCAATTTATGTATTGCTGCAATTGCAATTAACATTCTAATGGATGTAATTCTTGTAACAAGTGAATAGGTGTCGAAATAATCTATTCCCTCTTTTTGCTTGTATCCTTTAGCTACAAGTCTAGCCTTATATTTATCAATAGTACCATCAGCTTTCATTTTTCGTTTGAATATCCATTTACACCCTAACGGTCTTGTCCCTGGTGGTAGGTCCACCAATTCCCAAGTATGATTTTGCAAAATGGATTCAATTTCACTATTGATAGCTTCTTTCCAATATGAGGCTCCCGGAGTGGATAAAGCTTCTTTTACCGTTTGATGTTCACTTTCTAACATATATGTTAGAAAATCTCGACCGAAAGATTTTGAAATCTTAGCTCTTTTGCTACGTCTAGGTTCTTCCTCAATAATATTTTGAGGTTCACCATTTGTAACTTTAAGCATTCTTTTGTTAGAAATTGTTTCTTGTGTATTTTTACAAGGAAAGATATTTTCAAAGAATGATGGATTCCTAGATTCTGTGATTGTATTTTCATGAATTTCAGGAATATCAGACTTATACACAAGAAACCGATATGCACTACTATTATGTGCATAACCAATGAATATGCAGTCAATAGTCTTTGGACCAATTTTCACCTTTTTAGGATCAGGAATTAGTACTTTTGCAAGACACCCCCACACTTTTAAGTATTTGTAGGAAGGCTTGCGTCCTTTCCACAACTGATAGGGTATCTTATTTGTTTTCTTATGAATCAATTTGTTGAGAATGTAATTAGCTGAAAGCAGTGCTTCCCTCCCACATGTTTTGGGGTAATCCCTAACTTATTAATAATGCATTCATCATTTCTTTTAAAGTTCGGTTTTTACGTTACGCAATCCCATTTGATTGAGGGGAGTAAGGTGCAGTAGTTTGGTGAATAATACCATTTTCTAAACATATTTCCTTAAAAGGATATTCATATTCACCACCTCTATCGCTTCTTAATTCTTTAATCTTTTTACCAAGTTGATTCTCAACTTCTATCTTGTATTGCTTAAAAGCTTCAATTGCTTCATCTTTGCTTCTTAAAAGATAGACATAGCAATATCTAGTGCAATCATCCACAAAGATAATAAAGTACTTTTTCCTACCTCTAGTTTGAACAAATTTTAAATCACATATATCGGTGTGAATTAAATCTAAAGGTTCACTATTCCTTTCAATTGAATGAAAAGGTGTTTTTATTAATTTTGCTTCTACACATGTTTCACATTTGTGACTTGTATCAATGCTAAATTTAGTAATTAATTCTAAGTGAATTAATTTACTTAAATTATTATAATTAACATGTCCAAGTATACCATGCCGCATATCCATAGACTCAAGCATATAAGCAGAAGACATCATTTTATTATTATCATCGTTACTTTTAGGTACAACAGTCATGACGTTCAATTTGAACACCCCATCACACATATATCCTTTCCCTACATACATTCCATCTTTACTTAGTACAAATTTGTCTCCAATAAAGACTAGCTTAAATCCTTTCTTGCTTAGCACAGAACCGGAAACAAGGTTCTTTCTAATGTCAGGCACATGCAATACATCATTGAGTGCGAGATGCTTCCCCGGAGTCATTTTCAGCACTACTTTGCCTTTACCTTCAACCTTCTAGGTGGAGGAGTTTCCCATGAATAATTGTTCTCCATTTGCAATTGGCTGGTAGGTTGTGAACATACTTTTATCAGAACATACATGGCGTGTAGCGCCGGTATCAACCCACCACTCTTTGGTATTACACACCAAATTTACTTCAGATACAACTGCGGAGAGAGAAATATTGGAAACATCGTCAGATAATGCATCAACTTCTGTCATGTTGGCTTGTGGTGCTTTCTTCTTGAAGTTCTCTTGTTTTTTAGGCTTGCGACAATCCTTGGCCCTATGACCTTCTTTGTTGCAATTAAAACATTTTTCTTTGAACTTCTTAGCACCGCCTTGTTGACTTGTGCCTTCATTTTTGTGCTTCCTCTTTTTATTGAATTTTTGTCCATTCTCAACAATATTTTCTTTTGCAGACATAGCATGGTTACCATTTTTCTTTTCAGATTTACGATTATCTTCTTCTATCCTTAATCGAACAATTAAATCTTCAAGTCCCATTTCTTTTCGTTTATGCTTCAAATAATTTTTGAAATCCTTCCAAGAAGGAGGTAATTTCTCAATTACCATAGCAACTTGAAATGTTTCACTTATGACCATATTTTCAGCAAGTATTTCATGAAAAATTAATTGAAGCTCTTGGACTTGGCTTATGATAGTCTTTGAATCAACCATTTTATACTAGAGAAATCTACCGACCACGAATTTTTTCATGCCGGCATCCTCGGTTTAATATTTTTTTATCCAAAGACTCCCATAACAATTTAGCGGTTTTGTTGGACTATATACCTTATAAAGTGTATTGTCCAATCCATTAAGGATATAGTTTTTGCAAATAAAATCTGAATGTTTCCATGCTTCTACCGCTAGCAAAGTTGTCTTATCCGTTTCATTTTCATTAACCACAGGAGCATCTTCGTTAATAAACCTCGCAAGATTAATGGTAGTTAAATAAAACAACATCTTTTGTTGCCAACGTTTGAAATCAGTACCATTAAACTTTTTGGGTTTTTCTCCATGAGTTAAATGAGTAGGAACGGTATTAGGAATACTAACCATCACATCATTTTGAGGAATAGACATCACATTTTCAAATGATTCAGTAGCCATTATTCTGATATTGAATAACACAAAAGCAATTTATGAAATGTATAGAAATTGTTTGAAAAATTAAAATTGTAAGAAAAAGGATATTCAATGTAAACACGTTTTAGTATGTAAATAAAACAGGTAAAACGTTTCCAATCTAATTTCAATTAAGAAAATTATATTTATTTAGTGAAAACACAAAAATTATATATAATATTTTGTCTTAAGATTGTTGTGTACCGGATTACGAAAAATGAATATATATATATCACTAAATAAATATAAACAGTAATTAAAATTAATTAAAAAAAAATAGAACAGTAAAGGGAGATAAGAAGAACATACAGTTTGTGACTGAAACAATCACTTGTATAATTTTGACCGAATCGAAAGTTGAACTCTCTCTCCTTAAGACAGAATACGCCCCCGCTACGGTGCTGACGGAAGGTTCAATGGGCGTCTGCCTCCCAGGATGAAACGATCAACGACTGTTGCAAGAAGCACTTCAGTGCAACAGTCCCACGAACCAACAATGGTGAATTTCTCTCAAATAGTAGGAAGGGAACAAAGACAGTATTAGGGAATTCGGGTAGATTTTCTAATCTTTTAAATGGACTGCATAAGGTCCCTTTTATAAGTGGTGAAGGGCTGCAACTCATGGCTTTTCCCAGAACAGACATGACTGTTTGAACAGTTGTATCTCTCTAATAAAGCAACTTAACGTTTTAATTTTTAAATAATTAAAAATGACAGTATTTTTAAGTAATTAATTAATGCGAAAAATAATTAATCCGTAATTAACTCATATTTTTTGGTTCAGAAAATAAATTTTAAAGCCCAAAGGGTAATTAAAATTTGTCTAAAAAATTTAATAGTTGCTCAAGAAAGACCCACGACCCGGGCACGGGCCGGACGACGGCGGCGGCGCGCGCGCACGTGGGCTTTTGGGCCAAGCCCAACACATGCATAGTGTAGGCCATCTCCCCTTCAAAGAGTTGGGATAACCCAAGGCATCCAAGCCTTAGTCCCATACCTTGTGTATATTAACTCCAAATTTTTCTACCACTTTTCCAATGTGGGACAAACCCACTTAACTATGTTACACCATCTAACTTAAACTCAAATGGGTCACTTTAAGTCCAAATTTTTCATTCATTACTTCACTATTTTGAACAAGTGAGTATACCAAATTAATCTCCTTGCTACAAGGAACACATTGGTACTAAGACACGTCACTTTTAACATATGTGTCTTAATTAAAATTGACTCTAAAGTTTGACCAAATAAGCTGGCATTTTATAAAATATACAACACTAACAGATTTTGTTAGGCAATGATATTATGTTCTTTGTAAGATAATAATTGAGGGCACATGGCTAGCCATATTAAAAAAATAAAAAAGCTACTATTTTTTTTTACCCTAGAGACATGATTTGAAATTATTTCATTTATGTTTTAAACTAAATAATTATACATTTTTCTTTGTTATATAAGCATTTATATCCCATTTAGTTACAAATATTAATCTACCGGGATTTTAAAAAATATATCAAGATAAGTAAAGTTAATAAAAACATTTTTTCTCAAAATGAATAGTAGACAATGGTTCTATTTTTTTAGAATTATAGCAAATGTGACAAACTGATATACATGTTGTACTTCTGCAATATCTGATAAATGTTTTTCATATAAATTGGGTATTAAGAGAAATATCTAATAAATGTTTAGAAAGAAAATAAAAAAAGAAAGTTAAAAATAAAATCTCCAAGGCTAAATCTGGATGTAGATGTTGCGAAATCTTTTTAAAATAAAAATTGACAAAGTGGATGCAATCCCCCAAAATTTTGTAAAACATATCGTAAAAACGATTTAAATGGAAACCTTGAAAAAAGAAATCATATTTTTCAAAAAAAGAAAAAATAAATTAGTGATGTATAGATATTTGATTCAATGATTTTTTTGGATGTTTTTTATTTTTGGTTTTGTCCCAGATTATCCAAATGGAGTGATTTGAGATGATAATTTTACACTCCCTAAGTTTTACTTGAATTAACTTAGTTAGAGAACAAACATTTGTGTCATAGTATCCTTGTATTGAGTCAATTGAGTTGTAATGTTACATCCGAATACAAATAGATAAAATACCGTGACAAAGATTGTCGAATCAGACCAAACACATTCACGTATTTCGTATCATATGTTTGGTAAGGTTTTTAAAGTTTTGTAGTTCCTTGCAGTTTACTTTAATGATAAGGTTTTAAAAAGAAAAATTGGTTGATTTTTTTTTTTGTGGTTTTTAAATATTTCAGGGTATCCAAAAAAAATCAAGTCAAACTGAATTTTTCAGCTATTTAAAAAAAAGGGTCAAATATATGTATATATGTCAGTTTTTAGCGATATATATATATATATATATATATATATATATAAAGTAGGGGTATGTATGATATTTTTGCATGATAAATTTCATGCATGCATATATACATGTAATTTTAAATAATTTTTTAATAAAAAATAAATTTAAATATATTTTTCAAAAAAAATTGTTAAATTTTAATTTTTAATTTTTTTAATACATCGTGGGTTTTATCACGAGGGGAAACTTATCATCGTTCCATCGACACGGGCACATACTAGAATATATATATATATATATATATATATATATATTTCAGCTCAAAAATAACTTTTTTTTTTCTTATTTTAAAGAAAAATTAGTCAAACTTTCACATTTTTAAAGCACTTAAAAAGTTTGAAAGTTTAACCCATTTTTTTTAAATAGAAAAAAAAAAGTTATGTTGAGCTGATTTTTATATGGGTTCCTTCAAATGTTTAAATATCACGTAAAAAAAATCAACTCAATTTTTTAATATTTTAAAAGAAATAGATTTGCATCAGCAAGTATGTATACTTGGTATGTATGGAAACCTGCATATATATATATATATATATATATATATATATATATATATATATATATATATATATATATATATATATATATATAATCAGTTCTCCGATGGACCCATTTTAATGGTCCAAAAAAGGACCATTTTTGAAAAAGAGGAAAAAAAATTAGTTAATTTTTTGTGTGGGTTTTAAACATTTGAGGGTATCCATAAAAAATTAGCTCAAAATAATTTTTTTATTGCTATTTTTAGAAAATGAGTTAATATATATATATATATATATATACACACCAAATTTAAGATGAACAGTTTTTAATCAAAAGTTTCAAAATAAATATTTAGTTCACAGTCCAAAGTACTACATATTACTCTAGCAGCCAATCAAGCCAAGTGATAGCCAAAGTAACGACAATAAACGACGATGGCAAACACATGACACAAAAAAGAAATAATCAAGACTTATGCTTAAGTGCGTTTAATCTTAAAAGAATTACCAAGCATCTCTTAATATGATATAATTATATATTAATACTTCTATCTAACAACTTAGAGTGAATAGCCCAAAAGACTTGAATGAAAGATGATTAAAACAAAACTGGTTATATTATGCTTACAAATAGGAGAATAATGAACACAATAATTTACAAGCCATAGAGTACTTAGAATATTCTTGCAAATTCTTTACACACTTAAGAACTGGGATTGAAAAACTCTTGCAAACTCTTTACACACTTAAGAATAGGAATTGGAAAACTTCTTGAAAACTCTTTACACACTCAACAACTGGAATTGGAAAACTCAAAACTCTCTTTTTTCTCACTTCTCTCTCTAGATTCTTGATTTCTTGAATGATTACTTCTGAATTTAACCTACACCAAATCCTGCGAATGGTCATGGTCGCGGACTTGGGCCGTGACCCACTCAATACTTGGCGTGACCAATTTTATTACCACACTAAACAATCCATGCTCTGGAAGTGGTCACGGACAAAATCCCTGACCATAGTGGGTCACAAACTTGGGCCGTGACCAGGTCGTGACCAGCTTGGCGCCAAAATTCCCTCCAAACTGGTCGCGGATGGGTCACGGACTTGGGCCATGACCAAGTCGTGACCAGCTTGGAGCTAAAATTCCCTCCAAACTGGTCGCGGATGGGTCACGGACTTGGGCCGTGACCAAAGCCGCGACGAAGAAGAAAACACAAACATTAAGGGTCACGGTTTAGGGCCGTGACAATTTGTTGGTCTGGGTCACGGCTATAGGACGTGACCATACATCATTCAAACACCAAGGCTGCTGGAAAAGGGTCACGCATTATGGGTCACGACCCTAAGCCGTGACCAGATCAAAATTGCGATTGTCCTGCAAGTAAGTAAAGGGTCGCGCGAGGCTCTTGGCCGTGACCAGTTTGAAATCGCCATTGTCCAAGCCAGTAATGGGTCACGGCTTTAGGCCATGACCAGGTCAAAATCGCCAGCCTCATGGTCATTAATGGGTCGCGCACATCGGGTCACGACTCTAGGCCGAGACCATAGTCTGGTCTTAAAAAGAAATATTCCCAACGTAACTCGTAGGAACTGACCCCGCAGCCGTAGGACTCCCGGTTTGAGATTGCGACAATAATTTGCATATTTCTAGACTTAGGCTTAAAAACATGACGTTAGAGGGTGAAAACTCGAAATAGCCCCCGAACTACCCCGTGGGTGACACCAATACCTCCCACAGGACCAACGTAACTCGTAGGAACTGACCCCGCAGCCGCGGGGCTCCCGATTTGAGATTGCGATGATAATTTGCGTATTTCTAGACTTACGCTTAAAAATATGGCGTTAGAGGGTGAAAACTTGAAACAGTCCCCGAACGGCCCCGTGGGTAGCACCAACACCTCCCACGGGACCAACGTAACTCGTATGAACTGACCCCGCAGCCGCGGGTCTCCCGGTTTGAGAATACGACGGTAATTTGCGTATTTCTAGACTTAGGCTTAAAAACATGGCGTTAGAGGGTGAAAACTCGAAACAGCCCCCGAACGGCCCCGTGGGTGTCACTAACACCTCCCACGGGACCAACGTAACTCGTAAGAACTGACCACGCAGCCGAGGGTCTCCCGGTTTGAGAATGCGACCGTAATTTTCATATTTCTAGACTTAGGCTTAAAAATATGGCGTTAGAGGGTGAAAACACGAAACATCCCCCGAACGGCCCCGTGGGTGGCACCACCACCTCCCACGGGACCAACGTAACTCGTAGGAACTGACCCCGCAGCCGCGGGTCTCCCGGTTTGAGATTGCGACGACAATTTGCATATTTCTAGACTTAGGCTTAAAAACACGACGTTAGGGTGAAAACTCGAAACACCCCCCGAACGGCCCTGTGGGTGACACCAACACCTCCCACGGGACCAATGTAACTCGTAGGAACTGACCCCGCAGCCGCGAGACTCCCGATTTGAGATTGCGATGATAATTTGAATATTTCTTTACTTGGGCTTAAAAACATGGCGTTAGAGGGTGAAAACTCGAAACAGCCCTCGAACAGCCCCGTGGGTGGCACCAACACCTCCCACGGGACCAACGTAACTCGTAGGAACTGATCCCGCAACCGCGGATCTCAAAACGATGGTAATTTTCACATTTCTACTTGGTTACTGATAATTTTAACTCATATATGCAATTTTTCAACTTGATTAAATTTTTTGTAAAACTACTTGGTTACTGATATTTTTTTATGTATCCTATCATTTGTAGGATTTTTGCACCCGGAACAAACGAAGAAGGCAATGGTCTACAACATGAAGATTGTTTATATGTTGTGGACATTCAGGATTTTATTTTTTATGTGTTACAGCCGTGCGGGCTTTGATCGTTGAATTTTATGGCCGTGCGGGCTTTATAATAAGAAGGTTTTACATTTACAGGTTTTGGAATGTCAAGAAAATAGAGGAAACTCTGCCCAATTTTTTTTTTGTCTGTGAATTATTAAGACGTGTAATATTTTTTAAGTTTGTATATATATTTATTTATTAACAACGTTCTCGATTCGCAATTTGTGATTTTTTTTATTGTTTTGCCAATAATAAATATTTCTAACACCTCGTACCTGTCCAATGTACGTAGCAACACACGGTGTACTCACATAACCCCCAATTTTAGGATTGGACCAAAAAAAATATATTTTTTTTTAAAATTATAGTTAAATATGGTCATGGACTTTGTCCATGACCATTTTTATTTTTTTCGTCATCCATAAAAATGGTCGCCGACTTTGGCCGCGACCATTTTTTTCGTCACGGTAGTGGGTCACGGACTTTGGCCGCGACCAATTTGTCACAGTTGTGAGTCACGAACTAGGGCCGCGACCAATTTTTTTTTAATTTTTTCATCACGGTCGTGGGTCGCGGACTTTGGCCGCGACCAATTTGTCACGGTTGTGAGTCACGGACTAGGTCCGCGACCAATTTTTTTTTAATTTTTTCATCACGCTCGTGGGTCCCGGACTTTGGTCGCGTCCAATTTGTCGCGGTTGTGAGTCACGGACAAGGGCCGCGACTAATTTTTTAAAATTTTTCGTCACGGTCGTGGGTCGCGGACTTTGGCCGCGACCAATTTGTCACGGTTGTGAGTCACGGACAAGGGCCGCGACCCGTCACGGTATGGGTCACGGCCTAAGTCCGCGACCATCTGCCGTGACCATTTTTTGGTCACGGACTTGGGATGCGACCCACGAAAATTGACGAAAATGGTCACGCCCTAAATGGTCACGGCCCAAGTCCGCGACCCACAGCTTTGGTCAGGGATTTTGGCCGTGACCAATCACCAATTTTGGTGTAGTGTTAGCAAGGGTTTATATACTAATTGAGGTTGTTCAAATTACCTCTTCTTGTCCTTGCATATTTGATAAAGCAGGGATGTTCCAGTAACTTCGAAAGTAATTATTGGGTGAATCTTTTATATAGTAGGATCGTGTCGTCTGCTTTTTCCTTTTCTTCACATGTCGATTTATTCTTTTCTTTTTTACTTTTGATATTTTGTCCGTTTTGAGTGGGAATCATCGTTGCTTACGTTAAATGTTGTGAATCATTATTGCTTACTGTGGTAACAAAAAAATATCACGACAGAGATTATACAAAGAACAATCACAATCAACAGGGAAAGCAAAAAATCACACACACATCACAACTATGTATGTGGTTAGGAAACTTGCCTATGTCCATGGAGAGGTCTATATTTCATTAATTATCTCTCAATATGTTTAGTTACATTCCCCTATGCCCCATGGCAGGGGTTATAATTTATGGATGTAGAATCCTAATTGTTCAAGTAACTCCACGATGCCCATGATGATCCATGAATCCCTTGAATATCTCTATGAGATTATAGGGGATTAACTTGGTTTAAGGGCAGTGTGGACTGCACATGCATGTAGCTTTATCGCTGGATATGAGATCGGGATTCTCTTTGTAGCTGTTGGGACTGGTCGACCGTTATTATGGGATTTGAATGAAATCTACTCCCCACAATTGCCCCTAAAATCCTTGGGCCATAGCTTGGGTCAATGGATTTTATAAGCGTCATAGAACGTGGCCTGGTTAATGTCACATTTGTAATTCCTTGAAACAGGATAGGTGCGCTTATCTTTCTGTGAGAGATTGAAGCGTCAAATCTTCCTCGAGAAGTGTAAAGTGATACTTGAGTGTTTAAAACTGGTTTATAAAAAAAATAAGCGTCAGTTCATCGTCCATGTTCATCTTTGTACACATCGTGTATCTAGGTTTCATTTTTTACTTCCATTTCTTCAAAATGAAGACTTTCTCAGTTTTTCCAAGTCTCCTCTCTATCTCGTAAGTTTTGGCCTTCTTCTTTTTCTAGTTTCCTTTATTTTGCACATCGATCTTCTACTGTAGCTAGTTGTTTTTATGTTTTTCTCTAATGGCAATGCTTGATAATAAATCTTTTCCAGAGTTTATAAAGTGTTACAATATTCCTGACTGGGTATAGATAGAGTGTACATCAATCCCTAGTATTGTTCGTGATTTGGAAGATGGTCATTGGATTCAAGTTCTGTTAGTCTCGCAAGGGGGTTTAACGTTTCCTCCTAATCCTCTATTTTTACATTTTTTTCAATATTTCAACATAGTCCCTGCTCAGTGTTCACCGAACATGTGGAAGATTGTTAATGGAGTTTATAGGATAAACTAACTTTATGGCACAAATTTAGAATTAGTTGAGATTTGTTATTGCTACTCCTTTTCTCGCACCAGTGGTGGCCATCTGTACTTGAAGGAAAGAAGACCTAATAGGGTATTGGTAGTAAACCTACCTGATTCCCATAAGGACTATTGGTCTGAAGGTCTTATTGCCAAGAATTGGTAATTTCCTCCCCCAATCAGGGGGCATGAGGTACTTAGGACCTCGGATCCCTACCTTTGGGGATGATTACATAGGTTATTATCTCTATCTCCATTTTATTGCTTACATTCCATCCTCTATGTGCATTCCTTCTAATTTTTCCTTCTTTTTCTTTTACAGCAAAAGCCAAGAACCAAAGCCAACTCTTCGCGAGATTCGAGTTGTTGGACTTCTAAAATCTTGGAGGATAAGGGACCCAGTTGCTGAAGGGGAAGATCCTAGGTCTGCTACATTCCTGCTGGAATATAAGAATGCTACTTACAGCTTTATCTCTCATTCAATGGACTCAATCCCCCATCTAAAGGTTCCAGAAGAGGAGGTTGGTGGCACCTCTGACCCCATTGATATAGAGGAAGAGGAAGAGAGTAGCTCAGAGGAAGGTAGAGAGGAAGGGAATGGTGAAGGTTTGAGCGATGAGGAAGGATCAAGCGAGGGAGAATCTAGTTAAGAAGAGATGACTCCTCCGAGGAGAAGAATTTTAATCCAGGATGATAATGACGATGATATTCTATCCAATGAGATGAAGTTACTCAAGTAGAAGGCTGGGGATTCTATCAGTAGCTCCAAGGTGGTAGCTCAAGAGAAGGAAGTTGAGAGGAACAAGAAAGAAAAGGAGGAGAAGCTGGAGACAAAGAGAAAGTAAGAAGAAGAGAAGAAGAGAGAAGGATAAAAAAGAAGATCACGGGACTCAAAAGCCTCAATAGTGACCTCTGTTGCCGTTGTTGAGGGAACCTCGGTGGTTGCTACTCCTCAACTCGCCCCTGCTGCTGGAGAAAGCAGAGCTCGCGATTAATCGTGAGCGCTCATCGAGCATGAGGGGAGACTAGTTAGCCCTCAAGTCCGCCCAAGGACATGCTTTGGTAAGTACCCCTTTCTCTTATGCATCTTCTGAAGTTGTAAGGTTATATGAACTGAGGTTATATTTCGTAGAATACACACACTACACTATAAAAAATTTTCCAAGTAGAGAAATATTCAATATTTAATATCCTTTGCAAATTAGAAAGTTAGCATGAACAATTCTCAATTAAAGTGATGGGATTGTTAACTTGATTAAGAGATATAAAATTATCCAAATTTTATCCTTTTTACTCTACACATACATCTAGGTAATTAAATGATATAAAATAAGAAATCACAACCACATCGCGCCAATGTACGAGGAAAACCCAAATGGGAAAAACCACGGACGAATGGGACTAGACAAATCCACTACAAATAAAGGTTTTACAAGGGACTCAAAAGACTTACACACTTGACTCACTAAGACATGCCGATGCTGTCTCCTCTACCTTAGCTTATAATACACGAAGCTCCAATGCGTTGCACAATACTCATCGTGTCTCGGTATCCACCAAAGGATAAAGAACCGTCTCCAATCAACTAGGACACAAAAATCCACCGCATATGTCCACGATGAAATTCAGGTTGAAAGCATGGGGTTTTGGTTCATTCAAAATCAAAATTATGTTGGAGAGTTTTTCATCAAAAAAGGAAGACAAGAATTCTTCTTTTTAAATGTGCAAGTTCCTTAATGAAAAACTATATTTTTGTCCACTTTATGAAACAGGAAAAAGTAGTGGACCAAAGCAGTTATGCAAAAATAAATGCAGAAAAGAAAAAAAAATCATAACTGACAAAATTCGTTCGAACGACTTCGTTCGAATGACTTCGTTTGAACGAGTCTTGTAACGATAATCCAGTGCAATATAAGGCAAGTCGTTAGAAATATGGTTATAGCGAATTCGTTCGAACGACAATTGTAACGAACCTTCTAACGAAATGTCAGTGTAAATAGGTCATTGTTCGTTAGACCCAGGTCGTTCAAATGACCTAGGTTGACTTCGAACGAAAATATCATTTTCTTCAAAAATGATTTAAAAAATAATTTGAAAATTTTCATAAATATTTTAAGTGAATTAAAATTAACTCCAACACATAAATTGAATTTGGGTCATATACCTTTTGGGAAAAGAGAATGGAATGCGATTTGATGAAGAGTGAAAACCCGAATGCCCAAATCTCCATGGATGATAAATGTGTGACTTGATAAGACCCAAAAATATTTTGTCCAACGGAATAGCCAATACTATAAATGACTCGATTGGAAATTTGTCCTTAAAAATCTCTCCCTTTGGCTATTCTGGGACAAAACAAAATAAAAAAAATATAACCAAAAAGACACTGAATTTGCTAAGCCAGCCGTCAAGTCGATTCTAAAACCCGTCCCAAAAACCCAAAAAAATGACAGACAAACAGACTCGACTGACAATAGGATGTAGAGAAGTAGGCGATATATGGGTAAATAAAAATGAAGGCCTACACACATGAAACAACAAACACATAAAACGCACGGGGAGAATAGAGAATATGAATCATGGTAAGCATATTATGGTAAACAAATATGAAACATGTTAAACTCCCCCTAAAAATAAACTCCCCCTATCAATGTTTCTCCCCCTTTTTGTCCGAAAAAGACAAAGGGACTGAAATAATCCTATATGGTTAGAGAATATGACACGAGGAATAAAGAGTAGCAGCAAAATATCCAACACATGCCAATATCATTAGATGCAACTATATAATCAAAATAGGGAAGAGATATTAATAACCATAAATAAGGAAAAACAAATATCCAAACTTAAAGAAGGAGAATCCAACTAATTCATAATCTAGTATAAGTGAGATAACAAAAATAAATATGATGCTATCGCCTCCACAAGTACAAAGTCTGAAATAAACTTAAACATAAAGAAAATCAGGGAGCTGGAGCGTCATTGGGGGAATCATCTGGAAGGGATCCTAAACCGAATGAGGCTGCACCATGACGTATCTCCATGCGATGAATCGCCTCAAGATGCTAAAGAAGGATGGAATCACGACGATACTGGGCTTCATCTCGACGAGCTTGAACCTCCTCCTGACGAGCCTGAGCATCACGATCCCTATGCACGTTAAGCAAAAGCTCCTGCATAATAGCCCTGTCCTGGCGCCTTTCTTCCTGAATTTTCTCCACCTGTGAATTAACAGACCTAAGATCCTCCGATTCAAGAGGTGGATGAGGATGAAAAGATAATGGTCTAGAGGGAGCAGGGGTTAAAGCAGCGACGGATTGTGAGGATGCGGATTGAGAAATAGTGATATGTGGAGTATTAGGGGGTAAATGACCACGAGAGCGACCCATGGAGGTCATATAAATTATTTGGAATCGGGTCACGGGGGCATCTGAGGGAAGACGAGGGCATCCCGCATCAAGACAATGGCGAGTGATAAGAACCACAAAAGGAAGAGCTTGCCTAACGGGACCGAATGGGTTTGCTTTGAAAAATTTAATAACCATAAAAATGAAAGAGGGGAGGTCAATGGAAACTTTAATGCTGATAGCAAACATGAGATCGATGTGAAACTTGGTAATCTGAGTGGAGTTGGCACGAGCGATGAAACAAGCACAAACAATGCAATTAAGTACCATAAAATCTGGATTTAAATTCTTATGATAAATAGTAATGTTACCGAATTGAATACTGCGACTCACGGTGCTCATGATAAGACTATATGCAGGACAAGAGTTGGGAGGCTAAGGATAAGAGGGATTTATGACACGGGGTAATGGGACAAGACGAGCGATGGATTCAAGAGAGATGATGATGTCGCGACAACGCACTTTAGCAAAAATATGATCCTCACGAACACTTATCCAAAAAAAAAATTCTCTAATTAGGTTGGGATAAATAGAGTCAGAGAGATTGAACCCAAATCAGAAATCCAAGAGTGAACAATAGTTCCAGCTAAAGAAGGGAGATTGACGATTTTTTTGCGAACATAGGATCGAGTGGAAAATCCGTGGGTATGGTATTCGGTATGAGTGGATAGAGTTCTCCAACGCAGTTTGAGATCTGGAATTGATGCATCGACATTGTTGTCCTCATCTAATGAGGATGAATATGAAGAGGAACTTATCCTATGTGTATGGCGACTACGATTCGACATACTAAGAGAACTAAACTAGAACCTACCTAAAAAAATGCCAACCGAACCTCCAAACAACACCATCAAAACCAAAGAGCAACACAATCCCATCCTCCATTAGGAATAAACAAAAATATAGAGAAAATAGTGAAATAAGTAAGAGCATGTCCATGAAATTATAAAAAATTGGACTATAAGAAAATTTGATAATATTCATGGAGCACAAACTTATTAAGGGCAAAAAAAAAAACAAAGATATAGAATATAGCCCCAAAACAAAACGATACATATATATATATATATATATATATATATATATATATATATATATATATATATATAGAGAGAGAGAGAGAGAGAGAGAGAGAGAGAGAGACATATATAAGAGAAGAAAGAGAGTACCTACAAAATGGAAGGACTCAGATTCCTTGATGGAAGAAGGGTGATGGAAGAGAATGGTTTTTTTTAAGGTATGAAATAGGTGTAATGGGAGTTGAGGGGATGATTGGGGAGAAATAGAGGTGAGGGAAAGTGGAGAAGTGGAAGAGTTGGTAAAAAATGGCGAGTGGAGATCGTGGGAAAGAGGAGAGAGAGAAAAGAAGTAGGAGCTTAAACGGTGGGAAAAATAGACTGAACTGCCACTTAAAAACGTAGGTAGTTCGAATGAAATTGTAAAGTCATTTGAACGACTTCATTCGAACGAACATAGAACGAAAAGATAGAAGCCTAGAAGCCATAACTTGTTATAAAACTCGTTCGAACGAGATTTTCTAACGAAAAAAAACTATTTTTTGAAAACTTCAAAAGATACAAAAAAAACATGTTAAAAATTCATAATAGAAGGCCTGAAAGGTTAGAAACCAAAAACAATAATTTTTAAGATGTCCCAAGTAGTGTAGAAATTTCCAAACCATGAGAACGGGAGTGTTGGGGTGTGAACAATGCAAGTGAGAGCATTATGAAGACAACACATACGTGCAAAATGCCAAACAATATATTCAAGTAATATACACTCTCATACGCCTTGTTATAATAAATGGAATATGATGCAATCCTATCAACAAAAATAAATGCGTGGAAGCTTGATGATTCTCATGCCAATAGAGTCACTAAAACGGAAGCAATATGGATTAATTGTGCAAAACCATTGATCTTCAACCTATGTCTCCCATAAATATGAAATAAGCTCTTGAATTCTTTTGATTTTGAAAGAGCAACGATACTATCATCAAAATGACAAATTAGCCTTGGCAATCTTTGTTTTTAATGCCACAATTGTTTTAGGATCTTTTACATTTTTGCAAATGGTGGCTATTCACACAAAAACATTTTATTTTTCACAGCCCATCTTCATTGCTAAGCAAAAATAAACCAGATGAATATAATGATCATTTTTCCAAACTCGGGCAATGGTTTTACATTCATAAGATCAATTGCTCCTTAAGGTGTGACAAAATTGATTAGACAACATCGCACTTCACTTAGCATATGCCAAGTGACGTAGATAATAACGTAATTCCATGAAAGGTGTGTGAAAATAAGGTAATATTATAAGGCAATCACAGTGAAATATATCATAAACAAGCATCAATGCACACAAGTGAGACGAAGTCCGGATTAGCATCTCATCGAAAGCCACATGGACATGGAATGAGATAGAGAGCCGAAAATATCATACACATTACTTAAATGGACAAAAAGTTTTATGAAGGCCATTCTACTGCAATCAAAGAAAAATAAAGGAAAATGTTTTTGAATTTTATAAAATATATAGATAAGGATTAATCTAGATCATAGCTATAAAAATAGACATGAGAAATAACCTAAACTAGATGACCGACTCCGATCTCAATCAATGGAGCAAACCCCATTGGAATTCCTAAGGTTTTCAAACCTAAGGGCATCAAGAGGTTTGGTAAAGATATCGGCCAATTAATGATCGGTGCCTACGAAGCTTAAGGAAGCGATTTTCTCTTCAACCAATTCACGAAAAAATGTTCATGGATCCTAATATGCCTTGTTCTAGAATGATAAATGGAATTACGCGAAATATGAATTGAATTTCTATTATCACAATAGATAGTTATAGTGCCTTGAGAAATACCGTAATCTTCCAACATTTGCTTCATCCAAATGAGTTGAGTGCAACAACTCTCAGCGACTATGTATTAGGCCTCCGTCGTGGACAAAGAAATGGAATTTTGTTTCTTGCTCATCCATGAGAAAGTACACTACCAAAGTAGAAACATCTACCAACTGTACTTTTGCATCCATCAACATCTCCTGCTCAATCGGGATCCGAATATGCCAATAGACAATCATTTGTGTCAAAGGAATGCCAAATCCCAAAAGACAGGGTCCCACTAACATATTTGATAATACATTTAATGGCAAGTAAATGATACCCTTTTGGGGCGGCTTGATATCGTTCACAAACTCCTACACTAAAGGAAATATTCGAACGACTAGCGGTTAGGTAAAGTATACTACTTATCATACTCCTAAAGAGAGTGTACTCTACATCCTTTCCTTCAGTGTCCTTACTAAGGTTAACCGATGAACTCATTGAAGTACGTGCATGCTTAGAGGATTCTAGTTTAAATTTCTTCACAAGGTCTTTTACATACTTGGTTTGGGATAGAAATATCCCGTGGTCGAGTTGTTTCACTTGAAGACCTAAAAAGAAGGTAAGCTCACCAACGATACTCATCTCAAATTCATCTTGCATTTCTTTCGAAAAAGTTTGAGTATGTTTATCACACGTAGAACCAAACACTATGTCGTCGACATACACTTGTGCAACTAAAATAGCATTCTCATCACGATGGACAAATAATGTCATGTCTACTCCCCCTCTCAAAAATCCATAAGAAAGGAGATAAGAAGTGAGCCTTTCATACCAAGCATGGGGTGCTTGTTTCAAACCACATAGCTCTTTATTCGGAAAGAAGACATGATTAGGATGCTTTGGGTCCTCAACATAGACTTCTTCTTGAATAATTCCATTTAAAAATGCACTTTTGACATCCATATGAAACAATTTAAATTTAAGGTGACATGCTATGGCTAGTAAAAGATGAACCAACTCTAACCTAGCAACTGGAGAAAAAGTTTCTTCAAAGTCAACAGCTTCTATTTGAGTGTATCCTTGTGCAACTAACCTAGATTTATTTCGAATAATGACACCATTTTCATCCATTTTATTTTTAAATATTCATTTGGTGCCAATAAAATCAGAATCTCTAGGCTGGGAACTAATTCCCAAACATCATTTTTCTTAAATTTCAACAATTCTTCCTGCATAGCATTTGTCCAAAATCCATATTTTAGAGATTCCTTAACTTTTTTAGGTTCGATTTTAGAAGTATAGAACAAATAGGTAACTTCATTTTCTAATTCAGCCCTAGTCTTAACACCTACCTCGGGATCTCCTATAATTTTTGAAGGGTCATGACTTTTACGAACCCAAGGAGAATGATCCTTTCTCTCAGTAGTGGGAACAACCATGTCAGTTTGAGACTCAATATTTTCAACACCGGGAACAACATCACACTCACATGACAAATCTTCCTCATTTTTAATAAATGTGGCTAGAGCATCATCTTTTATTACAACATTTATTGATTCTATGACTTTTAAACTACTTAAGTTGAAAACTCTAAAATCTCTACTATTTTGAGAATATTCTAGGAAAATACCTTCATAACTCCTTGAGTTAAATTTACCTAGGAGTTCTCTATCCCGAAGGATATAACAAGGACTACCAAAAAATCTATAATAGGCAAAATTAGGTTTCTTGTCAGTCCACAATTCATATGGCGTTTTATTAGTATTAGTATGCAAAGAAACCCTATTTACGGTGTGACATGCGGTGTTAACAGCTTAGGCCCAAAACCTACGAGGCACATTCCTTCCTAGGAGCATAAATCTTGCCATTTCTTAGATCGTTCAATTTTTTCTTTCAACTATACCATTTTGTTGTGGTGTTCGAACTGCCTATAATTCATGCTTAATTCCTATTTCATCACAAAAGACATTTGCATTGGATTCCTTGAATTCGGTTCCATTATCACTCCTAAAGAGGTTTATGGTAACACCGTGTTGATTTTGAAGAACTCTAAATTTAATAGTGAGAAAATCAACAGTCTCAGATTTTTCTCTTAGAAAACCTACTATGGAGTATCTTGAAAAATCATCCACCATCACTAAAATATATCTCTTTCCTTTTATGCTCTCGGTACAAGTGGGACACATAAGGTCCATGTGTGTCAATTCTAAGACTCGAGAGGTAGTTATTGAGTTCAACTTTTTATGTGGATTCTTAATTTTCTTTCCTAATTGACAAGGCCCACAAATAGTGGAGGTTGGTTTTCCTAGAGATGGTAAGCCTCGAACTAGTTATTTTCTCACTAAACGATCAAGATCTCTAAAGTTAACATGACCTAACCGTTGATTCCAAAGATCGATAGACGAGGCTTTTGCACTATTGCAAACTAAAGAGGACTTAGGAATTATTTCGTAGCAATTGTCACTAGTTCTCACACCTTGTAAAATAGCCTCACCCGATTTTTCATATACGGTGTACTCCGATTGACTAAACTTAACATCAAGATTTTCATCACATAACTGGCTAATACTTATCAAATTTTCCTTGAGACCATCAATATAAAGGACATTTTCAAGTTCGAGATTTGCTTCCATCCCCAAAGGTGACCTGACCATCTTTATAGTTTTCAAGAGTGGTAAACAAAGATTTATCATCGGTCATATGTCTCGAACAACCACTATCAAAGTACCATTGAGAGGTCTTTTGACCCTTAAGTGCAACATGAGAAACAAAAGCTTTATTGGTATTATCTTTCTTAACCCATGCTTAAGTTATGTATTTCCCTTTGTTGATTCTAGTCTTTTGATTAGAATTATTTCCTTGATTCATAGAGAACCTTATAAATTTTTCCATTAAATCTTTCGAAGTGTTAACTAGATTTTCAACCTGTTTCTTAAGGCTAGCAAAGGAGCTATAGTGTGGATTAGAAGTAGTAAAATAGGAATTCTTCCCAAGCTTGTAAAAAAAACTCAAAGGTGACCCCTTTTGTGACAATAATTACACATATAGGGTTGGTTAGGAGTCACTTTTGTTTGTTTAGGAGGGATTCTTTTTGGTAGATTAGGTTTTGGAGGGTTTGTTTTAGTAACAAACTTGGCTACAGGTTCAAAAATTAATGTTGGATGACTCACCTTCCTCATAACCTATGCCCTTTATCTCTTGATAACCTTTCTCCTTATATCCTAAAACGGAACCTTGAAATAATTTTCCCATTCTTCCTGAATTATCTTCGAGTGTGACTTTGACTTCACGAGAGGATTTGAGATCATTATCAAGTTGGACAATTTTAGCTTCAAGAGATTTTCTAATCTCTAAAGACTCAAGAAGATCTTTGTTGACACATTCTACGGAGTTAATTAAGTCATATTTTTCTTTACCTACCGAAATAAGCTTCTCAGAAAGAGATGTCTTAATTGCCTCAAGTTGACTAACTAAAGCCTCATTCTCCTTCAGGTGTTTTAACTCTTTTTCTAATGTTAACAATTTAAGCATTAATCTCTTATTAACCTTTTGAATACACATGGATTCGAAGTATAACTTGGTATAGGCGGATTGTAACTCACTTTCATCAACATCGCTCTTACTTTCTTCTACATCAGTACTTTCAGATTGAGTGGATAAGTCCTCAAGATCATGCTCTGAATTGTCAACTTTAGGAAGTGACGCACTTGAATCACTAGCATGACTTGCTATAAAAGAAGTGAAATTATTTATAGATGGGGTAGAGTCATCGGAGTCTTCAGACTCAATATCACTATCTCTTAATGTAGCATTATAAACAACCTTTTCTTTATCTTGTCTCTTAAGTTTAGTGGGGCACTCAAAGGCTCTATGCCCACGTCCCTCAGACACAAAACATCTCTCTGAATCGTCCTTTTAAGGTTGTCTCTTTTAAACTTCTTAGGATCCTGATTATTAAAACTCCTATTACCTTTGTTTTTGTTTTTCTCAAATTTCAGTTTTTCAAATTTCGAGTTTCGCCTTTTGAACTTGAGAATTTTTTTAAATTTTTTAGCAAATAGAGCTATATCATCAGGATCGATATCAGACTCAACGGACTCATACACTTCTTCTTTATTTACTTTCAAGGATACACCCTTATCTTTGGTTTTGTTATCTTTAGATAACATATCTAATTCATATGTTTGAAGATCACCAACAACCTCTTCAAGTTTTAAAGTATTTAGTTTTCCTAAGGAATTAAGAACTATGACTTTAGGGATGAAATGCTTAGGAAGGCATATAAGTATTTTCTTAACAACACGATCTTCAGAAATTTTAACACCTAAGTTAAATCAAGAATTAACAATATCATATATAAGATCATAGAACTCATCAAAAGTTTCAGTTTCTTTCATGGTGATGGTTTCAAATTGTGTTGTTAAGTTTTGAAGTTTTGAAGCTTTAACTACACCAGTTCCCTCATGAGAAACCAGGAGAATATTCCAAGCCTCCTTTGACGTCTCACATGCCATTATATGATGAAATTCATCAAGAGTCACAACACAAAACAAGGCATTTAAACCTTTATAGTTAAAGTTGCACAATTTTAATTCATCCTCACTCCATCCTCTATGGGTTTTAAAACAGTTTCTTCTCCATCAACTATAGTAGGTGGATACCATCCCTTTTCAACAGCTACCCAAACATGCTCATCAATAGATTTTAACGAATATTTCATATGTGCTTTCCACTAAGTATAATTAGTTCCATCAAATATAGGATATCTGAAAAACTATTCATATAACCTCCAGGATTCATTTAAATAACTTTTAGAGACTAGCTCTGATACAAATTTGAAGTTGTAAGGTTATATGAACTGAGGTTATTTCGTAGAATACTCACACTACACTATAAAAAATTTGCTAAGTAGAGAAATATTCCAATTTTAATATACTTTGAAAATTAGAAAGTTAGCATGAACAATTATCAATTAAAGTGATGGGATTGTTAAGTTGATTAAGAGATATAAAATTAGCCAAATTTTATCCTTTTTACCCTACACATACATCTAGGTGATTAAATGATATAAAATAAGAAATAATAACCACAACACGCCGATGTATGAAGAAAAACCAAATGGGAAAAACCTCGGATGACTGGGCCTAGACAAATCCACTATAAATAAAGGTTTTACAAGGGACTCAAAAGACTTACAGACTTGGCTCACTAAAACATGCTGATGCCATCTCCTCTACCTTCGTTTGTAATACGTAAAAGCTCCAATGCGTTGCCCAACACTCCCTGTGTCTCGGTATCCATCGAAGGCCAAAGAACCGTCTCTAATCAACTAAGACACATAAATCCACCGCATATGTCCATGATGAAATTCAGGTTGAAAGCATGGGGTTTTGGTTCATTCAAAATCAAAATTATGTTGGAGAGTTTTTCATCAAAAAAGGAATACAAGAATTCTTCTTTTTAAATGTGAAAGTTCCTTATTGGAAAACTATATTTTTGTCCACTTTATGAAACAGGGAAAAGTAGCAGACCAAAGAAGTTATGCATAAATAACTGTAGAAAAGAAAAAACAAATCATAACTGACAAAACTCATTCGAATGACTTCGTTCGAACGAGTCTTCTAATGATAATTCAGTGCAATATAAGGCAAGTCATTAGAAATCTCATTAAAATGAATTCGTTCGAATGACAATTCTAACGAACCTTCAAACGAAATGTCAGTGTAAATAGGTCATGGTTTGTTAGACCCAGGTCATTCGAACGACTTGGGCTGACTTTGAACGAAAATATCATTTTCTTCAAAAATGATTTAAAAAATAATTTGAAAATTTTCATAAATATTTTAAGTGAATTAAAATTAACTCCAACACATAAATTGAATTTGGGTCATATACCTTTTGGGAAAAGAGAATGGAATGAGATTTGATGAAACGTGAAAAATTGGATGCCCAAATCTCCGTGGATGATAAATATGTGACTTGTTAAGACCCAAAAATATTTTATCCAACAGAATAGCTAATACTACAAATGACTCAATCGGAATTTTTTCCTTACATCTTCAATCTATGTTTTCCTCTAATTTCTCATGCTTATCCTGTATCTACTCTGTCCTTATAATTCGTTCTGACTATACTGCATTGCTCCGTGATCGGGCGGTGCTGTCGAGGAAAAACTCAGAGCTTGTTGGAGATCTGAAGTCTTTCAAGAAGGTCCTTGCTGACACCAATGCTTCTTTTGACCAACAAGAGAGGGGGACTCTACAAAAGAGTTATCTGACCTCCGTGAAGCGTATAATAGTGTGGTTACGAATAAGCTGGTGGTGGTAGAGGCGAATGAGGTATGGTCACCGAGGTGGAGAAGCTAAAGGGGGGAGGTAGCTATTGCTCAAGAAAATGGATACAATAAAGGTTAGGATGATGCCGAATGCCAGATTTCTTATCTTCGATGGGCATGTTTCAAGAAATGCTGGGATCAAGCCTTGACTACTGCAGGGGTTACTGCTGACTTCCCCCTTTTCTCCCAGTATCATCCTAGTCGCAATCATGTTGAAGAGTCTCCTTATGCCCAGTCAGATGCTCAGGATGACATGGAGCCCATTACTCCTACCGTTAGGGATGCGCTAGTTAATCCAAAGGGGATAATTATCCCAGCTGGGGGAGCTGCGCAAGGTGCTAGTGATGGTGAGGTTCCTGTCGGCCAAGCTGGTGACAAAGGGAAGTGGCTCTCCACATCTGACCAGGTTGAGGCTTCTTAGGATTTTTAGACTCTGTTGTTGTTTTTTATCCCAATGTTGTATTTTTACTTCCTCCCTTCATTGTATTGGCTTATGCCCTTAATTTAATGAAAGAGAAAACTTTTCACGTTGTTACTAATTCTTGCTATTTTTGATGCTGTGTTTAGTTGGCTATAGCTTATCGATTTAGATGAATATATACCTGCTAACTCTCGTCTTGGCCAAATTCTTAGGCCAAACATAAAAGCTCAAGCTTTCCGAGCTTTTATAAGGATTTATAAATCCCTAAGGGCAAGAATCCAGGATTATAAAGACTAATCTGTAGTGGTCGCCAAGCTAAAGGATAGGTTTGGGGAGATGGAGGGGATTAGTGCTTTTATGTAGGAGGAGATGGATGCCTTGAAAGAGAATCTTCTAGATGCGTTCGAGATCAACCAGGTGGGGGATTTTTTGCAAATAGAGAATGACACTCAGAAGAGAGAAATTTCTCGCCTTAAAGAAAACACTCAATCTGGTCCTCTTTTGATGTTGCGAGGATCCTCATGGTCTACTATAGTTGCTCATTTCAATAATCAAGCTTCCAAAAGAGAGATTGCTGAGCTAAAAGAAGATGTTCATCGAGCCTATGTAATTACTTATGGGCTTCAAAGGGATGTTACATTATTGAGACAATTATTTTGAAAGGGTCCTTGGCAGGTCTGGGTTGACGGTTATGACCAAGGTTGGACAGATGCCCCTGTAAGATTAAAAGAGGCCAAAGAACTTGATTTTGCAAGGGTATGGATGAATGTTCTAGTGTAATTGAAACTTCCAAAGGAATCCACCCTGTGCTATAAATATCAAACCATTCGCTCATCTCTTATGAAAAATCCATTCTCGAAGGATAATCGATGGATCCTAATAGATGCTATTTTGGTGCAGCTTATAGAGCCACGGACAGAGATCCTCGAAGAATATTTAGTTCCTTATCCTAATGATGGTCGGATAAATCGAGTAGTGAACTACCTTTCTCATCACATTGGGTCATCGTAGGTCTTTCAAGCATTTTTTGGTCTTTTGATGTAAATATAACCATATGATTCTTAATGATATATAAGTTGATTATTTATGTTTTAAGAATTTGTGGACTAAACATGCGTTAACTGTACTTGTTGATTGCTTGGTATTAATGTTTGACCAAACAAGTACTTTAATAGATTTGGTCATAGTATAAATAGATTAGTACAAGAACTTCAATCATTTTGGGATTCTTTATCGACTAAATGCCATTGAGTTTTATGTTTGAACATTCTCCCAGTCCAGTATGCCTTCGCCATATCATTTCGTCCCACTTTACCTTTTAGGTCGTGTCATCACACTTCCTTAGGCCTAAGTCGGGCGATGGCGAGAATGTACCTGGTTAAGGGGACATCCGTATGAATAGGGTTTTTCAGCCAACCTAAGTTGGTGACCAACCTTGAGTTGACTTTATTGCCTAAGGATCCCTTGTAGCTCTTTTATTGTTTCTCGAGAAACTCAAGAGGCCAATTGTACTTTTAACAAATACCTAAGGAAAGTTAATCGTAAACCTTGCTTTATAGATATTTTAGCCTTGCGTATAATAAGTATGGCACGTTGTTGCAATATAAGAGTTCTACTCCTTGAGGGGGTGCATATTTCTTCGAAAGAATGCGTATAGAAGTTTGATCAAGAGATATTAAACAACCAAGATATTCAAAATGTGCGGGCCAGTCGGCCTTTATTGAATAAAGTGATAAATAAAAGGCAACATCAATTTATAAATGAAAATTTGCCTAAACTAATGATGCTGAAAAATAAAAGATATAGAAGTCTAGAAGTAGAACTTCTTAAGGTTGTCCGCATTCCATTCCCTTGATATCTCCCTTCCCTACAACGTCTCTAAGTGATAAGCCCCTTGCAAGTCGTCTCTTATTATCTTGAAAGTTCCCTCCCAATTTGGTCCCAATTTCCTGTCTGATGGTTTCACAACACTGCCGAGGACTTTTCTTAGGACGTATTCTTATACTAGAAATTTCCTCGGATTGATTTTTTTTATTGTATTATTTGGCTAGTTGTTGTTGGTAGGATGATAACTTAACTAGTTCCACTTCTCGCCGCTCGTCGGCTAAGTCAAGCTCAGTGAGTAATGCTTCACCATTAAGGCCTTAGTTGACCAGGGTAGTCCTCATCATAGGGAGTCATGTTTCCAATGGGATAACTGCCTCCATTCCATAGGCGAGCGCAAAGGGGGTTTCTTACATTTCTCTTCTTGTAGTTGTACGATAAGACCATAAAATGTGATGTAGTTCGTTTACCTAGACACCTTTAGCTCTTTCCAGTCATCTCTTTAGTCCTTCGATCATTGTTTTATTGGAAGCTTTATCTTGACCGCTGCTTTGAGGAAATGCTACAGAACTAAAGTGGTGCTTGATTCCATGCTCATCACAAAAGCCTTGAAAGAAGCTACTTTTGAACTCCGTGTCATTTTCAGTGATGATCTTCCTTGGTGTCCCAAAGTGGGTGATGGTGTTCTTCCATATGAACCTCATCATATCAGAGTCTCGGATATTTGAGATTGGTTCTGCCTCTACCCATTAGGTGAAGTAGTCAGTTTCGACCAATAGATACTTACAATTTCCAGATGCGATAGGCAGAGGCCCTATAATATCCAAGCCCCACTGGGAGAATGGCCATGGGTTGGTTAATGACTTGAGGTTGCTAGCTGGTTGGTGGACCATAGGGGAGTACCTTTGGCTCTTCTCATATTTGCGAACATAGACTCCATCATCCTTCTGCATGTATGGACACCAGTATCCTTCCTTGATCTCTCAAAAAACTAAGGATCTTCCTCCTACATGGCTCCCACAAATGCCTTCGTGAAGGTCACTAAGAACCTGCTCGACATCTTCTAGGTTAACGCCCTGGAGGTAGGGGACAGTGAAAGATTTTTTTGTAGAGTTTTACTTCAGGAGATAAGCGAAAGTGAGCATCCTTGACTCTTATTTAGTGTGCCGACCTCTTATCGCTTGGCAGTGCATCGCTCCGTAGGTAAGTTGTGATGGGATCCATCCAAATGGGTGCCTTCTCTACGCAGAGGATTTGCTTTGCGACTGTTCAGTTGATGCTTGGTTCCGCAAGTAATTCTATATTAATGTGTGACACCCTGACTAATTAAATACCGGGTAGCTACTCCTTTATTAAATTAATACAAAATGCCAAGTTGGTTCAGTTCATAGCATCACTGTCGAAAACACTTTATTAATTACTATCCACCTAATACTTAAAAAGTGAGTTGTCAATATTAATTAAATCCGATTAACATGTAATAATTAAATTATGAAATGCTAACTTAACCACCACAACATAATGACAATGGAATAACAATAATATAATAATGAGTCTGGAGGGATACTCCTCACAATAATACAAATACAGGAATAAACAAATACTAAGTCTGCATCACTAAATTAATTACAACCCAAAAATCTGATATAACTGGATAAATAAAGTGTTTAAAAGAAATGGGGCGACATGCTCAACAGATGAGGAAAATATAGTAACAGAGAGTCAAGATCGAAAGTGGAGGCGTCTACTGTCAAAGTACTGTAACTTCCACGGCAGCAACAATCCGTCACCTGAATGGAACTCCTATGCATGGTGTCCTTGTGGCTGGGCACCTAAAAGGTTTTTACAAAAATATATTTTAAAGCAAACGGGTAAGAGCCCAATTGTGGAAAACAGTTTAAAATATAGCAAGTGTTTTAATGACATAAAACAATGAATGCAAAATACATGTTAGGACGTGCTCTCACATGAAATACTCACCTCTCGACTATCTGTGAACTCCTAACGTATTCGTAATCGAATCTAGTTATGCCCGTATCTAACTGGTTCAATATAAAATTTAACGTTACTATACGATTCACGATTTAATTCCCGATATCTTATTTTAAACAGAGTGTTTTACTCTTCTACACAGTTTCCCATTTTAGTACTACTAATCACTAGAGATCTTCCATTTTATCTTTTACAAAACGTTGATATTATAGATACTCACATTTATACATTACAGTTCATTTCAATTAACATTATATTATTCTCATCATAAATATACAATAATAGCACCCCGAGACTTAGCTGCGGTGCACACATACTCTGCTATCCAATCCCGGTACATCACGTACATAAGGACCACGCATTCCGAATCTCTCAGGAATCGTTCTCAAATAACAACAATCACACAAAATGGAGGCTAACATAGTTCACATCACATGGGTCACGCACATATCTACGCTCCCATGATCAGCAGACTTATTAACTTCTCAATAAGTCCTTCTCTGACCTATGTCCTCGAGGTACCAACTAAATCCCCCCGTAGGCACACAAAGATTAGATGGCCCTAATCGAATGCAGACCTCCCGTGATAGCAAGTATGGTAGGTATGTTTTACACATAAAACCACATATACTAAGCATTCACACATCTTAGATATCTCGAATTATTAATATAGGTATGCTTCTCATTCTTATACCGTCATTTAATGTTATACATTTACAAGTCTCCGATTTGTATATTAACGTTGTCAACCCTTCTCACGTCGTAATTAGGTATTCATTTCCTATCCCACAATTGTCATCCGGATTACTATAAGGTTCTAAGTTCTACTCCTCAACGTACTCCAATTCTCACAATTATACCCACTAGTCAATAAGGGAAGGTTAATTCTCAATTACTTAAGTCTATGGGACATTTGAAATAAAATCAGCCCAAAAAGGCCATTCTGTCAACTCGTTAGAAGTCTCGTTCGAACGAGATCGTTCGAATGAGTGTCGTTCGAACGAAAGGCTTCGAACGAACTACCAACTCTTTGAAGGGATACTCTCATCTCGTTAGAATCTCGTTCGAACGAGGTCGTTCGAACGACCTGGGCAGGTCTTCCAACGAGATGGCAGACTGCGCCCAGAAATTTCCCCAATTCGTTTTTCTTCAGATTTCTCTCCTCTAAATCCCCACTAATATCATCGCAATTAAGTTTTAACATTTTTAAACTACTCTTAGTCCTCCTAAGTCACCCTCTGACACATATTTGGGGTCAATGCCTCCTAAATTAACATGTAATCATCATAATTCCCAAACATTATCCCAAACCCTATAAACATGAAGCCAGAACTTTAACGTCTGTAATTTCTCCTTATAAATCCATTTTTAAATCATCAAAGATACATTTTGGATATGGAATTCATTCATTACCATTCTACATGCAATCCCTATATAAGATTATGAGTTCTATCTCCAATGTCATGGGTTTTTCATCAAACTTTCAATACAAGACATAAATTTAATCCTAAGCATGGAGGAAATATTCACTTGAAATTATGTAATTAAACCACTTGCCTTAGGTTTTCTGATTTGATGTCGAAGGATGAAGGCTAATTCTCCTCTTTCTCTCTACAGATTTCTCCCAAAGATGGTGATGGTGGCTAGGGGTTTCTTTTGGAACCTCTTAAGACTCTCCCTATAACTCCCGTAGCCCACTACTTGTTGAATGCTGATATTGGACTTAGTGGGTTTATTTATAGTATAAAACTAACCTCTAAAATTCGTGGGTTTTAATTCCCCTATTTTTAAAATTACCAAAATACCCTTCTAGGTTGCCGGTATGGCCCAAAAATGCCCCGGGACCCAAACTAAACTCCCGGCTAGTGTTTTCTGACTATTTCGACCTTTCCAGACACGTTGGCGCACTAAAAATGACCATTCGATTGATAAAAATATAATTCACTTTTTAATTCCAATAATTACATTCCTGACGCGACTGACACGCGCGTCCCAATTAAATTTCCAAATTGTCGTATTTCTGTCTCGCGACAATTTTAACATTTTCAATACATGAAATTTTCAATTTTAACACCATAATTAAATACCAACTCACATCTCGCTAGTATTTGTACCCGGATTAATTCCCAATTAATTCTCATTTAATTTAATTAATCCTTTAAATAAAAATCAGTAAAATTACGGGGTATTACATACTTCCCCCCTAATAACAGAAATTCGTCCCGGAATTTGGAACTAAAGAGTACCTGGTAAAAATAACTCTGGATATTTCTCGCGCTCCCATGTGGACTCCTCGGCATTATGATGCCGCCACTGCACACGTACTAATGGTACTATCTTGGACCTCAGTTTTCGCTCGCTTCGGTACAAAATAGCAATCGGCCCCTCCTCGTAGGAACTATCGGGCTGGAGATCGATGTCCTCCAAAGCAATGTGAGTATGGGCCAAATCGTCCCTAAGATATTTACTTAGTGAGGAAATATGGAACACATTATGAATCCTGTGCAAGTGCTCCGGTAACCCTAGTATATACGCAACTGTCCCAATACGCTCGATGATAGGAAATGGCCCCACATACCTTGGTGTCAGTTTCCCCTTCTTCCCAAAACGCATTATCCCCTTCATAGGAGATACTCTGAGTAACACCTGGTCCCCCACCTTGAATTCTCTGAAGAATATTTTTGCATTTGCATAGCTCTTCTACCGGTCCTAAGCTACCCGAATGCGGCTCCGTATCATCTCTATCCTTATCGAAGTGTCCTGAATCATTTCCGGCCCAAGGAGTTTGTTATCCCACACCTCTAACCAACATGCTGGGGAACGACAAGGTCTTCCGTACAACGCCTCAAATGGAGTCATGCCAATGGTAAACTGATCGGAGTTATTATAAGCAAACTCCACAAGTGGAAGGTACTGCTCCCACCCACCTCCAAAGTCTAGGATGCACATACGCAACATGTCCTCCAACATCTGATTTGTTCGCTCGGTTTCCCCATCCGTCTGCGGGTGATAAGACGTACTCAGCCGCAACTCTGTACCCATGGCCTCCTGGAAACTCTCCCAAAATTGTGAAACAAATATCTTGTCTCGGTCAGACACGATATTTAGAGGCACCCCATGAAGTTTCACTATCTCAACAATGAAAATCTGGGCATACTGTCCCGTAGTGTAATCCGTCCTTACGGGTAGAAAATGAGCAACTTTATTCAATCTATCCATAATCACCCATATGGAGTCGTGACCCCTCTGCGACGTAGGTAACCCCGTGATAAAGTCCATGGAGATGCTCTCCCATATTCACGTCGAGACCTCTAACGGCTGTAGAAGTCCTGCCGACTTCTGATGGTCCACCTTTACTAGCTGACAAGTGGTACATTTAGAAACAAACACGGCGATATATCTCTTCATCCCGCTCCACCAATACTGTCGTCTCATGTCTTGGTACATCTTATCCCCACCAGGGTGTACCGCGAATCGTGAGTCGTGCGACTCCATCATTACCTCGTGTCGTAAGTCCTCCCCTTCCGGAATGACCAGTCTCCCATTGAAGCGTAATCCCTCGTCTGAGCCAACGATATAAGACTCGGCTCCCTGTGCTAGTAATCGAACTATCTGCTCCTGACAGAACGAGTCATTTGCCTGGGCCTTTAACACTCTCGTAACAATCTGAGGTGTAATAGTCATCACAAACATGAACAATTGGGCCACTGCATCCTGGTGTCCCAACTCCTTCCACTTAGCTTTCAACACCTCATCTATCTCATCTACCGGTCGACGGCTCAACGCGTCTGCTACCACGTTAGCCTTCCCTTGGTGGTACTGGCTATCGAACTGATAATCCTTCACAAACTCAAGCCACCGACGTTGACGCATATTCAGCTCCTTCTGCATGAAGAGGTATTGTAGAGACTTGTAGTCTGTGAACAACCAAAATTTCTCCCCCAGGAGATAGTGTCTCCAAATCTGAAGAGAGAATACGACTGTCTCTAACTCCAAGTCGTGGGTGGGGTAATTCCTCTCGTGAGGCTTAAGCTTACGGGAAACATAAGCTATGTCCTGATTCTCCTGTTGCAGCACACCTCCAAGTCCTTGTAAGGATGCATCGGTGTAAACTAAATACTCAACTCCCGTCCTGGGGAATGCTAACACATGCGCTAAGGTCAACTTTTTCTTCAACTCATCGAATGATAACTGACAGGCATCGCTCCAGATGAATGGTACACCTTTGTGAGTCAGATATGCCAAAGGACCTTCTATCTTTGAGAAACCTCGAATAAACCTCCTGTAGTATCCTACTAGGCCCAAGAAACTACGGATCTCAGTCGGTGTCCTGGGCTGTCCCCACTCCCTCATCGCGGATACCTTCTCCGGATCGACAGATATCCCTCGGCCTGAAATCATATGCCTCAAAAACTGAACCTCCTTCAATCAGAACCCACACTTTTCATATTTTCATAAAGCTCGTTCTGACGCAACGTCTGTAAAACCTGTCTCAAATGCTCGGCGTGCTCCTTTTCTGTCTGGGAGTAAACCAGAATGTCATCAATAAAGACAATAACGAACTGGTCTAGGAACTCTCTGAACACCCTATTCATTAAGTCCATAAACACGGCTGGAGCGTTAGTCAAGCCAAAAGGCATAACCCGAAATTCATAGGAACCATATCGCGTCAAGAAAGCAGTCTTCGAGACGTCCTGTTCCCTGATACGCAACTGATGGTATCCCGATCGCAAATTAATCTTTAAGAAGAACCAGACTCCTCTCAAATGGTCAAATAAGTCATCAATTCGGGGTAACGGATACTTATTCTGTATCGTGACCTTATTCAACTCTCGGTAATCTACACACAACCTCAACGATCCATCCCTCTTCTTTACAAACAACACAGGGGCACCCCACGATGAAGTATTCCTCCGGATAAACCCCTGACCCAACAACTGCTCTATCTGATCCCTTAGCTCTCTCATCTCCGCTAGAGCCATACGGTATGGTGCGCGGGCAATGGGTCGTGTGCCCGGCATTAAATCAATAACAAAATCTATCTCTCTACTAGGAGGTAATCCAGGTATATCCTGGAATACATCAACAAACTCCCTCATGACTGGAATCGAATCAAGTGGTATCAGCACTTCCTTAGAGGTCTCCTCCTCTATATAGTACAAATGAGTGGTCGATCCTCCCTCAGGGAAAGGTATCGCCACTAAACACATCTCCTGCCCGGGAATGGCAAATATGATACTCTTACTAAAATAATCAATCATGGCTCAATACGGAACTAGCCAATCCATACCAACAATCGCATCATACTCAGTCATCTCTAATACTAACATATCAGCGGGTAAAGTAAACCTCCCGATCTCTATACCCACACCTCTACAAATAAGGGAAATTACAGAACCCCTACTCAACGGTGAATTTACACAAGTAATCGTGCTCTCTTCAGTGTCTAACAACCCAATAGTGCGTGCAAATCTCATGGCAATGAAACAATGTGTGGCCCCCGTATCAAATAAAATACGCCCCATAGTCCCCTGAATAGAGAACATACCCTTAATAGCAGGTGGATCTTATGGGATGGTGGCCTGCTAGAGCTGGTACACTCTCCCATACTGATGCTGTCCCTGCTGAACTGGGACCGCTGGAATGGGTGGTAATGCTGCCACCTATGGTGGTGCTGGGAGGGCGGTAAGAAACATAGGCCTTTGTGGCTCTTGTCGAGCACCCGGCTGCTGCTGCTGTGGGGCCCTGCCCCTATCAGGACAATCCTAGAATTTATGGAAAATCTTGCCACAAATGAAGCACTTCCCCGAGAAGTTTTCTCCTCGCTGTCCCTGCTGCCCTTAGCCCTGATGGCCGTTACCATTCCTACCTTGACCATGTTGGCCCTGCTGAAACTGTTGCTGCTGACCAATCTGGCCCTGATGGCCGTTCTGACCCTGATTACCATGTCTGAAACCTCCCTGGCCATTCCTGAAACCCCCAGATCTAAATATCTTAGGATCCCCCTGTTGGGAACCCTGATCACCCTGCATGTGCTGACCTTGAACAGATTATGCCCCGCTGGCACCATTTCCCCTTGTCCTGCCCTGATGGCTGGACTCTCCTGGTCTCTTACTCTCAGACATGTGAAAGCGGTGATCCTGGCAGTGAATCAGTGCCGCGTTAACCACGTCAAAGTAAGTGGCCAACGAAAGAATTCCCAATAAGTGCTGTCGGATCCTCCAAGTCAATCCGTCCATGAACTTTTGAATCTTCTTCTCCTCAATCGGAATCTCATCGGGAATAATATTCAAGAGATTTGTGAATTCGGCCTCATACTCGACCACGGTCTTCCCCTCCTGCTTGAGGTTCATTAACTTCCTCCTCATCTCAGTGTGAACAATTGATGGAAAATATTTGCGATCGAACCGCACCCAGAACTCCTGAATATAAAGGGCGTCCCTCTCCTTCACGGTGGTAATAGACTCCCACCACTGCAATGATGATCCTACTAGCTTAAAAGTAGTTAGTATCTGCTTCTGAACATCCGTGCACTCGTACATCCTTAAGTGCCTCTGAATGTCCTTCCTCCACTGACTGAACACTACAACGTCAGAGCTACCTGCAAACTTCGGAGGGTGTGCTTTTTGAAAAGCATCACCGAGGCGTTCCCAAGAAGACGGGAATTCATGAGCCTGAACTGGCGCGACTATCGGTGCCTGGGATGGTACCTGTTGTACAAATGCTAGGGCGGCATTCACCGATTGGGCTACAATAGCTGAAACCTCGACAACATTCGTGGTACCCTGAACTGGTGCAGGCTGTGGTTCGGGCTGTGCATCCCTAGGAACTTGCTGTGCACATTGTGGAGGCATTTGAAATGAGAGTAAAGTCTTATAAGTTAGTAGTTATTATCTCAAAATAGATGAAGAGCGAAGCATACACAAAAGAATACAACAGTCCTAAAATATAGGGCTCTACATTAAAGAAAGCTCAGCGGAAACATAACAAGTCGTATATATCCTAAGGACACTAGAACCTGATGCTCTGATACCACCTGTGACACCCGACTAATTAAATACCGGGTAGCTACTCCTTTATTAAATTAATATAAAATGCCAAGTTGGTTCAGTTCATAGCATCACTGTCGAAAACGTTTTATTAATTACTAGCCACCTAATACTTAAAAAGTGAGTTGTCAATTTTAATTAAATCCGATTAACATTCAATAATTAAATTATGAAATGCTAACATAACCACCACAACATAATGACAATGGAATAACCATAAAATAGTAATGAGTCTGTAGGGATACTCCTCACAACAATCCAAATACAGGAATAAACAAATACTAAGTCTGCATCACTAAATTAATTACAACCCAAAAATATGATATAACTGGATAAATAAAGTGTCTAAAAGAAATGGGGAGACATGCCCAACATATGAGGAAAACATAGTAACATAGAGTCAAGATTGAAAGTGCAGGCGTCTACTGTCAAAGTCCTGTAACTTCCACGGTAGCAACAGTTCGTCACCTGAATGGAACTCCTATGCATGGTGTCCTTGTGGCTGGGCACCTAAAAGGTTTTTACAAAAATATATTTTAAAGAAAACGGGTCAGAGCCCGATTGTGGAAAACAGTTTAAAATATAGCAAGTGTTTTAATGACATAAAACAATGAATGCAAAATACATGTTAGGATGTGCTCTCACATGAAATACTCACCTCTCGACTATCTGTGAACTCCTAACGTATTCGTAATCGAATCTAGTTATGCCCGTATCTAACTGGTTTAATATAAAATCTAACGTTACTATAAGATTCAAGATTTAATTCCAGACATCTTATTTTAAACAGAGTGTTTTACTCTTCTACACAGTTTCCCATTTTAGTACTACTAATCACTAGAGATCTTCCATTTTATCTTTTACAAAACGTTGATATTATAGATACTCACATTTATACATTACAGTTCATTTCAATTAACAGTAGATTATTCTCATCATAAATATACAATACTAGCACCCCGAGACTAAGCTGCGGTGCACACATACTCTGCTATCCAATCCCGGTACATCATGTACATAAGGACCACGCATTCCGAATCTCTCAGGAATCGTTCTCAAATAACAACAATCACACAAAATGGAGACGAACATAGTTCACATCACATGGGTCACGCACATACCTACGCTCCCATGATCAGCAGACTTATTAACTTCTCAATAAGTCCTTCTCTGACCTATGCCCTCGAGGTACCAATCTAAATCCCCCCGTAGGCACACAAAGATTAGATGGCCCTAATCGAACGCAGACCTCCCGTGATAGCAAGTATGGTAGGTATGTTTTACACATAAAACCACTTATACTAAGCATTCACACATCTTAGATATCTCGAATTGTTAATATAGGTATGCTTCTCGTTCTTATACCGTCATTTAATGTTATACGTTTACAAGTCCCCGATTTGTATATTAACATTGTCAACCCTTCTCACGTCGTAATTAGGTATTCGTTTCCTATCCCATAATTGTCATCCGGATTACTATAAGGTTCTAAGTTATACTCCTCAACGTACTCCAATTCTCACAATTATACCCACTAGTCAATAAGGGAAGGTTAATTCTCAATTACTTAAGTCTACGGGACATTTGAAATAAAATCAGCCCAAAAAGGCCATTATGTCAACTCGTTAGAAGTCTCGTTCGAATGAGGTCATTCGAACGAGTTTCGTTCGAACGAAAGGCTTCGAACGAACTACCAACTCGTTAAAAGGGATACTGTCATCTCGTTAGAAGCTCGTTCGAACGAGGTCGTTCGAACGATCTGGGCAGGTCTTCCAACGAGATGGCAGACTACGCCCAGAAATTTCCCCAATTCGTTTTTCTTCAGATTTCTCTCCTCTAAATCCCCACTAAGATCATTCCAATTAAGTTTTAACATTTTTAAACTACTCTTAGTCCTCCTAAGTCACCCTCTAACATATATTTGGGGTCAATGCCTCCTAAATTAACATGTAATCATCATAATTCCCAAACATTATCCCAAACCCTATAAACATGAAGCAAGAACTTTAACGTCTGTAATTTCTCCTTATAAATCCATTTTTAAATCATCAAAGATACATTTTGGATATGGAATTCATTCATTACCATTCTACATGCAATCCCTATATAAGAGTATGAGTTCTATCTCCAATTTCATGGGTTTTTCATCAAACTTTCAATACAAGACATAAATTTAATCCTAAGCATGGAGGAAACATTCGCTTGAAATTATATAATTAAACCACTTGCCTTAGGTTTTCTGATTTTATGTTGAAGGATGAAGGCTGATTCTCCTCTTTCTCTCTACAGATTTCTCCCAAAGATGGTGATGGTGGCTAGGGGTTTCTTTTGGAACCTCTTAAGACTCTCCCTATAACTCCCGTAGCCCACTACTTATTGAATGCTGATATTGGACTTAGTGGGTTTATTTCTAATATAAAATTAACCTCTAAAATTCGTGGGTTTTAATTCCCCTATTTTTAAAATTACCAAAATACCCTTCTAGGTTGCCGGTATGGCCCAAAAATGCCCCGGGACCCAAACTAAACCCCCGGCTAGTATTTTCTGACTATTTAGACCTTTCCGGACACGTTGGCGCACTCAAAATGACCATTAATTTGATAAAAATATAATTCACTTTTTAATTCCAATAATTACATTCCTGACGTGACTGACACACGCGTCCCAATTAAATTTCCAAATTGTCGTATTTCTGTCTCGCGACAATTTTAACATTTTCAATACATGAAATTTTCAATTTTAACACCATAATTAAAAACCAACTCACATCTCACTAGTATTTGTACCCGGATTAATTCCCAATTAATTTAATTAATCCCTTAAATAAAAATCAGTAAAATTACGGGGTATTACATAATGATCCTCCTTAAATCGGAGTCAATGGGGGAGCTTAGAGCTGCTAGGACGTAGGCATGACTATTCTATCCCCTGGGGAACTATTGGATATCAATTCTATCAAACTTCGCCATAAGTCTTCTTAAAACAATGAGAACAGTCTTCTCTGGGGTGATCAATACAATCCCCACACCTGCCCCCTGGAGTTGGAGGCTTCATCGACGTAAAAGGTCCTGTCAATAGTTATTGCTTAGTTTTCTGTTGGTTGCTCAATTTCTAACTGGTTAATAGGTTGATTCCCCATGAATTCAGCAATAAAATCGACAAGAATTTTTCCCTTAATTATCATTTTTGGTTGAAAATGGATATCGAATCTTCTAATCTCTACTGACCACTTTGATAGGCGGAAAAAAATATTATCTTTCCTTAGAACAGCTTTGAGGGGGTGTGAGGTGATCATGATGATGGTGTGAGCCTCAAAGTATTGCTTCAACTTCCTCAAGCCTACCACTAAGGCGAAGCAGAGCTTCGCCATGGGAAAATATCACTGCTCGACATCAAGAAGAGTTTTGCTTGTGTAGTAAATCGGGTGTTGGGTTCCTTCCCTCTTGCAGACTAAGGTGGAGCTTACAACATGATTTGACACGGCCAAATAAAGGTATAAGTGGTCACCTTGACATGGAATCACCAGTAGGGGTGGTTTTCTTAGGTAATACTTGAGTTCTAACAATGCTTTAGAGCAATCGTCATTCCATACTGAGCCTTTTTCCTTCTTTAATAGTTAAAAGAATGGTCGATAGTGCTCTGAAGATTTAAAGATAAAGAGGTTGAGTGCGGCGAGCATGCCAGTAAGATTCTGGACATCCCTTATCGTCTGAGGTGGATGGACTTTCTGATGGTGTCAATCTGATCAAGGTTTGCTTCAATCTCTCTCTTGTTGACCAGATACCATATTAATTTTCCTAAATGGATGATGTATACCTCCATTATTTCTCTGATTTGCTTGTTAAACATCCTCGTGACCAATCGCTGATAAGTCGCTCCTGCATTTTGAGGTTGAACGGTATGACTTCATAACAATATAACCCAGTAGGAGTTATGAAGGAGGTCTTATCTTGGTCTGGCTCATGAAGTGGGATCTGGTGGTATTCAGATTAAGCATATAAGAAGCTTATTCTTTCATGCATTGCAGTGGTATCGATCAGTTGATCTATCTTCAGGAGAGGAAAATTGTCTTTCGAACATACTATGTTGAGATCGATAAAGTTAATACATACTCTCCAGCTTCCGTTGCTTTTGGGTATGATCATTAGGTTGGATATCCATATGGAGAATTGAACTTCTTAGATAGAACCTATTTCTAGCAACTTTCCTACCTCTTTCTTTACTACCTTTGCCTTTTTTGGGGCTATTTAGAGAGCCTTCTGAGTTATCGATTTGGATTTTGGGTCGATGTGCAGTCGATGGAATGCAATTGCGGGGTCTATCCTAGGATGCTTGTATGGTTACCAAGCAAAAATATCCAGATTGATCCGGAGTAATGCGGTGATCTCCTTCTCTTCTTGGTCGGTGAGAGAGGCTCCTTTCAGGTTAGTTGACACCAGTTGCAACTTCTTACAGGTCTTCGATGACCCTATCTGTGGGGCGGACCCTGGTTTCCTCCACCCCTGGTCGACCGTACCGTAATTGTTATTTTTAAGGAGACACAGCTTCCTGGGCTTTCTTCCCGTCTTTCTTCTTCTCGTGCTTGGGGAGGATAGCTGCGATAAAGCATTTTCTGGATGAAGCTTTATCACTACAGATCTCGACCCCCCCCCCCCCAATCTGTTATGCACTTCAGTTTCTAATGGTATTAGGATGGAACGACCTTCATGGGATGGAGATATCCCCTGCCCCGGATGGCGTGGTAGGGGGATTCGATATTTACTACCAAAAATTCAATCATCTTCAAAATACTTCCTGCCCTGACGGGTAGAACTATCTTTCCCAAAGGCAGGGTTATCTTTCCTGCAAAGCTGACCAATGAAACCATGTCCTTTTTGAGGTCGATAATATTCAACTTTAACTTGTGGAATAAGTCAAGGTACGTCACTTCGAAAGATCTATTCTAGTCGACGAGCAACCTATCGATGTCCCAATTAACTATCCTGAGTGTGATGACCAATGCGTCATGATGAGGGGTTATTACCCCCAACTAGGTCGTCTTCAGTAAACACAATGTGTTTGTTATAGAAGATCTCTTCTGGTCGACGATGATTTTCGACTTGAGTCTTGATGGGGTCTATTTGAAAAGCTTACATGATGGCATCTAACATCTTCACTTCCATCCGAACAGCATTCCCATGTACTTGTTTGAGGTCTAATGCCCCATGAATAACTACAAACTCGTGGCCTACCTCATCCTTGAGGACATTGTCTAGCTTCTGGTCGCCATTGGCTGCGACTTTGGCTACGTTATTATCTATGAATTCATTGAGATGGCTAACCTGGGCTATCTTCTTGAGATGGGATTTGAGTGCTTTGCAATGTTTAGCCCTTTGACCACCCTCTTTGTGGAACGCACACCTCAATGCGTTATTTCACTTAGTTGGATCTTCTCTCATCTTTTTGGTCCAGTTAACAAATAGCTCTTCCTTGATATTGGTGAGGATTTTGTATATTGGTTCCTTGAAGACTATGTTAACAGTTTGGAATGCTTTCGAGGGGTTATCATTTTTAGCGCCATTCTTGCCCCCATTCTTGTTTCTTTTCTTTTGGGGATCATGCTTTTCTGTTACTTTGTTCCCCTTTACGCTACTATCATCCCATGCCTTAAGATGGGTTACATCTTTACTTTCGCATATTTTTTAATACAGGTCAATAGGTCATCGATGGAATTAGCCTCCTTATTAGTTAGGGATTAGTGCAATAAGGAAGTGCTTGGCAGGCCAATCTTGAAGGAAGGTACAACAACCTGCTTCGAGAAGTCCTTAATCTCATTGAAAATCTCCCAGTACCTCTTGGTGTATTCCTTGAGGTTCTCCTGTGGAATTTTCTTCATAGTGAGTAGGGCATCCATCTGCTTGGGGTGGGAGTTGTTGGTTATGAAGCGAGCGATAAATAATTTATCTAGAGCCTTAAATCTCTTGATAGATCTGTATGGAAGACTGTCGAACCACTTATGGGCTACGTCTTACAGGCTAGAAGGGATGATGCGACACATCAACGCATCGTTGTGGCTCTATAGGGTTATGGTCTGCTTGTACTACCGGACATGATCGATAGGATCAGTTTTGCCATCATATATCTTGAATCTAGGGATCGCAAACTTCTTGGGGGGATCTTCTTCTTCAATCACCCTTGAAAAAGGGGATTTCATTTGGGTGTTAATAGGTCTTTTGACTAGCTCTCGTATGAACCTGGGCCCTCGGTGGACTGGGTGCTAATCCATCTCCCTACAGACCATACTCCTGATTTCAACATTCTGTCGACCAGGACTATCAGATGTCGAACTGGCTGTAGTCTTCCTGATCGATCATCCTATGATTTACTACTCACAATACTTCCTTGGTCGCGCCTGGGGCTTCTTCCTCGATTGTGAGACTCGGAGGAATAGGAGTCCGATCATAGTGTCGTCTTGTAATTATGTGGAAATCCCTCTCCATTTTTTCTAGTTGCATCTTTAAGAAATCATTCTCCTCTTCTTAGCGAGGAGTGGATTCTTCTTGTTCTCGAAGTCTAGCCTCATAGGAATTGACCAACCTGGAAATTTGTGTGGACCTTGGTGGTCCAGGATTCTCTTAAGAAGGATATCATTGCTGGCGAAGCCTTGAATTTGGCTGGCGAACTCCTGACCTTAACCTGAGAGGGGCAAGTTATTCCTGAATATCATCGGCTTGAGGGATGTTACTGCTGTGATGAGACATCGAGGGATTTCAATTAGTGAGTATTCTCGTAAGAATAACAATCGTTCCCACAGATGGAGCCAATTGTGGTATAAAAAAATATCACAATAGAGATTATATGAACAACAATCACAATCAACAGGGAAAGTAAAAAATCACACACACATCAAAACTATGTAAGTGGATCAACAACTTGCCTACGTCCACGGAGAGGTCTACTGCTTCATTAAGTATCTCTCAATATGTTTTGTTACATGCCCCTATGGACCGGGCCAAGGATTATAATTTATAGATATATAATCCTAATTGTTCAAGTAGCTCCACCATGCCCATGATGATCCATGAATCCCTTGAATATCTCTACGAGATTATAGGGGATTGACTTGGTTTAAGGGCAGTGTGGACTTCACGCATATATAACTTCGTCGCAAGATATGAGGTCGGGTTGCTCTTTGCATCTGTTGGGCCAGGTCGACCGTTGTTATGGGCTTTGAACAAAATCAGGTCCCCACACTTACTTATTTAACTATTGCTTCTAGCCTTCCATCATATTTTCTATATTATATCTGACAACAGAATGATAGCAAATTTTTCTTTCTATATTGCTTCTTCAACCTCATCGGAATTAATATATTTGCTAAAATTTTAAAATTTGATCTATTGCATCTTTCTGGTATAAATATTTTAATATTAAAAGTTTATTTTATCACTTGTACTTGACTTAAAGATGTTTCATTTATTACTCTATGTACTTTATAGATTTATTATAATTCTTCCGTTGCATCTTGACCTATTAGATATTCTCTATCATCGTCATACTGAAAAAAAATATTTTATATTTTAGTTTCTCTATATTCTATAGTTATTTCATGACTGATATGAAGAATTTTCTCTTCATTTACCCATTCTGGTTGAATATTTTCTATTATTAATAATACTCTAGGTTCTTAATATGGAGCAGTAATAAGGGTCAAGTGAGGATAAGAAATCACTATTATTATATAATGATACATGTTTTAGCTTCTTCTTTATTTCTTGCTTCTTGATATTTAATATTTAAAAATGTTTTATTAAAGTATTATGACCATCTCTTAATTGTTCATTAACTGCTATAAGGGAGAAGGACTTAGTTTTTGCTTATAATGAATATAAATAATTATTTAGGTTATAGAAATAACTTCTTAAATAATTCATAGTATGTATGGAAGATCCTATGTTGAATTCTCTATTGAACCAAAGGTTGTTTAGGATCTTCTTTACTTTTCTGTGACATGTCTATTGATTATAAACTTTTGCTTCTCATTAAGAAAACTAAACAACTAGTTAGTATGATTTGTTGCTTTTGAGGAAGAAGCCATATCTTTTTTGTATTTTTGTAATAAATTAATTAGTCTTAGTAATCAATCTGGATAAAATATCAGCTAATTTATTATCTTTTCCATTAATTCGTTCAAATTCCAGTGTAAATCCTTTTCTTGTAATATTATCTATAAAACTTAACAATTTTTCTTTGCTGATCTGCTTTGATGTGTTTTATTAAAATATTTTATAATATTATCACAATCGGTTCTTATTAAAAATTCTTTTTGTAACAATAATTGAAAATTTTCTAGCGTGTTAATTATTCCTAAAATTTCTAAATAAGTGGAGGGAAGTATTTTTTGTGTTTCAATAAAATTTTCTGAACAATATTTACATATTATTGCTTCATTTTTATTACTTTCCTTTTTCTATTTTTGTAAAAGTATTCCTACCCATCCAATGGCTGATCTATTTGTATAATTTTATAACTATTTTCTAAGGGTAAAGACAATGGTTTTAATTGACTAACTATTCTTTAATTTTTTAGACTAATTCTATATCTTCAGTATTAAAATATTTATGACCGCACCGTTTTTTCCTAATTTACTATACAATGGTCTTATTAATTTTGATAAATTTGGGATAAAAGATCTAGAATAATTTAATAATCCTAAAAAGGCTTGTAACTTTTTTGTGTCTTCTATTTTATCTTGAAAATCTAAGACTTTGGTTACTAAATGTTCATGTAATTCTATTTTGCCTCCTTTTTATGTATAAACCTAGAAATTATATTTCTTGTTTTTCTAGTTGCATCTTTTTGCTACTTATTATTAGTCCTTGATTTAAAAATTCCTTGAAAATTATTTTTAAATATTTTCTATGATCTTGTTTATTATTACTGAATACTAAAATGTCATCTATATATACTATACAAAAATTTGATTGTTTTTAAAATACTGTATCCAATTTATTTTGGAATATTTGTGGTGCATTTTTTAATCCAAATGGCATGACTAACCATTCAAAGTGTCATTCTAGACAATTGAACGCAGTCTATTCTATTGATTCTTCTTTCATTTGTATTTACCAAAATCCTAATTTATAATCAAATTTTGAAAAATATCTTTTGTCTTGTATTTTATTTATTAGTTGAGAGTGCGCGTTTGTTAAAATCAAGAAATTATTTAATTGAACTCAGTTTTTCAATTAAAACCTAAAACATGCATCTAGGTGTGATTGAAGACAGTATAATCATGCAAGAACATTCAATCACAAACAAACACACAAATGAGGAAAAATCCCCCAAAGGGGCAAAACCTTTTATTTTAACTAGAATTTGTAAAGAACGGTTTACACAGATTATACTGAAAACAAGAGTGACATAAGAAATACCCTCAGGTGTCAGTTCAGATGTTGTCGGCTGGAATTTCCCGCAATAACCCTAGATGGGCAGCAATGGAAAAGAGTCAGCTTCTCCACAAGTTACTCGAGATGAGTAAAAACGATCCTTTGAAGGTTTAAAGATTCATACACATATATGGGAATGGTTTTGTGAATAAAAAAGGCATGAAATCTTAAAAACTTGAAGTCTGCTTTCTGGTTCGTAAATCGCAAAAACATGTACGAAAAAGACTTGGAAAAACGTGTAGAATGAGCATCGATATTTATACAAAAATCGAGGCGGCGCCGTCTCTCGAACGACATGGGCATGTCGCTCAAACGAGACCACGTGTCTCTCGAACGAGATCGCGCGACCTCCTCGTGTCGCTTGAACGACAGAGCGATGCCGTTTGAATGAGGTCGATGACCAAGAAAAGTCGGCTTCTACACTTAGAAAAATTTCTACTTTTGTGTTAAAAACAAATCAGACTTCGAAAAATATTGTTTTAAAGTTTCCCAAATATTTATGCAAATATTAAAAACTCCAATAAACCATTTTACCAATAACGCATCACGGAGTAGTGGGAACAGTTGAGCAGCACGTCGCATGTAGCATAATGCACGTGTAAAGATGGTGGATGCATGGATTCGTATCAAGGCCGTCATGGGTGATCGTGTTGACGTGTCGAATGTAGTGGTATTAGACATACATACTGTGATCTAGGACAAATAAAAAATTCCTAGATTCTACCCCGTACATTTATAAAATTATGTCCTTACAAATCTCCCCATATGCCTATGCAAATACATATATAAAAAATCCGAATTATGCTATCTGCATAAAGCAAATGACATATAAGATAATATCCCCATTAAACCCTCAAACTGAGAATACTAACTTACATGTCGTCAATCAAACTTCAACATCTTCAAATCTTCAGAAACTCTCAAAGATTTTCTCATCAGGGTGTGCTATCCAATAATCATCAATTTTGTACCTACACACATGAGATAAAGCATATACCCGTGACATACAATAATTTGAAATATAATGACATGAAGAAATCAAAGATCAATTAAGCTTAATAAAATCATTGATAAATCAACCAAATAATTCTCCCCCATAATTCATTCTCCCCCTTTTTATGATGTCCCCAAATAGACAGATATGAGAAGCACGAATAAATGCAAATGGAGAATGTCACAAGGTAATAAACTTTTGATTTTTTGAATTTTTCAAAAAAAATTCACACAAAATATACAACAAAGAATCACACCATGAAAGAACACAAAAACAACGAAGTCGATGATAGCAGAAATGTATGGGTGTGAGCAAATTCGATAAGAAAATCAATGCATACAAACATAACGTATGTGCACGATAAATATCGGATATTTCTAACGAATGAACTCAACATCTTCCTTAGGTGTAAAAAGATGGAATTATAAGAAATTGACTCAATATAATCAGCAAATCAAAGCTTCCAAGTGATTTCCACACCAATAACATCCAAAACTATTTAATGCTTTTTCAGGACTGTCAAGGAAGTGCAAACCCGTTTAAATTCTCCAACCAAACTCCCTCAGATTTATATTTTGTTTAGAGGAGATCTAAATTCTCAAACATTGGAGAATTTATTGTGAAACCTAATGTCCCATATTCGACATGTATTTCTTTTTATTGCCTTTAAATTTTTCCGGGCTCTTTTAACCTCTTTATACCCCGAATAATTAAAATACCTCAATTTGTTAGGTCCGATATAATGATGGCTTAGAATTCGCAAAGGTCAAATGAGAACTTTTCATAGCCCTTCCCCATTTTTAAAATACCACACAATCTCACCAAATGGTTTTTACATGCATTCCAATCTTGTCAAGTTTTATCGCATATGGTTCGTTGTATAGATAGAATTGAGATGAAAACACTCAAGCCAATATGTGATAGACAAGTACAATAATCAAATAAAGCAGTGCATGTGTGCAATAAAGGAGATAAGGAGCCAAACATGTACAAAGATATCACTAATCACATCTCAAAGACTCCAAATAATGTAAAACACATGGATGAAATGATGTAGCGTCTCAAATCACTATCAAACAGTCACGTGAATAATGAAAATGGAATATGTGACTCGGCTATCTTAAATTCTCATCCATAAGAGGAGTAAACAAAATACAAAAATCTTTTTGTGCTTTTCTAAATTTTTTATAAAAGGAAATCTTTTTGGATTTTTCGAAAAAACATTTTAAAAGCAAAAATAAGAATACAAATGATACAAACTAGCAATTGGAATCATATGATATGAACATGACAATGCATCACATCCTAGACAAGGACCATCCCCTCAGTCAACTGTACAAATCCCTAAAGACTTCCTAAGACTATTGAATCTAAGGGCATCTAAATGTTTCATGAAAATATTGGCTAACTGAAGGTTGGTGGGTATAAAACTTAGGGATACGACTTTCTCCTCAACTAAATGATGTATAAAGTGCTCGCGTATCCTGGTGTGCTTTGTGTGAGAATGTTGGACCGAATTATGATATATATGTATCGCACTCGTGTTATTACAAGAGATAGTCATTGTGTCCTATGAAATCCCATAATCCTCCAACATTTGCTTCATCCACAAGAGTTGCGTGCAATAACTCCTGGCGGCGATGTACTCAGCCTCCGCAGTGGATAAAGAGATGGAGTTTTGCTTCTTGCTCAGCCAGGAGACAAGAGCAGAACCAAAGTAGAAACACCCACCAAAAGTTCTCTTACAACCATCTACATCCCCGGCCCAATCGATATCCAAATAGGCAAACAGACGGTCATCAGTATCAAAGGAATACCAAATATCGTAGGAGAGAGTCCCACTCACGTATTTGATAATACGTTTTAGATAGAGTAAGTGTGACTCTTTCGAGGACGCCTGATATCGCACACAAACTGCAACACTAAAGACTATGTCAGCGCGAGTGGCAGTCAAGTAGAGAAGACTACATATCATACTCCGATACAAGGTTTGCTCTACATCCTTGCCTGAAGTGTCCTTATTAAGCTTGATAGAAGTACTCATAGGAGTACGTTCATGCTTAGCGGAGTCTAAACCAAATTTCTTCACTAGGTCTCTACTATATTTCGATTGGGAGATGAACATCCCATCCTCTAGCTGATGAACCTGTAGACCAAGGAAGAAAGTAAGCTCACCTACCATGCTCGTCTCAAACTCACTTTTCATCTCATCCTCAAAGTGGTGAGCATGATGGGAGAACATGAATCCAAAGACTATGTCGTCCATATAGACCTGGGCAACTAAAATAGCACTGTCATCTCTCCTGACCAACAACGTCATATCAACTCCACCTCTCTTGAAGCCATGAGCTAAGATATAGGAAGTAAGCCTCTCGTACCAAGCACGTGGTGCTTACTTCAAACCAAACAAGGTTTTCCTCAGATAGTAGACGTGTTATGGGTGCTTAGGGTTATTCCACGTAAACCTCCTCCTATAGAATGCCATTTAGAAAGGCACTCTTGACATCCATCTGATATAGCTTGAAGCAAAGATGACATGCGATGGTGAGTAGTAAGCGGATGGAATCAAGCCTCGCAACATGAGAAAATGTCTCCCCAAAATCTACACCCTCAATCTGTGTGTAGACTTGAGCGACCAACCTGGACTTGTTTCTGATTATGGTACCATTTTCATTCATTTTATTCTTAAAAACCCACCTGGTACCTATCATATTCGTCTCACTAGGTCGGGGGACAAGTTCCTAGACATTGTTCTTTTTAAACTGAAGCAACTCATCCTGCCTAGCAGATATCCAGTGTTCATCCTTGAGTACTTCTTTATAGTTCTTGGGATCGACTTTAGATGTGTAGCAGACATGGCTAACAACATTTTCTAGTTGAGCACGAGTCTTGACCCCAAGGGTGGGATCTCCAAGGATAGAAGTAGGATCATGACTCTTGTGAACCCAAGCATGTGTGTCCCCTAAAATAGGATTAGGGTCCACCCTGGATGTGGGAGACACAGTGGGATCATCAAAAAGGGGTATGTCATCCTCACTCAAATAGTTGGAGTCAATAGACGTCGATGGTTCATTATCTTGCACAGTAACGTTTATCGACTCGATCACTTTAGAGCTCTTCAGGTTAAAAACTCTATTATTTGATTAATATCCAAGAAATATTCCCTCATCGCTTTGGGAGTCGAACTTTCCTAATTGCTCTCTATCCCGTAGGATGTCGCATTTACTCCTAAAGACATGGAAATATGTAAGGTCGGGATTCTTTCCAGTCCACAATTCATAGGGTGTTTTAAGTGTGTGTGGACGAAGGTAAACCCTATTCACCGTATGGCATGTAGTAGACAATGCATCTGCCCAAAATCTCCTAGCAACTTTATGACCTAGAAGCATATATCTAGCCATTTCCTGAATCGTCCTGTTCTTTCTCTCAACAATCCCATTTTGTTGAGCAGTCTTCACAGCAGAAAACTCATGTTTGATTCCTAGTCTATCACAGTAAAGATCTACTTTTTTTCTCTATAAATTCAGTACCGTTGTCACTACGTATCGTGTTAATAGTGACTCTGTGTTAGTTTTATAGGACACGACACTTGGTTGTTAATAACTCTGCAGCATCGGATTTCTCTCTTTGAAAACCTACAATCGAATATCTAGAGAAATCATCCACCATCACGAGGATATACCTCTTCCCACCCAGACTCTCAGTACGAGTAGGACCCATAAGATCCATGTGAATCAACTCAAGCACACTGGAGGTGGTAATGGAATGCAACTTCCTATAGGGACTACGGATTTACTTTCCCTACTGACATGGTCCACAAACCTTGGAAGTTAGCTTTCCAAGGGTTGTTAAGCCATGTACTAGGTCCTTTTTAGCTAATCGTGTAAAATCTCTAAAGTTCACGTGACTTAGACGTTGGTGCCACAGATCCATAAGAGTGATCATGGCACTGTTGCAGACAAGTGAGGACTTGGGAACAATCCCATAGAAATTATCATATGTCCTCACCCTTTGCACTAAAAGTTTATCATCTTGATTATAGACATTACACGCATCCCGATCAAACTTTACGGCAAAGTCAGCGTCGCACAGCTGGCTAATGCTGAGAAGGTTTGCTTTCAAACCTTTGACGTATAAAACATTCTCTAGCTTAGGAAATCCCGGTAACTCTACTGTACCTCATCCTCCTATGATGCTAGACTTGTTCCCATATCCAAATGTGACTTTACCTTCCTTATGATCCTCTAGGTAGGTAAAAAAATGAGACATCACCGGTCATATGTCTGGAGCACCCATTATCGAAATACCACTGTGAGGTATTATGTGCTTTGAGAGAGACATGAACAACAAGGGCATTTTCGTCTTTCTTATGTACCCAATAAGTGGTAAGCTTTTGTTTACCCTTGTTGTTGTTGGTTTTAACTGGGATGCGAGAAACATTCACTGGCGATAAAGACATCCGTCATAATTCCTCCATCAAACTCTGTGATGTGGCGGCTAAGAACTCAACACACTCTCTCAGACTAGTAAAATCATCAGTACGCTGTGGTGGAGCATATGTACGTGAAGTCCGACCCAAACTATAGCAATACTCTTTCAGGTGGCCTGTTCTTTTGTAGTACGTACAAAAGAACATAGTCTTAGGCAGACCTTGGTTTATTTTTCTTAGTCGAACTCTCCTTCATCGTATTTGAGATGGCCATATGGAGTTGTAGTAAACTCAGGAACTGGTCCAAGTGCTATTTGGGACGTGGAGGCACAATCAAAACCTATTCCCTACCTATCACTAAAACCTAAAGCGGGACCGAGGAGCATCTTTCCCATCTTTCCTGATTTGTACTCGATTTGAACCTTGACCTCCCATGCTCTCTTAAGATCATGAGTAAGCTAGGCTACAAGGGCCTCAAGTTTCTTCCGAGTCTCCAGGGAGGAATGGAGCTCACTCGTAAGACTAGCCTAGCTTACTCAGAGGAATGGAGCTCACTCGTAAGACTAGCCACTTGATTTTTCAATTCCCCTTTCTCTTTCTCAAAATAACTCTCTCTCTCTCTCTCTCTCTCTCTCTCTCTCTCTCTAAACAGTCTCTCTATTTCTCTATACTAACTTTTTCTCTAAACACAGGCAGACCCTCTCTCTCTCTCTTCTCCTAAATCTTTCTCTAAAGCGGTGATCATAATAACTAATGCTTTGTTACGCTTTTTGATTTTAAATGACTCGGTATATAACTCAGTGTCGGCGCGTTGAATATTACTCTCTCTCTCACTTGCAGCATCCTCCCCCTCACTCACTTCGTTCTCACTGTCGAGGTGTCCCTGTGAAGTAGCATCCTCATCATCGTGAGGAGCACTAGAGGTACTCACATGACTAGCCATGAATGCGATGAAGTTACACTCATGAGATGACTCGTCTCCAGAGTCCACCGACTCGACCTCACTGTCGTCACTAATGGTAGCGTTAAGGACAGCTATGCCCTTGTCTTTTGCAAGTTTGTTCAGCCTAGTAGTACACTCAAAGGCTCTATGACCCTTACCGTCACACTTATAACATCTCTCACTGTTTTTCTTAGGATGGTCTTTAAAATCTTTTTCATTTTTCTTTTCAAACTTACTTTTCTCAAAATTCTTTTTATCTTCGAAATTTCCATTTTTCTTAAAATTGAGAATTTTCTTGAATTTTTTGTAAACAAGGCCAAATCATCTAAGTCAAGGTCACACTCGAAATCTGACATTTCTTTCATCCTTTTTCTAGATGACTCTACTCTCTTTCTAGCTGACCCTTCACTCTTCCTATCCTGGGCTTAAAGTGCAATTCCCTTATCTTTTAGTTTAACAGACTTAGGAAACATGTCAATTTCAAAGGTTTGTAAGTCTCCAACCAATTCCTATAATTTTAGCGTGTTTAAATTACCCATAGAATTTAGCACAGTGATTTTAGGGATAAAATGCTTAGGCAGTGATCTTAGAATCTTTTTAACAACTCTAGCATTAGGAATGTGTTCACCAAATTAAAGTTAGTGTTTACAATATCAGATAATCTAGCATAGAATTCATCAAAACATTCAGACTAAAGCATGATGATAGTTTCAAATTGAGTTGTTAAGTTTTGCAATTTTGATTCTTTCAGAGCATTAGTTCCTTCATGGGTAAGCTGTAAAACATCCCATGCCTCTTTTGACGTGGTGCACGTTATTATCCATAGGAACTCGTCAGGTGTGACGGATCCATAAAGAGCACTAAGACCCTTAGAGTTAAAAGCTGACCATTTAAATTCTTCTTCAGTCCACGCAGTCACAGATTTTAAATTAGTCACATTGTCAATAGTGATGGAGGGAGGTGTCCACCCTCTTTCAACCCAAATCCAAACTCTTTCATCTATGGCTTTTAGAGCAGATTTCATACGGGCTTTTCAGTAAGCATAATTTGTTCCGTAAAAAACTGGCATTTTATAATATAATTTCTCCATTTTGAACACGCTTTTTTTTAAATCAATTTTTCTAAAAATTGATATCTCAAAAAATGTTTGCGGAAAATAACACGGTATAATTGTGTAATAGGCTCTGATACCAATTTGAGAGTGCGCTTTTGTTCAAACCAAGAAATTATTTAATTAAACTCAGTTTTTCAATTAAAACCTAGAACATGCATCTAGGTGTGATTGAAGACAGTATAATCATTCAAGACCATTCAATCAGAAACAAACAAACAAATGAGGAAAAATCCCCCAAAGGGGAAAAACCTTTTATTTTCACTATAATTTGTAAAGAATGGTTTACACGAATTACACTGAAAATAAGAGTGACATACGAAATACGCTCAGGTGTTGGTTCCGATGTCGTCGGCTCGAATTTCTCGCAAAAACTCCAGATGGGAAGCAATGTAAAAGAGTCCACAAGTTACTCCAGGTGAGTAAAAACGATCCTTTGAAGGTTTAAATATTCACACACATATATGGGAATGGTTTTGTGAATCAAAAAGGCACGAAACCTTAAAAACTTAAAGTCTATTTTCTGGGCTATAAATCGCAGAAACATGTACGAAAAAGACTGGAAAAACGTGCAGAATGAGTACAAATATTTATATGAAAATTGAGGCAGCGCCGTCGCTCGAACGACATAGGCATGTCGCTCGAACGAGACCACGTGTCGCTCGAATGAGATAGCGCGACATCCTCATATCGCTTGAACGACAGAGCGATGTCATTTGAACGAGCTCGACGACCAAGAAAAGTCCGCTTCTATTCTTAGAATTTTTTTTGCTTTTGTTTTAAAAACAAATGAGACTTCAAAAAATATTTTTTAAAAGATTCCCAAATATTTAAGCAAATATTAAAAACTTCAATAAACCATTTTACCAATAACGCGTCGTGGAGTAGTGGGAACGGTTGAGCAGCACGTTGCGTGTAGCATGATGCACGTGTGAAGATGGTGGATGCATGGATTCAGATCAAGGTCGTCATGGATGATCGTGTTGACGTGCCGAATGTAGCGGTATTAGACATACATACTGTGATCTAGGACAAATAGAGAATTTCTAGATTCTACGCTGTACATTTATAAAATTATGTCCTTGCATTAGTTCTTCTGTATTAGGTATTTTATAGATATCATCATATGTATTGTCATTTAATATTTTGTAACTTATACCATTCAAGCTTTATTTCTTTTAATTTCTGAGTGATTTCTTACCATAAAAGTTGGGCTTCAATGTCTACTAATGCTTCTTCTTATTACTCCTAGATTTATTAGTTCTTGTATTTATATTCTAAATTCTTCTTGGTCTATTAAGTCACGTACTATATCTTTTGTTTTTATAGTTAAATCTGGATTTACTATTTTTGAATCTTCCTTTAGCTTATTTTTATTCCAATATTTTTACGGATCTTCTCCTATAATTTCAATTTTTATGCTAATCTAATTAAATCTTCTAATTCTAATTTTGTATTTATAAATATTACTTTATTTAATTTTTAAAAATCTATTTTTTTTGTTTGGCTCTCTTCTCTTTACTACATATATTCACATAAATAATTTTCATCTAAATTGTCTTCTTTTTGCAAATCTTCTATTATTTCTAATATTATATTATTATTATTAAGGATTATTTACTTTTCTTGCTTTCTATATTATACTGTTGATTATTAGGAACAATACGAGATCCTTTTTTTTTTAAAGAATTGCAATCCTGATGGGGTATACATAAATCCTCCAATTAAAGATGGAATAAAATTAAATCCTAGAATAAAAAGTTGATGTCTTTTTACATTTGTTAAATATGTTTGAGGTAAAATAAATTGTTCTTCATTTACATATTTCGGTATATTATGTATACATTGTGTTATTGGAATTGCTTCTTTGTTGAATTGATGTCTATCTACCTGGTAATTTAATTCTTTTATATTTTCTTTAGGTACTAATTATGTATGAATTAAACTTTTTGTAGCTCCTGTATCTAGCATTGCTGTCATATCTAAAATTGTATTTATAAATTTAATTTTTATTAGAATTGTGATTAGCGTTGATTTATTGGTATTATTTATCTGTTCTCGGTTTTTTATTTCTTTATAATAATTTATACATAAATTTCTACTACATGTTTGACAAATATATATCTCATTATCTTCTTTTAGACATTTTACACATCTTCCTTTTATAAACATATATCGTATTAATTTATATTCACATTCCTCCATACTTTTTTCTATATTTTCTATGTGTTCGTCTTCTGATTCTATTGACTTTATACTATATATGCTAATATTATTTATTTCTTCAGTTTCATCATACATACTTTCTAATTCTATTGTATCTTCTAGATTATCTTCAATATCGTCTAATATATTTAATTTTTATTAAATTTTTGAATCATTATTGTTTTAAAATCTATAGGGACAATTAGGTCAAATATGATCAGGATCTCCACATATAAAACATTTAAAATTTTTTGTCTTTTATTTTCATCTTTTATTATTTCTTTGTTTTATCTGTTTATTTTCCTTTTCCTATACCATGGTCTTTTGTGTCTATATTGATTATATTTATTTTTATTATATCGTTTATACGTTTTACTAGGTTTAATTATGTAATTTCTATATTTTTTTATACCTGCTTGTGCTTTTATTTCTATGGTCTATTAATCTTTTATTATCACATCCATATTATGGTGGTAAATCTATTTGTTAACAAGCATAATAGTATTATTTTTTGACTTCTTTTCCTCTTTAACTTTTTGCATTCTGCCTTTAAAGTATCATATACTATTTTGATTCTTGCTCCTATTGAACAATTACGTTCTTCTCCCATTTTATCTTTCCAATTTTTCTGTATTTTCTCACCAATTGTTCCCAATATTTTTTGTATATATCTATCTAATAATGCATAATCTGAAGTTTTAATTGTTTGTGTACAATATTCTGTAATTTTTTTGGTATATTCTCCTATATATTCTAGTATATGTATTTGTAATTGTTATAGGTTTCTTAATGCTTCTGTTTATCTTCCTAATATATACAATAGTCTATTTTCTCCTATATGTTTGTTTAATTAAATTAGTAAATTTTTCTACATTAAATTCCTCTTTAAATTTTTTATATTCATCTGATGTTTTATAGCTTAAATTCCAATTAGATACACTACCTTCTAATGTGTTTTCAAAATATGCTTCAGTATCCGTTTTATTTTCAAAGTTTATTACTATACATGCTCTAAAACATTATTTTTCCCAATTTTCTATTGCAGTTTCCCAATCTTGGGGATCTATTTTCTCTAAATTTAATATACTTTTGTATTTACTTACAATATTAGAATCTGTATCAAATATATACCTATATTGTGATTGTGACACCCCGACTAATTGAATATCGGGTAGCTACTCCTTTATTCAAATTAATACCAAATGTCAAGTTGGTTCAGTTTATAGGATCACTGTCGAAAGCATTTTAAACAATTACTAGCCACCTAATATTTAAAAAGTGAGTTGCCAAATTTTATAAATTAAATTAACATGCAACCAATTAAATTATAAGCTTAATATACCACATCCACATCACAATCACAATAGAATAATAGTGGAATAACTAAAATGAGTCTGGAGTAACACTCCCCTGAATAATCCAAACACTGAATAAATCCCAATACAAAGTCTGAATAAATAGATAAGTCCAAAACTCAAATGAAACTGAAAGTCTGAGAATGCTATCTCTAAATAGAAATGGGCAACATGCCCTAACTGATGAATGACCCTAAATACAATCAAATGCAGAATGTGGAGGCGTCTAATATCGAGATCCTATAACTTCCACAATAGCTACAGCACGTCAATGTAATGGAACTCCTATACTTGTCGTCCTTGTGGCTGTGCACCTAAAAGGTTTTACAAGAAAAATAGATTTGAAAGAAAACGGGTCAGAGCCCGAGGTGAAAACAGTTAAAAAATAAAGAAAGTGTTTAATTGCATTAAACAGTAAATATTATATACACCTTAGTTACATGCTCTGGCATGAGTTTCTCACCCCTCAACTAATGTGCATGCCTAACGTATACCCTAAACCCATCCTACGTTAACATTATAATATAGGGGTCTATTCGTATCATTCTAATATATTCTGCGTGTAACTCACCTTTACATTAATCAGAATTATTACATCAATTACGATATGAATTATCACATTTTTAATTCCATTCAAATAACTCAAATATTCGTATTCACAATTTAACAATGAGCTAGTTATAAGTACAAGTATATCATTCTTAGCTTAAATATACAAATATGGAACCCCTAGGCTAAGATGTGGTGCACGCATACTCTGATATCGAATCCCGGTACATCACATACATAAGGACTATGCGTACCGAATCGCTCAGGAACGATTTCAATAAAAAAAATCACACATATTGTAGGCGAACAAAGTTCACATACCCATGGGACACGCACATAACTACGCTCCCATGGTCAGCTAACTTATCAACTCATAAATAAGTCATTCACGATCCTATATACTTAAGGTACCAATCCAAATCACCCCGTAAGCACACAAAGATCAGATGGTCCTATTCCGAAAGACGACCTCCCATGATAACAAGTATGGTCGATATGTCATACACATAATAGTCCATATATTAAGCATTCACACAACTTTTATAATTGTTATATTATTAAAGGTAAATTCTCATCCCTATACCATGAGTCTAATTCATACACGATCATTATTTCGGATTATATATAATATATTTCACCGATAAGTCTCACGTCGTATAATTTCGAGTACTTAAAACCTAATCGAAGAGGTTACTAAGTCTCCTATTTTTCCCACATATCAATTCAGTAGTCCAAGGTCCTTATTTATGTCCTAAATTCCTAACATATCACTCCTAAGAATTCAAATCATGTTCTCGCCTCATAAAATAGGAAATTACTCGTCGGGCACTCATAAATTCAACACTACATTCCATCCAATTTCTAACACGTTCTTGGCTTCAACTATATCCCTACTGGTCTCCTAAAGTCCTAATGTATTCACATAATCCCCACCTACAATGTTCGATGACCGAAATCACTTCAATTCAAAAGGGGAAAAAGTCACAGCTTCTGGGGAGATCGATCGATCGATTGACCAATGGGTGTCGATCGATCGACCTATGAATGTCGATCGAGCGATCAAACAGGTGTAAGCTACGAGTTTCCTTCATTTTCACTCACAGTTTTGTCCCAAATCTTCATTACAAGATGTTAAATCCTAAAGTAAGCATATTGGATCATTATACAACCTAATTACATCATTTTTAACGTTCCAGAACTCTTAAATCATCATCAATTAGACTTTTCTTGGATCAAATCATCCTATTATCATGAAAAAATCTATTTTCTATTTTCTTCAAGAATCATCATATACCCTTACATAAATTCATTTTTAACTAAGCATGATTTCTGATTTTGTTATTAGAATACTTCCACAATCAAACTACATACAATTCCTACCCATAATTAAGGTTTCATCTCCAAGTTTCATTAGTTTTCAATATTATCATGGATATCATCAAATCCTAAACTATCATGGATAAATTATTCGTTGAAACTTAATGAATCAAATGAATTGCCAGGGAATTTGATGTTCTGATCCGTTGATGAAATTAAGGGTTGGTTCTCTTCCTCTCTTCAGTCATCCGACGATAGAGGTGGTGTGTAGTGGTTATGGCCTTGCAACTTTCTTTGTAACTTCTCCTCTCTTCTCATGTTGCCCACTCCTTGCTTTTGGAAGATAATGGCCCTAATGGACCTAATATTGGCTGATAAATAAAGCCTAAATTCCGTGGGTCAAACTCCATTAAAAATAAAAATGACTAAAATACCCTCCCAAGTTGCCGGCTTGGCCTAAAAATGCCCCAGGACCCGAACTAAATCCCTGGCTAGTGTTTTCTGACTATTTTGACCCTTACGGACTTGCTGGCGCACTCAAAATGACCATACGGGTGATAAAATTAAAATTTACTTTTAAATTCATTTAAAATGATTCCTGACGCGATTGACACGCTCGTCCCAACTAAATTTCCCAAATTATCGTATTTATGACTCGCGATAATTTTAATAAATTCCATAACCATATATTACTATATTCACCCAGTAATATTCAATATTATTATCATAATCAAATACCAACTCTCGTCTCGCTAGTATTTAAATTCGGATTAATTTCCAAATAATTATCCCATTTAATTTAATTAATCCCATTAAATTAAATCAATAAAATTACGGGATATTACATACTTCCCCCCTAATAATGAAATTTCGTTCCGAAATTCGAAAAAAAAATATACCTAGAAAAAATAACTCGGGATAACTCTCGCGCATCTCATACTCGCGCTCCTAGATAGACTCCTCGGCATTATGATACTGCCACTGAACACGTACTAACGGTACTATCTTCGACCTTAATTTTCTCTCTCTATGGTCTAGAATAGCAACCGGACCCTCCTCATAGGAACTATCTGGATATAGATCAATATACTCTAAAGAAATGTGAGTATGGGTGAAATCATCCTGAAGATATCTCCTTAATGAGGAAATATGGAACACGTCATGGACCCTATGCAAGTGTTTCGATAACCCAAATCTATACATGACTCGTCCAATTCGCTCGATGATAGGGAATGGCCCGAAATATCTAGGCGCCAACTTTCGCGTCTTCCCGAAATGCATAATCCCCTTCATAGGAGACACTCTGAGAAGCACCTGGTCCCCCAAATTGAACTCTTGAAAGGACTTATTAGCATCGGCGTAACTCTTCTGTCAGTCCTGAGCAACCCGAATACGGCTCCGTATCACCTCTATCCTCGTCGAAGTATCCTGAATCACCTCCCGCCCAAGGAGCTTGTTATCCCTCACCTCTAGCCAATATGCTGGGGAACGACAAGCTCTACCGTACAATGCGTCGAATGGAGCCATACCAATAGTGAACTGGTAGGAGTTATTATAGGCAAACTCCACCAGTGGAAGATACTTCTCCCAACCACCTCCAAACTCGAGGATGCACATATGCAAAATGTCCTCTGACATCTAATTCATCCACTCGGTCTGTCCATCTGTCTGCGGGTGATATGCAGTACTCAACTGCAACTCTGCCCCCATGGCATCCTAGGAATTCTCCCAAAATTGTGGCACAAAGATTTTGTCTCTGTCATACACGATATTGAGAGGCACCCCATGGAGTATCACTATCCCAACTATGAAGATCTGAGCGTAATGTCCTGTAGTGTAGTCTATCCGGGCTGGAAAAAAGTGGGAGACCTTGGTCAACCGATCTACGATTACCCATATGGAATCGTGACCTCTCTACTATGTAGGTGACCCCGTGATTAAGTCCATGGAAATGCTCTCCCATTTCCACATAGGAACCTCTAATGGCTGTAGAATTCCTGCCGATCTCTGATGGTCCACCTTTACTAGATGACAAGTGGGACATTTTGAAACGAACTCGGCCATATCCATCTTGATCCCCCTCCACCAGTACTGTCGCCTCATATCCTGGTACATCTTATCCCCACCAGGATGCACCACGAATCGCGAACTGTGCGCTGTCATTACCTCGTGTCGCAAGTCTTCCCCCTCAGGAATAACTAATCTCCCATTAAAGTGTAATCCCCCATCTGAACTAACGGTGTAAGACTCGACCCCCTCTGCTAGTAATCGTACTATCTGCTCTTGACAGAACGGGTCTGCTGGCTGGGCCTGTATAACTCTCATAATGATCAGGGGCGTAACTGTCATCACAGACATGAATGATCGGGCCACTGCGTCCTGGTGTCCCAACCCCTTCCACTCCACTTTCCACACCTCGGCCAACTCACCTACTGGCATGCGGCTCAACGCGTTTGCTATCACGTTAGATTTTCTTGGGTGGTATTGGATATCGAACTGATAATCCTTCACAAACTCAAGCCACCGACATTAACGCATATTCAGCTCCTTCTATGTGGAGAGGTACTGTAGGGACTTATAGTGTGTGAATAAACGAAATTTCTCCCCCAGGAGATAATGTCTCCAAATCCAAAGAGTAAATACGACTGCCGCTAACTCCGAGTCGTGGGTGGGGTAATTCTTCTCGTGAGGCTTAAGCTTACGGGAAGCATAAGCTATAGCTTGACTCTCCTACTGCAGTACACCCCCAAAACCTAGTAAGGATGCATAAGTGTAGAATAGATACTCCACTCTCGACCTGGGCAATGCAAACACTGGTGTTGAGGTCAACTTGTCCTTTAACTCATCGAAAGCCAACTGGTAGGTATCGCTCCAAATAAATGACACACCTTTGTGAGTCAAATGTGTCAAAGGACCCGCTATCTTCGAGAAACCCCGAATAAACCTCTTGTATTATCCTGCTAGGCCTAAGAAACTATGTATCTCTATCGGTGTCGTGGGCTTTCCCCAGTCCCTCACCGCTGATACCTTCCCCGGATCAATATATATCCCCCTGTTTGAAATTATATGCCCCAAAAACTGAACCTCCTGTCAGGCAAAACCCACACTTCGCATATTTTGCATACAACCTGTTCTGACGTAGTGTCTGCAAAACCTGCCTCAAGTGCTCGGCATGCTCCTCCTCAGTCTGTGAATAAACCAGGATGTTTTCTATGAAGGCAATGATAAACTGATCCAAGAACTCCCTGGACACTCGGTTCATCAAGTCCATGAATACAGTGGGAGCATTTGTCAGCCCAAATGGCATGACTCTGAACTCATAGGATCCATATATTGTCAAGAAATAGTCTTCGACACATCCTACTCCCTGATACATAGCTTATGGTATCCCGATCCCAAGTCAATGTTTGAAGAGAAAGTAGCTCTCCTCAACTAATAGAATAAGTCACCGATTCGGGGCAATGAATACTTATTTTGTGTCGTGACGTTATCATCTTCTCTTATTACACCGATTCATTACCGATGTAAGACATTCAATATCACTTCTTAGGTCACATCATACGGTCCTACTGACCAGGAATAGGAATAAAATTAAAGTTAAACATATGGTTTCCCTTGCGGATGACAACCAGGGTACCAAACTCGCGTGCTAAAGACCAACCATCCCCCAGCTCCCGACATTCGCTAGATTTCATGAGTGGGATGTCTCGCAAAGTGAAATCCAAACAAGGAACCCCACCAATACACTACTAACTATCATTGTCGGTCAACGAAAATTATGGTCCTCGGTATTTGACTCGTACCCCACATACCTGCTTCCTGCTAAAATTCACGCATCTATTCTCATGTTACGAACGAAATATTCATCACATTACTCCTACTAACTTGACGTTAGGCTCTTTAATTTACCATAAAATTATTCTCATGCCCATAACTATTTCATTCTATCCAGAATCACTTGAGTAAACATCCCTACCCACTAGGATTTGGTATAATCCGATAACATACTCCACAAGTCACTGCATGATTCAATACCTATATATATACAAGTGGCTCCGTTTCATCTCGGATGACACTTAGCATAAATTATTTTATAACCAAGACTAATGAACACCTAATATTACTCTAATGGTCTATCACCACTCAAACTTTAATTATCCGGTTCAAAATCGGGATGCTAATACATTATACGCTCATGTTTCTCAATTAGTACAATTAAAATATAATGCACACAGGTTATTCAATATTTTTCATGAACCTAAAAATAAATGACTATAAATGATAAAGTATCGTACCTCCAAATGTGGGAGGTAGTTGCGGTAGTAGTGGCGTAATCGCATATCGGGCATTATAGATGCATCCATACTGTACTACTTGTTGTTGTTGTGAAGTCTGTGTTACTGGGGTGAATATTCCCACTTCCCCGACTTAGGTATTCTGTGGGTTCGGATGGCCACCCAATGATTGTTGTGGGTTACTGGCCTTCCTAGGGCAATCTCTATGGTAGTGGCCCCGTTCGCCGCATATAAAACACTTACGAACACAGTTTCTTCTCCGCTGGCCCTGGTGAGCACATTGTTGGCCCTAATGGTCTAGATGACTTTGCTAAGTTGGCTGAGGCTGTCCTCCATCTCTTTGCGGGGAAACTTGGCATTTGTGGCCATTTCTTCCACACTTAAAACACCTCTTAGTGGTAGCCTTCTTTCTTTGGCTTTGTTGGCTCTGGCCGGTTTGGATCTTCCCACCATTTCTATTGTCCTCCTGGTCTTGACGACTCTGAGGCACTTGTCACTGCGGTGACGGTATTTTCCCGTTGTTTCTAACCTTAGCAATGTCATATTGATCAACTTCTTTTGTTCTTTTTCTCCTTGTAATCTGTACACTGCAATTTTGGTACTACAATATTGTGGTAGTCACTGCTTGTGACACGATGTTCGCTCTCTCAGTGGTATCCACTCTTTCTTGGTGTACTTGAGGTACTTTTTTGTCTTGTCCCGTACTTTCTCCTTCAGCGGTGTTAGTTTGTATCTTCCTCGTGAGCGACATCTAAAATTCACATCAATTATATAACTCCATTGACTATATATAACATTGTAGCAGAAGTATGTATTCTTCAAATCGTAACAAAGAGTGCAACAGTCCTAATAATAGGTCTCTATATCAAAGGATACTACGCAAAAAACATAACAACCCGTACAAATCCTAAGGACTCTAGAACCTGATGCTCTGATACCACCTGTGACACCCCGACTAATTAAATACCGGGTATCTACTACTTTATTCAAATTATTACAAAATGTCAAGATGGTTCAATTTATAGCATCACTGTCGAAAGCATTTTAAACAATTACTAGCCACCTAATATTTAAAAAGTGAGTTGACAAATTTTATAAATTAAATAAACATGCAACCAATTAAATTATAATCTTACTATACCACATCCACATCACAATCACAATAGAATAATAGTGGAATAAATAAAATGAGTTTGGAGTAACACTCCCCTGAATAATCCAAATACTGAATAAATCCCAATACAAAGTCTGAATAAATAGATAACTCCAAAACTAAAAAGAAACTGAAAGTCTGAGAATGCTATCTCTAAATAGAAATGGGCAACATGCCCTAACTGATGAATGACCCTGAATAGAATCAAATGCAGAATGTGGAGGCCTATAATACCGAGATCCTGTAACTTCCACAATACCTATAGCACGTCAATGTAATGGAACTCCTATGCTTGGCGTCCCTGTGGCTGGGCACCTAAAAGGGTTTACAAGAAAAATATATTTAAAAGAAAACGGTTCAGAGCCCGAGGTGAAAATAGTTTAAAAATATAGCAAGTGTTTAATTGCATTAAACATTAAATATTATATAAATGTTAGTTACGTGCTCTGGCATGAGTTCCTCACCCCTCAACTAATATGCAATCCTAACGTATACCCTGAACCCATCCTAGTTATGCCACTAACTAACTAGTCTGTACTACTTCATGCCTTCACATTATAATATAGGGGTCTATTCGTATCATTCTAATATATTCCGCGTGTAACTCACCATTACATTATTCAGAATTATTACATCAATTACGATATGAAGTATCACATTTTGAATCCCATTCAAATATCTCAAATATTCGTATTCACAATTTAACAATGAGCAAGTTATGAGTACAAGTATATCATTATCATCATAAATATACAAATATGGCACCCCTAGGCTAAGTTGTGGTGCACGCATACTCTGTTATCGAATCCCGGTACATCATGTACATAAGGACTACGCGTTCCGAATCGCTCAAGAACTGTTTCAATAAAAAAAATCACACATATTGGAGGCGAACATAGTTCAAATACCCATGGGTCACGCACATACCTACGCTCCTATGGTCAGCTGACTTATCAACTCACAAATAAGTCATTCACGGTCCTATGTCCATAAGGTACCAATCTAAATCTCCCCGTAGGCACATAAAGATCAGATGGTCCTATTCCGAAAGTCGACCTCCCGTGATAGCAAGTATGGTAGGTATGTCATTCACACAATAATTCATATAGTAAGCATTAACACAACATAGATAACTGTTATATTATTAAAGGTATATTCTCATCCCTATACCATGAGTCTAATTCGTACATGATCATTATTCCAGATTATATATCATATATTTCACCGATAAGTCTCACGTCGTATAGTTTTGAGTACTTAAAACCTAACCAAAGAGGTTACTAAGTCTCCTATTTTTCCCACATATCAATTTAGTACTCCGAGGTCCTTATTTATGTCCCAAATTCCTAACTTATCACTCCTAAGAATTTAAATCATGTTCTCGCATCATAAAATAGGAAATTACTCGTCGGACACTCATAAAATCAACACTACATTCCATCCAATTTCTAACATGTTCTGGGATTCAACTATATCCCTAATGGTATCCCTAAAGTCCTAATGTATTCACATAATCCCCACCTACAACGTTCGACAACAGAAATCACTTCAATTAAAAAACGAAAAAAGTCACAGTTTCTGGGGAGATCGATCGATCTATGAATGTCGATCGATCGATCAAGCAGGTGCAGGCTACGGGTTTCCTTCATTTTCAGTCCCAATTTTGTCCTAAATCTTCATTACAAGATATTAAATCCTAAATTAAGCATATTGGGTCATTATACAACCTAATCACATGATTCTTAACATTCCAGAACTCTTAAATCATCATCAATTAGACTTTTCTTGGATAAAATCTTCCTATTATCATGAAAAAACCTAATTTCTATTTTCTTCAAGAATCATCATATACCTCTACATAAATCCGTTTTTAACTAAGCATGATTTCTGATTTCGTTATTAGAATACTTCCAGAATCAAACTACATACAATTCCTACCCATAATTAAGGTTTCATCTCCAAGTTTCATTAGTTTTCAATATTATCATGGATATCATCAAATCCTAAACTATCATGGATAAATTATTCGCTAAAACTTAATGAAGCAAATCACTTGCCTGGGAATTTGATGTTCTGATTCTTTGATGACATTAAGGGTTGGTTCTTTTCCTCTCTTCGGTCATAAATCCGGCGATAGTGGTGGTGTGTGGTGGTTATGGCCTTGCAACCTTCTTTGTAACTTCTCCTCTCTTCTCACGTTTACCACTCCTTGATTTTGGCAGATAATAGCTCTAATGTCCCTAATATTGGTTGATAAATAAAGCCTAACTTTCATGGGTCAAACTCCCTTAAAAATTAAAATGACTAAATACCCTCCCGGGTTGCCGGTTTGGCCTAAAAATGCCCCGGGACCCAAACTAAACCCCCGGCTAGTGTTTTCTGACTATTTCGACCCTTTGGGACACGCTGGCAAACTCAAAATGACCATACGGATGATAAAATTAAAATTTACTTTTAAATTCATTTAAAACGATTCCTGATGCGACTGACACGCGTGTCCCAACTAAATTTTCTGAATTGTTGTATTTATGACTCGCAATAATTTTAATAAATTCCATAATCATATATTACTATAGTCACCCAGTAATATTCAATATTATTGTCATAATCAAATACCAACTCTCGTCTCGCTATTATTTAAATCCAGATTAATTTCCAAATAATTATCCCATTTAATTTAATTAATCCCATTAAATAAAATCAATAAAATTACGGGGTATTACAATGATTTATATACTAATAGCCTTTTATTATTTTCATTATAATTTTCTTTTGTGGCTTCTAGTTTTTGATGCGTTGAATAATCATATGTAGGATTGGTTGTAGTTGATATGGATGATTCTTCTATTGGGTTTATTTCTTATATTATTTTTTCTATTTCTTTATTATTTATGAATTTATCTATTCCTACTTTTAATATTTTTTTTTATCTTCATTGGTTCCTTCTGAACAGTATACAAAGATTATCATTTCTTTTTCCTCTTCACTACCATATTTTTCTATGAGTTCTTTTTATGTCATTGTTGATACAAAAAATATCCTTCTATGTATACCAATCAGAAGTGGACACATGTCCTCTTCCTCATTAGCAGATAGTAACTCGTCAAGAATGCCAACCAACATAGAGAATGCCAACCAACACAAAGAATGTCGACCATAAATACCAACAAAAGTTCACCTCAGCAAAAGTCTTATCACACGTGGTTAACACAATCAACTGTCACATTCATTATATACGGATGTAAATGCCTAAATATATAAAGGCATTCCATCCCTTGGAATTCCAACCCTTGACCTCCGGGTTTATATAAATACATTGTATCCCTTTCATGAATGGCAAGGTAGAACGGATCCTGGGATATTCTTATTTATAAGAGTACCTAGTTTTTTGTAACCTCTTAAATCAAAACAATAACAGTGGATGTAGGTTTTCTTACATAGCTGAACCACTTTAAAAACCTCATGTCTCTCTTTTATTTATCATTGCAATTATATATTGTATCTGTGATTATAAAATTGGATCAAGTCTAATTTTTTACATCAATGGATTGGTGTCGTCTATGGGAGTGTGTGTTTAATCGTCATTCTCAATCTTATTCAAGGAAAAATGAATGATCCAGAGCCTAGTGTCAGAAATGATGGAAACTCGCCTGATCCATCTTCTTCGCCTATAGCAACCGACCTAAATGGTATCCTAACAAATATTGCCAGAGTTTAAGATGGTATGAAGGAAACAATGAAATAATTGGCTCAGTCATTACAAGCAAGATCTCTAGCCCTATCCATACAGCAAGCAGTCTCATCACCACGGAGAGAAATATAACTCCACCTCCTAGGCATAGCCAATGCAGCTATTCCAGATTATCTCAGGATATGACTTATCACCCAGGAATTAGTTCCTCAATCAGAGCCTCAGAGTCTTATGATAATTATTATTTCTCTACTAAAAGGCTAAGCTTCTTGCAGAGATTGAGTCGAGCTTCACCTTTCGATCAACCTCGAGCAAATGGAAACCCTCCTAGAGAAGTATCCAGGGACATTCAACATCCAGCCAACCGATGTGAAGCCACGATCATATCATGATCAAGCATTCGTTGATGTGCATGCTGAGTAAACATTTCAGAAAGAGAGTTAAATGCATACACATAGTGGGGCGGCAGCCGATCTATTTCACATAAATCTGATGTGGGCAATCCTTTGTGGAAAGGATAAATTCAGCGTTTGAAAGATCAACTAGGAGAGATGGTAAAGGCAAGGAATCCTTTACAGTGAAGTTTTGTTAAAAGATCCCCTTTTATTCAACCAATTATGAATTTTCCTACTCCGTTTAAGTTTAAAGCTCCTGTGGTTACACCTAAATACGATGGAAAAACTGATCTAGCTATCGCTGACATTTACTCGCTCCCCAGTGAGATGAGATGCAGAGCGTTCTCAAGCACCATTATAGGTTCTTCTCAGATATGGTATAATAACTTGCCCCGAGGACAAATTACCAACTTCAACTAGCTTGCCGAGCTATTTATAAGCAATTTCCAGTGTGGCGTCAAGCCAGTGAAAACAATAGCCCATCTCTTGAGCGTAAGGTAGAAAGTAGGGAAAATGACCAAAAAGTACATCACTCATTTGAATAACGAGAAATTGGAAGTGGTAGACTATGAGGAAAAAAATTATCACTGCTCTCATGAGTGGACTGCTTCCCGAGAAAATATATTATACTCTGGCAAAAGATCCTCCTAAAACCATGACCAAGCTCGTGGCTAAGGCAGAAAAAATAATGAAAGTCGAGGAATTAATGGCAGTAAAGAAGAATCTAGCCACGAAGATTGAGAAGAAAGATCGAAAGGAAAAGGAAGGAGCCGACGCCGATAAAAGAGGATAAGCTCAAAAAATATCGAACCTACACTCCATTGAGTGTTAGCATTCGCCATATCCTTGAGGAGATTAAAAATAATCTGGATCTACGATGGCCTAAAAGGTTGAAAGCACCCCCAATAAAAAGAACAAATCTAAATATTGTGAATTGCACAAGGATCATGGTCGTATAATAAATAATTTCATCGCTTTACAAAACGAGACAGAATCTCTCATCTGTCGAGGAAAACTTAATAAATTTATTGATTGGCGTGAAATCAGAGAAGCTCAAAGAAGATCAAATTCTCCATGCAAGCCCATAGATGATAGGAAGAGAAACCATGATGATGATTATGAGGATGATCCCAATCTGTTAAAAAAGCCCAAGCAACCAGAACATGAGGTACCTATAATCAGTTTTAGTCCATTTGATTGTCATGTCATTACAGTTGGCGATATAGGAGGAGGAGATCACACTACTGAAAGAAAAGATTACATGAATGAAAACCATGCTTGTTCTTATATCCAGAGAATTAATCTGAATGAAGATGACTGGCCTAGGAAGGTTAACAAAGACAAAATAGTGATCGAATTTTCAAAGAATGATCGCTCTGGGGTACTTTATCCCCATGATGACCCATTGGTTATCAAATTCAAGATCCAGGATACTATCATTGATAGGATTTTCATTGATAATGGAAGCTCTAAAGATATTATGTTTTATCATTGCTTTCAGAGTTTGGACTTGAAGCTCAGCCAGCTCGAACCCTACAACAGGCAATTAATGTGCTTTTCTAGTGAAAAAGTTTACCCTCTTGGGATAATCAAGCTAGAAGTGTTGTTTGGCACTTGTCCGACAAGTCGTACAGAGAAAATACACTTCTTTGTGATGAATAAAAACGTTCAATCTGCCTATAACGTGATCCTCAATAGAGTAGGATTGAAGAAGTTCGAAGTTATACCATCAACAGTTCATCAATGCTTCACTTTAGTGTAGTTATCGTAAACGGAAATCAAAAGGTGGCCAGACAATGTTACTACTCCTCAGCCGAGCAAGAGGATTTGATCGAATTGAAGAAGAAGAAGACTACTACTTATCAGGTTGATACTACTGATCCCAACAGTGAATATGAAGATGAAACTTTAGATCCACGAGATGAGATAAAATTAGTCAAGAGAAAGATTATGGAAGCTACTGAGAGTATTATCCAGGATGATGATAAACCAAAAAGAACTAGTCAGATCGGTTCAACACTAGATCCAATTCTTAAACAGGAATTGATTATGTTTTTTAAGCAATGGAGAAATGTATTTGCTTGGAGCCATGAGGATATGCCTGGGATTGATCCCAAATTCCTTTATTACGAGCTCAATATTAATAAGGATGCCAAGTCGATCAAGAAGAGATAAAGGGTTTTCAGTCTCGAGAAGAATGACACTATCCAAGAAGATGTCAAGAAACTTCAAAAGGCCCGGTTTATTGAAGATGTGAAGTATCCAGCCTAGTTGGCCAACATTGTAATAGTCAAGAAGAAGAATGATAAATGGAGGATGTGCGTGGATTTCACTAATTTAAATAAGGCTTGTCCTACAGACCACTTCCCTTGCCTAGAATTGATCAATTAGTGGATGCTACATCGAGACACGAGATTTTAAGCTTTATAGATGCATATTCTGCGTGTAATTAGATAAAGATAAAACCTAAAGACAGGGAAAGTACAACCTTCATCACCAACTGAGGAACTTATTAATACAATGTAATTCACTTTAGGCTAAAAAATATAAGAGAAACGTATCAAAGGTTGATGAACAAGGTCTTTGAAGAGCCAAATAGGCAAGAACGTAGAGGTTTATTCGGATAATATGTCAACAAAAAGTAAGAAAGCCTTAAGATCATATCACCAATCTCAGTCAGACGTTTGATCAGTTAAAAAAGCATCAGATGAAGTTGAATCCGACCAAGTGTGTGTTCGGGGTACATGAAGTAATGTTCCTTAGCTTCATAGTGAATCAAAGGGGAGTTGAAGCTAATCTAGTAAAAATCAAATCTTTGATCGAAATGTAGTCGCCAACTTATAAGAATGATGTATAAAAGCTCATTGGAAGAGTAACAGCTTTAAACAGATATATTTCCTAAGCAACAAATAGGTGCTTACCGTTTTTAAGATGTTGAGAAAGACTTTTGAGTGGAATGCAGAATGTGAAGAAGTATTCTAGGAGTTAAAAAAGTATCTAGGATCACCTCATTTACTATCCCAACCAGTCTTGGGAGAGAAATTATACTTGTACCAAGTTATTTCTGAATCTATGGTTAGTTCGACTTTGATTAGATTGGATAATGGGATTCAAAGACCAGTTTATTAAACCAGCAAAGCATTTAGGGGAGCCAAAATTAGGTATCCCCACTTGGAAAAGTTTTCTTTAGCATTTATTGAAGCTTATAGGCGCATAAAACCTTATTTCAAAGCACATACTATAGTGGTATGTACTAATCTGCCTATTCGGCAGGCACTCCACAAGCCTAAGAAGTCGGGAAGATTGATGTACTAGGCAGTGGAGCTCAGATAATATGACATTGTCTATGAACCACGGTCTGCATTAAAAGGCCAAGCTTTGGAGGATTTTATCACCAAATTCACCTATCCATAGGTTCATGTCCAAAAAAACTTGCCTGATGAGCAGACTTCTAAAGAAGAGAGCTTAACTCAAAAGCAAGAGAAAATGATCACCGATCAACCTGACTCATCCAAAACTCAGGAGCTGCCCCAGAAATATGCAGAGGAAAGAAAGAAAGTATTCCATCATGGAGTTCTGTCTGAAGAAATATTTAATAATCATATCCCATTATGAAATCTATATGTCGATGGTTCTTCATGTGCAACTAGAAGCGGATCAGGTATAATACTCAATACTCCTAATGATATTGATGTTGAATATTCACTTAAGTTTTAGTCAAAGCATCAAACAATGAGGCTGAATACAAAGCTTTAATAGTTGGACTAGATTTGGCCCATACGTTAGGTACCGAGCAAGTAATGGCACACAATGATTTATAGTTCGTGGTCAACCAACTGCCTAGTTGTTTGGAGTATGACCAGATACTTTGCCAAAACTATGGAAGTCATTGCTATGTTTCCATTCGCAAAAATGCACAGGATTCCTAGAATAGCCAACGCCCGAGGAGATGCACTTGCTCGGCTGACTTCAGTAAGCAGAATTGAACTTAAGCGCACTATCTCAATAGAGATCCTAGATAATTGGAGCATTTTCGATGCCTTGATGATTAATTTTATTGTTGTAGATTTAGGACATTCATGGATGGACCCAGTTAAAGCCTATATTGAGGATCGCATCCTACCACCTAATTCGAAAGAGGTCAAGAAGCTCCGATATAAAGAAGAAAGATATATGTTAGAAAAAGGAGTTTTATACAAAAGGGGACTGTTGATCTCCTTGCTACGCTGTGTTCATCCAGTGGAGGTGGAAGATTTACTCAAAAGAGGTGCACAAAGGTTCTTGTAGGGCTCACTCAGCTGGTCGATCTCTGCTCTAACGAATTATCACTCAAGGATACTTATGGCGGACTATGAGGGAAGATTTTATAGCCTTTGTAAGAAAGTGTGACAAATTCCAGAATTTCTCTGCAATTCATAAAACACCCACTCCCTCTCTCACACCCATAACTTCACCTTGGCCATTCGCTATTTGGGGGATTGACTTGGTCAGCCCACTGTCGACCACCAAGGTAGGTTCAAGTATTTGGTCATTGTTGTTGATTACTTCACCAAATGGGTGGAGGCAAAACCATTGGTAGACATGCCTTATGAGAAAGTTTACCAGTTCAGTTGGAAGAATATCATATGCAGATATGGGCTACCATATACCTTTATTATAGATCGTGGAACTCAATTAAATAATGATGAATTTGTGGCATATTGGGTCCAATCCAAGATCCATAAACTTCATTTTCCACTAGGCCATCCTCAAAGTAATGATCTAACAGAAGTAATAAATAGGACTTTTCTCAATGGATTGAAGAAAAGGCTTGACGCTACCAAGGGAAACTGGATCAATGAGTTACATTTTATGCTTTGGGCTTACAGAACCACGCCGCTAACAACAACTGGAAAAACACCATGCTTGCATTTGGGACTGAATCCATGGTTGCAACTGAGATAGGCCTACCAATCCATAGGGTACCGAACTTTGATTCTCCAACTAGTGATTTGATGTGGTGACTAGATCTGGACATGTTGGAAGAAGTTCGAGAAGATGATGCCATGAGAAATGTTGCATATGAACAAAAGTCGCTCATTTCTATAATAAAAGGATTAATCCGAACAACCTTAAAGAATGTGACTATGTTCTTAATAAGGTGATCCATAAGAATAACAAACTTGAGGCTAATTGGCATGGTTCATATCGTATTTCTGTTGTCATCCGACAAGGAACCTATCAGATTGAAACTTTGGAAGGGGAAGAATTCAAAAACCCCTGAAATGCCGAGCATCTCAGAAATTATTATCAACGTTCAAGGGATTGTTACTATTGTATTTCTTTTTACTTTATGAGACAAGTTTCAATAAAATATTGATTTCAGTCCCTTCAATTTTTTTAATTTTTTTTTGGAGTATGGCGATATATCATCACTAAAAAAGAAGCAAAAACAACAAGTCAAAATGTCTCTTACCGATCAACAGTACATAACATCTTGTAGCGCAACTATTGCTCACTTAAATGCAAACTTCTTATATGATTTCGTATAAACAAGTCACGAATAAGAAGTCTTATCCGACTAAGTTAAAGGAACACAATCCTAAAATACTTAGTCGATAAGAATAATTTACTTCATGTATGACTTCGTAAAAATGAATCACGAACAAGAATTTATTAACTTCATCTATGATTTCCCATAAACAAGTTAAGTACAAGAAGTGTAAAACTTTGTATACAACTAAAAACTTACAAATAAGTTTTACCCGACTAACTTATATGCAGGAAGGCATGTAAATATTCCTAAAATATCAGGATACAAACATATATTCCTCATACACTTTGTCACCACTGATAACTAATGCTAAATTTGGATTAATATATCTAAGTGCATTAGTAGGATCAATGGCATTACAATCATAAGTTGAGTCACTGATTAAAATAATCATAAGTTAACAACACTAACATATGGATTTTCATTCATAAAAATTGTATTAAATTCAAATGAATAACAAAATACATGATAATTATTCAACATAACATTTTCCTTTAGCTTTAGAGGTCGGCTGAGATGGTTGTACTCTATCCATTCCAGCAGGAGGAGAATCCTAAGTATAGAGAGAATTAATGAAGTTAAAATCCCTTAACATTTTTCTCTTGCTACTACTCGGCACATTGATCAGGTGAAAAGGACGAACAATCTCATGAACATCATGTAAACCATAGTCCCCTAAATATTTAGTAATCGGGTATTGGGGAATAACGTTAATAGGAATCCATGAAGTGTACAACTTCAAAGGGGGGTTATCACAATCTAAAAGACCAGGCTCGTTCTAATACCACTGTTGGCTATTACGATCATGCTTCAACAAAGTCAAACAATTAGTCCAACCACATTTATAGCCTTTATGATGGGACTGAGCTAGGTGATCATCTACATGACCTAAAGCTTCATTATAGCGATCCATCCACACCTCTCTGGGTTGTTTGTGAAATTGAAAGGTCAACGTTTCAACTTGTTATTAAAGTTTCTTGAAAACACTATCCTTCACCTTTAATTATGTGACTGGTTGGCAAGGGCTTTATACTTATCTTCCTTCTTTGTAGATAAGTCAACAATTGCTTGATTCTTTGTTTCAGCTGGACAGTCTAATCGGCTAAGGTTTTCTTGTCCTAGCATCCTCAACACTTGGTCGATTGGTTATTTGTTATCTGGATGATGATACAAGTTTGGATGTCTTTGTGATTTCAAGCTCTACCATCAACCTGTCCTTCTCATTCTCTAAAAAGAAGGCACCTTCATCGGCACCACTACAAAAAGACTTTTTTAAAGTTTCCAACTCATTTAGAAGTTTATTATTCTTGTCCTCCAAGAGCTTGGTGATCTCTCTAGATTCATTAAGTTTGTGATTCAATAAGAACTCTTTCCTCCTATATGAAGAAGCATAATTTTCCAGTTTCTCCTCAAAACCCCAACCTTCACTTAATGCCTTATACTTGGCTTCGTAGTCAGCATGTAGTAGAGCTTTATATTCATTATGGTCTACCTGCAAGTCTTCAATCATCTCATAACCAAATCAAGAAAATACCTGTGATAGGTGTATGCATCCTTTACTTGATCAGAAGCATATGTGCTGAGCAAGTTTGCTCATTCTTCATCTGTTAAGTCCAAGTGACTAGATTTGAACATATGGTTGCAGCGTTTGAGTAGGTCGAAACTAGTGGAAGCAATTTGTTCCATCTTGGAAATGAACTAGAAAAATAAAGCATTAATTAATCAACAACAAAAGAAGATAGAGCAACAGATAAGCATAAAAAATTAACAAATTAATTAAAGAAAATAGTCCTTTCATTGATAAATAGCAATATTACAAAAAGGTACATCAGAACAAGATAAAAAGAAGACAATAGAATGGTGCAAAATACAAAGACTAAAAGTTGAACAAGCTTATACCTTCTTCTTATCCTTCTCAGCTTTAGTGTTTACATCTTGGTCGATAGGAGGGGCTGTTGAATCAATAGGAGAATTATCTTGGTTTGTTGAAGGAACACTTGTCTCAATGGCCCATGAGGATTCCCCCGAACCTTCATCATCATCAATATTGGGAGGGGATCCTAGATCATGCCTTAAAAATAGCTTAAAATCCTCAGCATTGCTAATTTCCCTCAACGCTGCCGACCAACCGTCCTTGCAGAATTTCTTCTTAGCGTACGATATCTGGCCAGAAGTAGCAGAGATGGCCTTATCCCAGCCCTTCCTTAAAGATTCTTCTTTGATTTTATTTCTTTTATACTTGTCTATAAAAAAGTGACCAGATAGCTTAATTACTTTCTTTTCAGCAGCCTTTGTTATGTGCTCACCTTGAGCAAACGCCAAAGTGGCCATAAACATAGCCTTATCAACTTTCTACCTTGCTTTTTTAGAAGTCTTGAGCTTCTCCTCCCACTAATTTTTATTTATCTCTAAAGCTTTACTGGACTCCTCCAATGATTTCCTAAGACCCTCAATGGCCTCTTCTATTTCTTCTGAAGAAGTTCGCGATTGATCGTCCTTTTCCAACATTTGGTTGTAAGCAACTAAGAACTGCAAGAAAAAAAATATAAGTTAATGAAAATCAAAGAAGACATGAATAGCATCTGACCAACTTCAAATATGAAAATTTACCAAGGTTAATCTCTGGGTACCTCTGCGATAGTTTTTATTAGTACATTAAACCAGCAGCAGCTCTATGGTCCGGAAGGGTACCATCTTTGATTAACTTCGTAGCCAAGCTAGGACTAAAGGCTACAGACGAGCCAATAATATTTTGGACCTTATCAACCAATACTAGTTTATCGATATCAATAAATTTTTAACCTGCTTATCAGTAGGACCTCTCCTTAGTCTCTTAAGAAGAGACTCATCACCTTTGGTGGCCGGGGCTTCTTTTCAGCCTCAATCTTATTCTTTTGGGCATTGGTATCAACTAGTTTGTTGGCACCAGTAGTGGAATCATCCTCCAAAAGGTTGGAAATTTTCCTCTTTCCCATGCTAGCAGAAATAGGGAGATCAGAATCAAGTGAAGAAGAAGGGCCAACTTCAGCACCAACACCTGCAAATTTAATGATCGAGGAAGTAGACACTGAATCCCTCTTCAAATCAATTGCAATTTAAGGCACATCAGTTGTTGGCCGAGCTACAAAAGAGGTGATGGAAGTTTAGACTCTAGTAACACAGAAGTTGATCAGAGATGATCCTCTCATGTTTTTGGTTCAGACCCCACAAGAATTTGAGTTCTTACAAATTGAATTCACTCGATTTGGGGCATTTTTTCTTACGTTCTTCTGCAACATAACAATAGACAGTAATAATTAGCAAATATCATAAAAGAAATCAGTAAAAAAAGTCAAGAATTGAAATAACAACCTATCCCATTCCCTTACTGAGGGCATCTGGGACCATGGTAAGGCACTCCATTTTCAAGTGGGGCATGTTGCCAATTCTTAACTACTAAACCATGACTCCAATAATCCTTATTAGAATCAGGCATATTCAACATTAAATCCCAATTGGCTTGTCTAGTTTTTAAATAATAAGTGTTCTCCTGCAATAGCCCATTCATAGCAGAACATGATTTTCGGAATCTCAATATGGGTCCCATTAATTTGATTCAATTTATTCACACCATTTGACAACCCTCCAGGTGTTGAGGGATATTCTTGCTGGAACGATGTCGAAATATTGGCAAAATGAAGAAGAAAAGGGTTTGGTAAAAATGTGAAACCACACTCATCTATAAATAAGGTTGGGATCCAATGACCCTCGGCCAAAGAATATAGGTCTATAGGATCATGGGGTATTTCTAAATCATCCCAAGATGGGATTTTCTTTTCTACCCTAAATTCCTCTAGAGAATCCTCGTCAACTATGTGAACCATGGTTCAGAAAGAAAGGAAATGAAGAAAAAAAAAGAGAAAGAAAGAATTCTTACAGAAGATTAAGGATTCAGCAAGAACCATGGAAGCAAAACACGAATGACGACAAACGATCCTACAAAATCACATAAAAGTTCCTACAGATCGAAGATTTAAGGTAAGGTAAAATCTGGAAAAAGCCTCCCGCCTTTTATATCTTGTCTCGAAAATAACGAAAGTAATGATTAAACGTACCAACGATTGATATTACGATGGCTTCGCAATACAGACGCTGTAAAATACTCATTTACCTTTTGGCGATTAGCTAAAATTCAAATAATTTATAAAAGTACCATATTTAAACAGTGCCGATAAAATTTCACAAGTGCAGTAGGTTAGCTACCGATTAAGCATCATGGAATCACTCTGAGCTACTTACAAAATTGGATGCTCCATACTTTCATGCAAGCATCAAGCATAGATCATTGGGGATTCTATTGATACCAAAAAATATCCTTCTATGTGGACCAATCAGAAGTGAACACTTGTCCTCTTACGTAGCTAAAATCTAATTAGTAGATAGTAACTCGACAAGAATGCCGACCAAAGCAAAGAATGTCGACCATTAATACCAATGAAGTGTCACCTCATCAAAAGACTTATCACATGTGGTTAGCACAATCAATTGTCCCATTCATTATGTACCGATGTAAATGCCTAAATATATAAAGGCATTCCATCCCTTGGAGTTCCAACCCTTGACCTTCGGGTCATTATAAATATGTTGTATCCCTTTCATCAAGGGCAAGTTAGAATAGATTCTAGGTTATTCTTATTGACAAGAGTAACTAGTTTTCTGAAACCTCTGAAATCAATACTATAATTGTGGACGTGGGCTTTCTTACATAGTTGAACCACTTTAAAAACCTCATGTCTCTCTTTTATGTAGCATTGCAATTATATATTTTTACCTGTGATTAAAAAATTTATCAAGTCCAATTTTTTACATCAACGGGTAATACCCGAGAGGTGATACAAAAAAATATTAATAAATTAGAGATTTTTTTATAAAACGATACCATTTAGATCGAGAATAAATTTGCTGAAACATAAATAATAAATTGACTCAATAAAAATTCTCAATTTTATTAGATCTCAAATGTCCTTTTACAAAATAATTCACAATAAACAGTGCGGTATATTTAAATTTTGAAAATTAATATATAGAGCCTCTAATGACGCTCTCAATCCCAACGTTGCCATAAATATCATCTCTTACCAAACCTAAAACACAAAAACTATGGGGGATGAGCGAAAAACTCTAGCTCATATAAATTTTCCAAGTGTAACTACACATACTCGTGTGTGCGTGTATAATATACAAGAGTGTATGCAATATGGCACTCAAACTAAAACTATAATAATATAATCATCACCTATGATCTCACTCCGGTACTACAAAACCCAAAACCCAGTATCAAAATTCTTGCCGCACTTCACACAGTACGACTACCATCCACTATCTTGTTAATTATCATCGAAAAAATCCAATGCCCCCCCCCCCCCCCCCCTCCCCCAAAAAAAATAATAACATAACTTGGGCACATGACCCATCATAACATGGCATCACCACCATAAAATCTTGGCATTACCACCATAGTAAAACTTGGCATACTCGTCAACCGGAGTCCATCCCCAAGTCGTTGGATAATAAACAAAATCATAGCCGATAGCACACCCCATCAAGCGGGCAATTTGGCTAAGGAATGCCCATGCATTCTCCAATAATAATCATCATAATATCATTCTCTCAATTTGAATAAAATTCAAATTCAATTCCCATAAATCAAATGTACATGTTTTCTACCTAATTTTCAACATTCTTGTAAAATCAACTAGTTTTGTTACCCCAAACTACACGACATGAAAATAACACATACGAAATGGGTGCAAGAACAAATATAATATATGAGAATATCATATGTATAAATGCAACACATATCATGGATATAAATATACAATCAAGAATGAATAAATATAGTACACTAAATTAACCACGGGAGAACGAAACTACCTCAAGCGAGACAAAATCCACCATTCCATGCCTGTTTTGAAAATCCCAAAAATTTAGATCCAAGCATTATCCAAATCGTTGACACGACTTAAGATTTGGATTCTACAAGAAAAAATGGGTCAGGCACGTGTTTTATATTTTTCTCAAATTCAATCTGAAGGTACTCAAAAAGAAGATCTAAACACTCCAAATTGGCTCTTCTCATTCCACTCATTTTTTTACTCTTTTGATTTCATTTTTTCCTTTGATTTTCATCTTTTTTTCCTTATAATCAACCATACTATTCCTTATATATCCCCTCTCTCAAACCCTATCTTGGAGCATAAGCTAATGCATATTACTATATTTCCCTTTAATTTAAAATTGCCTACTTTACATATTTAACTCATCACAAAATGTCCAAAAACCATTTAAATTTGAATATAAATGTTGGATTCAATTTCAAATCAAAATAAATTATTTTTAAATGTAATATAAAAAAATATTTTCATTTAAAATAAAATATCCCGACTAAAATCTTATAGAATATTCATAAATGTGCTCTCAAAATTACGAGGTATTATATTCTTCCCCCCTATAAAAGGAATTTCGTCCTTGAAATTCACCCAAAATTTTCTTACCTTAAATTCAAAAAGAAATTTTGATATCACCTAAATAAGATCGAACATAAACCACATCTCTCTCAACGGAAAACGTAATGAACCAATAACCACAAGCCCGAGAATACGAATAACCTATTATCTGATACCATTTTGTAACTCCCCGAGAAGTCCTACTGAAAAATATAGATAAATTAGAGATTTTTTTTATAAAACAATACCATTTAGATTGAGAATAAATTTTCAAAAAACATAAATAATAAATTGACTAAATAAAATTTCAATTTTATTAGATCTCAAATGTCCTTTTACAAAACAACTTACAATAGTGCAGTACATTTAAATTTTGAAAATAAATATAGAGAGCCTCTAACGAAGCTCCCAATCCCAACGATGCCATAAATATAATATCGTACCAAACCTGTAATGCAACAAACTATGGGGGGATGAACGGGAAACTCTAGCTCGTATAAATAGGTAAGTGTAACTACACATACTTGTGTGTGTGTGTGTGTATCATATACAAGAGTGTATGCAATATGACACTCAAAATAAAATCCTAATAATATAATTATCACATATGATCTCATTGCGGTACTACAAAACCCAAAACCCAAAACCCAGTATCAAAATTCCCACCGCACTTCTCATAGTATGGTATGGACTACCGTCCACTATCCTATTAATTATCCTCGAAACAATCCAATGGCCCCAAAAAATAAATAACATAACTTGGACACACGAGCCATCATAACATGGCATCACCGCCATAGTAAAACTTGGCATACTCATCAATCGGGGTCCATGGCCTAGTCTTTGGATAATAAACAAAATCGTATCCGACAGTACACCTCGTCCAGCGAGCGATTTGGATAAGGAATGCCTATGCATTATCCAATAACAATCATCATAATATTATTATCTCAATTCAAATTAAATTCAAATTCAATTCCTATAAATCAAGTGACATGTTTTCTACCCAATTTCTATAACCCAACATGCTCATAAAATCAACCAGTTTCGTTACCCCAAACTACACGACATGAAAATAACACATAAAAAATGGGTGCAAAAATGAATATAATATACGAGCATACCATACATATAAATGAAACACATAGCATGGATATAAATATACAATTAAGAATGAATAAGTGTAGCACACTAAATTAACCACGGAAGAACGAAACTACCTCAAGCTAGTCAAAATCCACCATTCTAGGCCTATTTTGAAAACCCAAAAAATTCAGATCCAAGCATTATCCGAATCATCGATTCAAATTTATATTTGGATTCTAAGGAAAAATTGGGTCGGGTATGTGTTTGTAATAACCCTTACTTTTGAGAAATTGATTTTATATTAATTTGCCATGAGAGGTAATTATATATAATATTAGATAATGGGATAAATATTAATTTAAGTGAGTTAAAAGATAATATTTACTAGATTTTGCATATTTACTCTTATGTGAATGTAAATAGCATCATGTTACGATTTATGTTGTCGTTATGATTTAAACGGCATTTATGGTTTAAATGAAGTTGGAACTTGAAATGATTTATATTATTCCGGATGCCAATTTAGAGGTCGCGGTCAATCCCGAAATAATCGAGATAGTCAAAATAAGTGCATATTGTATTTTTGGGTTCCGGGCACTTTTGACAGGTTATGCCTTAATTATGTAGTTACGAGTCATGCTAATGATGTATTAACATGTAAAGATGGAAAATTAAGGCTAAGTACCCGATTGAGTCTTACAAACCCTTTTATTTCTCAAGTGTATTCTTACTAAACCTAGAGAGAAAGAGAGAAGAAGAGAATTGTGGAGAAAAAGAAGAGAAAGGAGAAGAATTGAAGAAATTGGGTTTGATCTTTCATCTACCGTAAAGGAATCTGAGATTTTTGCTTAAGGCAAGATTCTTACTTGCTAATATATGATTTAGGGTGAATAAATTGTAGTGATAGTTGTGTATTGGAATCAATTGAACAAATATTGATTTTAATGAATTTGTGGTGTTTGAACCCTTAAACATTATTTAAATAGATATTGTGTTGATTATAATAGTTAGTATTTATGTAGGATTGTTTTGGTTGGATCAATGGTGGTTGTTGTGGGTAAAATGGAGAAGAAATGAGTTTTGGGAAAAGTAGGGTATTAACATCCATGGCCGAAATTGGGCATTCTGGCCCAGGCGAATCGATTCGCCCCTAGCGAATCGATTCGCTAAAGGGGTAGTCTACATGTCTGTGATGAGTGAATCGATTCGGCAGTATGCAGAATGTTGGGTCCTCTTAACCGAATCGATTCGGACCATCCAAATCGATTCGCTTCAAGACCGAATCGATTTGTCCAGGGCGAATCGATTCGGAATTCTTGATGTTTTAAGTTATTTTTTTAACTTAGTTTGTAACACTTTTCTTGTAGGTTTAGGACCTAGAAACTTTCTCTTAGGATAAAATAAAGTGTATTAGGGACTTACCTTAGGTATGTAACCACACTAGATTAAAAAGGGGATACTCGAGCTTATCTCGGGGTTTATGAAATAGACGTTAGGGTGGTTCTTTCTTGAACGAACTAGTTTGAGACTAGGGAAGAGGAGGATCATATAATTGTGGAAATTTAGAGACGTGTTTGAGGTAGACTATACTTGGTGGCTTATAGTAACGTCATTATTTCTTGGAGACTAATTTGGGTGCTTATTAAACGTTGAAGTTTATAATGATGACATTAAACGCTTATGGCTCCGGATAAAGACTTAATGTATATTTTAAAATGGGAATAACTTGTGGATGATAAATTTCTTATACACACCTCTCTAAATGCTATCATAGGGGAAGTTACGCGCATGAGGTGAAGTCCCCTGGCTAGTGAATGCAGGGTGAATATAGTCCTCGGCCATAGGACCAGTTATTATATATTGTGTGATTATTATTCGAAGTGAGGTAATTTCGGGTGTGGTTATGGCTCACTGTCGAAGGTATATGGCCGCTTCCTGACGTCACGCGATGTAGGATGACCACGTTGTCTTGGTGATAGGCCCTGGAAGATGATATCTATTTAGGGGCACATCCAATGGGGAAAACCCGGAAGGATGGTCTTAGAATCATTATATGTTGTGAAATATAACTATTCTTATTAAAGTGGGATTTTATTAATAATACGACACTTTATGATGTAAATTGCTTAAATACGTTTCCTAATGAGAAAAAGGAACGGTGAAATGAAATTATGTAAAAAGAAAATGGAATCACACTAAGTAATATTTTTTTTATATTCTCCTGCACAAATAAATTGTGATCATTGTCATTATTATTGGGTTAAGTTATGATTTATATAGAAATGTTATGTGCCTTATCATTATTTATGGTGAACGAAACAAGCTTATTCATTGTAATTAAATTTTCCATAACTATCATGCACTTTATTCACTTGGTAATCATATTAAACCGGGCCCTGACCCTTTTCTAGTTCTTTGTTTTGCTTGAATCTTATATTCGCCCAGGTGCTCCGCCGCAAGGACGCCCGAATTGACTTTTCTAACCCAGTGTCCTGGAGCTGTAACACTTTGCGGATGTTACGGGATAGTTGATATAGACGCTTCCATCTTTTTGTATTCTAGTTATGATAGGTTACACATTCGGGCGTGTTGCCCAAGTTTTGTACTTGTATGATATTATGTGACATTGTACTTTAATACTCGGTGTAACCTAATTGTAAGAGTTTGTTAACCGACAACTTATTCGGTTATTTTGATGTATATGGTTACTGATTTGTTATCTGTCTTTATTTCTATCCACCTTCCTTTTAAATTGGATTGTTTAAATGTTTTTCATTAACTTACAAATTAAATTTTGACAATCCGTTTTCTAAAATAATTAGTGGTTATCCCTTATACTTACTACGTTACGTTGATGCTAAGAATGGACCATCTATGATTCCTGTAATTATTGGAGTATCGAGTTGGCCACCTCTTATTTTAATAAGCGGGTTATCACTGTGTTTTAGGTTTTTCTCAAATCCCATCCGAAGGCACTCAAAAAGAAGATCTAAACACTCCAAATGGTCTCTTCTCATTCCACTCGTTTTTTACTCTTTTGATTTCATTTTTATACTTTGTTTTTCATCTTCCTTTCCTTATAATCAACCATATCATTCCTTATATAGACCTTATCTTAAACGCTATCTTGGACCCTAAGCTAATGCATATTACTATATGGCCCTTTAATTTATAATTGTCTACTTTATGTATCTAACTCATCACAAAATGTCCAAAAGTCATTCAAATTTGAATTTAAATGTTTGATTCGATTTCAAACCAGAATAAATTATTTTTAAATTTAATATAAAAAAATATTTTCATTTAAAATAAAATAACCCGACTAAAATCTTATAGAATATTCATAAATATGCTCTCAAAATTATGGGGTAGTTGTCAAAATTTTCTAATATTACATCATATATTTTATATTCTAATAGTTCATATATTGTTTCAAGTTGGTCTTTTACTATTATTAACAAATTAATTTCTTCTAATAATTATTTGTTGTCTTCTAAAGGTTTGTTTTTACTGAATTACTTTGTCCTATTGCATTTTCATATATTTTAATTTTTTTAGTTTTTTTTGCACATTTGTTGTTAATTGCGGTAGTTTCCATTCTATTTCTTCACACACACACACACACACACACACACACACACACACATATATGTATATATATATATATATATATATATATATTTGGTTCTTCTATCATTTTTACATATTTACTATTAAAGGATTTTACAATACGATCAAATTATGCTTTATAGAGATTAAATAGTTTTCCCATAAATAATGTATATATTAATAGATTATTATAGTTTTCTCCCATATTATATCCTCTTATTCTTATTGCTATTTTTATATTTTTATTAAATTCTCTTATATCCATGAAAAAATTAGGTATACATCCTATTCTTGCTCCATTTTTTGCTAAATCTACTTCTGCATTAGCTATTTGTGCTTGTTTATGATTATTCCGTCTATCATCGTATATATATATACTAATAATTTTGTTCCAGCTTCTAGTCTAGTAAGTCCTACAAGTCCTATTATTAATAGTCCTAAATGCATAAATTCTAATTTTTTTCATTTAAAATTATTTTGCTGATATTAAATCTAATACGACTTCACTATTTATGTCTGTTATTTTTCTTTGGCTAGTGTGATTATATATTTTATTATTATTAAATTATAATATATTTTTATTATATAATTGTTGTCCTTTTGTCTTTTAGATGCCTTTTTCGATATATCTTCTAGTGTCTTCTTCATCATCGTATATATTTTTTATCCTATATACTTCTTTATCTTTGCTGCTAGATGCCATTTTTTTAGTAGAAAAGATTTAATTTATGTTTACTTAACTTTGTGTCTACTTTAATTCTTCTAAATTTATTTATTAATTCTTCTATTTCCCGGGATTCTTTATTTTTTAGATTTTCTAATGTCTTATTTGCCTTTTCTATTTCTAGTTTTATGTTTAATATTATCCTGTTTATATTTTCTACTTGCTCTTTAATATAATCTTGAGTTTCTTCTATTTTCTTTAGCTTTTCTAAAATAATACTATTATTCATAAACTATAGTCTACCTTTTTCTGATAATACTGCTAACTGTAATTGTAGCTTATATATTTCGTCTTCTTGATTTTTTATTATCTAAGTACTTATTAGTGTACTCTTATGATTTCCTTTATCTTTAGTGTAGGCCCCTATTTTTCAAATGTGCTGTAAGGATGTCAAAAATAATTTTTCTTTCAAAAACCTTTTTCCAAATTTTAACACGCACCAAGTTTGTGAACCAATTTTAATTAAGTCCAATTTTATTTTGTTTAATCCTAAACACACATCTAGCTGATTAAAGCAAGTAAAATAAAGTAAACTTTACAATGCCGGATGTACGAGGAAACCACAAAGGGAAAAAGCATCAGATGGACCAAGACAGACAATCACAATGATACGGTTATACGAAGAAAGACACACAACCTTACACAATGACTCGATCCCCATAAGACTTGACGCTCTTCTTCACTTTAACCGCTCCTCCACAGTGCCCACGCAAAAATCCTTCCATAATATTTATCCATAGCATACACGTCCACGAATGCCTCGGTGTTAACCGATATAGCTTTGGCATCCATCTACGATTAGGAACACGGACTCCTCTGTTCCTTCACGGCAAAACCCAATGAAACATTTTGTTCAGTAAGGATGAACAAACCCAGATGGTGCAAACAACATCTCTATATCAATAGAATATTAAAGCTCAGATCTTTTAAACTCTAAGGTGTAACAACCCTCGATTCTGGGAGGCTCATTTTATACTGATTTTACCGCATAAGGTAATTATATAAAATGTGGGGACTGGAGTAAATATTAATTTAATGAATTGAAAGTTAATATTTACTAGATTGATGCATATTTACTGCATGTGAAAGTAAATAACATCAGGTTGCATGTCTGTAGTGTCATGTATTTTAAATGGCCTTTTAGTTTAAATGATTTTGGAACTCGAATAATTTATAAAATTTCCGGATGCTAGTTTAGAGGGTGTAATTAGTCTCGGAAGGTGCGAGACAGTCAAAATAAGTGCCATATTGTATTTTTGTGTTCCGGGCACTTTTGCCTGGTTTTAGCTTATACGCGTATTTGGGAGTCATTTTAATGTGGTATTAACCATTTGAGTTGGGAGTTTTAACTTAAGCCACGATTTTAGTATCCAAAATCCCTTATTTTTCCCCATTTTATGTCTTGAACATAGAGAGAAAGGAGAGAAAGAAAGAGGAAGAGAAAGAATGGAGAAAGAAGAGAAAATGAAGATTGAAGAGGGATTGATGCTCCAACTCAAAGAAATCTGATATTCCCTACATCAAGGCAAGTTTTCTACTTGCTAATATGTGATTTAAGATGCATAAATTGTATGATAGTTGTGTATTTACATTTATGGCTTAAATGTAGAATTTGTGGGATTTAAACCCTAGTCTTGATTTATGTTGAAGAAATTGTGGGTTTTGATGGTTAATAATCATGTAGATTAGTTTGGGGTAGATTTTTGTTGTTGGATGTGTATGAAAAGGAAGAGATTTGAAGTTTGGAGGATTTAGGGTTCATAACCCTTCGTAGCCATTTTTGGCAGATTTGCAGGTCCGAATCGATTCGGCCCCTTGGGCGAATCGATTCGTAAGGGAAATTGGCAGGTCTGCATAACCCGAATCGATTCGGGTTAAGACCGAATTGATTCGGCCAATTGCAGAATGTTGGTTTAGTAGTCCGAACCGATTCTCTTTTTCGGCGAATCGATTCGTTTTCCTGCTGTTTTTGAGTTAATTTTATAACTCAATTTCAATCCTTTTCTTTAAATATAGGGACTAGGAACCTTCTTGAATGAAGTAAACTTAGAGTCCTAGAGTGTGAGATGAGTTAGATCCTACCCTACATTAGGAATGGGTTATGTGGGGATTTTTCCGGGGTTAGGCCTATTAATGATAAGGCATTCTTTTCTTCTAGTTAATTATTATAAAACTAGGAGATGTAGTGTTATGTTCGGGAGACCTTAGGAGCTTAATTAAGCTATACTAGTTTTGATGGTTTATATTACCACCCCAAAAGAATGTTTGGAGATTTTAAAAGTTCGATTGAACTATGTTAACCTTGGTGGTTCATAATAACGCCATAAAGGTGAGTTTGGAGAATAAATTGAAAGTCATTTCATTCCTTCGAAAGATGATAACCTTGGGGTTCTAAAATAACCTCCTAGAATGCTTGGAGATAATGAAGAGTTTATTTACTCCTTTGAGGTTGTAGTGTTGATATAAGCTATCGTATGACTATGGATGGTAAGTTAGATTATTTACAAAATAAATAGAAAGGGTTTCGAATAAAATGAAACGTATACGTGGGATGGAAATGAAATGGAAATGGTATTGGTATTTGTAAATGATAATTTACTTAATCATGAAACCGGTAAATAATGGTTTACTTGATTTTCGTTATGATAAATAAAATGGCTTAAACACACCTCTCTAAATGACATCATAAGGGAAGTCCGCACGCGAGGTGAAGCCCCCTGGCTAATGAATGTAGGGTGGATATAGTCCTAGGCCATGGGAGCGCTTATTGTTGTATATTTTTCTGCGATGGGTAGGAGATTCCGGGTGTGGTCTTGACTACCCCGCAGGCTCATGGCCGCTTCCCGACGTCTTGCGATATAGGTGCCCAGGTTGTCTAATGATAGGCCCTGGAAGATGATGGTCATTTAGGGGCGCGCACAGTGGGGAAACCCGGACGGGCAGTCTTAGAATTCGTTATATGTTTATAATTATAACAGTTCATAATCAAGTGGGACTTGATGTATTTGATATGCCATAAGAGCATGATGGAGTGCCACAAAGAGCACATGTAAATGCCACAAAGAGCATTGGAAAATGATTATTTTCCTGATAAGGAAAGGATTTTTACAAAAGGTAAAATTGAGATAAAAATCTCCTTATAGAGTAAAAGATTTTGATTATATATATACTTCATGCTAAGGAAAAGATATATGAAATAATTGGCACCTTTAGTGAAGTCTTTAGTTTAATGCTTCTTATTTTTGTTCCTGCTTAGCTTATGTTTTAAATTGTATAGGTTGCTTCTTATTTCTCTTTCTTCACGATTTATTATACATAACTGTCATACTCTTTATTCATCTGGTAATCATATAGAACCGGGCCCTGACCTGGTTACATTTCCTGTTGCATATTCATCTTGTCTCTGCTCAGGTACTCTGCCGCAAGGATGCCTGATTTGAATTCCTATTCCGATGTTCTTGACGAGCCGTGACGCATTGCGGGTATTACGGGATACATTTGGTATAGACGTTTTCATTTTCATTCTAGTTAAGATCAAGTCTTTTATTCGGGCGAGAGGCCCAAGCTTTTGTAAATGTCTAATGAAATGTAATAAGTAACTTATCGTACTTGTGTATTTTGGTGTATCAGTTTAGTGACCGGTTACATATTCGGTCTTTTTATTGTATTCTTGTTGTATTATTTATATATGTCTTGGGGTTTCCCTTATCTGTCAGGAATCGGGTTGTTTGTTTTCATTTATTTACTTTCAAATCAAAATTTTTGGCAACCCGTTTTTCTGAAATATTGGGTGGTTATCCTGGATACTCTATATTTTTATTATGATGCTGAGAATGATTCCATCCATGATTCCGTTATATTGGAGTATTGGGCTGGCCACCCCTTATTTTGGTGAGCGGGTTGTCACAGATGGTATCAGAGCATCAGGTTCTAGAGTCCTTAGGAATCTGTGTGGACGCCTTAAGTTTTCAGCGTTGCTCTTGATTTGATGTAAAGCCTTAGGATTAAGATCGTTGATTTCTCTTGTGAGATCTCGTTCTTCTACCATGAGGTAGAATCTATAAAATCTTTTGCGTATTCGTGTGAGAATAATAGGTCGATAGAAGAAGGGCATTATGGGAAGGTGTGTGGAGAACTGTAAGTTGTGGTCGGGGAGGGGGACCGCTTTAGAGGTCGCTCCCTTTTTGTAGCACTTTCTTGTCTTGCTATTACGACTGCAAATTTCAGTTGATATAGTTTCCCAAGTACCGCTAGAAGTAGGAAGTGGTACTAAACTTGAGAATTCACGCGATGTTATATTGAAGTGGAGAAGTGCCCTGTAGTAGAATGGAGGAAAATCCTTCACCCATAGAAGAAGTGTTGTGGTGATGAAAATGTGGTCACTATATTCGTGGGTGCCAGAAGTTTGACCCATAGAGAAGCCCGGTGGATACTTGCAATGGCGAGTTTCTCTGGGATAACTGGACTGAGGAGAAGGTGGATTCCCGAATGTTCACAAGACGTTCGGTTAAAGACCAATGGCGAATAAGGTGTTGTACGGTTAGGCAGTCGAGACCATGCACCATGAAGTGATAGGCTCCAAAATAGGTGTTGTTAACACTTCTGATGGAGTAAGAATCGTGAAACCCCATTGGTGGACACCCACCTGGGGAGGTTTCATTGAACTGAGGAAGAGGAGGCCAAGAGCGTGTCCTCTTTTACTGAGAAAGTAAGAGGGACTGCATGGGCAATTATTGTTAGCCAGAGTCGGAATAACGGTTATGATGTGGAGTGTAGAACCACTCGTTTTAAATTTCGTTGAGTGGAGAGCAAGGGCAAGAGTAGAATGCCTGGTTGGGGAGTTGGGGAGATAATGTTGGTATGTGTAAGGCTCGAATATGGAGTCTGAGAACCATTAGTATTGACCCGGAGTGCTTGGCACAAACTATGGTGGGAATTCTACCTTATAGGTGGATGGTGTATATTCCTTAGGGTAAGATTCAGTAGTATTGTGTATACGATAGACTCGGGTGTGTATATTGAGCTTGTAGTAGTATTTACACTATTATAGAAGGGTAATTACATGACTTCCGTGGTATGGAAGTTCTATCTTATCTTCACTCGTTATGAAGCGAGTGATGATATTTTTATATGTATATGTGTCATATGTGTTACTTGATTTGAGTGTTTCATTGTTTACTTGCATTGGGTGTAGATGCTATGACTTATCTTCACGACCAACAAAGTTAAGCAGTAATGCATAGGAGGGGTTCCTTGTTTGGATTCCGCTTTTGCGGGACGCTCCACGCGTGAACCTTAACGACGTTGGGAGTGGAGAGATGTCATATTTCTTTTCTCTTATTTCATGTATAGAATGCTAAGGTAAAGTCTAGAAGTAGAATCTTATTAGTAGAATTGTAAGTTAAATTTATCGATCCCGATCATGTGTTTTAGACCGTCATATCTCGAGGATCGACGATGCGAGGTAGTAGTGTAACAGGAGGGTTCCTTGTCTGGATTTCGCTTCGGTGAGACGTCCCACGCATGAACACGAGCAAATGTCAGAAGTTGAGTAAGGTCTTGGGCACTAGGGATATATTTAGTATTATATGCTTACGATTTAGGTAGGATACATATAGATAGACCTTAGGATTTTTATTTTGATGTACGACCTTGAGGGTAGGTGGTGTTAGTTTAGGATGGTTGTTAGGAGTTGACCACGAATAAGTCGTGGGTTAACTCTAAATAGGGATTAGATCCCTAGGAACGAGATTTATGGGGTCTCGAGAGGTTTGGTAGGTTCGGCCGAAGGATATGAGGCATTTCTTAGAGATAATGTTACGTTGGTAACTTCATTTCTGGGGAGTTAATAAGGACGGGTGGATCCTCACTCCTGAGCCATAATTGTAAGCTCGAGAGTGAGTTTAATGAGTAAGCTCTGTCAGGATTGGGGAGTAATAATACTAGGACATAGACTCACTGTTTATGCGTCGCACAAGCTTAAACTTGTGGAAAGTAATATACCGTGCTTGAATTAAGATTCATCGTGGTAGTGATCACCTTAAATAGATAAGGCACTACTTCCTGGGCAAGAAATTTGGTCCTTCTCGTAAGCAACAAGTTGTTGCAATATGTTGTGGGAGGAATTGAGTTGGTGCTCGGGGTTCAGAAGAACTAGTGATTGGATATTTTCTCATTCGCTAAGGAAATGTGATTGGGCTAGTGGACGTGTCAAGTAGAGAACCCGTCAGAGATGATGGTAATGGCATGGAAGGCCAAGTAGAATGACCATGAATAGGAAGACTCGGTAGTAAGAGCGTGTCTGTCTGTGATTGACCATTTCACCTACTCGTGTAAAGAGAGTAGTAGTGAAACGAAGAAGGGTATTCATAGACACCTGCATGGAACTACCGGCATCGAACTGGTCATGATCCCATTTGAGAAAATGGTTAATCGTTTGATCAGACTGTTGCATTCCCGGCCATTATGGACGGACTACTTGTAGAAGAGTATACCCCGTTCTCGATGGAGGAATAGTAAAAACCGTGGGAGATGCCTATTATAATAAGATGGACCGAAACTAGAAATTCGTGTCAAAGGTTTAGCAAAAGTTTCCGCGAAGTAATGGGAACCGTATGGAAATGGCGTATATCCTACCACCCTAAAGTGGATGGATGAAATGGAGGAAATTTACTTATGCCGAAAGGCATATTACGAACGTGCGCCTTAGTATACATAGTAGATGGGAGCAGTAACGGTATGGATGGAGGTTTTCGTGCAACCATTAGGTTTTGGAGTGGTCTTATGGACCATTTCCTAAGGCATGGTTTCGTGAGTGGCCTAGCGTGGTCGTTTTAGTAATTCGTATACTCGTTGGATGGAACCAATGGGTAATATGTTCCTTGGACTTGGAGTGGTCTCGGAACATTTCTTTAGAGATTTGGCTTTTAAGCCATACGCCTTGATGAGATACGTCGAGGCGGGGGATAGCTGAGTAGCGTTAGGGCTAAGCCACTTAGAGTTGGCACGAATGCCCCAAGGTGTGATGTAACATGATGCTAGAGATTCGGATAATTTTGCCGAGTCGCGTGGACATCACCTTTCGCCGTAGGAAGATAGGATCCGTAGTTGGTGAGGAACGCTTTGTGCTATGCTAGAGCACAAATGATGTAGATTGAGATCGATAGGGTCGATCTTAGTCCGGGTCCATTTGGGGCGTTGCAATAGCGAGGAGTTTGTTTAGGATGGTAGAATCCTAGTTTAGAGTAGTATACCATTATCAGATTTGGGTATGCCCGAATTTTGGGGGCAAAATTCCCTCTTAAGGAGGGGGAGTATGTAACAACCCTCGATTCTGGGAGGCTCATTTTATACTGATTTTACCGCATAAGGTAATTATATAAAATGTGGGGACTGGAGTAAATATTAATTTAATGAATTGAAAGTTAATATTTACTAGATTGATGCATATTTACTGCATGTGAAAGTAAATAACATCAGGTTGCATGTCTGTAGTGTCATGTATTTTAAATGGCCTTTTAGTTTAAATGATTTTGGAACTCGAATAATTTATAAAATTTCCGGATGCCAGTTTAGAGGGTGTAGTTAGTCTCGGAAGGTGCGAGACAGTCAAAATAAGTGCCATATTGTATTTTTGTGTTCCGGGCACTTTTGCCTGGTTTTAGCTTATACGCGTATTTGGGAGTCATTTTAATGTGGTATTAACCATTTGAGTTGGGAGTTTTAACTTAAGCCATGATTTTAGTATCCAAAATCCCTTATTTTTCCCCATTTTATGTCTTGAACATAGAGAGAAAGGAGAGAAAGAAAGAGGAAGATAAAGAATGGAGAAAGAAGAGAAAATGAAGATTGAAGAGGGATTGATGCTCCAACTCAAAGAAATCTGATATTCCCTACATCAAGGCAAGTTTTCTACTTGCTAATATGTGATTGAAGATGCATAAATTGTATGATAGTTGTGTATTTACATTTATGGCTTAAATGTAGAATTTGTGGGATTTAAACCCTAGTCTTGATTTATGTTGAAGAAATTGTGGGTTTTGATGGTTAATAATCATGTAGATTAGTTTGGGGTAGATTTTTGTTGTTGGATGTGTATGAAAAGGAAGAGATTTGAAGTCTGGAGGATTTAGGGTTCATAACCCTTCGTAGCCATTTTTGGCAGATTTGCAGGTCCGAATCAATTCGGCCCCTTGGGCGAATCGATTCGCTAAGGGAAATTGGCAGGTCTGCATAACCCGAATCGATTCGGGTTAAGACCGAATCGATTCGGCCAATTGAAGAATGTTGGTTTAGTAGTCCAAACCGATTCGCTTTTTGGAAGAAATCGATTCGCTAGGGCGAATCGATTCGGCCCTTGAGCGAATCGATTCGTTTTCCTGCTGTTTTTGAGTTAATTTTATAACTCAATTTCAATCATTTTCTTTAAATATAGGGACTAGGAACCTTCTTGAATGAAGTAAACTTAGAGTCCTAGAGTGTGAGATGAGTTAGATGCCTACCCTACATTAGGAATGGGTTATGTGGGGATTTTTCCGGGGTTAGGCCTATTAATGATAAGGCATTCTTTTCTTCTAGTTAATTATTATAAAACTAGGAGATGTAGTGTTATGTTCGGGAGACCTTAGGAGCTTAATTAAGCTATACTAGTTTTGATGGTTTATATTACCACCCCAAAAGAATGTTGGGAGGTTTTAAAAGTTCGATTGAACTATGTTAACCTTGGTGGTTCATAATAACGCCATAAAGGTGAGTTTGGAGAATAAATTGAAAGTCATTTCATTCCTTCAAAAGATGATAACCTTGGGGTTCTAAAATAACCTCATAGAATGCTTGGAGATAATGAAGAGTTTATTTACTCCTTTGAGGTTGTAGTGTTGATATAAGCTATCGTATGACTATGGATGGTAAGTTAGATTATTTACAAAATAAATAGAAAGGGTTTCGAATAAAATGAAACGTATACGTGGGATGGAAATGAAATGGAAATGGTATTGGTATTTGTAAATGATAATTTACTTAATCATGAAACCGGTAAATAATGGTTTACTTGATTTTCGTTATGATAAATAAAATGGCTTAAACACACCTCTCTAAATGACATCATAAGGGAAGTCCGCACGCGAGGTGAAGCCCCCTGGCTAATGAATGCAGGGTGGATATAGTCCTAGGCCATGGGAGCGCTTATTGTTGTATATTTTTCTGCGATGGGTAGGAGATTCCGGGTGTGGTCTTGACTACCCCGCAGTCTCATGGCCGCTTCCCGACGTCTTGCAATATAGGTGCCCAGGTTGTCTAATGATAGGCCCTGGAAGATGATGGTCATTTAGGGGCGCGCACTGTGGGGAAACCCGGACGGGCGGTCTTAGAATTCGTTATATGTATATATTTATAACAGTTCATACTCAAGTGGGACTTGATGTATTTGATATGCCATAAGAGCATGATGGAGTGCCACAAAGAGCACATGTAAATGCCACAAAGAGCATTGGAAAATGATTATTTTCCTGATAAGGAAAGGATTTTTACAAAAGGTAAAATTGAGATAAAAATCTCCTTATAGAGTAAAAGATTTTGATTATATATATATACTTCATGCTAAGGAAAAGATATATGAAATAATTGGCACCTTTAGTGAAGTCTTTAGTTTAATGCTTCTTATTTTTGTTCCTGCTTAGCTTATCTTTTAAATTGTATAGGTTGCTTCTTATTTCTCTTTCTTCACGATTTATTATACATAACTGTCATACTCTTTATTCATCTGGTAATCATATAGAACCGGGCCCTGACCTGGTTACATTTCCTGTTGCATATTCATCTTGTCTCTGCTCAGGTACTCCGCCGTAAGGATGCCTGATTTGAATTCCTATTCCGATGTTCTCGACGAGCCGTGATGCATTGCGGGTATTACGGGATACATTTGGTATAGACGTTTTCATTTTCATTCTAGTTAAGATCAAGTCTTTTATTCGGGCGAGAGGCCCAAGCTTTTGTAAATGTCTAATGAAATGTAATAAGTAACTTATCGTACTTGTGTATTTTGGTGTATCAGTTTAGTGACCGGTTACATATTCGGTCTTTTTATTGTATTCTTGTTGTATTATTTATATATGTCTTGGGGTTTCCCTTATCTGTCAGGAATCGGGTTGTTTGTTTTCATTTATTTACTTTCAAATCAAAATTTTTGGCAACCCGTTTTTCTGAAATATTGGGTGGTTATCCTGGATACTCTATATTTTTATTATGATGCTGAGAATGATTCCATCCATGATTCCGTTATATTGGAGTATTGGGATGGCCACCCCTTATTTTGGTGAGCGGGTTGTCACATAAGGATGGCTTTAAACTTTGAAAACCTTAGAAAACTTATGCAGAAAACGTATGGGTTCTTTTCTAGATTTTGGCTCTACACACACTTCAAAATTCTGAGGGAAACACGCCTTAAATAAAAAAGTTAAGTCGGTGCGTCGTTCGAGCGAGATGAGGTTGTCGTTCGAACGAGATACCCATGTCGTTTAAACGACATAGCTATGTCATTTGAATGACCTCCACATGTCGTTTGAACAACATTGAATGTCTTTTGATCCTTCTAAACACAAGGGAAGGATTCATACGACTCTAAATAATCCTTATCTCAGAATAAAGGAAGATAAACTATATAAAAACATTTTAAAAATTTTATAAACAAATTTCCATCCTTTAAAACTCTTGTTCGAACTCCATAAACATAATGTGTTCTTACTTGAGAGAATTTTAGAATGCAATTGACTGAAGATGTGAAACGTGCACCAATAAAATTTAGCATGATCTATCTTTGAAGCTTGGCTGCTACGTCTTCGATACAAACATGTCATAGACTTTATGGGAATCGTGACAATATAAAAATCTATTTATAACTCAAACATGTTTTATTCTGGAAATAAGTTAAATACATACAAAAGGACTCAATTAAAAATGTTTCCCTTAGGAATCTCCCCCTTCGACTATTCCGGGACAAAACCCAAATAGTGAAATGCCGAAGTTGGGCGTCAACCCGTATGACATCTAAATCCCATCCCATAAAATTCAAACTCGAAAAATACAGGACAAGGACTAGTATATGCAGGTCCGACAAGCATGAGCTGTCTGAATGTTATGTAGTCTTGAAATCTCGCGTCGCTGAAGAATACTTACACACATGAAATAAACAAAGACCTAGTGAAGTATGGAGGAACAAATGATATAAAAATACCAATGTGAAAAACAAATCATTTGTTAAATATGTGAGCAATACCAATATGTCCAATACATCATGATATCAATAAAATATAAACATATGAATGTGATGCCAATTTGTAAAGCCAAAAAAATGTGTTCAATACTCTCCTACATCACATACATCTCTCCCCCTTTTTGTCTCGAATAGATAATAAATGAAAAACATACACAAATCACCAAATATCTAGAATGAAATAATAAATCTACGCATATCTAGATAAACATGAAATGCCAGCTAAAAATAATCAGAAGATACGAAATTGTAGCTGAAAAATAGTCACATAGAATGAATCATCAATTTAAACAAAGATGTGACCAAATGAAATGATGCAGCATAAGAATCAATACATGAAAAATTAATATCGACTGCATGTAAACTGTCCAAATGAACCCATAAGTATACGAAGCATGTACAAAAAAAACATGGATAAAAAATCAAGGTAGGTCATTCGAATGAATAAGTCATGTCGTTTGAACGACAAGGCATGTCGTTTGAAGTGTGCATCAAACGATCTAAAATAGTGTGTTGTCGTTCGATACATCTATCTAACGACCATACTAACAACCATATCTGACACAATTATTGCCTCAAAAAATGTGTCGTTAAAAACCAAACTTTGAACGACTTGGACTTGTCATTCGAACAAAGTCCAAAAGTCATTTGAACAACTTCACCAAATGCTATATTCCAGTCCCAAAAAGGTTAAAGATTTGTCTAGTGAAAAAAAATTCATAAAAATAGGTACTGGAGATACGGAACATTAGCAAAACAGAATCAAAATAGAAAAAATAAAATAAGGAATACAATATGATTTTTATGCCAACATAGTATCAATGTGATCCAACATGGATATTGAATTAATGGGCGTGAACTATAACAAATGAATCACAATTTGAACACATCAAAATGATGAAAAAGCTCTAATTGATGGATAAATGTTATCAAACTCAGTTTTATCCATATGTGACAATTAATATAATGAGCTAAATGAACTAAACGAACAACATGCACATAAATCCAGAATTTTAACGATTCTATAAACAATAGCGTCATGATACATTTTTTCAACATAAGGATTTGTGGTGCAAACCCATTTAAATTCCATCCAAACTCTCTCATATATTCATATTTTCTTTTTTTAGCTATTTTGAGGTTTCTATTGTTATCAATTTAGAGAAATCATATTGGCCCTATTTTGGCATATGATTCTTTTTATTGCCTTAATTTTTTCTTCGGCTCTTTTGAACGGTGGATTTCACGATAAGATTATGATTCTCTCACAGTCCTTTTTCGTGAACACTCATCAATTTTTAATTTAATCATCCTAAAGCCTCAAGGCAAAACGGTTCTTACATGCACACCTCCTCCTAAGTCTTATTACACATAGATGACAAAATTGAGATAAGAATGTCTCACCAAACTCAAATACGCATGAGAAGTCAATCATTAATATAAACTCGCGCATGTGTGCAGTGATGTTATATATACAAAGTCGAATCCAAATGCAAATCGACTTAGAAAAAACCCCATTAATCATTGGTTAAGATCATTAAAAGCTTCTATAATTATGACAAAATGTCATATCCACATGGATAATGAAATGATGGGGGTCCAAGCACACCAATATGCCACATCAAACATGAAAACTCATGACACAAAAGAAAACTGAAAATCTTTTTGTGTTTTTAAAAAATATTTTTAACTAAATAAAATCTTTTTGTATTTTCTCAAAAAAATTATACACCAAAAATCTTTTTGTATTTTTTTCAAAGAAGACTTAAATAAATGAAAAATATAATACAAAGAGATACACATGTCATAACACTAGCAAGATATATATTATGAAGCAAAGACTAGCGTATGACAAACATGGCAACACAATCATCCTTAGATTTTGCATGGAAAGAATCAAGTGCAACCAAACAAGAACCATGAAGTTTAATTCCTAAATCCTTTAAGTCCAATTTCCTAACCCAGATATGTGTGTAATGACACATGGGGGTTTTGGGAACCGAAATGACTTTATTCCTAAACTTCCTAGGACCATTTTTAAGATCATAACAAAAAGGCCTAAGGTTACCCTTCCTACCGCAATGAGAACAAGTGTAAACACAGCGAGGAATGTGACCTAAATATGGACCTCTCCTAACGTTCCTAGTTGGCTCTCTCACACATTTGGTATTAGCTTTGGGAATGGGTGCAATACAATCATCGAAGCCTATACCACACTTATCTTCCTTGATTTGTATGGTCTCCAAATCAAACTTCTCCTTACTCGATTCTCTCAATATCCCCTCAAGCTCACTAATCCTAGACTCAAGCAAACGCCTAGATTCCTCAAACTCTATAATCTCCTTCTGCAAAGCCTCCATCAAACCATGAAGACTATCTCTCTCTTTCTCAATGTATTCTACTTTATTCCTAAGAATCTTCTCTCGTTCCCTAAGATCCTCAATCAAAGAATCATTACTTTCTATGGCACGCTCATTCAACTTAGCTTACAACTTCAAGTTTTTCTTTTTCACCTTTATCGCTTTCGCATATAAATAATTAAAGTAAACTTACAACTCTCCCACATAAATCTCCTATTACTCACTAACTTCACCTTCACTCACTTGGAATTCACGCTCAACAGCCTCGGAAGCGTCATTCACATGAGAATCATCATAGGAAGGTTTTTCGTCATCGATCACATGGCATGCCATGAACGTAAAAAGTTGCGCTCAATTGGGGAACTATCTCCCTCTTATGGGCCACTATCACTTAAGGTGGCATTATATGATATGGGTTTCTTGCCCTCCTTCTTATGTCTAACGTGACACTCTGCTACCCTGTGACCATAACCCTCACAACCAAAATAACTATTCAACTCATCCCTCTTAACATTCTTACTCTTATTTTTAGGGGTGAGATCGACCTTGTTGTTCTTGAATTTTTTATATCTTTTGGAATCTTTCGATTGCTTTCGAAACTTGATAAACTTTTTAAACTTATTTTCCAACAAGGTTACATCCTCAAAATTGAAAAAGAAATCATCATTCGAAACTTTAGTTTCCTCCTTTTGGGCTTTCAAAAAAATGCCCTTTTCTTTCTTTGGCACTTGCTTGGAGATAAATATGTTAAGATCATAAGTTTATAAGTCACCTACAAGATCTTCTAGTTTCGTTGAATCAAGCATGCCTAAGGAGTTTAAAATAGTAACTTTGGGATCAAATCTAATAGGCAAGGACCTTAAGATTTTCTTCATGACTCGATTGTTGGGTATTTTCTCTCCCAAGTTAAACAACGAGTTGACAATATTAGAGAATCTAGCGTAAAACTCATCAAACGACTCACTCTCTAACATTTTAATAGTCTCAAACTGTCTAGTGAGATTTTGAAGTTTAGACACCCTAACCGTGATAGTGCCATCGTGAGTAAGTGCAAAAATATCACAAGCCTCTTCTAAGGTTTCACAAGTCATGATTCGATTATACTCTTCTAATATGACTTGTGAGGAAAGAACGTGAAGATCTTTAGAATTGTAAAGTGCAAGCCTATGTTCAGTTTTGGTCCATGACGCAACGGGTTTTAAATTAGCCTCCTCTCCTTCTTGTGTGACCGGTGGTGTCCAACCTTTTTCAATCGCTAACCAAACACGCTCACCAATAGATTTTAAAGCACTTCTCATTCACATATTCCCAAAAGCATAATTTGTGCCATAAAAAACACGAATTCTAAAACTATCATAACGTCCGAAATTCATCCTAAAAAGCACAAGGGATCAACACACACAAAAAATATTTCTAGCTCTGATTCCAATTTATAGGACCCTTTTTTATTTCAAATGTGCTTTAAGGATATCAAAAATAAATTTTCTTTCAAAAGTCTTTTTCCAAATTTTAACACCCACCAAGTTTGTGAACCAATTTTAATTAAGTTCAATTTTATCTTATTTAATCCGTAACATGCATTTAGGTGATTAGAGAAAGTGAAATAAAGTAAATTTAACAACGCCGAATATACGAGGAAATCACAAAGGGAAAAAACCTTGGACGACCCAAGCCAGACAATCACTATGATATGGTTTTACAAAGAAAGACATACAGACAGACTTACATAACGACTCGATCCCCACAAGCCTTGACGCTCTTCTTCTATCTACCCGATCCTCCACAGTGCCCACGCAGAAATTCTTCCACAATATTTATCCACAACACATGCGTCCACGAATGCCTCGGTGTCCATCGATGTATCTTTAGCAACCATCTATGATTAAGAACACAGACTCCTTCATTTTTTCAACGCAAAACTCAATGAAACCTTTTGTTTAATAAGGATGAATAAACCCAGATGGTGCAAACAAGATCTCTATAGCAATATAATATGGAAGATCGAATCTTTTAAACTCTAAGGATGGTTTAAACTTTGAAAACATTAGAAAACTTATGCAGAAAATGTAGGAGTTCTTTTATAGAATATGGTTTTGCACACACTTCGAAATTCTGAGGGGAACACGCCTTAAATAGAATAGTTAAGTCGGTGCGTCGTTTGAGTGAGATGAGATTTTCGTTCGAATAAGATATCCATGTCATTTAAATGACAGTGAATGTCGTGTGGTCCTTCTAAACACAAGGGAAGGATTCATACTACTCTTAGCAGTCCTTATCTCAAAATAAACGAAGATAAAACTATATAAAAACATTTATAAACAAATTTCCATCCTTTAAAACTCTTTTCGAACTCCATAAACATAATGCGTTCATACCTGAGAGTATCTCAGAATGCAATTGACTGAAGACGTGAAATGTGCACCAATAAAATTCTCTATGATCTATCTTTGAAGCTTGACCACTACGTCTTAAACACAAACACATCATAGGCTTTATGGGAATCGTGACAATATAAAAATCTATCTATGACTCAAACACGTTTTGTTCCGAGAATAAGTCAAATACATATAAAATGACTCAATAGGAAAATTTTCCCTTACATTTTTCTTTCTTATAATTATAAGTTTGTTATTTGATTATCTGTTGTGTATTGAATATACAAAGTCGAATAAATTCTTTTTCTATAAGTATAAAATTTAGTTCCACTTTTTTTGTTCGATAATAACTATTAATATATAATTATATCGTTATTAAGATAGCTCTGGTACCAAATTTAAGATGAACAATAGTTAATCAAAAGTTTCAAAACAAATATTCAGTTCACGGTCCACAATACTACTGTAGCATCCAATCAAGCCAAACGATAGTTAAAGTAAGGACAATAAACGGCAATGGCAAACACATGATATAGAAAAGAAATAATCAAGACTTATGCTTAAGTTCTTATCAATTTAAAAGAATTACCAAGAATCTCTTATTAGGATATAATCATATGTTAATAGTTCTATCTAACTACTTAGAGTGGATAACCCGAAAAACTTGAATAAAAGATGATTAAAAAAAGCTTCTTATATTATGTTTACAAAATAATTTACAAACAAGAGACTAATGAACACGCAAAAAAAGGTCAAATGAGGATAAGAAGTTTGTATTATTATACAATAATACATATTCTAGATTCTTCTCTATTTCTTGCTTCTTGATATTTAATATTTGAAAATGTTTTATTATAGTATTATGATCATTTATTAATTGTTCATTAACTGCTATAGGGGAGAAGGACTTAGCTTTTGCTTATAATGAATATATATAATTATTTAGATTGTAGAAATAATTACTTAAATAATTCATAGTATGTATGAAAGTTCCTCTGTTGAATTCTCTGTTGAACCAAAGGTTGTCTATGATCTTCTTTTGTTATTCCGTGCCTGTCTATTGCTTCTAAGATTTTACTTCTCATTAAGAACAGTAAGCATCTGGTTAGTATGATTTGTTGCTTTTTAGGAAGATACAAATCTATTTTGTATTTTTGCAAGAAAATAATTAGTGTTAGTAATCAATTTGGATAAAATATCAGCTAATTTATTGTCTTTTCCTTTAATGTGTTCAAATTCCGATGTAAATCCTTTTTCTGTAATATTAGCTATAAAACTTAACCATATTGTTTATGCTAATTTGCTTTGATGTGTTTGATTAAAATATTTCACAATATTATCAAAATCAGTTCTTATTAAAAATTCTTTTTGTAACAATAATTAAAAAAATTATGGTGTATTAATTATTCCTAAAATTTCTAAATCAGTGGGGGGAAGTCTTTTTTGTGTTTCATTAAAATTTCCTGAACAATATTTACATATTATTTCTTCATTTTTATTACTTTCCTTTTTTTATTTTTGTAAAAGGATTCCTACCCATCCTACGACTGATGCGTCTGTTTGTAAAATTTTATAACTATTTTCTAAGGGTAAAGACAGTGGTTCTAATTGACTAACTATTCTTTTGATTTTTTGGACTAATTCTATATCTTCAGTATTAAAATACTTTTGACCGTTTTTTCCTAATTTACTATTCAATGGTCCTACTAATTTTGATAAATTTGAGAATAAAGATCTATAATAATTTAATAATCCTAAAAAGGTTTGTAACTTTTATTTTATTTTCTATTTTATCTGGAAAATCTAAGACTTTCTTTACTATATGTTCTTGTAATTCTATTTGTCCTCCTTTTATGTATAAACCAAGAAATTATATTTCTTGTTTTCCTAGTTGCATTTTTTTGCTACTTATTATTAGTCTTTGATTTATGAACTCCTTGAATTTATTTCTAAATATTTTTTATGCTTTTATTTATTATTACTAAATACTAAAATGTCATCTATATATATTATACAAAAATTCGAATCTTTTTTAAATATTGTATCCATTTTATTTTGGAATGTTTGTATTGAATTTTTTAATCCAAAAAGCATGATTAACCATTCAAAGTCTCTTTCTGAACAAGAGAACGCAGTCCATTCTTATTGATTCTTTTTTCATTTTTATTTGTCAAAATCAAGACTATAGTTTATGAATAATAATATTATTTTAGAAAAGCTAAACAAAATAGAACAAAATCAAGATTATATTAAAGAGCAAGTAGAAAATATAAACAAAATAATATGAAATATAGAACTAGAAATAGAAAAGGAAAATAAGACGTTAGAAAATGTAAAAAATAAAGAATCAAGTAGACCTAATAAAATATTTATAAACAAAGATAACAATAATTGTTACTTTAAGCTTACTTTTAGAATACGAATTAATGTCCGGTTTACTAATGGAACCACCTTTTGTAAGAATAAATGCTAATCTTCCAAATGGATTACTAGATACACTAGTAGAACAACATAAACATATGGTTGGAGAACCTCTCTCTCTCTCTCTCTCTACATATATATATACATCGGCACAAATTTTTTTTTTTTAAATATTAAAAAAAATGAGTTGAATTTTTTATGTGATATTTAAACATTTCAAGGGACCCACATAAAAAAAATTAGATCAGAATAATTTTTTTTGCTATTTTAAAAAAATGGATCAAACTTTCACAACTTTTAAAGTGCTTTAAAAAAGTAAAAGTTAAAATGATTTTTTTCATAATCGCAAAAAAAGTTATTTTGAGTTGATTTTTTTTATTTTTAATTTGGTTCCTTGAAATATTTAAATACCACACAGAAAAACTCAACTAAAAAATAATTTGTTTACTATGTTAAAAAATCGGTATGTAAACTTGGTATGCAAAGGAGCGTGACTCTTTCTCTCTCTCTAACCAAGCGGTACATACCGCAAGCGTGCACCCATTTTATAAATGATTTTCAATTGAATTTTTTTATGTCGTATTTAAACATTCGCCGGGGGGGGGGGGGGGGGGGGGTATATAAAAAAACTCAAAACAAAAAAACCTTTTTTGCTATTTTAAAAAAATTGGTCAAATTTTTGCAGCTTTTAAAGTGCTTTAAAAGCTACGAAAGTTTGATTGATTTTTTTAAAATTGCAAAAAACGTTATTCGAGTTGATTTTTTTATATATATCTATTGAAATGTTAAACATCATATAAAAAATTTATGCTGTAAAATAATTTTTTTTACTTTTTTGAAAAATTGTTATATACCATTTGTTATGTACAGGAGACTCTCACTTTATATATACAGGGAGACTTTCAAAAGTGAACCTAAATGATGAATATTTTAATAAATCTTAATAAAAAAATAACTTAACAACCTATTAATTTTAATTTCTATATTGTAATTGGTCTGCGTCAGCAGCCACGGATATGTGTGTGACACGCATGTTTTTTTTAAACACACACCTTACCCCCTCCCCGTGTGTGTCACACGCGTGTTCGTTATCGCTGATGCAAACAAATTACTACATAGGAATTAAAATTAACGGCTTATTAAAATGTTCATCTCTTAGGTTCAATTTTGAACCTCAACCTATATATATATATATATATATATATATATATATATAGAGAGAGAGAGAGAGAGAGAGAGAGAGAGAGAGAGAGATAGAGAGGACCAATTTTTTTAAAATGTGTATTTTAAAAAAATCCGATCAAAATATGTGTATTGTATTAAGTTACTTAAAAACTCACATATTTTGACCGGTATTTTTAAAAGAGAAAAACTTATTTTGAGTTTATTTTTTTAGGGGGTCCCTGAAATGTTTAAATACTACAAAAAATTAAACTCGAAAATAGTTTTTTTACTATTTATAAAAATAATCCGCGCGGATGGTATGTATATGTGATATGTCGAATATATATATACATACCATTTTAAATGGTTGAAAATGCATATAAATACTATATTTTTATATATCAGCTCATCTCAACGATTTTTTATTAAATTTTTTGACGAAAAAAACTGGAGATGATCTTCTCACCGTGGAGATCATATCTATGAAATTTCATCAAAAAATTTATTTTTTTTCTATTTAAAAAAAATAATATGTATTGAGCTCTGCACCATAAAAAGTCCTTACAGGAAATTTTTTTTTTCTCTCTCTCTCTCTCTCTCTCTCTCTCTATCTATCTATATATATATGTGTGTGCAGCGCTGGTTTGGAGGGGAGGCCAAGGAGGTGGCCGTCTCAGGCCCCCAATTTTCGATGCATTAGGGGACTCAATTTTTTTTTTGTTATATATATAAATATTTATAATTACATTTTCCAATCGCCCCAAATACAATTTGTTGAAAACTGAACCGGTGAACATTCAAACTTGTCACAACTCCCAAAAAATAAGTCGACATCCTTTCCGTTAAAAAGACTACAATTTATAGATTAATTAAAAAATCTCGTGTTCAATATGAGGTTCTCAATTCAAGAGTTCCCCTTGAACCGCTAAAATCTCCAATATGTCCCTGTATATGTGAGGTTAATGTCCTTGTAATTAAACGTTTTCTTGGATAGTAAGTCAACTGACAATTTCATGGAGGTTGTGGTTCTTAAATTTTTCCAAAGTTAAGTATGAAATTGAAATTTTGGATTTATTAAGGTTGTGACCGATAAATTGAGTAACCAAATTTTTTGGTCCAGTATATAAGGCTGATATGGGGACAGTTCTGGGAGTGAATTGAATTTGGGCTCCAGTTCGCTTTTCGACACTGTCAAAATAATGCTTGACCACGAATTGCGAATGGAGATTAGTCGAAATGCGCGTAAGCTGATCGGACACTTCATGATACGCTACTAAAAAGACAGATAAATTGAGTGACTCCATGTTCCTAACAAGTCACTAAATATTACACGGCCTAAAGTATAATAGTGAAAACTAAATGAAATGAATCTACACAATTCCGAATTTGATCTTATTATTTTCAGCTATTAGAGTTATTAAATGCTGCCTTTGCCCTACTCAAGATGACACCATAAGCTCGTGTGTAAATACTTCAATAGAATTTTTACGGAAGTTATTGTCTGAGGTATCGCAAATTGAAAAACGGGTTCAATGAGTAAAAATTCAGATTATAGTAACATTACGCGAGATACACATGTTACGTTCTTTATAGATATCGTGGGACCACTTGATTGGCCGTATATGTCTGTCTATCTGGCAACCTTTATTTTCAACAGATAAGGCCTCGTGGATTGTGGGTCCAACCCTCAATAGTGGTGCAAGTGCAACACGGAGAACAAATTGAGGCGACTTTGAAATTAATCTTTTTTTTTTTTTGATCGTTCCAAATGAAATTTCATTAATGTAACATAGGGTAACAAAACAGAAGAATAACATAATTCAAATAGGTTCGAGTTAAGTAGAAGGAAGAGAAGAGAAAATAACATAGGACAAACAAGGAAAATAGGATTAAGCCTATCAAAAGATTTAAAATACATCCAACAAATTTTGGGGTCTGCACTTGATATATCGCAGCAACAAAACCAAGAAATTGGTACCGAAGGCACCAGAGGGCGAGCCGCTCCGAACAAAGTCTGTGCACAAGGCAAACAGACGGTGGAATAATGTCAGACAAACATGTCAAAAATACCAGCGCCAAGAAGGGAGACTCAAACTCTAAGGAGCCTAAAAATAGACGGACCTTAGTTAAGGTGGGTGAAACCCAAAAAGTCAAGGAGACCTTCTGAGTCTCAACCCGAGAGGAACAACCGTTGGGACAATCGAACCAAAACCTCCAAAACCTGACAGCTATACCTAAAGTGGATAAAACGCTCACTAAGGAGACGAAGGAAAGAGCTCAAAACGGAGCTTGCAAATACAATAATAAACAACAAAAACTAAAAACATAGTCAAACAACCTATCTTCAAAATCATAACTCCGATCTACCACCAAAAGAGTAGTTCTTGTCGCAACCATTCCGATCTGTTCTTTGAGTGAATTTTTCACAGCCAAAGACATCTCGACAACGGACCAAACCGGGAAAGACCCACGAGACGGGTTTGGATTTTTAGGAACGCTACTTATCCTCCTTTTGGATTTGAGGGATACTTGCGGGCCTCCCCCACTCTCGCCGGAAGTGAGAGGGGGGAGGAGTGGCCGGATCGAGAAGAGAGGGATGGGGGATTTAGGCCGGCTGCTCTTTTATATTTTCTAGAGAGAGACGGGGTTAGGCTAATTTAATCTTTTCACTCTCGTGACAATTTCGATTAGTTGTATTATTTTTGAGTCGCGTTAATTTTTATTTAAATATAAATTTTGAATATTTTTAAATTTATACAAATTAATCATGTCAAATTTGAATCATTTCGAATTATTACTATAAACAAATTATCGTGTCAAAATTTGTTACTCCTAACTTCAGACAGTGCACGCTAATTAAATCTTCTGGTTACACTTAGACATGAGACCTGTTCTCAATCAATCCACTTAGCTTGACCCAAGCAAGATGGTGCAATATCCATAAAATATGTCCAACATATATGATATGTACGACATATGATGTTCCTAAAGCTGGTACAATATGTAAAGGTAAAACGCTTATGTATAGGTAACCTCAATGAGAATTTATATTACTTGGAGAGAGATGTTCACTAAACACAAGTTCTGAAATTTTTAAATCCAATTGTCACAAGCAATGTAACAGATAAAATTAAATAAACTTGTGACATCAACGGATGAACTTACGTTTAAGTTTTCTTTTTTTAAATAATATAAATAGTTATTTACTTCAGATCAGCGACTCCAAACTTATGTTATCGGGAGGAATCGAACTCATGCGTTTGAGGTGCAAGCGCCTTAGTCATGAGTGATCAATCACACAACCAATCCCTTGAAGTTAATATACATTGAGTTGACTGTTCAAATATTACAATTTTTATCCCCCCACCATCAATAAAACATGAAAAAAAACATTTATAACAATGTTTTTGTGTTTTTATGCAGTTTCACAAAAGCTTGCAACATTATAACGTAATGTCTACATTTTTACGAGGATGAGTTATTTGTTACCATAACCAAAGGGTACTTGACATATGCGTTGGACAAATTTGACTTATAATTACGAGTAACCCACACACTAATCTAACTAATGGTTAGGGTCCTACCATTAGAATGTCATAATTCATACACAATTTAATTCGTAAAATTTGGTCCCATAAATTGATCCGTGTATAATTATTTATTATTTAATATAAATAGCTTGATTTGACTCAATTTATACTACAACCTTTTTTTTTCCTCTAGATGATGGATGATATATAAGTAATCTACGTGATTCCATGTGGAGAGAAACTCATTACGTTGTTAGTAAATGATAAAAATCCTTCCTAACACGTGGCTTGATCTTGTAGGTTTATAGATTAAAATGATGCCATATTATTGATTAATTTTTTATTGAGTTCATTCTCAAAATGATTCTTGTTCACCCATATTACCAAAACAGTTGAAAACCGAATTATTTTAGAACTACAATGGGATCAAAGGCGTCATTTGAAATAACGTTTGTAAATGTTGGACACCATTTAAATGGCGTTTTCCGAATATTTATTGTTTAAAGAGTAAATTACATCAATGGCCCTAAATTTTGGCATTTGTAATGATTTGATCCCTAATTTTTTCTTTAATAATTTATTCCTCAAATTATCATAAGTTTACCCGAATGAACCTTCCATTAACTTTAAGGGAAAAAACACTAAATGTCCATTTAATACCCATTTTGGTGCCAAATTATAAAATGAGACTACTATTTATATATGGATTTGTGGCCTTTTTTTCTAGCAAAGTTAAATCATAATCATATTTTTGCGACACATAATGAAATTAGGGTTATTTGCATTTTGGGTGTCATTTGTTCTTATATATTATTGGTTAGATGCCAAACTTTTCATTATTGGGTGTCATTTTTTAACATATCTATTTGTAGGAGTAAAAATATGACTTTCACGTACAACATAATAATGAACTAGTAATGACACTTGACAAAGGTGCAAGAATGAAATGGCAATAAATGAAATGGACACAAGATGTACGTGGTTCGGCCGGGCTCGACCTATGTCCACGAGGCAAAGGGTTAGGGGAGTTCTTTTATTAATATGGATAACTACAGAGAGTGTATGTTCATGGATATTCACTTGCTTTTTCCAATACTATATAAGACTTTATATACACAGCCTTGCAACATTGCTCCTATTTTATTGCATGCTCATTGAGGGAATTTGAGCTAAGAAGTAAACATGTTCGTCCCTAGCTTCTCCGCATGCTCTCACACCTCCTTTTCACTAAGATAGTGGTCCGCCTTCATAGGGAACATGATACCCATTTGAAGTAAAGACCAGTTGATAAAGTCTCCAGAGCTCAAATTGATTGAGAATCATTCGACTGGTGAATATATGCATTCGACTTAGTGTTTAGACTATATCATCATCGATCCTTTGTTCGAATGTCAACCATTACTCGTTCGGCCATTCCTTGTAGCATCCACGTTTATCTTCGACAAGAAATATCCCTCATCAATTACCCCTAGAGTTTTTGTGTTCATGAATATGAGTCAAAGAGCCTTGCTCATAGCCGAACGAGGTTCACATCGTCCATATGTCCATAGCTTACTATGATGCCTCATGATAGATGTGACAATTGGCTCAGTATTGATTCATTGTGATCTTATTAGGATTTTTTAATGACGTGAGGATCTGTGGAGAAATCATAAATTGTCGATACTCAGCCATGGTGTGAGACGTCATTTGGTTGAAGTTCCACGATCATTGCCCATTTGATGACTCATCTACTCCCGAGATGATTGTGAGCATTTGAACCTACTTCAGTTGCTTTGGTCTTGCGTATTATCTACTAAACACTATGCACCCATTGAATTTAGCAAGATCCAACCGTTAAATTTGAAGAGGCTCTTTTTTTTCTCAGTATAAAAACAAGAGAACTTTTATTTTTCAAATTATCTCATTTTTAGAATTTTATTTACCAGAACATTTTTTCTTTTTACATTTCCAATAGTTGTTTCACCATAATTCCTCGCTTTCGACCTTCCTGAAGCCCCACTTCCTTCTAGATAAGGTTTCATGTTTTTTACGTTTAGTTATCAATGTGTTTAATTTCTTCATCATCCTATTTCTTCTAACGGTACACTTCCTTACCCAATTTATATCTTTTTGAAGTTCTTAGTTTTGTCCTATCAAAGCTTAGGTTTCATATTTGCTTTTACTACGATCAATACCTTTATTTCCCAATTCTCAAAGGGTAGCCCCCATATTTCGAATTTCATTACCTTTGAATCTCCTTTATTTCAATACATTGAGTGACTTTAACCCTTGGAACTTAACCTGGCTCATCATGAGAGACACAACATCAATGAGCCTTAGCAAAAATGGTGGAAATTGTTGATGCCTTTATGCCTGAACATAATGAACAAAGGGGATCCACCCCGAGGGTTTCTTAATAACAACTAAAAGATCTGAAAGTCCAACTAAAAGATAAAATATTGCTCAAGAAGTAGTCCCCTCAAACCCACCTAGAATTTGGTCCATTAGGAACTATATGCTACTGACTGGGTGAACATCTCGCTCTTCCTAAGGCTTTATCCATTCGATTGGCCAATGAGACTGATCGTGCTCTAAATGCTTACAATGGGGATGTTTAATTTTATGAGCATTTATTCCAGGGTCAAATTAGGATTCCTCTATCAAAGACCATCCACGACGTTCTTTCATTCATCAACCTTGCCCATCCTAATTGATACCGAACGCTTAAAGGATCTTTATTGGAATAATGGTACATTTCCATGATTTTTTCGGGCCTGACCACCCCTTGACCATCATCGAACTATTGGTCGTCTATAGACCCATGGCCTCACAAGGAGGGTAGTATAAACTCTGTTATAAACATAATTATGAAAGCTTAGTTGCTTCCCCCTTCCTCTAACCATGATTATATGCACTAATTCCTCTTCATCAAATGTGAGAAATGGGCATGTGATAAAATAAATGACCTTACATGTCATCTTTTTACTGTTCCACTTGTCTCGAACAAACTTGATTTGAGTGATTCTTGCATTTTTGTAATTTTATGCTTCATCCTTAAGGTGAGACCTATTTATACTAATAATTCTCTTCTTTATTTTGTAGGGATCGTCACCGATCTTCTTGATATTATCGAGGATAAGAAATAGAGGGTTCAGGAAGCTATGAGGAAAGCTAACCCATTTAAAGAGCTTTGCAACCTTATGAGGATGAAATAACTCGGCATCATTACAAAGAGAGAAGACGTGTGCAACTGATATGCTCTTCATTTTCGGGATGAAATTAAAGAAGGACATCTTTTACTCTTTCGCTCCCAACATTCAAGTATCCCTTTATGGAAATAACCAGGCATCTAATGCTCTTCATCCTACCGAACCATCTACCCCTAGCTGAATGACCCTCAGGATGTTGCAAACCCCCTGCCCCTTAACTGTGATCGCTGACACAACTTGCCAAGTGAATATAGCCGAGGACACATACTTTCTTCAACTTGTGGATGAAGAGCCTCTCTATAGGAGACGTGTTAAAAAAAGATCTATAGAGGCTAAGACCACTCCAACTTCTTATGGGAGAAGGATGGATGTTGATGATAAAGAGCTTCTTATGGCTAAAGAACTGGATAACAGTCCCACTCATCTTCGATGGGATAGTCCAGAGGAGAACTACTTATCCTTTCAAGAAACTTTAGGGGTTGGTAAGATTGAGAGACTTGAGAGGCGACTGATTAGAAGTGACAAGAAGATCATACAAATGGGATCTCAGATAGTAACTTAATTTCCCATGTCATTTTTAATTTTGCTATATGACTAATCCCTTTTCATTTTTACAGGTGAGCATCCTCGGGACTTACTTGGCCCAAAGGTGGAAGGAGATGAAAGATGAAGCGATGACCCTCCCAAAGCTGAGAGAGGATCTGGAAAATGAAAAAAGGCTAAGGATTCTATCCTATTTGAGAAGAATCATATGACCATTGAGAGGGATTATATTTTAAAGGAAGTGGTCGTCCTGAAGAGTCAAATGGAGGAAAAGAACAAAGAGAAGGGAGAGGTAGTTAAAGACGAGAGGGCTTTGGACCCTCTCACTAGGTTCAGATACCTGAGGTCTTTTTTGTCCTCTTACTATTATGGGTGATGCAGTATCAGTCCTTTATGAATGGTTATAACGAGCTTATGAATTGGGTCAAGATATCTCATCCTGATGTGAATTTATCGTATTTCAATCCCGAGGACTATGAAAGTGTTGAGGAGGAACCAATGACCTCGCCTTCATGTATAGACAAGGAGGGGCATGTTTAATACCGAAGACTTCTGGATAAATCTTTGCCCCAGATTGGATCTGAAAATGAAAATCTTCACATGTCCATTTGTGAACAACTAAGTCATATTCTGTCGTCTTCCTTTACTCCAGCTCCACCCCAACTCCTTAGACTCTCCTCTCTTACAAATATTTGAATGTTGAAGAATCAGTAATATTATTATTTTTGAATATTTTGGTTTCAAATTTCCTCTTTCTTGTAATTATGAACATAATTTTTGCTTGGCTTGATTGAATGATATGATCATCGTTTTCTTTTACTCTTCTTAATTCCATACCTTGATTATTTGTTTACATATTATGAATGATCTACCTTATCTTGAAACTTCCTATGAGTAGGTGGTTCTTCCGTCGGTGAAATACTATGATAATTTCATATATTCATGCTTGGTTATTGTCTCAGTTATTCAACCATTAGCTTTGAATGACCGATGATGAGGTGATCGGTGAAAATTGACCATCCATATAGATATAGATGAAATAATCATCCTATGATGTAAATGCTAATATAATAGTCTTCAACAAGTGAGTTATTTATACTCCAAAATTTAATGAATGAAGGGTGACACGAATATTAATTTTATTTCGGATCAACAGTTTTTGTTTAAAAGAAAATATTACGTCGAACTTTAAAACGCTTACCTTATTACCCCATTATATCCACCTTTGTTTTAAAATAAACTGTATGATCGGATATTAACCTTCTTGAGTTAGAGCTAGCCCTATTCATACTCGCGCCAACCACGTTGTGCAAACCGAATTCGAACTAAGGGGGTTAGGAGTTTACACATTGATTAATCGAGTTATTCTTTCGAGATGTTTGAGTCTAGAAATGATGTACCAAGTTTAAGCCCGATGTGAGCCTCCGTCCCACCTAGTTTTTAGTTTATAATGTGAATTGTCTCGAACAATTTAAGTGGCCATTTGACTATTATACTGGTGCATAAATGGGTGTGCTTTGAGTGAGTAGGGTGGGCATAATAGAAAAGCACAACATTGGAGAAACATTTTCCTTTATTGGTAATAATAGTGCAGTGAAGAGCTACATTGTAAGGATATAAAATGAAAATACATAAATGAAATACTTAAAACAAAATAAATGGATACACAAGTGCCTCACAAATTCTAGTTGCCGAGTAGTGCTTCATCATGCTCGAACTTTTCTTACTCATTTAATCATAATATAACTTCAAATTTTCCACGTTCTAGGATTGGGGAAGGGCACAACCTTCATGATCCCTTAGGCCAAAAGTGAGAATGCGGTGTGATATCGATTGTATGTGGATTCACAAATTTTTAAATTTTAAGTTATTTAATTAGATGTCAATTTTTAATCCAAATTAATTAAACCCTAACACATGCATCTAGGTGTATAAATCATGCCGTCATAAATAAACATAAATTGTTGACAAACAAATTTCAGGAAAAAAACCTTTTTGGGTAAAACCTTTTATTTCACTATGCAAAGGAAAATCGCAACTTATATACACAATGAAATATGCAATAACTATTCCGCTGAACACTCACAAAGGCATCGGCCTAGAATTAGCAATGGGTCAACTGCAACAAACCCACAAGAACATCAATAATGTCTTTAATAAGGAACACCCTCAAGCACTCCCAATGACTCACAGTCGTAGTCGGCCATCACCTCCCTCAAATGGTACCAAATTAGCAGTAGAGAAATCTTCCTTACAAGAAAAACTCCAACAAATTGTATCTTGGTGTTAACGCAAAAATTTTCCATCTATGAGGAACAATAAAAAAAGGACACATGTCATCCTACATGGCAATATTCGGCACCCGAGGAGAGTTAGTCGGCATCCGAGGAGAGTTGGTCGGCATCCGAGGAGAGTTGGTCGGCACCCGAGGAGAGTTAGTCGGCATACCAACCAGGAAGATCAAAGGATAACTATGCATTTAATGTGCATTAATGAAGATGACAAAGCATTTAATGAGCCTTAATGTACATTTATACTGTATTAATAGATGACAACACATAGCATACTAAGAAATTCAAGGAAGACCAACCATCATAGAAGGCCAACAATTAGATTCATTGTATGTAGACATAAATGTCTAAAGACATTGTATCTCTTTATCTCCCATCACTATAAATACATGTATTCCCTTAGCCAAAAGGGAGGATATCCGACTACGATGAGAGACCATACACAAGATACACCCTTTTTCTCCCTCTCTCTACCACATTGTGCTATTGTAAACCCCTGGGAATAAAATAATAGTGGACGTAGGCTTTTTCTTATAGCCGAACCACTTTAAAAATCTATGTCTCTCATGTGCTTGATTAGATTGCTTTTATCTATTTATCTGTGATCATAAAAATGGGATTCGGTCCAGTTTTTTGCATCAACAGATTGGCGTCGTCTGTGGGAACGTGTTACAAGCATCGTTCTCCATCAAAAGCTAAGTTTTTATCTTCTCTACGTATAACTAGTTATATGCACGCATCTTTTTGTTCAAATCATGATTCTCATATGTTTATATCCATAAACTTAGAGATCAAATCAATTATATATCGTGTATACATCTTTTAATTCAATCATGATTTTATATTCACGAATTGTTGAATCAATTTTTATAAATCTGCATAAATGTATATTTTATAATCACAAAGTTTGAGAAATTTGTGTACATATTATATTATTTCTCTTTTAAGGAGATAAAATAATTTCTCTGTGTTCATAAATCTCTTTCATATGAGTATATACATTTTTGATTCATTTGGAAATCTTTTAATTTAGTCATAATTTTTATATGCACTAACCGTATGATCGATTTCCATTTAGGGATCTGGTGAATTTTAGACTCATAAATATTATACAAATCCTTACATATATGGATCCACTTGAAAATTTTCTAAAAAAAATGTTGGATATAATTTTTATATATATCGTGCACGTTCACGAACTGCGAATTTCTTATAATCTGCACACAGGTATTTATTTTGAATAAATTTCATAATAATAGATCTGAAATGATTAATTGAAAAATCTGGGCTCTCGTGATAGTTACCAATAAGTTGATTATTTTTTTTGAATGCATATTGAAAATCAAAGATATAGATCCTCTTTTTCTCTCTTCAATATTTCATCTTAACAGATAACACTCAATTGAAAAAGGGCGATTTGTATCCCACAACATGTACAGAGAAATAATATTCAACAAGCCAAATCTACAGAAGAATCCGATTTTGGCTCCGGACCATTACACGGTCATCAGAAACGAATTTCTTTTTATGAAGATAGAGGAGAATGAGATTTTTCTGAAAAATCATCTTAGTGCGGGATCTGGATGTGGTTCACTCATAAATCAAAGCAATTTTATCCAAATTTATCCTCGGATCCCCTGATATTTTCTCTTTGACCAACATATCATCACATCAATAATAAACTTGTGATGGGACTGTAAGCCAAAACTCATAACGGACGACCATAGAAAGCCCAAAGCATCACCGAACTGTTTAGGAGCTTGGCAACCACTAAATACACATTCTCACACTACAACATCATCGAGAGGATCATCCACTAGTTGGCGAACACACTTTTTATTGGTCGATGGTAAGGTACGAGACCCATCAACAATGTTACATAGGTCGGAGTTTTATTGCTATCTTTAGTTATGTTGATCACTAATTTTTAGTCGGAGTCGACAAAATTTTCTAGACGGAACCACCTATACTTGGTCGACAACAGGTATCGAACATCCTGGAAGGTTCCTAATCCACTATTTATTGGTTCGGCGACATCAATTTCATGCTCGGAGGGAAATCGCCCATGATCCATTACTGGATCGATTTTTCACTGTTAGTAATATGGCTATGGTAGCAAAAATTCTTCTACAGGTCAGCGCTGGATTGGCACAGGTCAGAGGCTTCCCGACCTCATATAACTGGTATGTGGTAGTTTAAGGGGTCCCCGAGCTCCTATTCTTGGTCGGCAAATCCTACATCTTGGTCGACGAATCTTGTATGACGAACAAACTAGGTTGGTGGAACCATTTGCTGGTCTGCGAAATAAAATTGATGGTCGTAGGCATATATTGCACAGTTGGAGGTGTTTCCCGATTTCCTATCGTTTGTCGACAATAATTATTCTTGGTCGGAGCTATATCCAATCTTGATCGACGACCACTGAATGAAAATATTGGTCGACAACTCTTATGTGTTGGTCGGCGAGCCACCAGATTTCTATTCAATTATGATTTGCACAAATTCGGAGCTACCGACCACATATAACTGATCGGCGAATGTATAAAGCCAAAATAACGGGTTCCCGAGCTCCTATTTCTTGGTCGGAGATATGGCTGTACCAGAATTAAGATTGGCACATGGTGGGAGATTCTCTGAATACAGATCAGCAACACTAATTTCTTGGTCGGAATCATTATTTGTTGGTCGACGGAAGAGCTTAGGGAAAATATCTGTGAAATAACCACTTGTGTGCATAATATTTCTCATACAATTTTCTCCTCGTATCACCTTAAGTTTCCTCTATGACCAGCATATAATCATTGACAACTGAAAGGCCAAAGTTGATCGACAACGAGTTTTTATACAAAACAAAGGCTTCTTGATCGTATGTACCTGGTCGACGACATCCCAGCCTTGGTCCGAGGCAGTAGAAAGCTAATACCAGAATTGAAAATTGACGATTCCTTTCATTCTCTCATTTTGACTTTGACAAAATCAATACTTTGCTGCCAAAGGACAAGACTATCCCCTTATCCTTATCCTTTATTAATTCAAAACATGAAACTCCTAATTGAAAATTTTCATGGAGAAAGATTAAAATGCATTACTGATTATTTTCTGATTTATTAAATCACAAAAACTTCATGTGAACCAAAAAATTATATTTGAGCATTTATTGAATTTCAAACTATTCCTAGAGTGATAAATAATAATACCTCCTCATTATTCTTTCTTAAGAATCAAATAAATATTTTTAAAATCAATCTATACTTGGTCTTTTGCTTAACATTGAAATTATTTTGAAAAAGTCCAAATCAAACCTCATGTCTTGCATATTTGATAAAAAAATATATGCCCACATGACACACGTATGTCACAAACATATTTTGAAATTTTTATTGCTTTGTGTTGATACACATAATATATTGATTGGATCACTAAATTATTCTCATGACTAACTATTTGAACTAGTCTCAACAGGAGTTCGAGCAACTTATTAAAATTCCTTAGGTACAAGATTCAATCCCGACGAAAGATCGATCACAATCTTAAACTTCGGAAAATTGTTATTGCTCGGCACCAGGCAATTTTGCCTCGACATATCAGCCAACATATATTATTTCTTTTTTGAAATTAATATTTTTATTTCCCGAGTATATACATATCATATATATTAGATGACTAAATTATTCTTATGACTAATTTGGTAGGTCAAGTTATTAATTTTTACAAGTCCAAGATTCAACGCCGACGAATGCTCGGAAACAATCTTAAATAATCTGAAAAACTATTATCATTGCTCAGCATTATGAAATTTCACCTCAGTGAGGCATTATATATTATTGCTCGGAGATATCGGCTCAAGCACAAATTATTCTATATATTACATGGGATTCATATTAAATATTCATCTCAATATGGAACTCGGCAAGATACTCATTATCGTATTCAGCTCCGAGGAAGAACTATAACATTTATTATATTTCACCCCCAATGGATAGTTGGTCGGGGTAATTCTTATTTATATTCAGCATGGAGCTCGAAAAATTTATTCTCTCTATATATATTCATCTTCAAGGAGGTCTCTAGCATTTATATTATCTTATTTCCAATAATCTGTTGACGAGGTCTCCAGCATTTATATTCCCAACAATCTGTTGGTCAGCTCCAAGAAACTCTCTAGCATTTATATTATCTTATTCTCAATAATCTGTTGAGGAGGTCTCTAGCATTTATTATATCTTATTCCCAACAATCTGTTGGTTAGCTCCGAGAAAGTCTCTAGCATTTATTATCAATTGCCACCAACTCTGGTTGGTTGGGAACAGATAAAATCCAACTCTGGTTGGTCGATAAAATCCAACTCCGATTGGTCGATAAAATCCAACTCCGGTTGGTCGATAAAATCCAACTCCGATTGGTCGATAAAATCCAACTCCGGTTGGTAGATAAAATCCAACTCCGATTGGTAGATGAAATCCAACTCCGGTTGGTCGATAAATCTCCTCCAACTCCGGTTGGTCGAGAATCAATCTCTTCCAACTCCTGTTGGTCGGGAACAAATCTCCACCAACTCCGGTTGGTCGACAAATCAATTTACAATCAACTCTGGTTAGTTAAACTAAGCAGGATCATGGGATGAAAGTTGTTTCATTGCTTAGGCCCAAAGAGTGATAAGTCACTATAATTAAACAACAGGTGGAGCAAGTTTCATTAAATATATATTCATCAGCAAACAACAAGCAAAGCATCTTACAAAGTATTTCCAAGAAAATGAAAATGCAAACATGAAAAGATCTCAGGGAGTCAATTCATGGAATATTTCCTCGGCCTTATTTTTCTAGCAAGACAACATACTTCAAGGCCAAGAAAGCACTCAAAGTTCATATTCTACACTTGGGGGCTTCTATTACAGATTTAGTTATTCATTCGGTGGCACATTCTCATAACATCATGCAGTCGAGCATCAAATTCAACTCCACAAACTTACAAGGTCGGGGCCCCAACCAATCATCATTCAGGAGTTATTTTTCTTGCTCATGAATTATTTTTGATATTGAAGTTCAGGAGGGATATTGAAGTTCAGGAGGTATATTGAAGTTTAGGAGGCATATTCAGAAGTTCAGGAGGTGTATTCAGAAGTTCAGGAGGCATATTCAAGAGTTATTATGCACATGCTATTGAAGTTCAGGAGTCAAATTCAGCATCTACAGCACTGAAATCTTTACTACTACTGTCTCGACCAATAATGAAGAAGAAGTTGTATGAAAATGTTTCAAAGTCCACCACAAACTTGGTACTAATCAGATTGAAGGTTGGGTTCAAAAGCTAGTATTTTACTCGACAAAGTATTCAGAGGAGCATAAATCAGAAAAATCAAGCACGTGAAGTTAACACTCAGTTGCTCGGCATAGGAGGCAGTTGGTCAGCTAGCAAACCAATCAACATACTTGAAGATTATGACAAGCTATAAGCTGCATACTATGGCATGGTTGCATACAAATTCCCAGGGGTGATACATAGCACACGGAGTTCCTCAAAAGAAAGATTTTGAACCATCGATCAGCCTGCATCATATGTCGTCCAGGAGATAATGCACTTTATGTTGAACAAATCAAGAAGGCAGATCAAGAATTTCATGAGCACCGAGCAACACTGCAGAATAAATACTCCATCATTTCAGTGAACCATAAAGCATGGAGCATTGGGGGCTTATGTTAATGCAAAAATTCTCCATCTACGAGGACCAATCAGAAAAGGACACATATCATCCTACGTGGCAATATTTGACACCCGAGGAGAGTTGGCCAGCATTCGAGGAGAGTTGGTCGGCACTCGAGGAGAGTTAGTCGGCACCCGAGGAGAGTTGGTTGGCATACCGACCAGGAAGATCACAGGATAAATATGCATTTAATGTGCATTAATGAAGATGACAGCACATTTAATGAGCCTTAATGTACATTTATACTCTATTAATAGATGACAACACATAGCATACCAAGCAATTCAAGGAAGACCAACCATCATAAAAGGCCAACAATTAGATTCTTTGTATGTAGATATAAATGTCTAAAGACATTGTATCTCTTTATCTCCCATCACTATAAATACATGTATTCCCTTAGCCAAAAGGGAGGAGATCCGACAACGATGAGAGACCATACACAAGATACACCCTCTTTCTCCTTCTCTCTACCACATTATGCTATTGTAAACCCCTGGGAATAAAATAACAGTGGAAGTAGGCTTTTTCTTATAGCCGAACCACTTTAAAAATCTTTATCTCTCATGTGATTGATTGGATTGCTTTTATCTATTTATCTGTGATCATAAAAATGGGGTTCGGTCCAGTTTTTTGCATCAACACTTGGGTTCCAAAATGATTCATTAAAGCTATTGGGATGATTTCTGAATCAAAACAAAGTTAAAACACCTTAAAAAGTGAGAAGACAAAAATTCTACAAAAGCTATTTTTGTAGAATGAAACATTCACGCATTCTAAAGCAAAAAGGACTCAAAGCAGTGCTATTTATAAAAAAGTTGAGTCAGCGAGGTCGATCGAACGACAAAGGCATATCGCTCGAACGACATCAAATGTCATTCGATCTAGGGGATCGCGTGACCTTCTAACGACAGTGGTAAATATAAAGCAGTGTGATGTCATTAGATGAACCACTTCAAGCGAGCGTCAAACGACGTATCGCGCGAGATGCTCTGCCGTTCGTTTGAACGACTTTGTCCTGTCGTTTGAATGACATCAGTGAAGAATTATTTTTTATTAAATCTCTGCCTCAATACTTAGAAAAATTATTTTGACGAAAAAGACGCCTCAGAGGTTTAAAAACATTTTAGAAAATTTATCCTAACACTTTAAATGAAACATTAAGGGATTTAAACACAACCTTACTAAAATCTATCTCGCAGAGGCTTGTCTGTTGAAGAAAGTTGATAATCGGATCCTTCTTGATGCATGATAGAAATTGAACTTTTCTTCGACGGTTGTAGCGGTATATGACATACTCTAATGTAAACGGACTATATAAAATATGTCTTTATAAATCTCCCCACATGTCTATGCCGGTACAAACTAAAAGCATCCGAATTATCAAATCAAATTTCCTATACAAATCTAATACCCTACCATGAACTGAAAACTGAAAAGGTACTAAAAATGTAAGTCTTAAACTTTCTTCAAAGATCTTCATCTTTAAATCTTCAAATTTCCAACTTTTCTTTGTCATCATCAGGGTGTGCAAAATAATGATCCTCAAATTTTGTACCTACACACATGAGACAAGAAACAAATACCTTCATGAAATATTGAGTTTGAAATGAGATAAACATAAATCAAAACAAAGATCAAATCTCAAACCTCCCCCATTAAATCATAATTCGGTCTCCCCCTTTTCATTTGTTCGAAATAGACAAGGAAGAGAATAAATAAAAATAAGCATGGAGTGTCACGACAAGCAAAACAAATCAACTACGATCATCAAGGAGAAACTTGAAAGCATTCACCAACTATTTTTTATTGTTTCAATTTTTTCAACAAAATCAAATTTTACAAAAAAAATCACACACCATGAATTTACACTAAGATAACCAAATCGTGGTAACAGAAAGAAAGGGTGTGAACATATTCAATAGGTGAATCAACTCAAACATACATAACAAATGTGCACGATGAATATAGATACTCCTAATGAATGAACTTCACAATCGTACTTAGGTGTAAAAATTATTGAATTCAAATGACATCGACTTAATCAAATCAATAAATCAAAGTCTAAAATGATTTTCACACCAATAACGTCTAAAACTATTTAATGCTTTTCCAAGACTTTGTCAGGATGTGAAAACCCATAGATCTATCTCTAACCAATGCCCTTCATAAATAATAAATTTTTTATTGTTCTTGAGGTGATCTAAATTATAATGGCACTTTTTTGGCATATTTATCATTTTATTGCCTTAAATGTTTTTGGGCTCTTTTCAACCTCAATGGACCTTGCTACTTTTTACAATGCCACACTTTTTTTTGGTTCGATTTAAATGGTGGCTTAATCGCAAAGGATATCATGATTAACTTTCGTATCCCTTCCCCCTTTTTCACACACACACACACACACACACACACACACACACACACACACACACACATATATATATATATATATATATATATATTGAAACAAATTTCTTACGGGCGACGGTTCTTAAATGCACTACTTTCATTGTCAAGTTTTATCGTATATGGTTCGTTTTAAAGACATAATTGAGATGGAAACACTTCGACCAATATGTGATAGATAAGTACAAGGATCAAATAAATTCGTGCAAGTGTGAATTAAAGGAAATCATGAGTCAAACATGTAGAAAGTAATCTCAAATCTAATCTTAATGAATCCAAACATTATAAAGCACATGGAAGAAATGATGTATCGTCTCAAAACACTATAAAAATAGTCACATGGATATGGAATGATGTTGTGACTTGGTCATCCAAAATGTCCACCCATAAATGGTGTAAAAAAAATACAAAATTTTTTTTGTCTTTTCGAAAAATTTATCAAAATAATTTTTTTTTGGCTTTTTCAAATTTTTCTCAAAAAAAAAACTCCTTTTTTATTTTTTCAATAACAAAAATCTTTTTCGTTTTTCAAAAAATATATAAAAAATGGAAAAGATAAATACAAAATTGACACACACTAGCAATAGGCATAAAATATCATCATGAAAATCATCCTATGCTAACAAACAAGTCTAAATCTCAACCGTTAGGTGGGATGGAGTTTTCCAAAGGTGGTGACATCCTATGAAAACGTCCATCAAATCATGTGAAGTTTTCACCAAAAACTTAACTTGATCCCTAATATGTGCAAACTCTCTCCTGTAATCATCCGGACCATCTTGTGTGGATTAGTGTGTGGGAACACATGGCAAAAATCTATGCGACACACTACCCAACTTAAAGCAAAATTCCCTAAGGTGTCTACTCTTCTTGCAATGGGTGCAAACATACACATGCCTAGGAAAAACTCTCCTAAAACGTATAGGATGCTCTATCTTATCGGGTAACGAAAGCCTAGGTGGTTTATGTTGAGACCCATAAGGATCTATAGCAAACTCGGGAATCGTCTTGGGTGCAACATGGGAAGTAGACGCACCATCATGACCTATTCCTAATCTCTCAAAATTATCCAAAGTGAGACCGAGGATCATCTTTATTACCTTCTTAGATGTATCCTCTAAAGGGACATTTACCTCCTGGGATCGTTCGAGATCTCTCTCTAATTGGACCACAGAAGCTTCAAGTTCACTCTTTTTCTGACCTACGATGATCAACTGCTCATTCAAAGTAATCTTCACCTTCTCGAGTTGACTCGCTGACGCCTCAAATCCTCTTAAAATATCTATCTCTCTTTCCAAAGATAACACCCTAAGACCTAACTCCTTATTCAACTTCTTCATCTTTAAGGTCTTGGCATACAAATCTCTAAACGCTATTTGGAGCTCAGTTTCACCCTCACTATCACCCTCGCTCTCACATTTGCTAGAAACACTCAAGTCGTAATTAGGGATCTCACATACACAAGTATCCTCATCGTCGTGGGATAAACTAGGTGTGCTCATGTGACTAGATAAAAATGCAACACGTCCACATCCCATGTGAAGATTCATCCCCAGAATCTTTCATCTCTTCCTCACTATCGCTAAGAGTGGCTGGCATGGAAATCTTCTTGCCCTTTCTCTTTAGCCTTGTGGGACACTCAAACGCCCTATCATTACCCTCACATTCAAAACATATCTCCTCTTCCTCATTCTCTTTATCTTTCTCACTGCTCTCTTTGGCCTCTTCTTTCTTTTTATTTTTCTCAAAAAACTTTTTATTGGAAGAATTTTCTTTGAAAATTTTGAGAAACTTTTTAAAATATTTAACAAGCATAGCCTCATTAAAATCAAATTCTCCCTCAGACTCTGACTCACATACTTTCTCTTGCTTTTTCTTCTCTCTCTTATACACTTCCTCACTCTTCCTAGATTGGGCTCTAAGTGCTATCCCTTTATCCTTAAGCTTGACAGTGTTAGGAAACATGTCAATTTCATATGTTTGGAGGTCTCCTACCAACTCTTCTAACTTAAGATTGCTTAAATTACCTTAGAAAATCAAAACAGTCTCTTTCGGGATAAAACATTTAGGCAACGATCTCAAAATCTTTTTAACCACTCGTGCATCAGAAATGTGCTCACTAAGATTGAAACTAGTGTTGACAATGTAAGACAAACATGAATAAAAGTCATCAAAACACTCAGATTCAAGCATGGTAATCATTTCAAATTGAGTAGTTAAATTTTATAATTTATACTCTTTTACTATAAAACATCCAATGATTTTTTTGACATAGAGCACATCATGATACGTCAGAACTCTTCAGGGGTGACGGTTCCAGAAATTATACTTAGCCCATGAGAATTAAAAGTGTTCCATTTAAATTCTTCCTCAGTCCTGTCAATCATAGGTTTAAGATTGGTGATATTATTAGCACTGACAGTGGGTGGAGTCCACCCTCTTTCACAAACAACCCAAATATGCTCATCGATGGACTTAAAATGAGATTTCATATGGGCTTTCCAATTGGCATAATTAGACCCGTCAAAAACTGGAAATCAATTATATAAGTTTTCATTCGAAAACATTGCGAAGTCTCAAAATTAGATTTTTCAAAAAAATCAATATCACAAAATTTTTGCAGAAAAAGTACCACTCCATAAATTAGATAAGCGCGCTCTGATACCAATTTGAGAATGCGGTGTGATATCAATTGTATGTAGATTCATAAATTTCCAATTTTAAACTTATTTAACTAAATATCAATTTTTAATCCAAATTAATTAAACCCTAACACATGCATCTAGGTGAATAAATCATGCACTCATAAATAAACATAAATTGCTGACACACAAATTTGAGGAAAAAAACATTTCAGGTAAGACCTTTTATTTCACTATGCAAAGGTAAATCAAAACTTCCATACACAATGCAATTACTATTTCGCAGAACACTCACATAGGCCTTGACTTAGAATTAACAATGGATCAACCGTAGCAAACCCACAAGAACCTCAGTTCTATCTTCAACTAGGAAAACCCTCAATCACTCCCAATGACTGCAGTCGTAGTTAGACAGCACCTCCCTCAAGTGGTACCAAATTAGCAGTAGAAAAATCTTCCTTACAAGAAAAACTGAAGTAAAATTGTATCTCGGGCTCCAAAATGATTCAATAAAGCTATTGGGATGATATGTGAATTAAAACAAAGTTAAAACACCTCAAAAAGTGAGAAGACAAAAATTATATAAAATCAGTTTCATAGAATGAAACACTCACATCTTCTGATGTATAAAGGACTCAAAACAGTGCTATTTATAAAAACATTGAGTCGACGGGGCCGCTAGAATGACAAAGGCATGTTGCTCGGACGACATCAAATGTCGTTCGATTTAGGGGATCACGCGACCTTCTAATGACAGTGATAAATGTAAAACAGTGTGATGTCATTAGATGAAACACCTCAAGTGAGCGTCAAACAAGGTATCGCGTGAGATGTTCTGTCACTTGAAGAAGTCGTTTGAATGACTTTGTCCTGCTTATATGACATTAGGGAAAAAATAATTTTTATTAAAACTTCGCCTCAGTATTTAGAAAAATTACTTTTACAAAAGAAGACGACTCAGATGTTTAAAACATTTTAGAAAAATTATCCCAACACCTTACATAAAACATTAAGGGACTTAAACACAACCTTACCAAAATCTATCTCACTGAGGCTTGTCTTTTGAATAAAGTTGATATTTGATTCGTCTTGATGCGTGATTGAACTTATATTTTCTTTGACGATTATAGCGGTATATTATGAGGTACTTTAATGTAAACAGAATATGTAAAATATATCCTTACAATAAGTATCTAGTTGTATAATCTGGCCGAAAACATATAGGCCCTCCTAGTTGTCGGTCAGTTTTCCATGGATTGTATTGAGGACCAAGTCACCGAATTGGAACGTTTAGTTTTTCACTCTCCTATTGTAGGATTGGGCTATTTTCTATTCGGTTACGTCCATTTTATGTTCCACTATTCTATCCATTTTTCCACAAGGTTAAGGTCGTCTCTAAGTTATTCATCATTTTCTTCCATTTAAAAATAATAAACCCGCAGACTCAAAATCTCAGCCTCAATCGACACCATAACTTAGGTGGCATAAGTTAGAGCGAAAGGCATTTCCCCCATGGGTCCTCTTGTCGTTGTCATGTACGCTCATAAGATCGAGACAAGCTTCTCTACTTATAAACCCTTGGAATATTCTAGTTTGATTTTTATTTCATGTTAGAGTGTGCGATTTGTGACTTCTACCTATATGTTGCACATGGGATACCAGGGGTGGAGAAGCAATGCTTGATTATTAATTGTTCACATAATTTGTCAATCCCTACGCTGTAAAACTGTCTACCTTTATCAGAGATTATGGATCATGGAATGCCGAATCGATTCACAACAAAAAAAACCTGCCATGACATTTTTTTTACTGTCATAAAATGCCTTATATGGCCGTTTGTTTTTCAATCAAAACTATCATAATTGATAACCATAAAAAATTGTTATATTAGGGTTACAGTTATCTATGAATGTTTTTTTCGAACAATCATATCTGCTACAAAAGCAGTCATAGTACAAGGTGCCGTATTTGATAGAAAAAGGTCATGATAGACAATTTTCAAATATTAAAGAAGGTTTAACATCACATGAAGGTTTAACATAAATGGTCATAAATTAAACATATAATAAAAAAAATTAATAATAAATATTAATGTCATAGTTGACAAATAAACCTAAACACAAATCAAAATTCATAAAAAAAACATAAAAATTGTCTTAATTTTTTTTGTATTTGAACCCACGCACATCTAAAATGCACCAAACCAAGTCATTTGTCCATGTCAAAATAATAATAAGATATCCCCACTAAGCATCATAAGCCCGTACACCTTCATCCCATAAGGTTTTAAAGTCCTCAATTAATGTTGCCAAGTAAACATTGATATCATTGTTAAGCAATTGCGGACCCGACATCAACATTGTTAACATAAAAAAAATTCTATTTTTGATCTAGGATGGATCAAATTTATAAGTTGCCAACATGATTGGCCAACAACTATGCTTACTACTAAGAGTAGTAAGTGGGTTAACTCCATTTACTGAAAGTGCGAACATAAGGTTTCTAGCTTCGTTTCCAAACTTCGATCACTTGTCATCTACCAACTTCAATGGAGGGGAGTCCACGGGATGATGTAACTTACCATCAACTAGTCTTTCGTTTGCATGCCAAATCAAGGCCTTTGCAATTTATGATTGCAACCACCTTTTGAACCTAGGAATAGGGATGGCAACGGGGCAGGGCAGGGCGGGGTTGTTTTTATTTAAATTAACTCCTAAAGAACCCCATTTAATAAACGGGGAGGGTCGGGGTTAATTTTAAAAACATTAAAATTAAATATTGCATTATAGTCTCAGAGGTCTACAATGGTTCATATTCCAATATGCGAGTTAGTATCCAATTGTCAATCCATGTGTCCACATAGATCTTTTATATAATTTTTAGTGTGTGTGTGTGTGTATAGTTTAATTCTAATTAACATACATATAAATTGTATTTATATAGGCATAAGTTAAACAAAGCGGGGTGGGGAGACTTTATTTAATTTAACTCCTAACCCGTCCCATTTAATAAACACATTTTTTAAAACCCATACCCTCTCCTAATTCATTAATCATGTTTTAAAACTCGCCCTATTATGGGCTGGACGGGACTCCTGCGGGTCGGGTTAAATTGCCATCCCTACCTAGGAATGGATAGAAAATATCACAATACTTTTGCAGGCACTCCTATAGTGATCTCGATTGTATTTTTTTTCAACTTATATCTTAGTGTTCCACAAGTAGGGCGTTCAGTTCAATCTTTGTACACTATTCTATAGAGTATACAATCATTAGGGCATGCATGTATCATTTCATACCCCATCCTAAGCATGGACAACATCTGTATAATGGCACTTTTAATAGATAAAGGAAGTTCATTATCTTCTGGGAGCAATTGGTAAAATAATTCAAGCATGTTTGAAAAGCTTGTATCAGTCCATGCACTCTTTGCATTCAAATTGAATAGACTCACCTGTGCATATATCTTCATAAAATTTTTATACCCTTTGCAAGAGGGTATTTTGGCATCCTCAAGTAACTTTTCAAATGATTTAGGATCCCCCATAAAATGTTCATTTACCGTCTCAAACATCTCCGCCATATAATCAACATCTTTTGGATTTTCCACCAAATTATCGTAATGGATGAGGTCACCCATGTTGACATGTGAGAAAGTTGAATTGGGAGCAACTTCCCTGTGCCATATCCATATACGATAACTTTGGTCAATACCGTCGCATATAAATGACCTTTAATTTTTTTTAAACTCCATTTAAAGCAATTTCCACATAATGTACATGGACACCGTACAGATTCACTATTTAAAGCATTCCTTTATGTAACTTTAAGAAAATATTCAACTCCTTTTCAAGTAACCATTTGATAATCTATGCATAGACATCCACGACTTATATGTCTCCATTTCTCAATTTGTGCCTATATTAAGACTGTAAATATTAATTGTACAAATGTGATTTCCATACAAAATAACACAATCCTCAAATCATATTAATTGTACTGAAATATATGTAAAAGAATCAACAACCATAACTTTCAAAGTTGAATATAAAATTGAGTTAAATATAAAAACTTTATATTTCTCAAGTTTAAAGAAGAGAATTCAATTGTTGTTCTTCCATTGATATATATTTTATATTTTCTTTTCAATAAAATCACAATATACACTTTATTATCTTCAAACTAATTATAAAGTTAGGAACTATTTTTCATTTTTTAATTCAAAAAGCATGAAGTGTTACAATGTGATAACTACAGATACGTTGCTATGATAAAGAAGCCCATTTTTGGAAGAGTTTAGTAAATAATCATTAGGATTGAATGACGGAGATGTTGCTATGATACTCACGTTGTGGTAAGACCCTTAATTCTGAGCGCGAGAAGACAATAGTCAACATGTTCATTAATTATACAAACTCATAATAAAGGAATTAGGTAAATATGAACTATTCTACACTTAACCAATTAGTGCCTAACACAAATGAAAATGAACCCTCATCACGAGCTCTAAGAGTTAAAATATGGACTTGGAGCATAAAAATCCCAATAAAACCTACTAAATTAAATTAGGAGAAAAAAAACCCTAATATGGTAAAAAAAATAATCTTATACACACACACACACACACACACACACACACATAAATTAAAAGTCTAATTTCCACATAAATATACTTACACACACACATGTGCTAAATGCTTAGATGCACACACGTACCAAATTAAAAGTTCTGAATTTCCAAATCAGCATCTCTCTCACAACGGTGAGAAAATGAGAGAGAGAGAGAGAGAGAAAGAGACCAATGTGAGAGACCCGAGTGAATGAGAGAGGAGAGTGAGCGTGGGAGACCAAAAGAGAATTTAAATTCATAAGGAAAAAAGTGCGTTTCTAAATTTTTTGGGGAAAAAAAAAAGGTCATAATATGTACAACTAGTTTTGAAATTCTAAAAAAAGGTCATAATATTTATAATCAAATATGATTTTTATTTACATTGTCATGAAAAGTAATATAATATATATAAAATGACATTTTATATTATAGATGTCACATTAATAATAACATTAACCTTTAAAGGATATTTTTGTAATAAATGTCTTTAAATAATTTTTTTGATCGTCATAAAAATGTGTTTTTCTTGTAATGATTTGTGATGTACCTCTATATGAAAGAATGCATCTCCTGGTCGATAATTCTGGCTAGGGGTTCAATCTAAACCTATTTTATAAAGTAATTGATCGCTACTAAGAGAAACTTGCATTGACCCTTCCCAGTCAGAAATGGGTTTAGAATGTCCTTCCCACATAGGGCGAATGGCCATAGTGATACAATTATCGATAGTTCTTACAATTCGATGACATCAATCACAATTGATGTAATTCAAAACATCCTTCATCATCATCTTCCAATAATAACCCTGTGTAATATATCTTTTCACCATGATCCATTTCCCTCGATGTACCCCGTAGATACCTTCGTGTAAGCCTCCTAGAACCGTTATCACCTCTGTTGAATGAACACATCTAAGCATGAGTCAAGCATACTGGTATAGGAATCCTTCATAAATCAGGTACATTATTTCCCGGACTTGCACATTTTTTGCTTCCACCTGATCCTCTGGACGAATCCCCTTTTATATATACCGTATGTATTTGTCCATCCAGCTAGGTCCTCACTTTTTTATAGTGACTAAATTTTCTTCTTCCATCTGAATGTTAGGTCGATCTAAGGTCTCCATTAGAGGATTCTCCTGGTCTATTGATGCGAGTCTGGCTAGGTGATCGCCTTTCACGTTATCCCATATTAAGATATGCGTTATAGTGAACACCCAAAAATTTTCTAGCACTTTTTAAAATAGTTAGATAAACCCTAATGATTTTCCCTTTCTCTTCATATTCCCCCATCACCTACTGGACCACCAAATTTTAATCGTACTAGAATTCCACTTAATATGATTTGAAAGATATGGTAAGTCGCACTTCGACAATCATGACCTCACACTCAGCCTCATTATTAGATGCTCTGAACTTGAATCTTAACGCATACTCCACGCATGAACCATTTAGTGTCTCTATGAGCAGTCCTTCCCTATAACTCTCCTTGTTAAAAGATCTATCCACATGAACCACCCACACCTTCTTCTCTTCACAAATTTTCTGACCGGTGTCACTTACTTCAGTTATCATAAATTCTATAATGAAGTCACAAAATGCCCATCCCTTAACAACTACCCTTGGCTCGAGTTCAACTAACCACTTAGGTAGTCAACCAAAGACTTATATCTTATGGAGAACCAGTCGGAGTGGGTAGTTAGTCAAGATAATTATAGTGTAAGCCTAAAACTCTAGCCTCAATTTTTGGGATGATATGATGAGAGCAAGGGATAATTTCTTCAGCATTAGATATCTAGATTCAGCTCCCCTAAACAGCATAATAATATAATAAATTAGTCATTGAACACTTATGTGATCTCTGATCAGGACCTAACTGACTTCCATAGCGGAGACATCGAGGTAAATATACAATTCTTCTCTAGAAACCGATTTTGAAAGGAGCGAGAACTCGACTATATAGTTTTATAGATATTAAAAGTATTGTTCTCATTTGGCTCTCCAATTGTTGTTCTTATTTGGTTGTCCAAATGAATTACCTTTTCAATGTTTTGAAAAAAGGGATGCACCTATCGGTTGCCAGGCTCACAAATTGGTTTAGTGCTTCTATCCTCCCTTTAAGCGACTGCACTTATTTAATGGTCTCCAGGCTTCTCATGTCTAATACTACATGAATATTTTATATTTTAACCTCTATCCCCCTTTAGGTAACAATAAATCCTTAAAATATTCCTAATGCCATATCGAAAGCACACTTTTTAGGCTTTAGCTTCATCTTGTAGTGGTTGATGATTTTTAAAGTATCCTCCAAGTTGGTTATGTGACACCTGCAGACTCTTCACCAGCTTATCATCAATCTACACTTCCTTAATTTTCTTTATTTTCTTCTCAATCATCTTATTAACAAGTCTCTGATATGTGTCCCCTACATTCTTCAGCCCAAATGACATCACTTAATAATAGTATTTCCTTCGATTTATCACAAATGAGGTATTATATTCATTGAATGAGTGCATTAGGATCTAGTTATACTTGCAGTAAACATTCATGAAAGATAAAACTTCATGAATGACGCCTGGGGCAATGGGTATAGATTTTTTGGATAAGCGTCATCCATGAAAAATAAAACCTCATGACCTATATCCTTGGAAATGGGTATGTATTCCCTTCCATTTATGTTTCTAACCATCACAATGTTTGGAAGATATTTGAGGTATTTAACATCCTAGACAAAACCTATATTAACCAACTTCCATACTTCGATATAGGTCACTTAATTCCTCTCTAGAGTGAACGTCATCTTCTTCTTTTATATTGGTCGGATGAATGAATCGACCTTGAGCTGATGGGTCACTATCAAGGCATTAATTCCCGATATATAATCATGGATCCACACAAATTCCCTATGGTTATTCTTTAGGAATAAAACCAATTATTACCTCTTCGTATCAGCTAGGTATGATCCCATATATACTACCCTCTCCGAAAGATTATCATATAGTGGTATCGGGATCAAATTTGCAACTAGAGACTCTATGGTTAGTTTTTCTCTCACATTTAACCCATATATGCTGAATGTCTCATTCATCTTCATTTTTTCTTCTTCTTCCCCTTCTTTAGTGATGGAAAGTAACAACTACTAGAACGCGACTGGCGCACACTGTCCTTATCCCGTTAGATATTGGGCATCGAATGTTATAAGATTTAATTAATAGAACTGCATCAAGTCTACTTCAGGTGATCCGCCCGATCAGAATGTTATAAGCCTAATGTGACCCGACTACCCAGAATTCTACCCAGAATCCATATTATGAATGGAGTTCCAATAGATCCTTCTGGAAACACTTATTCTCCAGAAAATCCCAAGAATGGGCCTTTCATTAGCTTTAATCGGCCTCCCCTAACTTCATTTGTTCAAAGTAGTCATAATAGATAATGTCTTATGAAGTCCCCATGTCAATCATGATCTTTGCGACAATCAAGTTTGATATAAAATGTTCTGATTAAGAGGGGATCATCATAAGGACTGATTAGATCTCGAGAATTATTTGGCATGGAGGTGATATCATCCTAGACTTCATGGGCTTTCTCCATCTATACCTCCATTAACTCCCATTTTTAGCTTTTATATGCCTTTCGAGTCGATGTCGATTCCTATCGGGATGAGAATCCGCTATAGATCATGTTAATCCTTTTCTGTTTCTCAGCAACAACAACTTTCTTAGGCTCCTCTCGCTTATATTATCACTTTTTTGATCAAATTCTATGCCCATCCCTACTTCATTCATTATACCTCTCATATTGTCTTTCATCACTTTCACCCACATACTTTCATAAATTCCTCTTATGTACCAACACCTCGATTTCTCTCTTAAGATGAAAGCCATCATTTGCATTATCTCCATAATTGTCATGACCCTGATCCAAATATTAGTAGTAGGGAACGAGTGTCTTGACATGTCACCAAGGCAACAAATATTCCAACTTAAATTGTTTCCTTAAATAAATGCATTATAAATACAATCACATGGTTATGAATCGTAAACTACTGAAAATGAAGGAATTATGTTATTAGAGTTTTCTAAATGAAACTTCATTTATACTAAAAGTAACGAGTTACAATTTAAGATATAATTTAAAACTTATTACAAGAGAGCCAAACATGCTCTATATGATAAAACAAACATTTTATTTAAGATAACAAAAAGAGCTCTAAAAGATGAATCTTCAACTTCGTAATTTTATGTTCCCTCCACAAGCCTATTTATTTCTTGAAAAATGGTTATTTATGCAACATCAGCAAAAAGTTGAGTGAGATTCAATCTCCAGATATTCCCAGGGTTTATTAGAAATTAGTACCTATCCAATTTAGAACATAAGGCATATATACAGAGACAAGAATTTGTAGTAATATATATAAAGTAAATGACAATAAATATTTTCAGAATAAACAATTCAGAATAGAACAGATAAAACAATTGATCAATATTTCAATTATTTAATTTTATTTTAATGGTCATGTACGCTCTAATACTCAGACAGATCAGATAGTGTTACCAAATGTTTCCACCCAGTAACAACACATACATAAAATCGTGATTTCTGGAACAACGCCTTGTTTAGGTCACACCAGCGGCAAACCAGCTGTGGAGGTACCACCCAAATATTTACACCTGATAGTCAATGCCAACATAGTAAGAGAGTTTCCATTGGCCAAATCAAAATTTTCATAATTTAAATCATATGTTTATATCGGGAGATATAGACGTATAACAAATTATGGAATCAACGGTATCAAATGTATTTTGAGAATAAAATAATTTCACAAAATATATATAGTTTGAATAATATCATATAATGGAAATGCACAAGGTATGTCAGAGTACTCACTTAGAATAGAAGTCCGAAGTTACAAATGCTGAGTCTTGGATCACTCGTTAATTCTTAAGACGAAACTTCTTTTTAAACTTTCCCATATTTTCTCTCACTGTTTCTCTCTTATCTTTGGAATGAATTTCGTGTAAGAACTGATCCCAAGGCCTCTACTTATAGTTTTCCAAAGATATTAGGGTGTTGACCAAACATTCATTCCTGTGAGTCGGCATTGAGGTATCGCATAACAGAGCTGTATTGTAGTCTTTATTCACCAAACGATGACACATGTTTTAGCCTTTGCTAAATGCACGACAAGTGTTTTGTATTTTCCTTTAAAAACGACATGTTTACGGTGGAGGTGTCCAAAACCAAGCACGAGGTGTCAAGCATGAGGTTGAAAGTTATTAAGGGTATAAGGGTCATTTTACACATGAAGGGTATTTTAGTAATTTTACACCATACATTTTCAATATTTCTTAGAGGTCCTTGAAAATATTTTTTTTACAAAATGGTCCTTTATACATTTTCATTTTAGTCCTTTAATTTTTTTTATTTAAAATTAAGTCCCTAAAGTTTCATAAAATTACAGTTTCTACCCCGAAACTTATCTTTTAACTTAGGATATGCTATTAGAGTTTGGTTTGATCCATTTGGCTGAAGAAAAAGGTCATTTCAAGGTGTATAAGTCAGCCTAACCAGCCTCTCCTTCCAACCAATCAAAACATAACACATGGTGTGCTAATAAGACAAAATATAACTTATACGATGGACAAATTTGACCTTGTTTCCTAATTTTGGTATAAATTTTTGCTCGGACCTTCGTTTAACACACCGTTTATTGTGTTACAAACCTAATTCATATATCTACAACTATATAATTTTTACCTCAAGTCAATTTTTATATTATAATGGTAAAAACTAGTCTCCAACATGAGCATTCCTACCCAAAACTTCAAAATTCTATGTTTGTAACTAATTTGATATTTCATGATTTATGAAGGTAGGTTTAGACTAAAAATAATAAATTTACATTATGTATAATAATAACACATTATCCATATCACATGTATAATAATACAACATTTAAAACAAACTATATATGAACATATAAAAATGGGGTCATTATATCCTACCCTCCCTATAAAACGTTTGGTCCCCAAACTTTACTTACTTTAATTTTCAAGCAAGTATGGATATTTCTCTTCTATTTCATCTTTCGACTCCCATGTTGCTTCTTCAATGGAATGATTATGCCATAATACTTTAAGTAATGGAATTACCTTGGTTCGTAATGTTTGATCTTTATGGTCCAAAATTTCTACTGGATGCTCAATGTAGGTTAAATCTTCTCTAATTTGAAGAAGTTCATGACTTACGATATCTGTTGGATCTGGGACGTATTTCTTCAGTATTGACACGTGAAACACATTATGCACACTAGAGAGTTTAGGGGGTATGGATATTCTATATGCAACAACTCCTATCCTTTCAAGGATTTTATAAGGCCCTATGTATCTTGGACTCAATTTCCCTTTCTTCCGAAATCGAATTACTCCCCTTGCTAGTGATACTCATAAGAACCCATAATCTCCTCTTTGGAATTCCAACTATCGGTAGCGATTGTCGACATAACTCTTTGTGAAACCCCGCCTAATTAAATACCTGACGATCACTCCTTTATTAAATTAAAAATCAAGGTGAACAGTTGGTTCATTCTTAGCATCACTGTCGTAGAAATAACTTGTTCCAAATTAACACCCTAATTAATTAGGCTAAGTGTCAAAACCAGATTTAACCTTTTTAACCAAATTGTATTTTTAAAGAAAACTTGTTTATTTAATTATTAACCACAATTTCAATAAGTAAGAACCATACCACAATTATCCTGGAACATAATCCAATTGATTTAAACGTTCAACATCCAAAATCCCAACATTTAAAACTTAATGTAAAACCTACATGCTGAATAAATCCCAAAATAACAGTACTAGAAATAACTGAAATACAAATGTCCCAATAAAACAGATAAATAGTGGAAAGGGAAACACATGCCCCAATAACTGAGAATCATAGAAGTGGAATCAAGTAAATGAAATCGTCTAAGCAAGTGGCCTGCAACTCCCACCTAAGCTGCAGCACGTTCCTTCCAAGGGATCCTAAGCAAGACGCCCCTGTGGCTGGGCACCTGTAGTACATACATATATATACAAGAGAGAGAGAGATAGAAAAAAAAACGGGTCAGAGCCCGATAGTGTATATGATTTAAAAATTTGTTTAGCAAGTATTTAAATTGATACAGGCCAATGCAACAACATATTAGTGCGACACTCTCTTGAGAAATTCTCACCTCTCTTCTAATGTGAACACCTATCGCACTAACCTTCCCAATGGTTTATCTCATCATATATCACACTATCTTTCCCCAATGATTTAACTTATCTTAGGTTATTCGCAGGATTCAAAATTTAACGATACAATTGTTTGAAAAGAATATTTCAATTAGTAACCAAAGTTCTTAATTTAACTTTATTAATCAATAAAGTTTTCCAGTGTCATGTTATACTTTCTCAAAACAAGTATTTACAATTGGAGTCATCAACCATGTCCTACATATCAAATCACAGTAGGCAGTTTCCAGATTTCAGAATTTCATATATATATTAACTACTCGTAATATATATATATCATAACAGCACCCCAAATTAAAAACTATGGTGCGGGCATACTCTACTATCCAAACCCGTATCACTCATATTAAGGGGAATACAAATTCGGAATCACTCTCGAATTGTATTAACACATACACACACAATATTGAGGCGGAGCATAGATTCCAAGTCTCTAAGAGGATGGCACATATATGCGTCTCTTAGGACCGTCTGAACTATCCATTCGATAGCCTGTACCAAGGATATCTACCTCCTAGGGTACGAGTCAATATCCCCCATAAGGCAACACAGGATAAGATCGTCCCAGCGCGGTAACCTCGGGATAGCAAGTAGCGTGGGTACGATTTTCACAGATAGATAGCATATGCATACACAATCATATAACTATACTAATATTACCATATCAATATTAGGTATATCTCAAATCCCATAGTTACGACATTTATCCTTATTTTCACATTATTAGTATCGCGTATAAGGGTTCGTCTCTAACCTTGATTCGAAGGATTCTTTCAACTTATTACGTAACTCTCATGGACTCTATCCTCCCAAGTATAAAATTCAGTAGGTGTCCTTTTTATGTTCCAACGTAACTCTCTTATGCATCTCTCCCTTTAATACATAAATTCATCGACCTTTAAGTAATTATCCCAAAAATACAATTCTCGTCTCATATTAAAAATCCCAAAATTATTCATATGTCCTACTGATCTTCCCTATCTCCCAAAACACTTTATTAAGGATGTCCAAGAATTATTTCACATTAAATAGAATTTAACTAATTTAAAAAGGGAAATAGGAGTCTGCCAGGAGAGGTCGATCGATCGAGGTCTGGTGCTCGATCGGTCGAACCTTCGATCGATCGATCAAGCAGGTCTGCGAAATCTGCAGAATTGCAGTTACGAGTTTCATCTTCTAACCTTCACCGAATCCATATTTTTCAATCCCAAACGTCTCAAAAATTGTACTATTAACATTATAACATCCTACTAGGTATTTCTGACGTGAAGCATGAGGATTTCAATCATTATACATGGATTAACAGCCCAAAAATTATTATAATTATCAAGAACCCTAGAATTCTCTTACACATGGTTCTAACAAGTATTTCCAGAAATTTCTTCTTATAAACATCATAATTTTGTGGGTAATTCCTCTACATGGTAAGGGTTTCCAGGATTATCATTTAAACCATAACTACATGCGATTCCTATCTCATATCTTTGGTTTTCTTCCACAAAACTCATTCTAATTACTCCTAAACTAATATGAAAGATGCACCAACGAAATAAGAAAGATAAACACTTGCCTAGGATTTTTGGTTTTCTGATTTGCAGATGATTTTGGTGTGGTTGCGTTCCCTATCGCGCGATCTACACGTTGGTGGTGGTGGTGGTGGTGCAAACAGATGGATTTTGGGCCTTGGATTGCCTTGAGAGCTCTCTCCTTTCCTCTCCTAAGGCCGTCATTTGTCTTTGGTTGTTCTAAACCTAGAAGGAAACCTTAGACATATGATATAACCCTTAGAATTTCGTGGGTTTAATTACCCATAATTGCGAAATGCCCAAAACGCCCTCCCGGGTGCTAATTAAGCCTAAAAACGCCCCGAGACCCAAACTAAACCCCCGGGTACACTTTTTTGACTATCTCGACCCTTTCGGACGCGTTGGCATCAAAATGACCATATGAACAACTTATAAAATATTCAATTTTATTTATCAATATTTAGTCCCGACGCGACACGGGCGCGTCCTGACTCAAATTTTCAAAATTGTCATTTTATTCACTTGTGAAATTCAATATTACCAATATTATATATTACTTTGCTCATTAGTAATATTCAACAAATTTTCCCATAATTACTAACTCTCATCACGTTAATAATTATAACATAATTAATTTCCGAATTTTTATTAAATAATTAATTCACATTAAATTTAATAAATCCCCAAATTAATATAGCATAAAAATACGGGGTATTACATACTTACCCCCTAATAACGGAATTTCGTCCAGAAATTCGTAAAATAAGGCATACCTGGTAAGAACAAATCTGGATATCTCTCGCGTATATCATCCTCGCGCTCCCAAGTGGATTCCTCCACATTATGATGCTCCCACTGGACCCGTACAAGTGGAACTATCTTCGACCTCAATCTCCTCTCACTATAGTCTAGGATAGCCACCGGTCTCTCCTCGTAAGAGCTATCAGGTTGTAAGTCTATCTCATCTATTGCGATGTGAGTATGGGCCATATCATCCTGAAGATACCGTCTCAATGGCGAGATGTGGAATACATCGTGAATGCGATGTAAATGCTCTGGTAGTCCCAATCTGTATGCTACCGGACCAATCCTCTCGATAATGGGAAATGGTCCCACGTACCTCGGGGCCAATTTCCCTTTCTTCCCGAACCTCATCACTCCTTTTATAGGAGATACACGCAGTAACACTTGGTCTCCCACATTAAACTCCCGGAAGAACCGTTTCGCATCAGCGTAGATCTTCTGCCTGTCCTGGGCTACTCGAATGAGACTCCTAATCATCTCAATCCTCGCGGAGGTTTCCTGAATTAACTCTGGTCCTAACAACTTGTTATCCCCCACCTCGAGCCAACAAGCCAGGGAACGACAAGGCCTGCCATACAAAGCCTCAAATGGAGCCATGCCAATCGTGAACTGATAAGAGTTATTATAAGCAAACTTTACCAGTGAAAGGTGTGGCTCCCAACCTCCTCCAAAATCAAGAACACACATGCGTAGCATATCCTCCAACATCTGATTAGTACGCTCTGTCTGTCCATCTGTCTTTGGGTGATAAGCTGGACTCAACCTCAACTCAGTACCCACAGCCTCCTGAAAGCTTTCCCAAAAGTGAGACACGAAATATTGTCCCTATCTGACACAATATTCAGGGGCACCCCATGTAATCTGACAACCTCAGCAATGAACAACTGAGCATACTGACCCATGGTATAATCTGTCCGCACCGGTAGAAAATGAGCCACCTTGGTCAAACGGTCTACAATCACCCAGATGGAGTCGTGGCCCCGCTGTGATGTAGGTAACCCTGTAATAAAATCCATGGAAATACTCTCCCACTTCCACGCAGGTACTTCCAATGGCTGAAGCAACCCTGACGGTTTCTGATGGTCCAGCATCACCAGCTGGCAGGTAGAACACTTGGACACAAATTCAGCAATATCCTTCTTCATCCCACTCCACCAGTATTGTCTCCTCATATCCTGGTACATCTTATCTCCTCCAGGATGCACTGCAAATCGGGACTCGTGAGATTAGGTCATCACTGCATGACGCAATTCTGCCCCTTCGAGAACCACCAATCTCCCATTAAACCTCAAACCACCGTCAGAACTAACAGAATAGGACTCATCACCTTCAGCTAAAAGTCGTACAATCTGCTCCTGGCAAAACGGGTCTGTGGTCCGTGCCTGTATCACCCTCGTAACAATCTCGGGTGTGACTGTCATAACAGATATGAAGGAATGGGCTACTGCATCTTGGTGACCCAACTCCTTCCATTTCTCTTTCCAGACGTTCGCTACCTCGTTTATCGGTCTACGACTCAACGCATCAGCAACTACGTTGGCCTTCCCCGGATGATACTGTATGTCGAACTGATAGTCCTTCACAAACTCTAACCATCTGCGATGACGCATATTCAACTCTCGCTGAGTGAACAGGTACTGCAGTGATTTGTGGTCTGTGAACAAATGGAACTTCTCCCCCAATAAATAGTGTCTCCATATCCTCAATGCAAAGACGACCGCTGCTAACTCCAGGTCGTGGATGGGGTAATTCTTCTCATGCGGCTTAAGATTGCAGGAGGCAAAAGCTATAGCCTTCTATTCTTGCTGAAGTACTCCCCCAAGTCCCCGTAAAGAGGCATCGGTGTAAACCAGGTACTCCGCACCCGGCTTTGGTAAAGCAAGGACTGGTGCTGAAGTGAGCTTGTCTTTCACCTCGTCGAAAGCCAATTGACAAGCATCATCCCAAATATATGGTACCCCTTTGCGAGTCAGGTTCATTAATGGACCCGCTATTTTGGAGAATCCCCTAATGAATCTCCTGTAGTATCCGGCTAACCCCAAGAAACTATGCACTTCTGTCGGTGTTGTGGGCTATCCCCACTCCCTCACCGCTGACACTTTACTCGGGTCAACTGCTATCCCCTGTTCAGAAACAACATGCCCCAAGAACTGTACTTCTCGCAACCAGAATCCACACTTCTCGTACTTAGCATACAACTGATGCTCTCGTAGGGTCTGAAGAACCTGCCTCAAGTGCTCGGCATGCTCCTCCTCGGAGTGTGAATATATCAAAATATTATCTATGAAGATGATGACAAACCGATCCAAGAACTCTCTGAATACTCGGTTCATTAAGTCCATGAATACGGCTGGATCATTTATGAGACCAAATGGCATCACTCTGAACTCGTAAGACCCATATCTCGTCAAGAAGGCAGTCTTTGAAACATTCTGCTCTCTAATACGTAGCTGATGGTACCCCGACCTCAGATCTATCTTCGAAAAGAAAGTTGCTCCCCTCAGTTGGTCGAACAGATCATCGATTCGAGGCAACGGATACTTATTCCGTATCGTGACCTTGTTCAACTCTCGGTAGTCCACACATAACCTCAGTGAACCATCTCTCTTTTTCACAAACAGAACTGGAGCGCCCCAAGGTGAGGTACTCCTGCGAATGAAGCACTGACCTAACAGTTTCTCTATCTGATCTCGTAACTCTCGCATCTCCGTCGGAGCCATACGGTATGGAGCGCATGCTATAGGTCTCGTATCTGGCAATAAATCTATGACAAAGTCTATCTCTCGACTGGGGGTAGGCCTGGTATCTCCTGGAATACATCGGAATACTCACGAATGACTGGGATCGAGTCTAAAGGAATCACAACCTCCTTAGAGGTATCCTCCTCTATATAATACAATTGAGCGGTCGAACCTCCCTCTGGGCGAGGCATCGCCATTACAAACATCTCTTGCCCCGGAATGGCAAAAACAATGTTTCCACCGAAGCAATCAATCATGGCTCTATAAGCTGCGAGCCAATCCATACCGATAATAGCATCATGCTCATGCATATCTAAGACTAACATGTCTGCAGGTAATACCAACCTACCAATCTCTACCCCCACTCCCCGGCATATAAAGAAAAGTGAACCATTCCCCAGTGGTGAGTCTACATACGTTACAGTGCTCTCTACTGTGGTTAATAACCCTAAGGTCTTCGCATAATATGTAGATATAAAACAATGCGTTTCCCCAGTAACAAACAAAATTCGACCCAAAGTTCCATGGATAGGAAACATACCCCAAATCGCGGGTGGTGCCTGTGGGGTTGCTGCCTGGTGGACATTATAGATATGTCTGTACTGTAACTACCCCTGCTGCACTGGAGCTACTGGAAAGGTTGGTAGGGATGGTACTTGAGCTGGTACTGGGAGAGCGACTGGAAAAAGTAGCCCCTGTGGATCATTACGGGCACCCTGCTGCTGTGGGGCCCTAACACCCTCTGGGAAATCCTGGCGTTTATGGCCATGCTTGCCACACACAAAACATCGGCCTTTGAAGTTACTCCCCTTCCGACCCTGCTGCTGTCAGTGTCGGCCTTGATGGCCTTGCCAACTTGGGACTTTATTTCGCTCGGGACAATTCTGACAACTATGGTCTTTCCTGTCACACCGAAAATGCTTCTCTCGAAACTGCTTCACTTCACCACTTTGTTGACTAGTCTCATTTTTTCCCTGATCTTGTTGGCCTTGGTGGAAAATTTATGGAGAAACTATGTTAGGGTAAGGACAATCCTTCCACTGGGGCCCCGACTTTACACATTTATAGCAGAGCCCTGAAAGTTCTCTCTGGTTGGGTTGAAGTTCCTTTCCAGACTGATCTGGACAAGTTCGACGTTCATGACCGTCCATTCCGCATTTAAAACACCCCTTCGTGACTTCACTCGGCCCCCGTCTTTGTTGACCCTGACGCTTTTGGGCTTCCCCGCACAATTCGTTACCTTCGTGGATTTTACGGGCCTGAGGAGCTTGCTGTTGCGATTTTTGTGTCTTCACACACTTGTTATTGCCAGTCACGACAGATTGACTGTACTCTCTAGATCTTTTTCCCCTCATGAGTTGTGTGCTGCGTTCTTGATACTGCAATACCGCAGTGGTAACTGCCTGTGCCACAATATCTGCTAACTCGAAGGTTGACATTCTCTCTGGGGGTACTTGAGGTGTGAGTCGATCTTGCTCGTCGACTCCCCTAACCATTTTAGCTAGTTCTTCTTGATGATCCATCTGAAAATTTAAGTAAATTTGGATGAGTTCATCATTCGTATAAACAAATCGCAGAAGCAAGAATTTCCAATGTATAGAGATAAACACAACATTCCTAGTATTAGGGCTCTATATCAAAGAAAGCAACGCTGAAAGCAAAATAAGCCGCACAGATCCTAAAGGACACTAGAACCTGATGCTCTGATACCACCTGTGACACCCCGCCTAATTAAATACTGGGCGATCACTCCTTTATTAAATTAAAAATCAAGGTGAACAGTTGGTTCATTCTTAGCATCACTGTCATAGAAATAACTTGTTCCAAATTAACACCCTAATTAATTAAGCTAAGTGTCAAAACCAGATTTAACCTTTTTAACCAAATTTTATTTTTAAAGAAAACTTGTTTATTTAATTATTAACCACAATTTCAATAAGTAAGAACCATACCACAATTATCCTGGAACATAATCCAATTGATTTAAACATTCAACATCCAAAATCCCAACATTTAAAACTTAATGTAAAACCTACATGCTGAATAAATCCCAAAGTAACAGTACTAAAAATAACTGAAATACAAATGTCCCAATAAAACAGATAAATAGTGGAAAGGGCGACACATGCCCCAATAACTGAGAATCATAGAAGTGGAATCAAGTAAATGAAATCGTCTAAGCAGGTGGCCTGCAACTCCCACCTAAGCTGCAGCACGTTCCTTCCAAGGGATCCTAAGCAAGAATCCCCTGTGGCTAGGCACCTGTAGTACATACATATATATACAAGAGAGAGAGAGAGAGAAAAACGGGTCAGAGCCCGATAGTGTATATTATTTAAAAATTTGTTTAGCAAGTATTTAAATTGATACAGGCCAATGCAACAACATATTAGTGCGACACTCTCTTGAGAAATTCTCACCTCTCTTCTAATGTGCACACCTATCGCACTAACCTTCCCAATGGGTTATCTCATCATATATCACGCTATCTTTCCCCAATGATTTAACTTATCTTAGGTTATTCGCAGGATTCAAAATTTAACGATACAATTGTTTAAAAAGAATATTTCAATTAGTAATCAAAGTTCTTAATTTAACTTTATTAATCAATAAAGTTTTCCAGTGTCATGTTATACTTTCTCAAAACAAGTATTTACAATTGGAGTCATCAACCATGTCATACATATCAAATCACAGTAAGCAGTTTCCAGATTTCAGAATTTCATATATATATTAACTACTCGTAAAATATATATATCATAACAGCACCCCAAATTAAAAACTATGGTGCGGGCATACTCTACTATTCAAACCCCGTATCACTCATATTAAGGGGAATAAAAATTCGGAATCACTCTCGAATTGTATTAACACATACACAAACAATATTGAGGCGGAGCATAGATTCTAAGTCTCTAAGAGGATGGCACATACCTGCGTCTCTTAGGACCGTCTGAACTATCCATTTGATAGCCTGTACCAAGGATATCAACCTCCTAGGGTACGAGTCAATATCCTCCATAGGGCAACACAAGATAAGATCGTCCCAGCGCGGTAACCTCGGGATAGCAAGTAGCGTGGGTACGATTTTCACACATATATAGCATATGCATACACAATCATATAACTATACTAATATTACCATATCAATATTAGGTATATCTCAAATCCCATAGTTACGACATTTATCCTTATTTTCACATTATTAGTATCGCGTATAAGGGTTCGTCTCTAACCTTGATTCGAAGGATTCTTTCAACTTATTACGTAACTCTCATGGACTCTATCCTCCCAAGTATAAAATTCAGTAGGTGTCCTTTTTATGTTCCAACGTAACTCTCTTATGCATCTCTCCCTTTAATACATAAATTCTTCGACCCTTAAGTAATTATCCCAAAAATACAATTCTCGTCTCATATTAAAAGTCCCAAAATTATTCATATGTCCTACTGATCTTCCCTATCTCCCAAAACACTTTATTAAGGATGTCCAGGAATTATCTCACATTAAATCGAATTTAACTAATTTAAAAAGGGAAATAGGAGTCTGCCAGGAGGGGTCGATCGGTCGAGGTCTGGTGCTCGATCGGTCGAACCTTCGATCGATCGAAGCTCTGGGCTCGATCGATCGATCAAGCAGGTCTGCGAAATCTGCAGAATTGCAGTTACGGGTTTCATCTTCTAACCTTCACCAAATCCATATTTTTCAATCCCAAACGTCTCAAAAATTTTAATATTAACATTATAACATCCTACTAGGTATTTCCAACGTGAAGCAAGAGGATTTCTATCATTATACATGGATTAACAGCCCAAAAATTATTATAATTATCAAGAACCCTAGAATTCTCTTACACATGGTTCTAACAAGTATTTCCAGAAATTTCTTCTTATAAACATCATAATTTCGTGGGTAATTCCTCTACATGGTAAGGGTTTCCAGGATTATCGTTTAAACCATAACTACATGCGATTCCTATCTCATATCTTTGGTTTTCTTCCACAAAACTCATTCTAATTACTCCTAAACTAATATGAAAGATGCACCAACGAAATAAACAAGATAAACACTTGCCTGGGATTTTTGGTGTTCTGATTTGCAGATGATTTTGGTGTGGTTGAGTTCCCCTTCGCGCGATCTACGCGTTGGTGGTGGTGCAAACGGATGGATTTTGGGCCTTGGATTGCCTTGAGAGCTCTCTCCTTTCCTCTCCTATGGCCGTCACTTGTCTTTGGTTGTTCTATACCTAGAAGGAAACCTTAGACATCTGATATAACCCTTATAATTTCGTGGGTTTAATTACCCATAATTGCGAAATGTCCAAAACGCCCTCTCGGGTACTAATTAAGCCAAAAAATGCTCCGAGACCCAAACTAAACCCCCGGGTACACTTTTCTGACTATCTCGACCCTTCCGGACGCGTTGGCCCACTCAAAACGACCATACGAATAACTTATAAAATATTCACTTTTATTTATCAATAATTAGTCCCGACGCGACATGGGCGCGTCCCGACTCAAATTTTCAAAATCGTCATTTTATTCACTCGTGACATTCAATATAACCAATATTATATATTACTTTGCTCATTAGTAATATTCAACAAATTTTCCGATAATTACTAACTCTCATCACGTTAATAATTATAACATAATTAATTTCCGGATTTGTATTAAATATTAATTCACATTAAATTTAATAAATCCCCAAATTAATATAGCATAAAAATACGGGGTATTACACTCTTTTGACGGCTTTGAGTCTTTCGAAGTCGGTCTTGTATTTATTTCACCTTATCTGTTGTGATATGAATGAATTCTGGTCCCAATAATTTTCGTTCTCCAATTTCTACCCAACATGTAGGCAAACGACACCTTCTACCATAAAGTGCCTCATACGGAGTCATTTGAATACTTGCTTGATAACTATTATTATATGAAAATTCTACTAAGGGTAAATGATCATCCCCATTCCCTTTCAGATCAAGTACACATGCCCTACGCATATCCTCTAAGGTTTGAATGGTTCTCTCAGATTGCCCATCTGTTTGAGGATGAAAAGCGATGCTAAAATTCAATTGTGTTCCCGTGGCTGCTTTTAGGCTTTTCCAAAAGGGAGACACAAATCTAGGGTCACAATTAGAAACAATTGACACTGGGGTTCCATGAAGCCTAATAATTTCCCACACATACAACTTAGCTAACTTTTCTAAAGAATGGGTAATCTTACTGGGAAGAAAATGAGAAGATTTAGTTAACCTATTAATAACGACCCAAATAGAATCATTACCGTTTGAACTCCTTGGTAAACCTGTCACAAAATCCATAGTAATATGTTCTCATTTCCACGCAAGGATAGGTAGGGATTGTAGTAATCCTGATGGTTTCTGATGTTCATCTTTTAGTTGTTGACAAACCAAACATCGAGATACAAATTCAGATATCTCCCTTTTCATGTTATTCCACCAAAATACTTCTCGAAGATCCCTATACATCATTATACATCTGGGATGAAATATGAATCTTGAGTAATGATTTTCCTCTAAAATTTGCCTCTCTAGTTGGGCATCACATAACACACACTCTATTTCCTAACCTCAATATATCATCTCGTATCCCAAATTCAATCATCTTCCCTTCAATAAGTTCTTCTTTAATCTTCTTTAATTGTGGGTCAATTACTAGTGCAATTTTGATCATTTCCATCAACATGGGTTGTACTTGTAAGTTTGCGATTATTCCTCCTTTGCTATAAATACGTACACCTATTTTCATACTTCTTAAATACTTCAACAGAGCTTCCTGGCTTGTAACAAAACATGATAAATTTGGTGTAGACTTACTACTTAAAGCATCATCTACTATATTAGCTTTCCCCGAGTGATAATGAATATTCAAATCATAATCCATCATTAATTTTAACCACATCCTTTGTCTCATGTTCAATTCTTTTTGGGTAAAAATATATTTCAAACTCTTATGATTGGTATAGATCTGTGGTGATAATTATATTCAATACAAATGAATGAGAAAATCGCAATCACCAAGGAAAATAAAGAACATGAAATGCCAATCACACAACATAGTATGTATGTGGTTCAGCAAGAATGCCTACGTCCACGGTGGTGCAGTCAGTATTATTTTTATATTCTTCGGGGAGCATTTACAGAGAATACAGTGCGTGCCTCTTGCCCCAGGCTTAGGGTGTATTATATACATGTTTATCTTTGGGGAGTGGGGGTGTTAGACTCCCCCACGTCCACTTTTCTCTCCTGGAATATCTCTATACGAGATTTTAGGAGGAGGCTAAGTCATAACTCTATTTAGTTAAGGTGAGGGGTCCGAATTTTGGGCCGTTTTTATTAGGCTACTCATCCGGGCCCATAATGGTAAATTAGGGTACCCACAATTGCCCCTAAAGTTGTTGGGCCACAATTTGGTCTCAATAAATTTAAATGATTTGTCATAATGGCACTTTTGTTTATCGTGTGACTCTTCCCAAAGTCGAGAACTGATTTAGGCGGCAGTAGCTTCGTGTCCTGTGCGCGATGATTAGGAGCATTTAAAATCTATTTGGAGCAGCGTTCCATAGTTGTCGTTTTAAATTTCTCTATGTTCACTCATCTTCTGCGAGTTTTAGCTGTTGTGTCCTCTTCTCCAGGCTTTTATTTTCTTCGCTTTCAATCTCCCTCGTCATCTGGGCTTGCGATCTTACATCATCCAGGCCAAACTTTCATCTTGTAAGTCCTCTTTGCTCTCTCTTTGTGCTTTCTCTGAATTTGCGATTTTAGGGTTTACAAATGTCAAAGATAGGTAATAGATCGGTGTCAGAGTTTAGGAAGTTGTATAATATCCCAGAGTGGGTAGAGATTGAGTGTGCCTCTCTTCTTAAGAATGTTAGAGATATAGAGGGTGCTCATTGGATCCATGTTCTGTTGCTTTCCCAAGGGGGTTTACTTTTCCTCTAAATAATTTGTTTGGTTATTTCAAGATTATCCCTGCACAGTGTTCGCCCAACGTATGGAAAATAATCAATGGTGTCCATAGAATTAATTAACTTTATGGCACTAAATTAGTGCTCGCTGAAGTTTATTTTTGTTATTCTTTCTCTCGAACTAGCTCTTGTCTTCTTTACCTCAAGGCCAGGAGTCCTGACATGGTATTGGTAGTAAATTTACCTCATTCCCACAAGGACTACTGGCAAGATGGCTTTCTTGCTAGGAATTGGCAGTTCTCCCCCCAGACTGAGGGGGCGAGGTCTGATAGATTCACTGTTCCCTTTTATGGGGAAGAGTACATAGGTAGTCTCTGCTCTGCCCTTTCGATTTCCTTGTTAATGTGTGATTTTTCTTACACTTTCCTATTTTCTTTTCAATGAGGACAAAGAACTTGGAGCCTGCCCTCAGCGAGGTTCGAACTTCTGAGCTGATTAAAGCTTGGAATATCAGGGAATCTTTGGCTGACGGTGAACATCCTCGGTCTGCTGCTTTCCTGCTTGAGTACAAGAACATTGGGTCCAGTTTTATTGCGAGGCCTATGGATAGCTTCCCTAAATTTGATACTTCTGAAGAAGCTACTACCGATCCCATTCAGTTGGACGAGGAAGAGAGCAGTTCTAAGAGTGATATCAGAGGAGGTGCTGAAGGTGGTTCTTATGAGGAGAGCTCCAGTAGTGACAGTTCTTCTAGCTCAGAAGAGGTTTCTGAAGCCCAAGAACCTTCAAGTACATCCAGAAGCTCTAGCGAGGAAATGGTTCCCCCAAGGAAAAAAATGATCTATGATGATGTGCTTCACGCTCAGAGGTCAAAGAAGAAGAAATCTAGTAGTGGGGCTGTTGCCACTGGTTCTCGGTTTGCTGCTCAGAAGCAGGAGAAAAAGAGAAAAGAAGAAGAGCAGTTGAGAGAGAGAGAGAGGAAGAGGGAGGAGGAGAGAAAGAAGACTGAAGATAAAAAGAGGGTTGAGGAGATGAAGATGGTAGAGAAGGAGAAGGAGAGGGAGGAGGAGAGGAGGAAAATGGAAGCGAGGATGAAGGCTGGGCAGGCATTAGTGTCTGTGTCTGCGTTTCCAGAGAGGGCCTCGATTACCATTTCTCCTTAGCTGTCTCCTGCGCTACTCGAGAGAGCAGTCCTTCCTGCTGATCGCTAAAGGGTGATGGGGACTGACTAGTTAGCCTTACAAGCGATTTAGAGTCTAGGCTTGGTAAGTCTATTTCTCTTTTTTAATGTTCGTCAAATTCTGTCTGTTTATTTCTTCTAATATATTCTTTTACTTGTAGTTTGCGACTGACTTTGCCGTTCTCTATCGCTCTCGCAACGAGCTGGTGAATAAGAATAGTGAGTTGGAAAAGTAGAATGCTGCTTTGAAAGTGAAGAGTACCGAGCTTGAGGCTAAATTGAAGGATGTTGATGCTACTCGGATGTCTTTTGATTTGGACCTTGTTAAAGCCAATCGAGAGAGGGAGGTAGCGGCCAAAGAACTGAATGAACTGTGGTAGGCTTATGATTTGGTCTGCTCGAGCAACCTAGCGGTAGTGGAGGAGAATAAGGTGCTGATGGAGAAGCTGAAGGAGAAGGAGTCTGAGGCAGCCACCATTAAAGAAGATTCATATAACTCCGGGTGGGCTATCACATATGAAGATGCTGAGGTTCAGAGAGGCTACATTAGCCGTCTGAACTTCAAGAAGGGCTAGAACAAGGCCCTCTTAGCTATCGAGGTGGATGTTACCTCTCCCTTATTCGACGAGAGCGATCCAGGCCCAAAGCCTATCGCGGATGAAGCTCCTGCCCCAACCGTCGAAGGTGTTGACCCTGCTTCTCAGTCAGTTCCTGTTAATGCCCTTCCTGCTCGAGCAACAGAAGTTGTCCCTATTGAGGGAGATGCTCCTACTGCTGCTGATAAGGGGAAGCAACCAGCTTCTTCAGAATAACCTAAGGTCTCTAACTAATCTATCCTTAGGATTGCTTTTATATTTTTGTTTGTAATGTTCCTTTCTGTTTCTCGATGTACTCTGATCCTTTTATGTATTGATGAAATAAGAAGGCTTTTTCCCTCAGTGTACTGATTCATTTTATCCTTTACTTCTCTTTTATAGCCTATAGCCGATTGATGTAGATGACTATATACCATCCTCTTCTCAATTAGGAATAATGCTTGGTCTTGATGTGAGTACCAAAGTTTATCATACCTTTGTAAGAATTTGTAAATCACTGCGATTGAGGAATAAGCATTTCATAGAGCAGACGGAGCTCGTTGTTAAACTGAAAGATAGGCTTCAGGAGATGGAAGAAGTTGGAGCTTCTGTTCAAGAGGAAGTGAATACTTTGTGAATAAGACTCCTCGATGCTACTGAGATTAACCAAGTTGGAGAAATTCTGCAACAGGAAAATAAGTCTTTAAGGTGGGAAGTGTTGATACTCGGGGAGTATGCACCGAGTATTTTAAGAGGTTCCTCCTCATCATGAGCTGGTGCAGGACCGAGCGATGTTCCTTCGATGATACGAGGTTCTACCCCATCGATCATTCCACGAGCTGGTATTAATGTAAGAAGCCCAGCAAGGGAAATGGATGAGGTTCGTGAAGATGTTCGTCGAGCATACGCTATTGCTGCTCGGCTTTAAAGGGATGTCATACGGTTGAGGCATTTGTTTAAGAGAGGACCTCGACAAGTATGGACGGATGGTCACGACCAAGGCTGGGTGGATGCTCTGACGAGGCTAATAGAGTTTGAAGAGATCGCCTTTATCAGGGGATAGTTGAGTGCCCTAAGGGAGCTGCCAGTTCCAAGGAACTCAATACTCTGGTATCATCATGAGATCTCTCCTTCCACTTTAAGGCCTAACCCCTTTAGGAGGGATGATCAGTGGATCCCCATCGATGCCATCCCTCGGCAGCTATTGGAGTCAGATGCGAATGAAGTCAAGGAGGAATTAACTCCTCATCCGAATGACGGTCGAAGGGCACAAGTGGCTGATTATCTTGTTCAGAGGCCTCAACCTCATTAAGATTTTACCAGTTGTAACTCTGTACACATATGTAATGAAGCAATGTAGTATTTATGCTTTGGGCGATCTCACCGATTAAACATTTTGTTGCGACGAAGTAATATAAAATTTATGTTTTGGGCGAACTTGCCGACTAAACAAGTGTTCCATATTTTTTACATCATTTATTCTTTGCTTAATAATCTTGGTCCTCTCTTGGCCGACTAGATTGGTAAGTTTGCATTGTCGAGTAAGTGTCCCTACAGTCCAGTATGCTTACGAGATACCATTCTACTTTACTTTACCGTTTAGGTCATGTCGTCACACTCCCTTAGGCCTAAGTGTGGTAATTGGCGAGGACTCGCCTGGTGTTGGATGCTCTATCCGATCAGGGTTTTGTTGACCAAACATTGTTTGGCGACCAATTTGACTTGGCCGAATTGCCTAAGGATCTCCTGTAGGGCTTCATATATTTCTAGGGGCAATGCTAAGAGGTTGTTCATGCTTTATAATGAAAACCTGAGGAGGGTGTTTTCCCTGCTATCGCGTACTGAGTAGTGTGCCTATCACTTGTAAAGGGTGTGCAAGTTATAAATTTCATATATTAGTTAACTGACACCTCATAGAATGCAACTGCCAAACAACTTTATTGATCACAAGTAAATGAGCTGTCATTTTCATAAATCTGGTAAAAAGCGAAAGAAAAAACTAGAAATAGAATTTCTTAAGATTTGCCGCATTCCATGCTCGAGGTATCTCTCTGCCCTTCAGCGTTTCTAAGTGATAGGCTCCCTGCAGATTGTCTCTTGTTATCTTGAATAGTCCTTCCCAGTTTGGCCCCAACTTGCCATCTGATGGTTTTACTGTGCTGCCAAGGAATTTTCTTAAGATATAGTCACCAACTTGGAATGCCCTTAGATTGACCTTCTTGTCATAGTGTTTTGCGATCTGTTGCTGATAGCTCGCTTGTTTCACTAAAGCAAGTTCTCTGCGTTCGCCGGCTAGGTCGAGTTCAGCGAGCAATACTACATCATTCTGGCCCTGGTCGACAAGGGTGGACCTCATAGTTGGTAGGCCTGCTTCCAATGGGATGACCACTTCCATTCCATATGTTAGTGAAAATGGGGTTTCCCCCATTTCCCAATCTGGGGTAGTGCGGTAAGCCCACAGAATATGTGGTAGTTCATTCACCCATGCGCCTTTAGCTCGCTCTAATCGTTTCTTTAACCCATCGATTACTATTTTGTTGGAAGCTTCATCTTGACCGTTGCTTTGAGGATACGCCACCGAGATGAAATAGTGCCTGATCCTGTGTTCATTGCAGAAGTTCTGGAAAGGGCCACTCTCGAACTGTGTTTCGTTGTCAGTGATGATGATTTTGGGGATACCAAAATGGGTAATTATGTTTTTCCATATGAATCTCATCATATCTGCATCTCGGATGTTTTCCAGTGGCTCTGCCTCGACCCATTTGGTGAGGTAATCTTTTACGACCAACAAGTACTTGCAGTTGCCAGCGACGGTAGGAAGTGGTCCTACGATGTCCATTCCCTATTGGGCGAAGGTCCAGGGTATGGTGAGTGATCTTAGGTCACTGGCAGGTTGGTGATTCATAGGGGCATGTAGCTGACATTTCTTACACTTGCGAGCATACAATACTGAATCTTTTTGCATATGTGGCCACCATTAGCCTTCCTTCATAGCTCGAAAAGCTAGTGATCTTCCTCCAATATGTCCTCCATAGATTCCTTCGTGGAGCTCGTGTAGAATTTTTTCTACATCCTTTAGGTGAACACATTGTAGGTAAGGGCCTGAGAACGATCTCTTATACAGCTTGTCCTCAGGAGATAAGTGAAAGTGACCAGCTTTGAATCTTATCTGATGAGCGATCTTCCTATCGCTTGGAAGTGCACCATCCTTCAAATATTCTCTTAAAGGGTCCATCCAACTGGGTGCTAACTCAATCTGGAGCACATGTTCCACGCCTGGCAGGTCATCGTTCTAGTTGATGCTCGGGTGAGCGAGAAAGTCGATGGGGATTGATCTTTTCATGTCGGAATTGATTACTGAACTCAGGGCTGCCAAGGCGTCATCATGGCTGTTCTGTCCTCTGGGAAATTATTGGACACTCACTTCCTCGAAGCTTGCCATTAGCCTCTTGGCCAGAGCGACATAAGCTGCCATTCTTTCATCTCTTGTGTTGTAGTCCCCACTAATCTGGTTGGAGACTAGTTGTGAGTCGCCGAACACTTGTAACTGCTTCACTCCCAAAGTGTGTGCCTTCTGGAGGTCGGCTATCAAAGATTTATATTCTGCCTCATTGTTGGAGGCTTCAAATCCAAGCCTGATTCCTTGTTCGAGGATTGCATCTTCTGGAGTAAGAAGCATAATGCCTACTCCTACCCCCTTTGAGTTGGAGGCTTCATCAACAAATAATTGTCAATCTCCCTCTGTTGCATGGCTCTCTCCTTACTTTATGGGTTGTAGTTGGTCTAGAGGATGTTCTCCTGTGAATTCATCTACGAAATCAGCAAGGACTTGTCCCTTGATTGCATTCCTTGGTTAAAATTGGATGTCAAATTGTCCGAGCTCGACTGACCATTTAGTCAGTCTGCTCGATAAATTTGCTTTCCTTAGGATTGCTTTAAGGGGGTACGATGTAAGTACAATGATGGTGTGAACTTCAAAATAGTTCTTAAACTTCCTTGAAGCTACTACAAGTGTAAAAGCGAGCTTCTCTAGTGGTAGGTACCGCTGCTCAGCCTCTAATAGGATATTACTCGCATAATAAACGAGGTACTGAATTCTTGCTTTCTCGCACACCAACGCAGAACTCATAGCATGGTTTGAAACGGTGAGGTATAGGTACAAGGAATATTTTTCTTGAGGTATGACGAGCAGGGGTGGTGAGCTAAGGTAGTCCTTGAGCTCGTTCAATGCATGCGAGCAATCTTGATTCCATTATACTATCTTATTTCCCTTCAAGAGCTTGAATAATGGTTTGCATTTCTCAAAGGACTTCGAGATGAAACGGTTCAAGGCAGCGAGCATGCCGGTGAGCTTCTTTACATCTCGTATTGTTCGAGGGGGCTATACCCTATTGATTGTGTCGATCTGGTCCGGGTTAGCCTCGATGCCTCTCTTACTGACCAAGTACCCATGAAATTTTCCTGACTGGACATCGAAAGAACATTTTCTTGTGTTGAGCTTCATTTGGTATTTCCTGAGGATTTCGAAGGTTCTCACTAGTTCTGAGAGGTGGTCTTCTTTGTTCCTGCTTTTGATGAGCATATCGTCAATGTAGACCTCCATGGTGTCTCCCATTTGTTCTTTGAACATCTTGGTGACCAGTCGCTGGTAGGTTGCTCCTGCATTTTTTAGCCCGAAGGGAATGACTTTGTAACAGTATAATCTGACGGTGGTGATGAATACTGTCTTGTCCTGGTCTGGTGCATACAGAGGGATCTGATTATACCCCGAATATGCATCCAAAAAACTCATTCTTTTATGAGCTACTGTGGCGTCCACCAATTGGTCAATTTTTTTTTTTTTGGGGGGGGGGGGGGGAACTATCCTTAGGGCAAGCCCTGTTAAGGTTAGTGAAGTCGATGCCGACTCTCAATTTCCCATTATTCTTTGGAACTACTACTGGGTTGGATAACCATTCGAGGAATTGGACCTTCCGTATGGATCCTGCATCCAACAATTTTTTAACTTCTTTTTTTACGACTTTTACCTTCTCGGGCGCAGTTCGCCGTGCTTTCTGGGTGATAGGTTTAAAAGTGGGGTCGACATGCAACCGATGACAGACCACACTGGAATCAATTTCGGGCAGCTCGTATGGTTCCCACGTGAAAACCTCTACGTTTATTCTCAACAGGATCGTCAATTCCTTTTTTTCTTGATCTATGATAGAAGCTCCAATCAAGAATACCCTGTCTTTCTTGCTAAAACCAGCTGTATCTTCCACCAAGTTTTCCATGACCCACTCAGAGGGGAGGAGCCTGGTCTCCTCCACTCCAGGTCTTTCGTACCTTAACTGCTATATTGAAGGTATCAAACCTTCTTATTCCTCGACCTTCTCATTGGGCTTCTCGGCCTTCTTCTCTGGTCTAGGGCGGATGGCCGTTATGAAGCACCTTCTTGCCATCGCTTGATCGCCATGGATCTCCATTACCCCTCGCTCGGTCACATACTTGAGTTTCTGATGGTAGGTCGAGGGGACTGCCTTTATCGCATGTAGCCATCCTCTGCCGAGGATAGCTTGGTATGGCGAGTCAATGTCTACTACTAGAAACTCAATCATCTTGGAAATACTTCCTTCCCTTATCGGTAGCACAATCTTTCCCAGTGGGATAATCACTTTTCTAGTGAAGACAACTAGAAGGACAGTGGCCTCCTTCAGGTCGGCGATGCTCAACTTCAATTTTATGAATATATCGAGATACATTACCTCGAATGAGCTTCCTTGGTCGACGAGCAACTTATCGATGTCATAGTTGGAAATCTTGAGCGTAATGATCAAGGCGTCATGGTGTGGGGTTCTAATTCCCACCAGATCTTCATCTTTAAACACGATATGTTTGCTATAGTCGACGTCATCTACTCGGTGGCATTTTCCTGATTGGGTCTTTGTTGGATCGATCTGAAAAGCTTGCATTACTACTGTAAGCTTTTTTACCTCCATTTGTACTGAATTCCCCTGAATCTGCTTCATATTAGATGCCCCATGAATTACTGTGAATTCATTGCCTGCATCGTCTTTGAGTACGTTGTCAGGTCTTGCTTCTCCATTGGCAGTAACTTTCTATGCCTTTGTCTCCACAAACTCGTTCAGATGCCTAGACTGGGCCAGTTCTTCGAGGTGGGATTTAAGAACTTTGCAATGCTCAGTCTTATGTCTTCCCTCTTTTTGAAAAGCTCATCTCAACGCATTATTTATCTTTGAGGGATCTCCTCCCATCTTTCCGGGCCACTTAATAAATGGATCGTCTTTGATTTCGTGAGAATCTTGTAAATTGGTTCTCTGAAGATAATGTTGACTTCCTGAAATGCTTTTGAGACATCGTTCTTGCCTCCGTTCTTAGATCCATTCCTCCCCTATTCTTTCCTCCTTTCTTCTGGTTCTCATCTTTGTCGTTGCCTTTGGCAGTGAGCTTAGTTTGACCATTTTCCCCTGTGCTGAGGCGGGTCACGTCCTCCACCTTGGTGTATTTCTCGATGCGAGCCATCAGGTCGTCGACGGCCATGGACTCTTTCTTTATCAGGGATTGGTACAGAAGAGAAGAGCTGGGTAGCCCCATTTTGAAGGAGGCCACTGCTACCTGCTCCGAGCATTCCTCGACCTCGTTGAATAACTCCCAGTACCTCTTCGCGTAGTCTCGGAGGGTCTCTTGAGGTGTCTTTTTCATTATTAGCAAAACATACATCCTTTTGGGATGGGTGCTACTAGTAATGAAGCGGGCCGTAAAGTGCTCGGCCAGGTACTGAAATCTCCTGATAGACCTATGAGGGAGCCTTTTGAACTATTTCTGTGCCACATCATGCAGGCTCGAGGGAAAAATTCGGGACATCAGTGCATCCGGGTGATTCCAGAGGGTTATGGCTTGCCTGTACTACCTAACGTGATCAATGGGATCAGTTTTTCCATTATAAATCTCGAATCTTGGAATAGCGAATTTCTTGGGGGCTTGCTCTTCTTCTATTTCCCTTGAGAAAGGGGATTTCATCTGGGTCTTGAGAGCTCGTCTAGCAAGCTCCCTAGTCGATCTTGCACTACGATTTGATAGGTGTTGGTCTATCTCCCTTCGGACCAAATTTTGTATATTCTCATTACTGCGAGTTGGGCTCCTGTAACAGCGATCCAATCGCTGGTGCTCGAAAGAGTCATTGCTTGACTCGTGCCTCTCACTCTTTTGGGATCCACGCCTAGGGATCCTTCCTCGACTGCGAGACTTGTCTCCTGAGGGTTAGGAGTGCGGTATGGACGTCGCCTAGTGCTGCGATGGAGCTCTTTCTCCATCCATTCTAATTTCCTTTTGAGGTGAGCATTCTCAACCTCCTGCTTGCAAGCGGACTCCCTTTTCTCTTGGAGCCTTGCCTCATAGGCATCAATTAGCCTGGAGATTTGCGTGGACCTCACTGGTCCTTGGCTTTCCTCTGAGGCCGGCGTCTCTGGGTGATCCCTCTGATCTGAATGCCGAACTTCAGATCTGATCCTACGAGGAGCAAGTTGTTCTTAGATATCTCCTGCCTGAGGAGCATTACTGCTGTGACCAGACATTTCAAACTTCTTTGTTGGTGTGGGCTTTCTCAGGGAAGACAAACGTTTCCCACAGATGCGCCAATTTTGGTGACAATTATATTCAACACAAATAAATGAGAAAAGCACAATCACCAAGGAAAATAAAGAACATGAAATGCCAATCACACAACACAGTATGTACGTGGTTCAGCAAGAATGCCTAAGTCCATGGTGGTGCAGTCAATATTATTTCTATATACTCCAGAGAGCATTTACAGAGAATAAAGTGTGTGCCTCTTGCCCCAGGATTAGGGTGTATTATATACATGTTTATCTTTGGGGAGTGGGGGTGTTGGACTCCCTCACGTCCACTTTTCTCTCCTGGAATATATCTATACGAGATTTTGGGAGGAGACTAAGTCGTAACTCTAATTAGTTAAGGTGAGGGGTCCGAATTTGGGGCCGTTTTTATTAGGCTACTCGTTCGGGCCCATAATGGTAAATTCGGGTACCCATAAAATCTCATAAGTCTCACCATACAAATAATGTCTCCAAATATTAAGAGAAAAAATTATAGCTGCTAATTTTAGGTCATGGGTTGGATAATTTTGATCATGTGGTTTTAACTATCTCGAGGCATAAGCTACTAATTTTCCATTTTGCATTAGCAAACATCCCAAACCTTTTTTTGAAGCATCACTATAAATAAAAAATCCCCTTGTTCCAGAAGGAATAGTCAAAATTGGGGCAGTTACTAATCGATTCTTAAGTTCTTGAAAACTATTCTCAACTTCCTCATACCATTCACATTTCACATTCTTTTGGGTTAACCTAGATAGAGGTTTGGCAATACTTGAAAATCCTTCAACAAATCTTCGATAATAATCTACTAATCCAAGAAAACTACGAATCTCCGTCACATTTGTTGGTTTAGGCCAATCTAGTATAGTCTTGATTTTTTGAGGGTCAACCGACACTTCCTCCTTAGAAATGACATGTCTTAGAAAAGAGACACTAGGCAACCAAAATTCACACTTCTTTAATTTCGCATATAGTTTCCCCTTCCTTAGAATTTGTAATACTGTCTTTAAATGCTTTTCGTGTTCTTTAATACTTTTGGAATAAATAAGGATGCCTTCAATGAAAACAACCACACACTTATCCAAATATTTCCTAAACACCCTATTCATCATAGCCATAAAAATTTCTGGTGCATTAGTTAGTCCAAATGGCATTACAAGAAATTCATAGTGACCATATCTAGTACGAAAAGCTGATTTTGAAATATAATTTTCCTTAATCTTCAATTGGTGATATCCTGACCTAAGGTCAATCTTTGAAAATACTTGCACACCTTGAAGTTGATCAAATGAATCATCTATACGAGGAAGGGGTATTTATTCTTAATGATCACCTTATTTAGTTCACGATAATCTATACATAAACTCATCATCACATCCTTCTTTTAACAAATAACACTGGAGCACCCCAAGGGGATACACTTGGTCAAATAAAACTCTTGTCTAAAAAATCTTTTAATTGAACTTTTAATTAACTTAATTCTAAAGGTGCCATACGATGAGGTGGTTTCGAGATTGGTATAGTTCCTAGAATAAGGTCAATCATAAACTCTATTTCTCCACTAGGAGGAAGACTGGGTAATCATCTTGAAAAATGTCTGTAAAATGTTTAGCTGTAGGAATATCTTCTAAACTTAGCTCTTTTGTTTGCAAATCAATAAAACTTGTAAGGAATCCTTGACATCACTTCTTAAGAAAACTACAAGCTTGCATTGTAGAGATAATACACATGGGAGATAGGACGCTAATTCCTTCAAAACTGAATTCTAGTTAGTTTGGGATTTGGAAAGTAACTCTCATCTCAAAACAATCTACCTTAGCATGATACGATGCTAACCAATCCATCCCCAAAATGACTTCAAAGTTTCTTATGTATAAAACTATCAAATTGGCAAATAGTTTATGACTACTAACATCTATAGGGCAAGACTTATATACTAATGTTTCGATCAATAACTCACCCGAAGGAGTAGAAATGTGTATGCTATGATTCAAGGGTTCGGGCATATTAGGAAATAAATTAACAAAATGCACATGAATGAATGGGTAGAACCAGGATCTATTAAAACTTGGAAAGGTTGGGCAGATATAGAAAGTGTACTTGACACTACTGTGTTAGAAGCTTGGATATCAGAAAGTGCAAAAACTCTACCCTATCAGCCTTGGTCCTTCTTTTCACCTAAAGTTTGTATCGGAATACTTGCTGGGGTTAATAAGTCTTTTATCTGATGTCGTTTTTGTCCACATCTAAAATAAGCTCTCGTATCTTGTAACAAGGTCGACCTTTATGCATCTTCCCATATCGCTAACATATCTTGTTATTAAACTGTTTGTTATCACTAGCTCCCCCAACATTGGAGGTACTCTTAAAATTATTTCTATTATTTGGGTTCTTCCCTATTTGTTCCCCAAACTTCCTCTTAGCATCTCTAATTCGATTGTACTCCTCGCCATCCCTCTCAGCTATCGTAGGCCTAGCCACAATGTCACTATATGATGTCAACTTTAGGATGGAAATTTGGCGACGAATATTTAACCTAAATCCATATTCATTTTTCTTAGCTTTTAAAATGTCAGTTATCACAACATGTCGTGCAAAATGGGATAACTCAGTCAGCTTTGCCTCATATTGACTAACCGCCATATTCCCTTACACTAGACTCATGAACTCAGCTTCCATTTCATCTTTCACCGTTTTAGGGAAATATTTCTCATAGAAGATCACTAAGAAGTCATTCCAACCTATGTAAATATTCATCTCCCTGTGTATTCTCTTAGTCACTCTCCACCAATGTTCGGCTTCACTTTTTAACATAAATGTTGCAAATGAAACCCTTTGTTCATCGGTATACTTAAGAGGATTTAGTCCATATTCTTAGCAAAGTATCTTCATATTTGCATGTCTCCTCCCCAGTTCCTTTTGGCTCTGTATATATTCTCTTTATAATTTTTCCTTGTATTTGCATGCCCAATATTTGATTGAGGCCTTAACGTTGATGCGATCGAGGTCAGAGGGCATGAAATAAAGGCTTGGCCATGGGTTAGAATATATCAAAACCATAACTGAATTTGGATGTAATCCTTACGATTTTAAAATTTTACCTTTTAAGACTAATTATCTCAAAATTTTGAGTAACTCTTACCACCCCCCACCCCCCCAATTTTTTTAAAGGAAGGTAAAAAGGGTAAATCAACTAAGGGTTTGGTGACTTCAGAATTACATTTAACTGAGCGCAAGATCCTTAGAAATTTTAAGAGATCTTCCACAAAGGGTCCTAAGACCTCTAAATGATAATACACGAAGGATAATATTTTTGATATAAAATAAGAAGTTAAATTAAGGGTTCTTCGACCTATGAACTTAAATGACTAAGGGTAAAAGGCTAAGAAGTTTGAAATATGGAGTTCCACTAAAGATCCTATGACCTGTGTACATAACTAATTAAGGATAGCAACATTAGAAGCTTTAAAAATATTAAGATCCACTAAGGGTCCTAACACCTCTGAACTTAACTAACTAGGGACGAACACCTTAGATCCCCCCCCAAAAAAAAATTAAGAGTGGGATTTTTTTATAAGTCTTACCTTTTTTAGTTGTATTTTTAAAGGATTTTTCATCTTTTTAAAATTGTTAAAATAAGGGATGAAAAAGTTTTGAGAGATCGTTGTTAGTGGGTATTGAAATTATAAGTGACCACAGACCCAACATGTGCCCACCTATAGACCTCTGATAGTTAAAAGGGGATAAGTGTCAAAGTGTAAGACAAATATTTAAAGTGGTTCGGACCTGAGTTGAGGATCCTACGTCCACTGTCAAAATGTGTTATAATATTTATTAAATCTTAATAGAGTTATTACAATCTATTAAACTCCTTGGGGCTTTGGCTAAGAGAGTCTGAGGTCTTTACAACTTTTGTCGATAGTCCAAAGGACCTTCAGAAGTAATTGATAAACTTCTATAAGAGTTCTAAGTAACTGATTTAGGGCTCAAAAAGTAATATAAAGTATTTGGTATTTATATATGATCCAAGATATAAGTATAGTCTCGCAATAATGGGTTGAAAGTATGGAATAAGGAGTAAACACTTATGAACGCTAAAAGTCCTAGTTCTTTGAAAGTATGATCACTTGAACATAACTTTAACATTTCCCTAGCTTTCTATTTATATGCAAACTCTAGTAGAGAGAATGAGTATACTTTCATAGCATGATTGTGATGGCTCTGAGGTATGATGTCATTAGCAAAGTGGTGGAATGTTGGCCAAAGGTTTTACAAGTGGTGCAAGGTAGTTGATGGTAGCATTAAATGTGCATAGGAGATTTCATTACAAGTGGGATTTGTGAAACCCCACCTACTAAAATACTGGGTGGCCAGCCCGTGATCAAAATAAGACACTGGTCTCATATGGCTCACTCTTAGCATCATCGTCAAAAACTTTTTAAAGTTACTAACCACCTTGGTAATTTAATTGGGCGGTGCCAAACTTTTATCTTTCATTAATTAACAACATGGAGAAATAAATAATAAACCATAAACACAAACAGATAACTAAAACCAATACAAATGAATAATATAAATAAAGGTGACTGAATCAACTATCGGTTCAATAATAGAATACAACGGTAAACTGAAACCATAATTTGGATACACAAGGTCAAAATAATAACTGAGTACCAGTAATGAAATACATATCCTACACTAGGAATAAATGAACGAAGCATCTATAGAAAAGTCCTGCAACTTCCATATGAGCTGTAGCTACGTATCCCTGGATAGAATCTGAAAATGGGAGTCCTTGTGGATGGACACCTAAAAGGTTTTGAAAATATTTTAACACGGGTGAGAGCCCAAGTAAAATATTTTGAAAATATTTAGCATGAAGTTAAATTGTAATAATTAAATATGCATGCACACTCTTCATATAAGCTAGTGTCGCACTCTCTTGAGATATAACTCACCCATCATCTAATGGGCACGCCTAACGTTTGCCTTCTAACCTCTCTAGTTAAGCTACCCCACCTAACTAGATGTATCACACCTCTTTCTACAACACTACTCTAACAAAAGTATTCTTACTTTGATTATTAATTTATCTTCTCTTCAACTTATTAATCTTTACAACTATATTAATTCATTTAATGTTCACACTAGATATACAGGAAATTCCCCTTTTTAAATTATATAACTTTCACCCTAGCTATACAAGAATTCACCCTTTTAAATCATATAACTTGAATAATACTTATATAAAAAATACATTCAGATAATCCCGTATATAATAATCTACACACATTATATACGAACTAGTATACTAAAATATTCACACACATGTCGCGTATAATAACCTTTCGTTCCCGAGTAATAACTCACCGGATGCTTTCGCTAAAATTCTATCATGTCCCAGGCATGCTCACTCTAAAACGGCCACCTCAACTCGGACTAGCTCATACCGAACTTGTGGAAAAATAATAGGCGTAGTTGAGGCGGTCATATTCCTTCACCGAAAGTGAAATCGAATCATACTGAAGGCGTTTTACCTCTGAAAATAATCACACAAAATAAAAATAGGCGATATGACCTGGGGATTATACTCTTCCTGCTCCTCAAGCCAAGGGATTTACCCACATCGCACAACCTCCTATGATAGCACTAGAGGGCATATATTCCAATAAATCACACCGATATCTATAGAGCACACAAATATATATATATATATATACACACACACTATCACACATAACCATATGCATATATTAAATAAAGTCCGGCTAGCCCGTGCCTAACACACATAGCACTAGCCCAAATATATACCTAAGTCTATATACCGACTTGTAATTTCATTAATCTCACATTAATTATTTTAATTCACGATTCACATGGATAATTATGGCTCACACAAATATATATACTATCACCGTCACCGTATACATATAATTTAATTAAACCTTGATAACCCGTGCCTAACACCCATAACACTAGCCCAAAATATTCGAGTCTCTATCCGACTCTAATTTTATTTAATTTTACACTCATTAAATAATTTAGCGCAACTTCACTCGCTAATACCCGGACTCACCCAACCAGCTCGTAATTAAACCTTTATGAAATTATTTCGCTCCATTCATTAAACATATGTCACACCTTGTTCTCACTTCCAAGTCCCAATGATATTCATCTATAATCACTAGGAGGTAGGCTACATATTCATTTTTCACTAAATAAATAAGATTAGAATAAACCCCTGCAATGATTAAATATATAGGTTAGAAGTCGTTTCGAAAAGTCCTCAAAATGTAAAACTCTCCACGCTAAAAAAAATGGCCAAAATAAAAATCCCGTTTCTGGTAATTTGTCACGCTTCTAAAGCGTGACTAATTTTGTCATGGATCTGGAGTGTGACTAGTTTTGTCAGGGACTTGGAGTGTGATTAATTTTTGCTACGAATCTGAACTGTGACCAGTTTTTGTCACGGATCTGGAGTGTGAATAATGTTTGTCAAAGATCTGGGGTGTGACTACGTCGAACCATTTTTTTTAAAAGAAAAGTTCATCACAAATTCAATTCAAGATCTGATTATCTTTAAAATCCCATAAACCCTAGTTTTATGTATTCTTCAACTTTACACATCAAGAAACCCATATTTCTTTTGTTTTCATCATTCCAAACCCTCTGATTTCTTATTACCAACATCAAGGAATATATCTACATGCAATTCCTAATTTAATTCATGGGTTTTTCCACCCAAATACATATTACATCTTCCGAAAACATAAAGTAAAAAACTACTCTACATGGGTATTATAAAATTCTTATAATAAACGCAATTTAAACACTTGCATCTCAATAGCAAGTCTGGTATGATGGTATGGATGTTCTCCCTTTGTTTCGATGTCGATTCGGTCACGTTCGGGGTGAAAAATGGTGTAGGAAGCTTGGTTCTCTCCTCCTCTTCCTCTCCCATTACCTCTATCCCTTTAACTTTGTGTTAACCCTAGCCCCTCTCTCTAGTGGGAATATATAAAACTAAAATTTTCGGAGTTCTCTAAACCACAAACTCCTGAATGACCAAAACGCCCTTAAATAGTGACGGTTTGGTAAAAAATCGGCCCTAGACCCAAACTATACACCCGGGTATACTATTTCGGCTATTTCAACACTTTAGGAATCAACCATGACCTTTAAATCATCATCCGAGTTACTTTATAAAATCATCTTCTTTCCTTTTCAAAATATGGCATGCTTGAAATTAACATCTCTTGAATAAATTTTAAATTTTAAATAACTGAATTAAATAAGTTCTCCAAATTAATTAAATCTCAATTCATTGATTTAATTAAATTCTATATCCTTAGAAATACGGGGTATTACATAAATATCCAATCCCCTTTGATTCATTAAGAGTACCTAATTATATTAAGTTCACATATACTTAGATTATTTAAGATATCATTATCTATCTTATCTACTAGTACACACTTAGTAGAATGAACAACATGTTTATATATAAACACCACACTTGTAATATATATGAATAAGACATCCCTATGTGGAGAACTGCGATGCCAGCATACTCTACTACTAAGTCCGGGTACATCTCGTACTAAATGAAGTACATCTGGTTCGGAATCACTCTCAAACCATACATTCAAAATTCACGTAAATTTGGAGGCGAACATAGTTCTAATACTTATGGTTGTGCACACACCTAATGGAACCAAATAACCGGTCATACCCTTATTCACACAAGTGGTGATCAATCCCTAAGTTCTATGTTCTGAGGTACAAGTATATATCCCTTCAATGGTCTTATTTAGATAAGACTGTCCATGACGCGGAACCTCCCGTGGTTGAAGTAGCCTAGGTATGTTTACATTTAATAATTCATACAATAGGTATTCACACAACCTATAAATAACATTATCATAGGTATACACTTAACCTATAATATATGTCTCATATGTAGTATAATAAACTCATGCATATCCTATGTATTATTAAATCATGATTATAATTCTCATTTCATATTCTCGAGTATCCCCCATTACGTAAAGTCTTTTATTTATTCTTTAATGTATTTCACTATGTAATCCTCTCATATCCTGCTTGTTTAAGTAATAGGTTCTCTCGATTTCTCGTGACACGACAACATCCACCGAATTAGGTTTTATTTCCTTACTATGCCTAACTAACCTTAGCCTTAAATCCCCCTCATGTGACTAAGTCCCAATCCCGACTTTAGCCTACTGGTAACTCAAAATGTCCCTCACAATGTTTTAAAGGTATCCCAAATGTTTGCTTATTCATCACTTTTAAGTTCGAGGCTAAAAGAGGGAAAATTTCAAATTCAGGGAAACCGAATGGATTCAGCCTTATTCTGAATCGATTCGCTTTCTCAATCAATTCGGACAAGGGGGCAAATTGATTCGTTGCAAGAGGTCTCATTTATGCATAATGCTAGTTACGGGTTCTACAACTTTGATCCCTCAAAATAACCATGATTCAATCCCAAACTCCCAACCAAGTTTTTTAAACATTACAATGACATAAATACATGATTTCTAACGTAATTGAATCATTGAATCATTAAAGAATTCCTTTAAGACAAAATAATTCAACATATAACTCCAAGAACCCTAGATTATCCTTTTTATTAAAGAAGATCAACAAGAACTCATATTTCTTCATATGTTCATCATAATAATACATCAAATTCGTTTGACATGCGTAAAGGGATTAAACCTATTATGATTCCTACCCAAGAATATGATTTTAGTCTTATAATTCAAGCCAACATTCATATTTTTATGGGGTCAGTCATACTACACTAACATGGATGTTATATATGCTAAAAAATTAGCAGGATATACACTTGGCTCAAGTTGTATATCTGAATAGAATAGTGGTAGGGTGGTGTTCTCTTCCTTTTGTTCAACACTCCGGTGGTGTTTATGGATCAAGAATGGTGTGAAAAGCCCCAGGAATCCCTAAAAACTCTTCTCCTTCCTCCTACTGTGTCCACTATTTGATTTTATAACTTATAACCGTAACTCCCTCACCTTACCAGATGATATAACTTTCCAATTTTTGTAAGTCTCTTTTTCCCCACAATTCAAAATAATAAAATACCTCTCTGGGTGTCGATTAGGCCTAAAGATTCCCCGACACCTAAACTAAACACCCCAAGTACACTTTTCTGACTATCTCAACCCTCAAGGACACATTAGCACACTCGAAATGACCATTTGGATGAACGATAATTAAATTATATTTTTATCTCACAAATTGAAGTCCTGACATGATTGACACACGCGCCCCAACTAAATTTAACATAATTATCATATTTCGCACTCAAGACAATCATAATACTTTCTTATTAACTCATTCACCAAGTAATAATAAATATAAATAAATATTAACCCTTGTCTCACTAATTAATATTTATTTTAATTTGAATTAATTTCCCATTTTAATTTAATTAATCCCAATATAAAAATCATAAAAATTACGAGGTGTTACAAAAGTGTACTAGCACATATGTTGAATCTATGTGTGTCCAGTTCCATCTAAGACTGTGAACAATAAAACATCTATTCTATAAGAACTGGTGATGCGATCCTCTATGTGTAAGCTATACTCTACACATCAAAACACCTACATAGTAGAATAAAAGACATCAACAAAATATAAAATAATGCAAACATATGTCCACACATGATTCTCATTAAAACAGGAAAAAATAATTTTATTTTAACAATAAATCCATGACTAAAACTATTACATAAAGCGTGGTTTTCGTCTCCTTCTCTAACAATCTCCCACTTAGACTCAAAGCCATGCGGTAATGGATCTCACTCCCACCCCCTCTACGTGACTATGAAAACTCTTGGCTAGTAAGCTCTTTGTGAAATGGTCTGCTAGGTTATTCTCTGATGAAATCTTCATAACCGTGACATCACCACGCTGCACAATTTCTCAAATGAGATTATAATTACGCTCGATGTGTTAACCTCTCATATGGCTCTTGGGTTCCCTTGAGTTAGCAAGCACAACACAATTAGCACAATAAAGTGTAATAGTCATTTGAACTAAAGGTACCACTCTTAGATCCATTAGGAAGTTTCTAAGCCATACTACTTCCTTGGCTACCTCAGAGTTTGCCATATATTCAGCTTCCATGGTGGAATTAGCAATGCAAGATTACTTGATACTCCTCCAACTAATGGCTCCACCTCTTAGGGTAATCAGATATCCAAAAGTTGACTTTCTAGAATCTTTATCAGATTAAAAATTTAAGTCAGTGTACCCAATAGGTACTAGAGTCTCTGTCTAGTAAACTAGAATATAATCTCGTGTTCTTTGTAGGTACATGAGTATATGCTTTCCATCAGTCCAATGTTCTTGCCCAGGGTCAGAATGATATCTACTAACTATGCCAATTGATAAGAAGATATTAGGTCTAGTGCATATTATATCGTACATTAGGCTCCCAACTACTAAAGCATAATGGATGCCTTTTATCATCTCTATATCATCAAGTGTCTTAGGACACTGATCCTTGGAAAGAGATATTATATGTCTAAAAGGTAGGAACCCTTTCTTGGAATCTTTTATGCTAAACCTGGCAAAAATGGCCTTGATATAAGTTTCTTGTGATAAACCCAACATCCTATTCTTATGATCTCGCATAAGCTTGATCCCAAGGATGTGACTAGATTCTATTAAGTCTTTCATATTGAATTGGTTGGATAGCCATACTCTAACCGAAGAAAACACTCCAACATCATTTCCAATGACAAGAATGTCACCCACATATAATACTAAAAACACCACCACATTTTCATTGCATTTCATGTATACACAAGACTCATCTGAACATTAATCAAAACCAAAGGATTTGATTGTCTGATCAAAACAAATGTTCTAAGTTCTAAATGCTTTCTTATGTCCATAAATGGACTTCTTAAGCTTACTTAATTTATTCTCTTAGTCTTTGGTAATAAAATCATTTAGCTGCACCATATAGATACACTCACCAAGATTCCCATTAAGAAATGCAGTCTTGACGTCCATTTAGTAAATTTCATAATCAAAATGAGCCGCAATGGATAAGAGAATTTGGATGGACTTCATCATAGCTACCAGTGAGAAGGTTTCCTCATAATTGATGCCTTCTTTTTGAGTAAATCCTTTCATAACAAGCCATGCTTTAAAGGTCTCAACCTTCCCATCTATCCCTATTTTCCTCTTATATATCCACTTACAACTTATGGTTTTTATCCCTTCGGGTGGATTTATAAGATTTTATACCTGATTGGAATACACAGATTCCATCTCATAATTCATAGATTTAAGCCAAATTTTTACATATTTATCTTGGATAGCCTCATTGTAGTAATAATGACCGACTTCGAGTTCATCGAGTTCCTTATCACAAGACTCTACCCAAAACATAAATCGTTCAGGTTGATGTACAACCCTCCTACTATGATGAGGTAGTTCCTGTTATCATCTACTATAGTCAATGCATTATATTATTTCATCATGTATCGGTGTTGTTAACGACTCTTGTTGGTTCCCTCGCAAGTCTTCTAAAATAACTTTGCATATGGGTTTATGATCCATCATATAATCCTCTTCCAAGAATCGAGCATTGGTGGTGACATTAACCTTCGAATCCTTAAGATCATAGAATAAATAACCCTCACTTTCCTTACGATATCCTACAAAGCAACAAACTTCTGATCTTGATTCTAACTTTCTAATATCTCTGTTCAGCACATGTGTTATCCTAGATCTGAATATGTTTCATACTAGTCTTATGCCCATTACATAATTCCTTGGGTGTAATATAGACCATCTTTGAAAGTACCAAGTTCAGTAAATAAGGGGTCATTTTTAAAGCATGTCCCCAAAAGGAATTTGGGAGATCTGTATAACTCAATATGGGCTTAATCATATAAAAAAGGGTCATATTCCTCCTTTCTGCGACATCATTTTGCTAAGGCATACCTGGTGCAGACAATTATGATGTGATCCCTTAATCTTATAGATATTGCCTAAACTCCCCTAAGAGGTACTCGCCACCATAATCCGATTGTAGTATCTTGATACTTTTACCTTTATGCATCTTCACATCTTCCCCATAAACTTTGAATTTCTTAAAGGCTTTGGACTTATGGTGTATTAGATAAATATACCAATACCTTAAGTAATCATCTATGAAAGTCATAAAATACTCAAATCCTCCTCTTGATCGAATTGTCATTTGTCCAAATAGGTCAGAATGAACCAATTCTAATAGTTTTTTGGATCTATAGTCCTTAGCCGAGAAAGGACTCTTGGGAATTTTACCTTCTAAACATGATTCACAAACTGGAAGTGCCTCCACTTCTAACGAGCTCAATTTTCCACTTGCTACTAGTCTATGAATCCTTTTTAGATTAATATAACCTAGGTGTAAGTGCCCAAGATACACTTGGTTCACTAAGCATGGATCCTTTCTCTATAAATTTGGTCCAGTGGAATTATGTAAAATATTAATTTATTGTGTGGGTGAGATAGGATTAACAATATAAATATTATCAACTAATGTACCAGAACAATAAAAAGATTTATTTTTCTTAATGACCATAAGTTTATTAAAAGAAACCGAATATCCATAAAAGGCTAATCAAGAAACTAAAATCAAATTCCTTATAATGGAAGGTGCATAAAGGCAATCGTTTTTAGTGGGCCCATGTTAGATGATGTTTTTTTTTTGTATTAATTCATAAAACCCTATGTAAAATATTTATTATTGATTAATAAGGTTTTTTTGTTCATTTTGAATTGAGAATCATGTTTGTGAGACTGTTTCATATTTGTTTAAATATATTATTTCATATTAAATGTTGGTCAATAAAGCATAGTAGAAATTCCAGCGAGTTGGCTTGGGGTTGATCACAAAGAGATTGAAATTTTGATTTTAGAACTATTTAAATTTTCACAACCTAGACAAGGATTCACCACCCAATTGAAATTATGATGATGCAGTCCAAGTAGTTTATCTCAAACTATGGGAACTAGGTTTATGGCTCGATTACTTTATGATAGTTCGATAGAGGATTGTGATTTTTACATCCCATGAATGTATTGAACATTACCATCCAATATTTTTAGAGTTGGAAGTATTCTTTTGGATATCTAAACGAAGGAAACCCTTCCACATAAACAAACATCTTTCTCCATATCGGATCATAAACCGAATTCACTAGGTATTACATTATAAACCCTAAGTTTTTTCTACATTTATTTTTTATGCTTTCTATTTGTGGGTTTGGTGCGTGGGGGGTGCTAAATACGGCGATCCGCCTCTCAAACGCCCAGTTTTGGTAGTTTTGGTGAGCGGGGGTGCCAAATACAGCTAACCGCCTCTCAAACGCCCATATACCATAATGAAACTCTGAAAATATGCTCATCACTATCGAACCCGTGATGGAGCTCAAGATGTGCGTGGGGGAGAAGAGTTATATTTCATCTCCTTACATTGACCCCAAGACCATCATCCATCAAATGAGATGGGAACCCTCCTTTTATAGCAAAAGTGCCTCAAGTGGCCTTGACACATGTCATGTTCTCTATGGATCCAAGTGTCCGATATTTATGGTGCCACTTATAACAATATATGTGGTGGCATGTCAAATAATTAATTAAATCATTATAAGAGTATTATCTAGTGTATCCAATTGAACATGGAGTATACGCAATATATTGAATTGCATGTAATAATATCTCAGCCCATGTAGGGTCTGGGTTGTAGTCAAACTCGATAAATCATAGATCAATATTTTATCAAATCTGCGGGGTTAATTCAATAGAGTGTTGGTAGTTAATTTATTTAACCCCACTCTACATTTTCCCCTTCGTAAACATAGTTAACTATGTGTACAAAATAAAATTGTTTAGCTTATTTCGAGTAGAAAATCATCACATGACCGTGTTCGGTCTGTTTATCATGCATGCGTATGCACATATCATCTGTATGTAGTTTTGAGGGCTATATATACTGCCTCTACTTTTCATTTTGGAGGAGTATTTGGGGGTTTCCCCCATTCCTCTTGAATGAGCATGCCTCCACAATTTTATTGTGGTTTCAAACATTTTGAACATCAAATCTCCTATATGTACTTACCCGAGAAACCAATTGGTGGCTATCTAAGTATAGTGTATATTTTTCAATCATAAGATCAAAACATATTGAGATTACTCGGCCGATCAACCACTAGTGCTTCGAGTGAACTAGGGTTTTTAAACCAACATAGTTTTTAAGTGTGCCCGACTTTTATTTGGTCGAGAAAACACAAAGGTCCTTTTAGGACTTTAAGCGTGACCAAAAATCAAGGTCTTTAAGCCTGCCTAGTAATGTAGGGCTTTATCTCTCCCTTAAGAGGCTGATGCGTGCCTAGTAATACAGGACTTTGAATCTCTCATGAGCAAGGGTCTGGTGCGCCACATCATATTGGTCTTAAAAACAAAATTTTTCATAACCGAGGGTCATGCGGGACAAAATAATATTGGTCTTAAAAACAAAATCGCCCATAATCGAGGGTTAGGCGGGCCTAGTAATGTAGGACTTAAATCTCCTATATCCGAGGGTCAGGCAAGCCAAGTCATATTGGTCTTAAATCTCCCATATCCGAGGGTCAAGCGAGCCTAGTAATGTAGGACTTAAATCTCCAATATCCGAGGGTCAGTTGGGCCTAGTAATGTAGGACTTTATGATAACTGTAATACCCCACTTTGGGTGACTCACCACAATACTGACAAGGTTTGTGAAGACTATAATGCATCTCTGTGGGTGACTTACCGCAATAATAATAAGGTTTGTGAGAACTATGATGCACCTCTGTGGGCGACTTACCATAATACTGGTAAGGTTTGTGAGAAATATAATGAACCTCTGTGGGTGACTTACCTCGAAACTGATAAGGTTTTGTGGGAACTATAATGAATCTGTGTGGGCGAATTACCTCAAAACTGGTAAGGTTTGTGTGAAATATAGTGCTCCTTTGTGGGCGAATTACCACAATATTGGTAAGATTGTGAGAACTATAATGCACCTTGATGGGCGATTTACCGCAAAACTGGTAAAGTTTAAGTGACCTATAATGCACCTTTGTGGGCGACTTACTACGAAACTGGTAAGGTTTTTTGGGAAGTATAATGCACCTCCGTGGGCAACTTACCACGAAACTAATAAGGTTTTATGGGAACTATAATGCGCTTCTATGGGTGACTTAACTCAAAACTTATAAGGTTTGTGTGAACTATAATGCACCTCTATATCCATGCTTCAGGTTTTACGAGCAATTTTCTTTCCCCCTGTCGCTATGCTGAAAATAATGTCATATAGTCAGTGCTATATGTGATCCTTCCGGTGGCTATGCTGGACAACTCTGATATTTCTCTTGGGGATGCTTTATCAACGATAGCCATTCTGGGACCGAATCCTAGTATGCTTGTCACTTGTATTTTATGTCTAACTACAAGTGGTACATCATACAGTACTTTTTCCCCTATTTACTTTTCTTTGTCTTTTGTCTCAAGATAAAGTAAAGTAAAGAAAAATATAACTACAAGTTACAACACCATCTAAGAGTTGAAAGCATTTAATTACATTTCAGGGGGTATTTGTCCCTAATTAAAATAAAATCTCTTGAGCATTTGGCTTTGACATATGTAAGACCTAATGTAATTGATTAATCTCGATTTGATCATGTGCGTTCAATATCGAAATCATCTCGGATTCTGGCACAAAAATAATTAGTAACTTGTGAGGCATATTATGATGCTATATATAATCATGTGGGGTATATGTTTTCCCCTTTATTTTATTTTATGTTAATAGAATAAAATAAACCTGGAATCATGCGTCGAGGAATCGTGACACATATTTCTATGTGCAATTTCATGATGCGAATCTGATATGATATAATATGCAGTTGATAAAGTGTAGACATATCATGTGGTGAGCTATTTATCTCATGCCCCATTATTTTATTAATGCCGAGAAACCTTAGAAGTTCTAGGATCTGTTTAAATTATATCTAGAATAATTCAGTCAGTTAAGCATGCTGAGCCACCTCGAGGTGAATAATAAATATCAGATTTGAATTTTCATGTAACTAGCATATCATTGTGAATAAATCATAATTTAGCACAAATCGAATAAAAAGGTAGCGCAGAAAGTTGTTCCGAGCGACCATGGTTGGGGTTGCTCTAAGAAACCGTGAATGAGGAAGCTCGAGCCACTAGGATGAGGTATCTCGAGTCACTAGGGTGAGGCTGCTCGAGACACTAGAATGAGGCAACTCGAGCCACTGGGGCGAGGATGCCTAAGGCACTAGGACGAGGCAGCTCAAGGCACTAAGACTGATGTTTCTCGAGGCACTAAGACTGAAGCTGCTCGAGGCACTATGACTTGAGCAAAATGCTAATTTGATGAGGCACCACGTTGAGCGTGTTTTATACTTGAGAAACTTGGTTGGGCCTACGTATCTGTCTTTGCGAATTCAAAGTCTGCATAGTTCGTGGGTCTGTACGATAAGCCGAAAAGATCTTGATTGTTTGTGGTTTTGGTGCGTGGGGGTGCCAAATCCGACGAGCTGCCTCTCAAACTCCCAGGTTTGGTAGTTTTGGTGCGTGGGGGTGCCAACTCCTGCTAGCCGCCTCTCAAAAACCCGTATACTGTAAAGAAACTATGAAATTCCTCTTGTTACTATTCAACTTGTGATGGAGCTCAAGAGGTTTGTGGGGGAGAAGAGTTATATTTCCTCTCCTTACTTTGCCCCCAAGACCATCATCTATCAAATGAGGGGCGAACCCTCCTTTTATAGCAAAAGTGCCTCAAGTGGGCTTAACATATGTTATGTTATCTATGGAACCAAGTGTCCGATATTTATGGTTCCACTTGTCATAATATATGTGGTGGCATATCAAATAATTAGTTAAATCATTATTAGAGTATTGTCTAGAGTATTTTATCGAACGTGGAGTATACGCAATATATTCAATTGTGCATAACAGTATCTCAGCCAGTGTAGGGTCTGGATTGTAGTCAAACTCGATAAATCATAGATCAATATTTAACCAAATCCGTTGGGTTAATTCATTAGAGTGTTGGTGGTTAATTTATTTAACCCCACTCTACACAAATTAATTGGTATTAGAGCATTTGTTTTAGATTAATCATCCATTCGAGAGGACCACATAGTCCAAACATGAAAACTCTAGTTTTGCATCTTGTGAAATGGTGAATCCTTGTATATACTTTGGCAATAACATGGTTTTGTAGAGATTCTTTGATTATGTCCCTTCCATCATGGTCATGCATTATTTTTGTGTGATTGGATCCTATGATGGTTTATCCAGAGTAATTATTTTGCTTCTTAGTTTGATATGGTTGTAATAATTAAGTTTTGTACTTATTTCATTATCGATGCATTTGGAGGTGTTTAAGAGGGGATGTAAAGTTATTTTTTCACTTGGAATAATGATTTATGGTTGGTTTAAGGGTTTGGTAAAATTTCATGGTGATTCATGGAGTTTTGCGATGGATATGGAGGTTTTTTCATAGCAAAGCTGAGAAGAGGAAGAGCACAGGCCTCGACGGGGTCGATCGATCTCCCACCACTTGATCGATTGTCCCTCCCGCTGTTAACCTTGATAATTTGTCTTTTTGATGTCGTTTTAGGTAATTCTTATCCACAATATTTTTCGACCATGGAGGATCATATTCCTGTGATAAAGACCCTCAAGAACACTTGTTTGTGATGAAGTCTACTTCAAGTTGGACTCTTTATTAAAAGGAAGTCTTATACAATAAGGACTCTTGTGCATTAAAAGTTGTACTTCATGTGGAAGTCTAGGCCATTATGGAAAGGGCTTTTATGTCCTTTTATTTTTGCTGCAATTATTTAAATATATTCTTTCATGTTTATATATTTATTTTGTTACATAATACACGTGATAATTAATTGAATAATTAGGATACACCCATTTTATGGACAACATAGATTATTTTATTTTGAGACCAACCTGGATCACTGATTTTCTCCAAAAAGTTGAGTTGTGTTTTACTCCTTTCTAAATTGAATTAAAATCATGGTAATTAAATTTTTATGGTGCCATTTTGATTGAGATATTTAGATTTTTATTTTTAGAAAATTTAAATTAACTTTTTCATTTTAATAAAAATTAAAATGTGAGAATGAGATATTTATTTTGCACAAGTAAATTTATGAATTTTGAAGGAATTAAATTTAGTCCTTTGGAATTAAAGAAACATTTTTTTTTTCTAAAAACCTCACATTTTAAAATACTAAGTGGGAGAGAGGTTTCAAGATAAACCCCATTATTTCCATCGGTGTTTTAATAAATAAGATGTGATTAATTCCTCATGTCAGCTCGTCTGCCCCCAACTGATGGAATTGATTGGGGCATCTAGAATTTTGTAAGACTTTTCAGTGATACTTTCAAGATGTAGAATGTGGGTGAGTTTTATCCCCCCCCCCCCCCCAAAAAAAAATGAGAAAGTTCTTCATGAGAGAGTTTTATTTCAAGGAATGAACTGGCGGTACACACTTAAACACAATTAGTGATATCTTCCCCAACGGAGGCACTACAATTAATTGTGGGACTAAAAGTTGTTGGCTATTCATTTATGTTGGGCATAAGATCCTGAACTATTGGGAACTTAATTGAAAGAGGAAAGTTTATATAGCTTAAGGTGGGGTAATTCAAGATACCAATGATAAATATCATTCCATAAGGGAACTAGGATGTCAAGAGAGTTTTACTTTAAAATTGGCGATGGGGAGCCACTTTAAAATTAAGACATAGTTACATTTTCACGTGTTATTTTGAAATTATTTATCGTTTCAAAATTTATGATTCTCAGCTTACAAAATATGATCATCATTCAATCCAATTTCTTCAATCTTAAAGGACAACAAGTTAACTGGCATAAAATATATTCATTAAAAGAGACTAAATATTATCTTGACTGCTCAGGATTTTAAGATTATTTTGAGTAAAACCTTCCCTACTAAGCCTGAGGAAGGGGCAATAGAAAGGGGTGTATAAGCCTACTAGAGGTGACAAAAGGATGATCAGATGGATTGAAAATACATATTGACTCCATGGATAATGGGTTACAACCCTAGCATCACCACATATGCACTTCCAATGAGATGATGTTGAACGTCATGGATATGTTTGAGGATCATAACTGTGCAATGAGGTTAGATGTTATGGAAAGGCTCGCCAACCCTAAGATGCTTGACGGTACTCCTGTATGCAAGCATGATCCTTAGATGATGTCCATCTTGAGTAAGTTGGAGGTTATTGGATATTTAAGAGATGGGGAAACCAAATTTTATTTAGTTCTCTAATCAGCACTAGAGTCCTTTAAATAGTTTTGCTTAAACTATTCTAAAAATGATTAATATCTGGCACGACTACTTAAATAACTCCAAGCTGTAAAGAATATAAATAGGAAAAAGGTTTTTCTTATGAATATTAAGAGAGGCCCGTATACTTGCACGATGTGCATGAGGGCTCTTGTTCAAGTCACATAGGAGGGAGGCCGTTGGCTAAGAGATTAATCACTCAGGGGTACTAGTGGCCGATCTTAGCAAAAGATGAAGCTATTTATGGGAAGAAGTGTGATAATTTTTAGACATTCTCTACCATACCTCATCAGCCACACCAACCTCTTACTTCTATCAACTCCCCTTTTTCATTTGCAATATGGTTCATTGACTTGGTAGGACCCTTGCCAAGAGCTGTAAACAACTATCGATTCTTAATAGTGACAATTGATTGTTTCTCCAAATGGGTGGAGGATGAGCCAATGATCACAATCACTGAGCAGAAGACCTTCCAGTTCATCTGGAAGAGTATCACATTCAAGTATGGTCTTCTAAACACCCTCATCTCAAATAATGGAACCCAATTCAAGAATATATCCTTAGAAAAATATTGCGAAAGAGTAGGGATCAAGTAGTTCTTCTCTTCTTTTGGCCGACCCCAGGAAAATGGCCAGACTAAGGTCACAAATTGAATATTACTTGATGGGATTAAAAAGAGGCTGTAAGAGGCCAAAGTAAGGTGGATAGAAGACGTATATGCTGTTCTTTGGGCCTACAGGATGACATCGAGGACACCCACAGGATAAACTTCATTTATATTAGCCCATGGCTCAGAGGCTGTCATCCCAACAGAGGTAGGACTTCCCACTCATAGAGTCGAGACCTTTAATCCTCAAAGGAATGGGGAAGAGATAAGACTTGGTCTAGATTTAATTGAAGAAAGAAAATCGAATGCCGAGATAAGACATGCAACCTACTAGTAGAGAACTGCGTGATTATACAATCAAAGGGTGAAGTCAAGACCCATAGCTGTAGGAGACCTAGTCCTAAAGAAGACGTGGAAAAAAGCAAATAAGCTCCATCCTAATTGGTATGGTCCTTATAGGGTAGTTGATGAGGTTGTGCCTGGTACTTACCGGCTAGAAAATCTTGAAGGAGAACCTTTCTCCAACCCTTGGAATGCCGGCCACTTAAAGAAATAATACATATGATGTTGCAGTTGGTTCTTATCTTTCTGTAATATGTGTATAAGTTTATACAGACGATGTTAATGAAACTATAGCAATGTTGTGCTGGTACTTTTGTTGTGTTTTTAAATATCATTAATTTGGTGAAATGTGAGGTGAAACATCATTATTTGGTGACCTCATACATTTAAAATCATTAGTTTGGTGAATATAGGAGGTTAACCACCATAATTTGGTGACCTCAGACCCTTTAAACATCATTAGTTTGGTGAAATGTGAGGTGAAACATCATTATTTGGTGACCTCAGACCTTTAACATCATTAGTTTGGTGAATATAAGAGGTTAAACACCATAATTTGGTAACCTCAGACCCTTTTAACATCATTAGCTTGGTGAAATATGAGGTAAAACATCATTATTTGGTGACCTCAGACCTTTAAAACATCATTAGCTTGGTGAAATATGAGGTAAAACATCATTATTTAGTTTGGTGAAATATGAGGTAAAACATCATTATTTGGTGACCTCATGCCCTTTAAACATCATTAGCTTGGTGAAATATCAGGTAAACCATCATTATTTGGTGACCTCAGTCCCTTTAAATATCATTAGCTTAGTGAAATATGAGGTAAACATCATTATTTAGTGACCTCAGACACTTTAAACATCATTAGCTTGGTGAAATAAGAGGTAAAACATCATTATTTGGTGACCTCAGACCCTTTAAACATCATTAGATTGGTGAAATATGAGGTAAAACACCACAATTTGGTGACCTCAGACCCTTTAAACATCATTGCTTGGTGAAATATGAGGTAAAGCACCATAATTTGGTGACCTTAGACCCTTTAAACATCAATAGTATGGTGAAATACGAGGTAAAACATCATGATCTGGTGACCTCAGACCTTAAACATCATTAGTTTGGTGAAAATATGAGGTGAAACACCATAATTTTGGTGACCTCATACTTTTAACATCATTATTTGGTGAAAATGTGAGGATAAAACATTAGAACTTCGTGACCTCATATCCTTTTTACATTGAGAAATAAGAGATGAAACATCATAGAATTGCATTCATTCAAACCAAAAAATATTACATCATTCTCAGAGAAGTGATTAGATTATCAAATGAAAGGGGTTATACAAAAGCTTCATAAAAACTAAGGCACGCAGAAGAGGTACTCAGACACTTAGGCTTCAGCCGACCCAAAAGAGGTAGGGTTGTTTTGCTCTTGGATTTGGTTGGTAACTTCAGCCTCTTCATCCTGATGTCCAACATCCTCAGTCTTAATCACCTCAAGCTGGCTTGTCTCTACTGGGCCACCCTCTTCAAACTCCTGTAAGGCCTTAGAAAGTTGGGCATTTATAAAGACGAGGCCAATGAAGTCCTCGGCCGATAGACTGCTAGAACTTTTATGCTTCATTATGGCCCATCTGCTAGTTGCCTTGATGCCCCTCTCTAGGTATTTAAGGATGAAGCTGACAAATTCATCAGAGGTTTGATACTCCTTGATGATTGACTCTAAGGCATCCTCCAAGGCAGCCTTCACGGTAGCATCAACTTTGGATTGGAGGCTATAATCTTTTTCCTTTAGATCATTGGCATAATCAGTCTTCATCTAGGAGATCTCTTTACACTTCTCCTTCAGACTGTTGTCCAAATCTTTAATCCTCTTATTCAGACTCTCCTCAAGATTTTCAGTGTCACTGCTCTTCTGGATCAGAGGAAGCCTTGTCAGATTATAGTTATCCAGACGTTGAAAAGAGAGAGAGATCTATGTGAAAAGAAGAATCATATGCATTAGTAATAATAAAATGCTAATAGCAGAGGTAACACTTGAGAAAATTGCAAATAAGTACCTGAATTGCTCTATGAACAGCAAACTCTACCAGTAGAGGGATATTCATCGAGTGAATAAAGTGCTTATCATCCTTGGTAATTTCATGGCCGAGGGCAATAGAATCCCTGGAACTATTGCCTATGAGGCTATCACTAATTTTCAGCTAAGCAAGCCGATCTAATAAGGCATCATCTGAGGAGATTGGAATACTACGCTCAGTATATTGAGCTTTGATGGACCTTGTATGGGAAGGGTCTACAGGCGCATTCCTCTTCTTTGATGTCTCAGAAGGAGCTTTTACCTTCTTTGTGTGGGCAGGGGGTGGTATGGTCTTATCCTCACATTTCTCTATCAATTTTGTGATGCTGGGAGCATACATGTTTCAAAGGTCTTTAGAAACCCATTTCTACTTCTCTGTAAAAAGAAAACATCAAAAGAAGGAGATTATAAACATGAAACCTATGAGACTGTACTTTGTAAAATTCCTTTTTCTAATAATACTTACGAGGCTCGGAAAATTCCTTTTTCTAAGAATATGTACGAAGCTCGGCTAAAGGGCCACTTCTAAGACCCATCTGAGTCAAATAGTAAGGGGTCATCAGATGCTCATACTTGATGAGTTTACTACCTTCTCCCTGATTAGGAAGATCCTCAACATGTTTGCGATTATATATGCTTAACCCAGGGTAAGTTTTGTCTGTGAAAGAGACCTTGGCCCACCTCAGGGGTGTCCTTGGAACAGATATTCCACAAGCCTCATCGGGACCAAACTCTCAAGCCCTTGAGGCAAAGAAGAATCGAGGATTCCAATTGTGCTTAGAAGTCTGAGTCATAAGTAACATCTTCTTATCAGACTTCCTGGATACAAAGTGATAGTAGCCAGGGTGATTTTTAGCAGATGATGGTATGTAACAAGCTAAGAATACCCTAACTGGAAGGTTAGTATGATGAACCACCTTTCAGAGTACAATGGCCCCAACCAAGACCCTCCAGGCATTGGGGGAAAGCTGAGAAGGAGAAAGGTTGATAAAAGAGAGAACAACTCAAATAGTGGGATGAATAGGTAGACGGAAGCCGAGTTTGAATATCTACTCATAGACACAGAGCTCTCCCTCTTGACCGTCAAAGGCCCTCTCATCCTTCAAAGGTTTCCTTAAGGTAAGGGAGGAAGGAATGGAATACAGATGTCTGAAGACGAGGAGGTCATTTTCAGTAATAGATTTCATACGACCATCAACCTTAGAAGTGTCAATTTCACTCCATTCATCATCATTATTATCATCAACAGTCTGAGTCTGAGGCTTAGATGGGGCACCATCAGGAAACCTCTGAGCAAACTCAGCATGAATAGTAGCAGACAAAGGAATGGCGTTAATAGAAGGTGGAACTTCCACACTTAGCGCTAGGATTTCAATAGAGGATGACCTACGGGAGGTGCTAGCCTCTTGGTGGGATAAGGAATGATCAGACCCTTCTAATTCCTCAGAGACTACACTTCCCTTTGGAGATAAATCCGTAGCCTCTTGAAAAGAGTCTACGGTCTCGGCAGCCCCAGAAGTAGACAGAGGGTCTGAGGAAGATGACTCAGACATCGGTATAGGAACCTCAGGAGCCTCTGTGGTCTCAACAGGCTCAAGGTATATAATTTTCAAGGGGGAGGAAAGATTAGTCTGAGGGGAAAGTCCTCAGCCCTACGAGCTTCTTCCTGGGCTAACTCTATCTGCCTAATCTTATTGAAGGTCTTCTCACACAGAGATGAAAACTCTTCAATAAGTTAGTACAAAGGTCTGATCATTCAGAGGATGAGACTACACTGACTCAAACTATGAACAGGAAAATAACTTATTCAATCTAAACTAAAGATTAAACTAGGAATCTAAAACGTTTTCACCAAGACCTTCAAGAACCTTCAATAATAGAGTCTTTAGAGAAGACAATCGGAGGTTCACCGGAGACCTCAAAAAAGGAAGTTTGTTGCTGAAACAACCTCAGAGCAACTAGGTATGACTCTAATACTACCTAACCACTGCAACCCTAACCCTAAAACCACTTAAACAGTGGAATAGCTCGTCGAAAAAGGGAAAAAGTCATCAAAAAACTAAAACGGTAAAAGTATTGATCAAAAATGGAAAACGAGGTCAAAAGTAATACCTGGCTCGTCACGAATGAGGGAGGAAGATAAAGAATTAAGGAAAACCTCAAAGCACATCACAACAATAGAGAGCTTAAGAGAAGAAGGGCAATTGCTGAAAAGCTTAGGCGGGAGAAATTTGGAAGAAGAATGAGAAAATAAGGAAAAAGGAAGGATTTAAACCTTCTCAATGATAGGGCACGATTTCTAATGCCCCCATTATTACCTTTGGAAACCTAAAAAGAGAAGTCAGAACCATCAATACCTTGGGGAATACGTTAGTCACTTCAGTGAGTGACATGTGTCAAGGAACCACTTCACACCCCAAGGCACTAAAAGAAACTCAACCTCGGCCTGTCATAACCCTCAATCACTTACTCACATAGGTGAATAAGGACTAGGGGTGATTGATATGCCCAAAGTGCACCCTCGTACTCGAAGTCACTAACCTCTGCCTATCTCACAGCCGAGTGTACAAGAATCTCACAACTGCTATCGAAAAGGTCATCTTCTGGAAGGTTGGCCCCTCATAGGGAAACTTCGGCTGAGCAGCAGCCGAGGTCAACGACATCACTTGGTCCCAAGCTATTGCCAACCTCATACTCTGCATAAGCCGACGTTTCACCCTACCTCATAAATAACCTCGGCCAGTCCTCTCGACCGAGGTCATCATGGCTATTGACAAGATGAAGCAACACCTTCGATTTCAATAACCTCGTACTCATCCTAACCGAGGTTACATCAGTCAATGGCACAAGTTCGAGCATATTCAAGAACATGTAAGGTTTGGAACACGTGAGAAAAACAGTTATAACCGAATCATTCGCCTCATGTGAGGGAATATTGTGGTCATCATTATCTACATAAGATCATCTAGGTGTCATCATTATACTGGTTCGATCCTCATACACATGCTCATTCCATGTTTGGGGGGTACCTAAGCACTATATATAGAGGTCTTCCTCTACCTTGTAAAAAGAGCGATAATTGCAACCCTAGCAAAAATTTTGTTTGTTTATACATAAGAGAGAGAAAGCTTGAGAGATTGTATCTATGGCTGTTAGTGCCTTCATCTAGTGATATTACTCACACACTCACAGTGAATGTAGGCTAGATTAGCTGAACAACTTATATACTACTGTTCATCCTATTCTCCTCACCTCCTTATACTAGATATTCTTTTATGCTGCCATTAGTACTGCTAGTTTGAGCTTATCAACACCTCATACCAGTGGTGCTGTTTCCAGCATCATCAAAGATATTATTATTTTTAGCGTGCAATGGGAACAGGCAAGGGTGACATGTAATTTTATCCAATTTGTAGCTAGAGAATGTTACAAAAGGTGTGTAACGTCGTTATTCAGTAAGATGAAATATAATTAGTATTTTCAAGTATTTCTTAAAGTGTAAAATACCATACCTAGGAGTGTGAGTGTGCCAAAAAAAAATCAGGAGAAAATTTATCACGGCGCCATCAACACGGGTACACCCTAGTATATATACACACACATATACACACACACAAAATCACACACACACACAATTAATCTAACACACACACACACGCATATATATACACACATACACATACAAAAAATAAAGAACACACACACAAAATCATACACACACGCATATACACACACACACATGCACATATATAGACACATACACATAAACACACACATAAAGAAACAGAGAGGGGGAGAGAGAGAGGGAGAGTAGACACTGAGAGAGAGAGAAAAAAGATGGAAATGAAATGATGGGAAAAAAGAGCGCCTAGGGTTTTTACTGAAGAGACTTGTCACGGACGTGTCAAGGTATTTGACCACGGTAAAAAACCATGACCATTGTACTTGTCATAGTCAAGGGTGGCCTTTTTGCCCTTTTGGTGTAGTGGTGATGACATCTATAGTACTGTATGTAGAAGATATTCTCCTAATCGAAAATGACGTGGGTCTATTTTCTAGTATAAGAGTGTGGTTATCTATTAATTTGATATAAAGGAATTAGGAGAAGCCAGTCACATCCTGGGAATCAAGATTTCGCGTGATCAAAAAATTAAGATATTGGGCTTATCCTAAGATACTTATATCAACACACTTCTCACAAGTTTTATCATGCATGATTCTAAGAAAGGGTTTCTCCGATGAGTAATATACTGTATGCTTCAACAGTGGGCAACCTCATGTATGTTATGGTTTATACTATATCGCATATCTTTTATGTCATTGGCATGGTCAGTAGATTCCATTATAATTCAGGTGAGGAGCATTGGACTATCGTGAAGCACATTCTCAATTACCTAGAGAGGACTAAGGATTATGTGTCAGTTTACTCAACAAAGAGTATCGTGCACATTGGTTGCACTGACTCAGACCTTCATTCAAATAGAGATTCCCAAAAATCAACCTTGGGATATCTGTTCACCCTAGGTGGTGGAGTGATAAGTTGGAGGAGCATCAAGTAGTTTTGCATTACTGATTCTACCATGGAAGCTGAGTATTTAGTCGCGTGGGAGACAGTTTGGCTCTAGAGCTTCCTAAGTGATTTCAGTGTGGTTCTTTCAGCGTAGTTACATATTAAACTTTATTGTAACAATGGTGGTGTAGTTATAAATTCAAAATAACCTAGCACTCATAAAAGGCTGAAAATCATTAAGTGCAAGTATCACCAAACTCGGCAGATTGTGCAAAGGGGCGATTTAGCGTGACCAAGGTTATATCTAAGGACAACCAGGTATATACTTTTACAAAGATCTTACTAGATAGGATGTTTGATAGTCACGTAGAAGGAATGGGGGTCAAGTGCATGGCCATGAGGCTTTAAGACTAAGTGGGAGATTGTTGGGATTTATTTATAAAACCATGTGTAAAATATTTATTGTTATTGATTAATAAGGGATTATTTTATTCATTTTGAAATGAGAATCAAGTTTGTGAGAATACTTTATATTTATTTAAATATATTTTTTCATATTAAAGTTCGATCAACAGAGCTTAGTAAGAATTATAGTTATTTGACTTTGGATTGATCATAAGGAGATTGGAATTTTGATTCTATCACTATTAAAATGTTCACAACCTAGATAAGGATTTGACATCCTATTAGAATGGTTGCGATGCAATGCTAGAAGTTTATCTCAAACTATGGGAATCAGGATAATGATTCGAGAAATTGTACGATTGTTTAACAAAGGAGCGTGATCAGTATATCCTAGGGATGCATTGAACAAGACCACTCATGAGATTTGAGTCTAAGGGCTATCTAGATTAGAATCAGGCAATCTCATACCATTTGCAAAGAGTTCATATATTCTTAATCCTTAGAATTATGAGGGTTGGAATGTTCATGTAGTTGTCATTTTAATTGATATGGTTGCAACTAACTTTTAGATTGAATAAAATGATCCCCGAATATTAGGAGACAGTTATGTGAGTAGGTGAAAGATCTTAATTTCATAGAATCAGCGTTTAGGGATACTTGGATTGCAATACCACTTGATATACTTATATGATTTGTTTTCACCAGTAATCCTGATAAGTGGTTATTTATAATCCGACAGAGAAGCAAAATAAGTTAAGTATAAGAATAAAAAAAAATTGATTAGATGTTGGTTAAAGTCAATTAATAGTAAATTGATTTGGCCATGTGGGTATCGAAAGCTTAATGTGGGAATCATATCAAGTACAATATTCAACTTCACAAATAAGACCTATTTACATTTGAGTGATTTATAAGATAATTGAGTTGTAGTGTAGTCATAATTATTTAGTGGAATTTATTATGACTAAATAATGAAAGGAAATAAATTACGTTAATTGTAATTTGGTTGTTCCGAGTATTTATTTGAAAGCCATTTTAATTTTTTGTCTTGAGTTTCTATTGTTGTCCAAATTCCCAAAAGTTAGGCCCAAACTCTCAAAAACTCATTTTTGCCTACGCCCACTCTCTATACTTATATATAATGATGCGGGAAAGAGTTTTTATCAATATGCATCATCATTAGAGTTGGAGAGGGGTGAGGAAAAATACTATTCACATTTATGTGAAGAAGAATAGAGAGAGATATAGCACCATATCTCATTCAAAAGAAAAGATTTTTCATATAAACATATGCCCATACACCTATCTAAATTTGGGGTGGATCATATACTAGAAGATTCAAGATTTTTAGAGTTTGAAGGATGACACTGGAGATCCAAAAGAAGGCTGACCTTTCACATTAAAAAACATCTTTCTCCACGTTAGATCACAATCGGATATGCTAGGTATTGTATTCTAAACCCTAGGTTTGATCTACAAGCCTAGTTATTTATTTTTGTTCTTTCTATGTTTGATTAATTGAAGATCCATGGCTGGAAATGTTTTATTCGGCGTTTATTGTTCCCCATTAGTGCTTGGATGAGGGTATGGTTATTATGTATTTGTATTGTGTGATTGGTGGACATGAAGAAGTGGATGTATGTGGTTACAGACTAACGATTAAGCCCTTTCTAGTGAATGGTGGGTATGGATATGGTTATGGTTTAAATTAATTAAGAGATTAATTAACGGTGAAACTCGAGTATAAATAAGATGGGTTATGATATCCCATTTCATATTATTTATACATTTTTATATGTTATACAATTACGAATATATCATTTATATTTATGACCTCTTTGAATTGCATAGATTTGATATCTTCCTTGGCTCTAGCCCAACTATTATCATCGAACATTTCAGGTGCTTGATTTGGGATCAAGGAGAAAATTCCTTTTCACCTAGCACAGGGGTGTCAATCTCTTTTCGTGCCACTTGCTACTGGAGTATCTGATGTAGGTGTATTTAGTAGTTGTACAACTTACATTACAAGTTTGTGAGTTGGGTATGTACATCTTCTTAGTTTGGGATGTTTTTGATAATTTTTGTTAAAGTGATGTATACTTTTATGGTGTTGGATATTGATATATCACTTTTATGATTGAGATTTTATTATTTGTATTAATTGATGCATTTGAGGATAATATCATGTCTCACTCTTTACTTTTATAAATTCTATTCTTTTGTTTGTCTACATGACGAGAATGGTATTTAAATTGTATAAGAAATTTGTGTATCCTAATATTTTGTCTTGTAATAACTCTAATAATAAAATATATGGGTTATTACAATGTATATCCATTACGTGTCCAATAATGTATGACTCACATAATGATTATTCCCATTGTCTGATCTTTAATGATGGCATGATGGGTAATAACTAAGTACAAGTGGAGCTTCTCACCACTCACTAGTGTTGATTAAATATGCGGGGAAGTAAGGTATTTCTTGATCTCATATAGTGATTCATCTTATTCCTTTGCCCAAATTATGGTTTTAATCATTTTGAAAGTTTTAAGGAATGTTCTATATTTCAAAAGGTCTAGAGATGAATCAATTTAGTGTAGCCAACATTTTAGTTAAAATTGTACCTCTTTCTTTGTGGTCACCCTTTTAATCTTCTATAAGGTTTTAGTTTGATCTGGATTTGATGTTATGGCCCTTTGTGTGATAAGATGTCCTAAGATTTTGTCTAGTTAAAGCCAAAGGTGATCTTTGAAGCATTCAACTTCATCTCATAGTTCATACACACTTTGAATGTGTTGGATATATCTAAGATGTGGTCAGCCGTAAGGTTATTCTATAAAAGCATAATATCAGTGTTAACATCTATAAATGATTTAATTTTCTTCCTAAACATCTTGGTAATTAATCGTTGGTGAGTTGGCCCAAAACTATTAAGGTTAAAGGTATGACTTTGTAACAATATAAATTTATAATTATAATGAACGATGTCCTTTTCTTATCACGTATAAACTATGAAATCTAGTGTTATGCCAAATAAGAATCCATGAAGCTCATCCTTTGGTGCCCTACTAATGAGACTATAAATTGATTGATCCTATTTATGGAAAATATTTATTTGGGGCAAGTTTGTTGATATTAGTAATATCAACTCAAACTCTCCACGTTTTATTGTTATTTTGAATAACTATTATATTGGAGATTTAGTGTAATAAATAAACCTCGTTGATGTAACCAACATAAAGTAATTTTTCAACTTTATCCTCCATTAGTAAGAGATTTCCAAGTGCCGCCCTCCTTGAGTTTCTCTTGATTAGTAAACTAAAAGGATCAACACGTGTGAAATATCTGGTTCAATTCCTAAAAATTTTGTGGAGACAAATCAAATACATATACATCCTTCTTGAATAATATATTATCTTCTCAACTTAATCATTTGTCTCTGAAATGACAATAAATTAAGTAAGTTGTGATGGATCAAGGGGAATATTCATAGTTCATCCTTTTCTCAATCTAAGGGATCACTTTAATTTGTCTCAAAAACAAGTTGAGCTCATTTTTATTATTATTTTTAATCATCTGCCTATGAGTCCTCCTCTTCCTTTTATTTTGTAAGGCTTGTTTATACTTAATGGATTCCATGAGCTAACTCCCCGATGCTACGTTTTCATCGCGTATCTTCATTATGCATTATTCGATTATGAACTTTAGCATCAGATTGGGAGAAAAAGGCACAAGTTTCACAATATAGATCCATCCTTATCTCAGGACGACACTGTAAGGAGACATATATACCATAACATGGAACTCATTTCATGGCTAATTGGTTCAACATTAATTGGTAGAATTATCTACCCCAATGGATTTTAAACTTGGTTATTGCAAACGATTAGTCATTCGGCCTTGACATCAAAATCTTTAAGGGTATAACCAAAATTCTAGACCAGGTCCATGTTTATGTGTAGACGCCACATTCTAGGACCTTCCTAAGTCTCTCCTTCGGTCCCAAGAACCTCTCCAGTATACTACAAACCTTAGGTCATACTCCGAGTACCGATCTAGAGGACATCTGGAGCCCCCGAGCCCTGTTTGACTCCGTTAAACCTCATAATCAGAGCACTAAATACCCTTTCCAATGTTTCACCTCGTGCGCAAAATGACATAATAGTTCGGATGAACAGTATATTTTACTATCAAAAATTGATCTGGAGGCCATTGGGCCCTCTCGGACCTCAATTTGACACCAACTAACTTCGTCATCAAAGCAGAAGCTCAATGAATCTTTGAAGGACACTGAAACCCCTTTCTAATGGTCTACCCCGTGCATAAAAGGGCATAACAGTTCAGACGAACGAACTATTTTCCATTGAAAAATTATTCGAAAGCCACCGGACGCTCTCGAGATATATTTGACCAAAGCCAACTCTTCATCTAGAACGAGACTAAATGAATCTTATAAGGGAACTAAAGACCCTATCCAACGGTCCACCCCGTGCGTAAATCAGCCTTACAGTATAAACGAACGACCCAGTTTACTCCGACATCAAAACATCAAAGTACGTGTGACCAATGTCAACTATCTAAACCGAGTGAAGCGCTTTGAAATATCAAAGTACCTCGGATAATATTTCCAACGATCCTCCCTATGAGCGATTCGAACTTACCATTTGAACGAATGATCCATCGTCGTGCAACGATCTTCTGTACAAAGGACTAACGTGCGCTTTCGAGCCCCATTTGACCCAAAGTCAACTACGGACATGGGGGCGACCCAAAGGATTCTAAAATGTCTCTGAATTATCTTTTTAATGATATGCCTCGTACATGATTTGGACTTGCAAATTGCATTTAATAATCATTTTTTCAAAAATCTACACGAGACTACCAATTGGCAGGCCCTTGGACTTGCCTATTGGTAGTGTGTATAGGGTTACCTACCGATCGGATGGTAGGCGGGACAAGGACAATGTCGATCGATAGTCCCCCTACCCTATATAAGGAGAGCATGAACTCACAAGCAAAGGAACCTAAAAAACATCAACTTCAGTGCTCTTAGCAACATTCTTCTTATGTTAGCGAGGTTTCCTTACTGGAAACATTTCTCTACTTTTCATTCCCATCACTTTCACACCTAATTTAGAAAAAATCCTCCTACATTCTTCATTCACTTGCAATGAAGCTCATTATCAATTAAGATTAATCTCCAAGTCTCCAAAGAAGGACCAAACGTTATTCACTCTCTTTAAATTCCTTTATTTGTGCATTGGTTATATAAATTCTTAATTTAGCTTTTACTCTAGATCATACAAATATTAATCTTCAATCTTTTATTACTTATGTTGCACGTAATACATTTTCTATTAAAAAAAGAAAAAGAGGGTTACAACCATAAAAATTAACGGGATTTTTCATGACATTTTCTCAAAACTAAAAACACATTTTTCTCACACACATATAATAAAATTCCGGTTTGAAATTATGGGATACATCCCACCCTCTTGCCACATGTGAACTACATAGACTTTGATGGTTTTATAGGCTACGTAGGCATTTCGGGTTAAAACCCAAGACTCGAGTCATATTTTTATCTTTTTCCTATTTTATCCAGATATTATTCATATATATCATACTTGTGATTCATACTTGCATCTTATTTAACACATATTATCATTTCACCATAACGATTAATATCTCGATAAGAGCACACATCATATTTTTTAATTATTATTTTGGAAACATTCCTATGGATGACCTCACTCCATCTTTCCCATGATGCTAGTCGAGCGATTCCTATCTCCACTTATCTATACAGGCACACACACTTCAAGGAGAAATTAAGGAAAACAGTAACATAAGCCGATGAGAGACCGAAAGGGTGGTATGGGTGCCTAACAGTTTCCCATTTCGTAACTTAGCCCCCGAACCTCTAAACCATTGGTTCTCAAGCATTAGTTTGTCTTTGATGCTACTCTCTTGAGGCGGTGACACGTTCTTTTGTCTATTTTGTACAAAATAGGTTGGTGATTGTATCTCTTTAAATCACCGTAAAACAATTGATGGTTGAAGAACCCCCTGGAGTAATAAGGGGTACGAGACCTTCATACTCCCACCTACCCCCAAAGTGCGGGTAGGGAAGACCTCGGGATGGCAATAATGGCGACTTTGTTGGGAACGTACTTAGAGTGCTAGACTCTGTTTTCATGGTTGTTATCATTTTCCGCTTGGGTGCGGATGCACCTACCTGTATGTTCCATTTTCTACTCTATTACCTCTTGCATATATCTACCTCATGTTTATATCACCTCTAACTGACTTTTAACTTCACACACTTGTAAATACCCTCCATGTATACCTCACACTACCTACACTTGTATATATGGTCACTTATACTCACATGCTTCACACACCACTTAGAATATCAATTCTTAGGCATCACTAACACACACCTCCACTTACCACACTTGTATATATCCATGATCACTTATACTTATCACACACCATTTATAGTTGTGTGACACCCCGCCTAATTAAATACCGGGTGATCACTCCTTTATTAAATTAAAATCAAGGTGAACAATTGGTTCATTCTTAACATCACTGTCGTAAAAACAACTTTTATAATTTAAACACCCTAATTAATTAAGCTAAGTGTCAAAACTATTTTTAGACATTACTATCCAAATTTTATTATATAAACCAAGATTTAAATCTTTACAACAATTCAATATTAAAGAATCACACCACAATAATCCAGGAACATATAATCCAAATAATTTAAACGTTCGACAACTAAATCCCAACATTTAAAAATTTAAAGTAAAACCTCCAGACAGTAATAAATACCAAAGTGACAATACTAGAATTAACTGAATCACAATGTCCAAATAAACAACTGAATAATGGAAAGGGCGACACATGGCCCACTAAATGAATATGCTAGGAGTGGAATCAAATAAATGAAGTCGTCTAAGCAAGAGGCCTGCAACTCCCACCTAAGCTGCAGCGCGTTCCTTCCAAAGGATTTTATGCAAGACGCCCCTGTGGCTGGGCACCTATAATATATACATATATATACAAGAGAGAAAGAGAAATAGAAATGGGTCAGAGGACGATAGTGTAGATGATTTAAAATTTGTTTATCAAGTATTTAAAATGTTTACAGCCCAATGCAACAACATATTAGGGCGGCACTCTCTTGAAAATTTCTCACCTCTCTTCTAATGTGCACGCCTATCGCACTAACCTTCCCAATGGTTTAACTTATCTTAGGTTACTCGTAAGATTTAAAACTGAACAAAATAATTGTTTAAGAAAATCATTTCATTTGATCACAAAGTTCTCATTTAAACCTTATTTGCTAATAAAGTTTCCCAGTGTTCCATTATAATTTTTCAAAACAAGTATTTCCAATTTGAGTCATTATACATGTCTTACTCACCATATCATAGTAAGCAGTTCCAATTTCAGAATTTCATATATATATTAAATACTCGCATATATATATATATATATATATATATATATATATATATATATATATATATATATATATATATATATATTCTAACAGCACCCCACATAAGAATTATGGTGTGGGCATACTCTGCTATCCAATCCTCGTATCTCTCGTACTAAGGGAAATACAAGTTCGGAATCACTCTCGAACTGTATTAACACATACAAAAATAATATTGAGGAGAAGCATAGATTCCAAGTCTCTAAGAGGTCAGCACATACCCTCACGTCTCTTAGGACCGTCTGACCATCGATCAGATAGCCTGTACCAAGGATATCTATCTTCTAGTGTACGAGTCAATATCCCCCATAAAGGTCCCATCGAGATAAGACTGTCCCAGTGCGGTAACCTCAAGGATAGCAAGTAGCGCGGGCATGATTTTTACACGTATATAGTATACGCATACACAGTCATATAAATATACTACTTTTATCATATCAATTTAGGTTCATCCCATAACCCATAATCACGACACTTATCCTTATTTTCCCATTATTTGTTATCACGTATAACTGTTTGTCTCTAACTTTAATTCAAGGTGTTATTCTAACTTACTACGTAACACTCATGGACTCTATCCTCCCAAGTGTAAAATTCAGTAGGTATTCATCTATTTTCCGTCATAACCATTTTTACGTATCTTTCCCTTTAATAAAAAATTCCATCGTCCCTTATATATAAACACCCCAAAAATATAAATTTCGCCTTACATTAAAGGTCTCTTAATCATTTATAAATCCTACTGGTCATCTTTATCTCCCAAAATATTTTAATAAGGGTGTCTAAGGAGTATTCTTCATTTAGAATCAATTCAACAATTTTAAAAGGGGAATTTAAGTCTGCCAGGAGGGGTCGATCGATCGAGGTCAGGGGCTTGATCGATCGAACCTTAGATCAATCGAAGCTCTTGGGTCGATCGATCGATCAAGCAGGTATGACGAATTCTGCAGTTAACCAGTTACGGGTTCTAACACACAACTTCATCCAAATCCATATTTTTCATTCCCAATCGCCTAAAAATTTGTACTACTAAGAGTATAAACCCATATTATACATCTCCTACGTAAAGCATGCAAATTTCCATTAATAACCATGGATTTACAGGCCAAAATTCATGTAAATCTCAAGAACCCTAGAAATCTCTTTAACATGGTTCTAAGCTCTGAGAGAAGCTGTTTCTCTCCTATCAATAAATTCTAAATTTTCCCCAAAAAAAAAAAAAAAAAATAGTCTTTTCCAGAATTTCTTTCTTCTAAAACATCATAAATTCATGGTTTAATCCTCTACATGTGAAGGGGTTTCCAGATTATCATTCAAATCATTACTACATGTGATTTCCTATCTCCAACTTGGGTTTTCTTCCATGAAACTCATCCTAATCATCCCTAGACTAACATGAGTGATGCATTAACGAAAATAATCAAGATAAACACTTGCCTGGGATTTTCAAAATTCTGATTTGCAGACGATTTTGGTGTGGTTGCGTTCCCCGTCGCGCGATCTACGCGTTGGTGGTGATGGCGGTGCAATCGGGTGACTTTTTGGCCTTGGATTGCTTGGAAAGCTTCCTCCTTCCCTCTCCTATGGACGTTCTAAGGTTTTGAGTTGTTTTAACCCTAGAAGGTAACCTTATACATCTGATATATAACCCTTGAAATTTCGTGGGTTTAATTACCCAAAAATGTAAAATGTCGAAAATGCCCTCCGGGGGTGCTAAATAGGCCTAAAAATGTCTCGAGACCCAAACTAAACCCCCGGGTATACTTTTCTGACTATCTCGACCCTTTCGGACACTTAGGTGCACTCAAAATGACCATATGTGAAACTTATAATATATTCACTTTTATTAATCAATATTTAGTCCCGACGCGACAAGGGCGCATCCCGACTCAAATTTCCAAAATTGTCATTCTATTCACTTGTGACATTCAATATAATCAATATTATATATTACTTTTCTCTTTAGTAATATTCAATAAATTTCCCATAAGTACTAACTCTCATCACTTTAATAATTATAACATAATTAATTTTCGGATTTATATTAAATAATTAATTCACATTAAATTTAATAAATCCCCAAATTAATATAGCATAAAAATACGGGGTATTACATACTTCCCCCCTAATAATGGAATTTCGTCCCGAAATTCGAAATATAAGGCATACCTGGTAAGAATAAATTTGGGTATCTCTCGCGCATATCTGCCTCGCGCTCCTAAGTGGATTCCTCCACATTATGATGCTCCCACTGAACCCGTACAAGTGGAACTATCTTCGACCTCAATCTCCTCTCGCTATGGTCTAGGATAGCCACCGGTCTCTCCTCGTAAGAGATGTCAGGATGTAAGTCTATCTCATCTATCACGATGTGAGTATGGGCCATATCATCCCGAAGATATCGTCTCAACGACGAGATGTGGAATACATCGTGAATGCGATGTAAATGCTCTGGAAGTCCCAATCTGTATGTTACCGGCCAAATCCTCTCGATAATGGGAAATGGTCCCACATACCTCGAGGCCAATTTCCATTTCTTCCCAAACCTCATCACTCCTTTCATAGGATATACACGTAGTAACACCTGGTCCCCCACATTAAACTCCTGGAAGAACCGTTTCGCATCGGCGTAGCTTTTCTGTCTGTCCTGGGCTACTCGAATGCGACTCCTAATCATCTCAATCCTCGCGAAGGTTTACTGAATTATCTCTGGTCCGAGTAACTTGTTATCCCCCACCTCTAGCCAACAAGTTGGGGAACGACAAGGCCTGCCATACAAAGCCTCAAATGGGGCCATGCCAATCGTGAAATGATAAGAGTTATTATAAGCAAACTCTACCAGTGGAAGGTGTGGCTCCCAACCGCCTCCAAAATCAAGAACACACATGCATAGCATATCCTCCAACATTTGATTAGTACGCTCTGTTTGTCCATCTGTCTATGGGTGATAATCTGAACTCAACCTCAACTCAGTACCCATAGCCTCCTGAAAGCTCTCCCAGAAATGCGACACAAAAATCTTGTCTCTATCTGACACAATATTCAGGGGCACCCCATGTAGTCTGAAAATCTCAACAATGAACAACTGAGCATACTGACCCGTGGAATAGTCTGCCCGCACCGACAGAAAATGAGCCACCTTGGTCAAACGATCTACAATCACCCAGATAGAGTTGTGGCCCCGCTGTGATGTAGATAACCCTGTAATAATATCCATGTAAATACTCTCCCACATCCACGCGGGTACTTCCAATGGCTGAAGCAACCCTGACGGTTTTTGATGGTCCACCTTTACCAGCTGGCAGGTAGAACACTTGGACACGAACTCAGCAATGTCCTTCTTCATTCCACTCCACCAGTATTTCCGCCTCATATCCTGGTACATCTTATCTACTCCAGGATGTACCGTAAATTGGGACCCGTGAGACTGGGTCATCACCGCATGACGTAATTCTGCTCCTTCTGGGACCACCAATCTCCCATTAAACCTCAAACCCCCATCAGAATTAACAGAATAGGACTCAGCACCCTCAGCAAAGAGTTATACAATCTGCTCCTGGCAAAACGGGTCTACGGTCTGTGCCTGTATCACCCTCGTAACAATCTCGGGTGTCAATGTCATAACAGATATGAAGGAACGGGCTACTGCGTCCTGGTGTCCTAACTCCTTCCACTTGGCTTTCCAGACGTCCTCTACCTCGTCTACCGGTCTACGGCTGAACGCATCAGCAACTACGTTGGCCTTCCTCGGATGGTACTGTATGTCGAACTGATAGTCCTTCACAAACTCTAACCATCTATGCTGACGCATATTCAGCTCTCGCTGAGTGAACATGTACTGCAGTGACTTGTGGTCTCTGAACAAGCGGAATTTCTCCCCCAATAAATAGTGCCTCCATATCCTCAATGCAAAAACGACCGCTGCTAACTCCAGGTCGTGGGTGGGGTATTTCTTCTCATGCGTCTTAAGCTTGCGGGAGGCAAAAGCTATAGACTTCTCTTCCTGCTAAAGTACTCCCCCAAGTCCCTGTAAAGAGGCATCGGTGTAAACCAGGTACTCCACACCCAGCTTCGATAAGGCAAGGACTGGTGCTGAAGTAAGCTTGTCTTTCAGCTCGTCGAAAGCCAATTGACAAGCATCATCCCAAACATATGGAACCCCTTTGCGAGTCAGGTTCGTCAATGGACCCGCTATTTCGGAGAATCCCCTAATGAATCTCCTGTAATATCCGGCTAACCCCAAGAAACTTTGCACTTCCGTCGGTGTCGTGGGCTGTCCCCACTCCCTCACCGCTGACACTTTACTTGGGTCAACTGCTATCCCCTGCTCCGAAACAACATGCCCCAAGAACTGTACTTCTCGCAACCAGAATACGTACTTCTCGTACTTAGCATACAACTGATGCTCTCCTAGAGTCTGAAGAACCCGTCTCAAGTGCTCGGCATGCTCCTCCTCGGAGTGTGAATATATTAAAATGTCATCTATGAAGACAATGACAAACTGATCCAAGAACTCTCTGAACACTCAGTTCATTAAGTCCATGAACACGGTTGGAGCATTTGTGAGGCCAAATGGCATCACCCTGAACTCATAGGACCCATATCTCGTCAAGAAGGCAGTCTTTGAAACATCCTTCTCCTTAATACGTAATTGATGGTACCCCGACCTCATATCTATCTTCGAAAAGAAAGTTGCTCCCCTCAACTGGTCGAACAGATCATCGATTCGAGGCAACAGATATTTATTCCGTATCGTGACCTTGTTCAATTCCCGATAGTCCACACATAGCCTCAGTGAACCCTCTCTCTTCTTCATAAACAAGACTGGAGTGCCCCAAGGTGAAGTACTCCTGCGAATGAATCCCTAACCTAACAATTGCTCTATCTGATCTCGTAACTCTTGCATCTCTGCAGGGGCCATATGGTATGGAGCGCGTGCTATAGGTCTAGTATCTGGTAATAAGTCTATGACAAAGTCTATCTCTCGACTCGGGGGTAGGCCTGGTATCTCCTAAAACACATCGGAATACTCACGAACAACTGGAATCGAGTCTAAGGGAATCACAACCTCCTTAAAGGTATCCTCCTCTATGTAATATAAATGAGCGATCGAGCCCCCCTCTTGGCGAGGCATCGCCACTACAAATATCTCTTGCCCCGGAATGGCAAAGACAATACTCCCACCGAAACAATCAATCATGGCCTTGTAAGCAGCGAGACAATCCATATCGATAATAACATCGTGCTCATGCATATCTAAGACTAACATATCTGCAGGTAATACCAAGATACCAATATATACCCCCACTCCCCGTCATATAAAGAAAATTAGCGATCCACTCCCCAGTGGTGAGTCTACACACGTCACCGTGCTCTCTGCTGTGGCTAACAAACCTAAGGCCTTCGTAAAATGCGTAGCTATAAAACAGTGCGTCGCCCCAGTATCAAATAAAACTCGACCCATAGTACTATGGATTGGAAACATACCCTCAATTGCGGGTGGTGCCTGTGGAGCTGCTGCCTGGTTGACGTTATAGACACGTCCGTACTGTAACTGCCCCTGCTGCACTGGAGCTGTCGGAACGGCTGGTAGGGATGGTACCTGGGCTGGTGCTAGGAGGGCAGCTGGAAAAGGTGGCCTCTGTGGCTCATTATAGGCACCCTACTGCTGTGGGGCCCTCTCTCCCTCTTGACAATCCTGGCTCCTATGGCCATTGTTGCCACACCCGAAACATCGGCCTCTGAAGTTACCTCCCCTCTGACCCTGCTGACCACGACCCTGCTGGATTGTAACCACCCCTCCACTGGCCTTGTTGGCCCTGATGAAAATGCTATTGGCCCGGTTGGCCCTGTTGCTGACCCTGCTACTATCGGTGTTGGCCTTGCTGGCCCTGCTAATTAGGCTGGCCCTACTGGCCCTGCATATAACCCCCAAATCCGTGTCTGGAATCACCTGGACGGAATCGCTTAGCAGGGTCCCCTGATGGGAACTTTGCTTGTGCTGACGAGTCTGTCCTTGAGATGTCGGTGCTCGACTAGCACTACTACCCCCAGTCCTGCCCTGCTGGCCGGACTCTCCTGCTCACTTGCTTCCCTGCAGATGGAAGCGGTGATCCTGGCAATGTAGTAAAGAAGCATTGAGTACATCAGTGAATGTACTCAGAGACAGATTCCCTATAAGGTGTTGACGGATCCTCCAAGCTAACCCGTCCACAAACAGCATTATCTTCTTACACTCTGTGGGTTCCTCATCTGGCACTATGGTGAGAAGTATCGTGAACTCCTCCTCATACTCAGCAACGGTAGAATTCTCCTGTTTCAAGTTTAGTCATTTCCGCCTCATCTCAGTCTGCACGGCGGGTGGAAAGTACTTGCGGTCAAACCGCTCCCAGAACAACTGAATCGGAATCATATCCCTCTCCTCCAATGTGGTGGTAGATTCCCACCACTGCAGAGCGGACCCCACCAGCTTAAAGGAAGCCAACAACTGTTTCTGCACGTGTGTGCACTCATACATACGAAGATGCCACTGGATATCTTTCTTCCATTGGCTGACGATGACAATATCTGAACTACCCGAGAACTCAAGGGGATGCGCCTTTCTGGAAGGCATCCCTAACCCGCTCCCATGCAGATGGAAGCTGTGCATGTACTGGCGCCACTGCCTGAATCTGGGGTTGTACCACTGCTAGTGCGGCATTCACTGCCTAAGCAACAATAGCGGCTACCTCATTAGCATTCATCGTACCCTGTGCCGGAGTTGCAGGATGCTCGGCTGGGGCATGCCTATCCTTCAGTGCACGTCTCGGAGGCATCTGAAACATGAAGAAATTTATTAGTCTACAGTTATTATCAAATCTCAAATAGCTGAAGACGTAAACGTAAAAGCAGGAATACAACAATCCTAAAATAGGGCTCTTTAGCAAAAATGTTAAGCTGAAAGCCAAATAACCCGTACAAATCCTAAGGACACTAGAACCTGATGCTCTGATACCACCTGTGACACCCCGCCTAATTAAATACCGGGTGATCACTCCTTTATTAAATTAAAATCAAGGTGAACAGTTGGTTCATTCTTAGCATCACTGTCGTAAAAATAACTTTTCCAATTTAATCACCCTAATTAATTAAGCTAAGTGTCAAAACTATTTTTAGACATTACTATCCAAATTTTATTTTATAAACCAAGATTTAAATCTTTACAACAATTCAATATTAAAGAATCACACCACAATAATCCTGGAACATATAATCCAAATAATTTAAACATTCAACAACTAAATCCCAACATTTAAAAATTTAAAGTAAAACCTCCAGACAGTAATAAATCCCAAAGTGACAATACTAGAAATAACTGAATCACAATGTCCAAATAAACAACTGAATAATGGAAAGGGCGACACATGCCCCACTAAATGAATATGCTAGGAGTGGAATCAAATAAATGAAGTCATCTAAGCAAGAGGCCTGCAACTCCCACCTAAGCTGCAGAGCTTTCCTTCCAAAGGATCCTATGCAAGACGCCCCTGTGGCTGGGCACCTGTAATATATACATATATATACAAGAGAGAAAGAGAAATAGAAACGGGTCAGAGCCCGACGGTGTGCAAAAAAATATTAGTGCGGCACTCTCTTAAGAATTTCTCACCTCTGTTCTAATGTGCACGCCTATCGCACTAACCTTCCCAATGGTTTAACTTATCTTAGGTTACTCGTAAGATTTAAAACTGAACAAAATAATTGTTTAAGAAAATCATTTCATTTGATCACAAAGTTCTCATTTAAACCTTATTTGCTAATAAAGTTTCCCAGTGTTCCATTATACTTTTTCAAAACAAGTATTTCCAATTTGAGTCATTATACATGTCTTACTTACCATATCACAGTAGGCAGTTCCAATTTCAGAATTTCATATTTATATTAAATACTCGCATAATATATATATATTCTAACATCACCCCACATAAAAATTATGGTATGGGCATACTCTGCTATCCAATCACCGTATCTCTCGTGTTAAGGGAAATACAAGTTCGGAATCACTCTCGAACTGTATTAACACATACACAAATAATATTGAGGCGAAGCATAGATTCCAAGTCTCTAAGAGGTCACCACATACCCTCACGTCTCTTAGGACCGTCGGACCATTGATCAAATAGCCTGTACCAAGGATATCTATCTTCTAGAGTGCGAGTCAATATCCCCCATAAAGGTCCCATCGAGATAAGACTGTCCCAGTGCAGTAATCTCAGGGATAGCAAGTAGCGCGGGCATGATTTTTACACGTATATAGTATATGCATACACAGTCATATAAATATACTACTTTTATCATATCAATTTAGGTTCATCCCATAACCCATAATCACGACACTTATCCTTATTTTCCCATTATTTGTTATCACGTATAACTGTTTGTCTCTAACTTTAATTCACGGGGTTATTCCAACTTACTACGTAACACTCATGGACTCTATCCTCCCAAGTGTAAAATTCAGTAGGTATTCATCTATTTTCCATCATAACCATTTTTACGTATCTTTCCCTTTAATAAAAAATTCCATCGTCCCTTATATATAAACACCCCAAAAATATAAATTTCGCCTTACATTAAAGGTCTCTTAATCATTTATAAATCCTACTGGTCATCTTTATCTCCCAAAATATTTTAATAAGGGTGTCTAAAGAGTATTCTTCATTTAGAATCAATTCAACAATTTTAAAACGGGAATTTAAGTCTTCCAGGAGGGGTCGATCGATCGAGGTCAGGGGCTCGATCGATCGATCAAGCAGGTATGGCGAATTCTGCAGTTAACCAGTTACGGGTTCTAACAAACAACTTCATCCAAATCCAGTTTTTTCATTCCCAATCACCCAAAAATTTGTACTACTAAGAGTATAAACCCATATTATACATCTCCTACGTAAAGCATGCAAATTTCCATTAATAACCATGGATTTACTGACCAAAATTCATGTAAATCTCAAGAACCCTAGAAATCTCTTTAACATGGTTCTAATCAGTCTTTTCCAGAATTTCCTTCTTTTAAAACATCATAAATTCATGGTTTAATCCTCTACATGTGAAGGGGTTTCTAGATTATCATTCAAATCATTACTACATGCGATTTCCTATCTCCAACTTGGGTTTTCTTCCATGAAACTCATCCTAATCATCCCTAGACTAACATAAGTGATGCATTAACGAAATAAGCAAGATAAACACTTGCCTGGGATTTTCATAATTCTTTTTTGCGGACGATTTTGGTGTGGTTGCGTTCCCCGTCGCGCGATCTACGCGTTGGTGGTGGTGGCAGTGCAATCGGGTGACTTTTTGGCCTTGGATTGCTTGGAAAGCTTCATCCTTCCCTCTCTTATGGCCATTCTAAGGTTTTGAGTTGTTTTAACCCTAGAAGGTAACCTTAGACATCTGATATAACCCTTGAAATTTCGTGGGTTTAATTACCCAAAAATGTAAAATGTCCAAAATGCCCTCCCGGGGTGCTAAATAGGCCTAAAAATGCCCCGAGACCCAAACAAAACCCCCGGGTATACTTTTCTGACTATCTCGACCCTTCCGGACACTTTGGCGCGCTCAAAATGACCATATGAGAAACTTATAATATATTCACTTTTATTAATCAATATTTAGTCCCGACGCGACACGGGCGCGTCCCGACTCAAATTTCCAAAATTGTCATTCTATTCACTCGTGACATTTAATATAACCAATATTATATATTACTTTGCTCATTAGTAATATTCAACAAATTTCCCATAATTACTAACTCTCATCACGTTAATAAATATAACATAATTAATTTCCGGATTTATATTAAATAATTAATTCACATTAAATTTAATAAATCCCCAAATTAATATAGCATAAAAATACGGGGTATTACAAGTTGATGCATACTAAGATTCACTACCACACAATCACTTATAGATATTCACACACCACTCACTCTCACGTACCTAAGCTTGGTGTAATCTTTATGTTCCATGCTAGATTTACTTTCCACGATACTGGTACATTATTCCTTATTGGTATAGTGATAATCATGCCAAATAAAATACTCTCTACATAATATACTAATCCAGAATCATGCATTTTGCAAACTACATCACCAAGAGCATGGATATTGACCAAAATTTTTTCCTATACTAGGGGGTCAATTTATGCTGGTTCAGCAAGGAACAGTTAACCTAAGCAACATGACTCTCACCTTCCATTGGCCAATTACTTTCAACGTATATCGAACGGTTCCCCCCGTATTGTACCGCTTGACCGAATCATGATTGGAAGGTAACTCGTTCACATACGCCAAGGTTATTGAACTCGCTTTCACATGTATTGTCCCCATGAGGTATATAGTGAGGCAAATCACGTACACTCGGGCATATCAAATTTTGTGTCCACACGTACCAATTGACCTCAAAGAAAGAAGTATATCGTGGAAGTCATGCCAAAGGGGAGAGCCTTTCCACTAACCAAACAACTACATGCCCTCATATACTCATCAATCTAGGTCACTCATACTTAGTTTGCCATTTACTTCACGAAACTCATCCAAAATACCGAGTCGACATGCTAACAAAAATTTTGAGCGATTTCATCTTTTTTCCAAAATCGTACCCTGTTCGCGAGCCTGGAAACAAGTCAGACCATGTTTTACATATTTTTCAAACCTAATTTTCACAAGGATCAGGTCCCATATTGCATTTATTTTTGTATTTAGGTAACCTTAATAGAAATGAAATAATAGTAATAATAATCATGTTGAGATTTTTATCTCATTTTTCATTGTCCCTTACCAAAAGTGTAAAAAACAAGTGCCTGAGCCTATTTGGGTCCCTGAAGAATATCATCATGTCCCACGTGCGCCTCCTGTCAATGGTCCACCATCAACTCAACTCCCTATACCGAATCTTTCCCAGCCAAGGGCTAACCTGCCAGTGCCTGTCGATCTGAAGGAAGAAGAGTTAAACAAGGTCAAGGAGGACTATAATCTGTTAACCAAGAAGTTTGACCAAGTTCAAATCTCCATAAACTACATTGATTACACCCATATGTCTCCCTACCCTAAAGAAAGGCTGGCAAAAAATTTTTTTAGATGCCTAACATTGAGAAGTTTGGGGTTAGAAGGGACCTAATGGTTCATCTTCGAAGCTACCACTCACCCATGACTCCCCTAGGTTACTCCTAGGAAATAATGGCCCAGATGTTCTAGAAAATTTTGAAATACAATGCTCTTCATTAGTTCCTATCCCTTAAGGTATCCAGAATTCGTAGTTGGGAGGACATTGCCCGTGAATTCATGTCGTAGTACAAATACAATGAGGAGTTTGAGGTTACACGTCGTGATTTAGAACTTTCCAAGAAGAACCCTAAAGAAACTATCAATAATTTCATAGCAAGATGGAGGGATAAAGTGACCACCATGGCCAACTGGCATTTCAAAGAGGAGAAGGTTAGTATTGTGAAGAAAAACTTCTTACCCCATGTTTGAGCAACGATGGGAGGATAGTATTACCCACATTTTTGAACCCTCCGGGAAGAAGGAGTGGAGATTGAAGAAAGTATTACCATGACAAAAATTGAGACAAAGAAAGTATCTAGATAGTTCACTCAAAGAATATATGAGAAACCTACTAAAGTCTTGACCATAAATAACATCTCACAACCTTCTACCTCTTGGGCACTAGAAAGCCGTGTTGATCCATCCAGAAAATAATACACCAATATTCATGCTCCCCTATCTAATGTCTACCAAGACTTGTGGGGATGAAGCCTCGTCAAACCTGTGGACCCTCATCCATTACCAAACCCCCTTCCCAAAAATTTCAAACCCGAGGCCCATTGTGATTTCCATTGAAATGTCGTCCATACCACTAATCTGTACTTCCACCTCTGGAATGTAATCCAAGGTTTCATTGATCAGAGTGTAATAGCCCCACCAACTAATACTAAACCCAACACCACCCATGAGCCACTTCCAAGCCATACAAATGCCATCTTCCTAGAAAATGATATGGAATTTGACCTATATACCCAGATTGTACCCCGTAAATCACCCATTATACTCGTATCTTCACTTAAACTCCAGAATGTTTGTCCATATTTTCTTGTAACCCTACCTATTTTTCCGACCGAGCCTTGTCACTTCTTACAAGAGTGTGTATTACCGTTCGTACTCGGTCCGAAGGGAAAGATATGAAATTACAAAAAATACTGAACCAGTTTCTAGAGTTTGGGATGAAATTTCCCTCTGAAATAGCCATTGACTGTCATAAGTTCAGCACCTTGTTCATGGAATCCCTAAAGTGGTCCTGAGAGTCAGATAATTTGGTGGTACCCGTTGACGAAGTCAGTTTGGATGGTCCAGTTCAGATCATGGAAGGCTTATTTCGACAGACTGATAAAATTTGCAGTATGTTCGAGCTACTTGATGCTTTGAAACAAAAGGGTGATTGGTCCCTTCACTTATGCATCTTCCCATTGAGTGGGAACATATATATGAAGAAGTCGTGAAAGTTATGGAATGCATTTATTTCATATGGTAAGAGAACATCGTTACCACCGATGGGGGGACACATTTGATAGTTCATATGAAGAGCTAAGCCAGGAAAAGGTTAGCCTAGTGATTAGTATGTGTGCGATGATATCATTTGAAGATCTACAAGGAGAAATGAACAAAGTGTTCATGTAACCCCAGATAGATGAAGAAATAGGGTTTATGTTCTTCCCTCATTCATAAACCATACGACAAGATCTGAGAGGCACTACCAAAGTCTAAATCCTCAGTCAGTAGTAACGAGTAAGGAAATGGTGTTTTTAGGGAACTCCCTATCCCAAAAAGGACCATCGAGGAGAGCAAGATCCTCAACTAGTTAAAGAAAACTCAGGCTAACATCACTTCATGGGGACTCTTCATGTCTTCCCAAATGTACCGAAATTCCTTGATAAAATTACTTACCTGAACCACAATCCCTCCTTCCACTACTTTAGAAGAGGTCGTGAACCTAGTCGGGTCTCTAATCTCTACAAAATTATTCTCCTTTTTAAAAAAATAAATCCTAAAGTTCAGTCTTAATCATAACTATGCCCTTAACATCTATGTTAAGTTAATGGGGAAGATAATCCTTCTCTCACTCATTAATAACGGATCAACACTCATTTTTTTCCCAATAAGAACCTTCAACTCACTGGGTTTGAAATTAAGAGACCTTACTCCAAATTCCATCGCAGTACGTGCTTATGACAGCACTCATCGAGAGGTGATGGGATCCATAAAGATTATAATAGGAGTTGGCCATATTAATCTTTCTACCGAGTTCCAGGTTATCGATATATCGACTTTTTTCAATTTACTACTCGGTCGACCATAGCTTCACAACACTAAGGTGGTATTTTTCTCTCTCCATCAAAAATTAAAGTTCTTTGAGAAAGTGTAGGTCATCACCATCATGGGAGATGATGAAAATAATGAGAATGTAAGCACCAGTAATTCGGTACTAGAGATACATTATGGGGCGAATGCATGCTTTTTCCAGGCTTTTGAGTTGAACCATTTCCCCTCCCAGTGGGGGATGATTTCAGGGACTGCGTCTACCCAGAGCACAACCTTCACGATAATTTCAATGTAATACAGATGTTTAAGAATATGCACGTCATGCCCGGACTAGGGCTAGGATGATGATAATAAGGTATACTATAACCTATAGTACTAAAGAATGCCTTTGATCCTTGTGGCCTTGGTTATCGACCATCATCAGAGGAACTTTGAATGCTCTGCCAATCCCAGTTGAAGTGAAGGTTTTGGATTCCTTGAATGGAAGATTAATCAAAGAGGGTGAATATTTTCACATTTGTGGCTTTCCTAAACCATGGCATGATTATGTGGACAAGAAGATGAAGCCAAGGATGGATACGTTCTTCCAAGACATCTACTTACGGGATGAAAGTTCCCAGCATTATATATAACCACTCATGGAGAAAGTTAGAGCCATTATCGAGGATTACAATTGAAGTGACTCCTAAGTCTCATTCGATTTTAAAACATTGGGCTAACACACTACATGATCCATTCAAGCACTACATCATCGGACCCATCCACTCTAACTAAGATTGCTGATGCACCCCTCCTCAACTGGAATGCTACACCAGTTCCACCCGTTGAAATGCAACCCAACCTAGATGTTTATCCTATTTCTTCCTCTTTTGTTCTTTACCCCTTTTCTACTAACAATGTAATAGAGACATCCTTCGATGAGGTTCTCAACGTTGTTTTTCCTAAAAATTAAATAAAGAAAGATTTTGAGTATCTTGTTGTGTCTTACATTAATTATCTTGATTATAATAAAACTCTTGATGATGATAATTTTGCAAATGAACAATCCTTAACTTATCTTAATAAGGTTAATAACAAACAACATAACTGAATTTAAATTAATGAAGATGAAACTGTTGTTATTAATCTTGATCCTAATAATCAATAATGAGAGATTATGATAGGGTCCACCCTTGATGGGAATGGTCCCACGCAGGTCGAAGAACTACTGAAGGAATTTATGGACGTCTTCTCATGGTCCCACGATGATATGCCCAGAATTGATCCCAAGATAGCTCAATATGAGATTCCAACTCTCCTAGAATGCAAATCGGTTATACAGAAACTAAGAAATCTCCACACTGAATGGTCGCTCAAGGTTAAAGAGGAGTTAGTCAAAAAGTTAAATGTAGGCTTCATCTGGGTGATCGAATATCCCACATGGATAACCAACATTGTACCCATACCAAAATCAGGAGGAAAAGTCCCTATGTGTGTTAATTATTGGGATTTTAACAAGGAATCTCCAAAATATGATTACCCACTGCCCAATATTGATATGATCATGGACAACACGGCTAGTCACACTCTCAAGTCATTTTTAATGAGTTTGTTGGATACAATTGAGAAAAAATGTAGTCATCACCCCTTAGGGGACCTTCTATTACATGGTTATGCTATTAGGTCTTAAAAATGCAGGGGACACCTACCAAAGGGTTGCCACAACCATCTTATTTGATCTGATACACAAAGAGGTTGAAGTCTATGTGGATGATATGATCATTAAGTATAAAACTTGAGAAGATCATTTCCCCTTCCTTCGAAAGTTCTTCGAACGAATGTGATGATATTTGATGCAACTTAACCCTTATAAATGTGTCTTCAGCATCACCAAAGGAAAGGTTTTGGGATTCATGGTTAGATAGAAAGGGATTAAAGGAGATTATGCTAAACTAAAATACATATCCAAAATTCCAACACCCTAAATGGAGAAGGAAGTCCGTGGATTATTAACAAAATTAGAGTATATCATCCGGTTCATCAGCCAATTGACTTGTATTAGTTAATCCATATTTAAACTACTCCGAAAGGATTCAACCAAAGTCTGGAATAAAGATTATCATGAAGCCTTTGACCAAATCAAGTTGTACCTTACTCCACCTTCGGTACTCATATCGCCGTAGTCTGGTCTCCCTCTACTCCTATACATAACTATAACAAATATCGTAACTAGGGCTTTGCTGGACCAATACCTAAAAGAAACCTGCAAATAGATGACCATCTACTATGCCATTCGCAAATTATTTGGGTATTAAGTCAGCTAGACTACCTTGAAAAAAGCATGTGTCGTCCTTATCTGGGTCACTTAGAAATTACGACACTACATTCTTGTTTTTCACATTAGACTTAATCTTGAAAGGATCTAATAAAATACCTACTTGAGAAACTCGCCTTGTCTAATCGAATGGCCCGATGGTTGATGTTACTAGAAGAATATGATATCGTGTATGTCACGTAGAAATCCATAAAAGGGAGATTAATCTCTCACTACCTTACTAACTACCCCATGGAAGAAGTTGATGTTTGGATCTCTGAATTCCCAGATGAAGATATCCTTTGCACCATTCAGGAAGACCTCCGATGGCAAATGTTCTTTGACGAAGTTGCTAACAAAAAATGATACGACATTGGGATTCTCCAAATTGACCCTGATGACTCACACACTCCCATTTACATCAAGCTAGATTTTCCCTGCATAAATAATATGGTCGAATATGAGGCCTGCACTGTAGGATTAAAAATTGCTCTCAAGAAAGGAATCCAGTGTCTAGATGTCTATGAGGATTCTTCCCTCATCATCGATCAGTTCCTTAGAAGATGGAAAGTCAAAGAGGAAAAACTCTTACCCTTCCATACCGACCTTGAGGAGTCGACTTCCCAGTACTGAGATATAGCCTTCTATTACTTGCCCTGAGCAAGGAACACCTTAGTTGATGCGCTTGATACTCTCGCTTCCATGGTGGAAATGCCCAAGGGAATAATAATGGGCTTTTACTTGTCCAAAAATAAGCTAAATCGATCCAATTCTACCATAATAAGATCATGCCAAACGAGGATTCCGATATGACTAAGTGCATGTACTACGATATTTGGCACTTCGACAAGCATGATAGGTACCCCCAAGATGCAAAAAAGAAAGACCGAGCGACCCTTCACAAACTGGTTTCCCAGTACATTGAGTGTGATAAAGCACTATTCAAGAGAAACTTTGATGGAACCCACTTACACTGCATCGTAGGGCTGACTTTGAAGAAATGACCCAAAAAATTCATAACAGGGAATGTGGATCCCACACGAATGGCCATATGATCGCCAAGAAGATTATCCTACAAGATTACAATTGGATCAACATGGTTTAGGATTGTACCACCTATTTTCATAGGTGCCTCAAATGCTAACAGTTTTTCAATTTCCAACACTTGCCTTCGCGAGAGTGGTACAATATAACTTTGCCCTGGACGTTCTCCACACGGGGCATCGATATCATGGGGAAAGTCACACCCAAAGCCTCCAATGGGCATGAGTTCATCCTGGTTGCCATTGATTATTTCACCAAATGGGTTGAAGTCGATTCATACTCAATACTGAATGCTAAAAAGGTAGCCAAGTTTATCTGCAAGAACATCATTTGTTGATACGGGGTTCCACATGCGCTGGTGTCAGATAACGAGTTTTATTTCGAGGCAGAAGTCACAGAATTAATCGACGAGTATGGGATTCATAGACACAAATCTTCTCCCTACCTACCACAAACCAACGGTGCAACTGAAGACGCCAAAAAGAACCTCAATGAAACCATCAACAAGATGGTTGAGAGTAATTGATAATTGGTGGATCGGATCTCTTATGCCCTCTAGGGCTATCGTAATTCAGTCCGGGCATCTACTGGGGATACTCCTTACTCTCTGGGATATGACATAGAAGAAATCCTTCATGTTTAACTATAAATACCTTAATTATGCATCATGCTTGAAAGCAAAGTCAACGAAGAATATTGGCATCACAGCCATCTCGATAAGTTATCGCTTTTAGATGAAAGGAGGCTAAAGGTTCTATATCATATGCAGGGATACCATAGTCGGATAGTGTGAACATTCAACAGGAGAGTCAAGGACCGTGGTGTTCGAGAAAGGGACACCCTCAAAGAAATCATGGAACCCATTTTGAACCCCAAAGAGAAATTCAAGCCAAACTCTAATGGCCCTTACATCGTGAAGAAGATCCTATCAGGTGGCGTTGTTATTCCCACTAACCTTGACAAAGAAGAGATGACGTGTCTAGTCAACCTAGACTGTCTTGAGAAATTCTACCCCTGGTCCGAAATCTTGACGAGCTACAACTCCTTTCACATCCCTTATATTCCAAAAAAATAAAAATAATTCTTCATTTCCCTCTACTCAGAACTACGTGGGGTCTGATCCAATAAAAAACCTTTTTGTTTTAAAAAATAAAACTCAGAAAATTTTCAAAATCCCATAGGTACATAGGCATCTCATATGCTTTTTATGGGCATTGTCCCCTTCTTTTTCACAAAATGTTATTCTTTTCTTACCTCCGAGAATGACAATTCATCATTTACATGAACAAAAGAATTATACAGGCCTTAGCGATTGGTATAGATATCTCAAATGTAAAACTCAGCAAGAGGCACAACAATATGATTAAAATTCTTTTTTATTCCATAAAAGGGAAAAATCGACACAATTACATGAAATATCAGCGTAGGGAGTCAAATAACTGCCCACGACAACCAAACTACCTCTAAAAACAAATAAACCTCAAGACCCAAAAACCAAGAACAACCATACACATCTCCATTAAAAAAAGTTTCACAAAAAATCACTAGCTTCACAAAGGACCTTATACTCAGCTACCGAAAGACCCAGCCCCATCATCATATGATCCTTGAGGCCCCCAAACTTCCCCTGCTTAGATGGTATGACGAAGGCTCTCCATATAATAATGAGGCCGAACTAACCTAGAAAAAATCACTATGCCCCCTCCATAGTGTCAAACATGACGAACCATCTCTAATCAGTCTCTTATGCAATGATCTTAGACCCTACCCTCTTCCATAGCCACTTCATATAATCTCCAGAAACATGCCAAATCGTGCCAACATATTGAGAAAAATGGTTTGACGGTCGATGATTCTCCGACAGAGCCCAATCGCATGTGTAAGCCTTCAGTCAAATCCTCTACAGGAAAGAAATCCAAGATATGGGAAGGCATAATTTTCTCCCATCCAACTTGATGCAAGAGCCCCCAGGGGAAATAGAATGAGGTGTATCGGAGACTCCCACCACCAGGGAAAGAATGGGATGCAACTCCCCCCACGAGGACACCAACCAACGCTGACATCGAGCTCCGTTCTCCGTAAACCAGTTTACCCAGTTCTCTATAGATGGGACAATGTTGATGAAATAATGAATGAAGAAATTTGGCATAGCTGCTAAGGGATATTCAGGGGAGACAGCCAAATGGAATCTCTCGACCAGCCATATGAACAACATAACTGGGTTTCCTCTCAGAAAATTTGAACGGCCTTCCCGCCTAGCATCTATACCATTCAAGGTTTCTTCTAGTATCACCAATGCGGGATTGTAATGATATGACATCCATGCTGTAATAGTAACCAATTGAGGGTGCACTATCAGGTCCACGGTCACTACCAATAGCTTGAAGTTATGCCAAGTGAAATGTAAATGGCATGGCCTACATTATTAAAATCCTAAATACACACAAAATATAGTACAGCTGGGAGAGAGACCATTCCCCTAGAGAAAAATGACCAATCCATCGAGGGATAAATGTGGAGAAATCCTGCTAACAACTTTCGCGGAGAATGAGAGAATTAAGGCATGGCCGTCGCCACACTAGGATAAACCCCCAACATAGCAGAAAACTCCTCATAGTTCAAACTAACCTCATCCAAGCCAAAGCAAAAAACATGATCCTCGGGATACCAACATTGTGTTGCCTTCGCTAGCATGTTCCAGTCAATGGGCCGATTTCACTAAAAGTAGACCCTAAGCAAGTTAAAAGCATTGTAATCCACATTTTACGGGCACGTAGCCTTTATACTCTCAAGATAAGAGGCAAACTTTGCATCCATCGAAAGAGCCATTATGAAATTATGGAAGAAAGCAAGAAATATGGAGCAAAAGGGAAAAAGGAAGAATAAGTGTAAAAAACACCATTTTACCTCCTTTAATACTTGAAAACTTTGGCAAAAATCAAGAAGTTTGCAAATCCAAATGAAAGACCCATCCCACCAAAGGACTCTAAGCTGCAAGAAAGGGCAATCAAAGCTCTAGAGTAATTTGACATGGCCTATATGACGATAGGCAGGACAAGGGGTATGTCGATTGGCAACTAACTAATTTTCAAAAATCCTATCTTTCTTTCAAAGAACCCTCGGGTTTTTCCTTCCTGCATTATCCATTTTTACCCATCGTATCCAAAAAATAAAACCCTTTCCTTGAGCTATTTAAAGTCTCTCTTTCAGAAAATAGTAAAAATGACCTATCCTTTTTAAGGTCTCTGCAACAAAGTGAAGAGTTATGTTGAATAACTCATTTAAACGAAGATAAAATAAAATCTCATTTATTTATATATATATTTCCATTAACATGCTTTTTTTCAGGAAAATAAAAGAAAACAAAAATAGTGGGACTCAGTCTGAAACCCCAAAGTCTATCTTTATCTCTCTCAAGGGTCCCCCATTCCTACGAAGAAACCGTTTCCCCGATGACGACCTGAAGAGCCTCCACTACCTGATCTCGATTCTTCCTTAGAAGTAGCAGATGTAACTAGGTAAGAAGGAACCGAAACTGAATCCTGAATATGGGACATCGTAGAAGCGACCTAGTCTCGAATGTCCCATATCCAAGTTATTGACACTCGGACATGATGCAAGAAAAATAAAATGAAAAATCAGTCAGTCTAAAGAAAAAAATAAATTAGAAAGACAAAGGATAAAGAAATTAAAATATATACCTCTGGCCGAAGGACGTCCTCCGTCAGCCCCAACACCATCGAGTCCCCCACATTAGGGCGGTGCCTCTTACTCAATGATCCCCCTCCATCAAGTCGGGTATTATAGGAAGGAGGAGCAAGCTGGATGAATGGAACCTCCGTCACTGACAATAACGTGCCACCAGTGATGTAGGTAAACCCCACTGGCCGACTCGTACCGCTGCTTGAAGTCGTAGGAGGAGAAGGCATGTTCACTACATCATAAATATAGTAAGGCATCAACCAGTGTGTCACAAAGTCAAGGAAGACGTAAGTCACCACCGTGTGAGTATAGGATGAGTAAGGCTCACAAATATTCACCACAACCATGGACTCCTCCAACATCTCTCCCACCCACCTCATGTACCTCGGGGCCATCATCGATGGAACCACCACCTTATCCTCCATGATATGTCGGACTACTCAATCTCCTAATTACCAAGAATAGTTGAAATTGAGCGCCAGAAGCCGGTACATATGCGCATTCATCCCGATCACCCATATGTGTTGGATAGCCGTCCCCCGGGGATAGAAAGTCACATGTTTTTTTTCCAAAATAAAGTAAATACTGACACAAATAAATAAAATGCAAAAAAAGGCTTTAAAAGAGAAAAGAAGAAATAACCTGGTCGCTCGCCAGGACATTCAAGACCTGACGCACTACCGATAAGGAAACAGACTGCTTCGACTTTTGATTGGACTTCATCCAATTATACATCCAACAAAAGTTCCCCACTGACTCATCTTGCAAAATTATCAAATGTGCAATGAGCCCGATGAACTCATAGAACCACATCTGTAGAAGGACAAGACTTAGCAATCAGAAGAAAAAAAATCCAAGAAAATACATAAAGAGAAATGATAAAATTGTCTCCAGAAGATACGTGGATCCAGTAAAAGTCTGCCAATACCACCTCTTGAAAGCATCCAAAGAAAAATAAAGGGTCGCCAAAGTCTGGCTCCCCAATTCATAGAGACGGATAATAAAAAATACCCTCAAAACTGGCAAAAATCATAAGTGGACGACATCACCAGTCGACCCCACCAAAAACCCTCCTATTAAAAGAAGAATAAATGAACATGTCATCTGTCACACCTGCGTACCATCTACCTCATCAATCCTAGGTCTCAAAAGTGTCTCCCACATAGAAGAAATATGGATCGAGTCCCTCAAGACTATTCGCCCCATGTCTCCCAGTGCAACATTAACCTCCACAAGTGTTACCCTTAAATATCGATCCACCTCTATCGGCGTACCGTCGCAGTCAATGGATCACAATCATCTCCTCAAATCCCAACTGTATGGTGTGGGTAATGTCCCAATACATATTCCCCAATGCACACAGAATGGACATAGAGCGCGATGCCTCATCCAAAGCAGATGAGAAACAAACAAAACCCTTAGAGGAGCCTACCTACTACACCACCGAATGAAAGTGCCCCCACGAATACCTAAATCATGTCATCCCCCAAGAACGTAAGCTCGTAGCAGCTATGTCAGTCTGCCAAAATAGAAGAGAAACTTTTTTCAAAATGCCAAGAAGAAATTGAATACCAAAAAGACATGTAGTACTTACATCGCCATTAGGGTCCCTTACCCTAAGCGATTGGTGGTGCTAAGGCTCGCACAATTGAAAGTGATCATCAGCAATAGTCTCAAACTCGTTGAAAGCACTCTCATTGCCCAATGTCAGGGGCACCCTAGCCCGCTAATCCAGGTTCGCCCGATCATCAAAACTCGACCAGGCCATATGGGTCTTGCTACATGATAAATCCTCCATTTTATAGTCTCGGATGAGGAAATAACGTAGGATAAAATTGAAGAAGAGAGAAGTCAAAAATAGGAAAGCTAGAATATGTGAAAAATGAAAAGAATTCACCCCTTTTTATAGGAGGCTAGGGGGTATGCCGATCGTAAGTCCCTTGCCACCCATAGGTCGGCACCTACCTATTACCCTTACCAAGATATCCTAGAATACCATGCCACTTCCGATTGGAAATTCCTTTCACCCTCCGATCGGTAGTACCCCTGAAATTCCTAAAATGGCCAAATAAATATTGGAACATTTCTTCACCAAGAAAACCATTTATCAAGCTCCTAAATCCCCAATCGGATTAACACCACATGTTATTCGCAACTTAAAGCCTAAAAATCAATGCACCCACATCCCAAAACCCCACTAAAACTCCCCAGAAGAATCCCAAAACCTCATCCTCAGCAAAAATAAAATACTTCCCGAGGTGGGCTATGTAATATCTTACCCATTTCCCCAGCAGGAATTGCCGAATTAAACTTTCTCCGAAAAATTCCAATTTCCACAATGAGAGATAGAAGACCAAATCGGACATCTCTCCCTAGAGGCATCTCCAATAAATATACTCCCCAGTGGAATTATAAGTGCATCCAAATCCCCAAAGGTAAATGCTCCCCGAAGTGCAAACCCCTCGCATTTACAATGAAACGGTCCTTAGAATTGACCTCGACCCCCAAACTCGGTCACCTTCACTTAAGGTCCACATAATTGACCTCGACCCTCAAATTGGCCATTCCTACTGAAGGTACTCATAATTGACCTCGATCCTCAAAATTGGTCTCCCCTACTTAAGGTCCTCATAATTGACATTGAATCTCAAAATTGACCTCGACCTTCAGAATTGGTCACCCCTACTTAAGGTCCTTAGAATTTACCTCGACCCTCAAAATTTGTTGCCCCTACTTAAGGTCCTTAGAATTGACCTCGACCATCAGAATTGGTTTCCCTAATAAAAAGGTCCTCAGAATTGACCCCGACCTTCATAATTGGTCGCCCCACTTAAGGTCCTTAAAATTAGCCTCGACACTCAGAATTGGTCGCTCGTACTAAAGGTCCTCAGAATTTACCTCAACCCTTAGAATTGGTCGTTCCTACGTTAGGTCCTCATAAATGACCTCTACCCGCAGAATTGGTCACGAAAACCTTGGGTCCTCAAAATTATCGTCGGCTAGAATTGACCATCCCGAACATTACCTCTGGTCCTCAGAATCGACCTCCACCCTTGACTATCCCTAATATTACCTTAGGTCCTCAGATTCACTTGTGCCAAGTTAACCCATCGAGTGGATCTATAGAAACCACATTTTAAGAACCTCCTAAGTCTCTCCTTAGGTCCCTAACACCTCCTAAATACACTACAAACCCTAGGTCAAACTCCGAGTACTGATCTATAAGCCCTTTGGTGCCTTCGAGCCCCTCATTTGACTACGATCAAATTCATCATTAGAGCAAAAGCTCAATTAATCTTTGAAGATCATTGAATCCCCTTTCCAACATTTCACCTTGTGCATGAAATGACATAATGGTTCAAATGAGCGGTCGATTTTATTATCGAAAATTGATCTGGAGGCCATCGTGCGCTCTCGGACCTCGATTTGACTCCAACCAACTTTGTCGTTGTTAACGCAAAAATTCTCCATCTACGAGGACCAATCAGAAAAGGACACATGTCATCCTACGTGGAAAAATTAGACATCCGAGGAGTATTAGTCGGCACCCGAGGAGAGTTGGTCGGCACCCGAGGAGTGTTAGTCGGCACCCTAAGAGAGTTGGTCGGCACCCGAGGAGAGTTAGTCGGCACCCGAGAAGAGTTGGTCGGCATACCAACCAGGAAGATCAAAGGATAACTATGCATTTAATATGCATTAATGAATATGGAAACGCATTTAATGAGCCTTAATGTACATTTATACTGTATTAATAGATGACAACACATAGCATACCAAGCAATTCAACAATTAGATTCGTTGAATGTAGACATAAATGTCTACATACAATGAATCTCTTTATCTCCCATCACTATAAATACATGTATCCCCTTAGCCAAAAGGGAGATGGGTGAAAAGATCCGGGGGAACCTAGAAACCCCATACACAAGATACACATCCTTTCTCTCTCTACACCCTATGGTGCTATTGTAAACCCCTGGGAATAAAATAACAGTGGACGTAGGCTTTATTCATAGCCAAACCACTTTAAAAACCTTTGTCTCTTATGTGCTTGATTGGATTGCTTTCATCTATTTATCTGTGATCATAAAAATGGGATTCGGTCCAGTTTTTTGCATCAACAGATTGGCGCCGTCTGTGGGAACGTGTTACAAGCATTGTTCTCCATCAAAAGCTAAGTTTTTATTTTCTCTACGTATAATCAATTATACATACATCTTTTGATTCAATCATGATTTTTATGTTTATATACATAAATTAATTGTCCAATTTTTATCTGCAAAATATTGCATATCATGATTTTAAAATCATAACTGTTAGATTGATTCTTATTTAGAAATCTGAAAAATAATGGATTTCATAAATCATAACTTTTTTCTTGATTCTCAAGTTTCAATTTTATATCATGGAATAAATATTTTAAATGATTACATATACCAATATATATGACGGTGATAATTTTCATTGATAATTTTCATTATAAATTTTGTAAGATCTTTGATGTCTATTCAAATTCCCATCATATTTTTAATCAAAGAATGGGAAAAGGTTAAAGACAATAAAAAGTCTTCTCATGGAAATCATGACCCAGATCTGTTTTCTCTCTCTTCAAGTTTGAGTCTCTTTGCATTCATTTTTATGAACTATATACTTAATTTGGTTCATCTTCCATCTATGTTAATAAAGTCTTATTGATTGATTTTTGATATAAATTTGGTAATAACTTCGATCATTCACCATATTTTTATCTCTCCAAATAGGGAATAGGAAGGGATCAATATAAAAAATAATTTTCTCTCACCTGAAAAATCATTACCCACCTCTTGTAAAAGAGGATCAGTAAAACAATCATGACCATACCACGACTCTGGGCACAAATTTGATATGTTGGCCCCTCGTTCATTACATCACAGGGTTTCTTTGTCGAAATCACACGATCTAGTGGATTAGATAATTATTCATTTAATTAACATTCTTAATGCTTAAATTTTACATCGAATGTTATTTTTCTGATCTAAGGATTCGAGATATTCTGGTCAGCCATCTATATTGTTGGTCGGCATCATCTTGGGCCATCTTTTATTAAAGGGAAGCTTAACCAGACCATTTTTGTTTGTCGGAGATAAGATGTGAAGATCCATCTGCAACGTTGAAATGATTTTATCCAACTATGAGGTATCTTATTATTGGTCGGAGCCCCATATTGTATCTCGGTGGAACCAATTGCAGGTCGACGATCATCTACTTCTTGATCGACGACATCTCAGTCTTTTTCGGAGCAATTTACTGGTTGGCAACTATCCAACCATCCAATTTTTTGTTGGTGACATCTAATGTTGTTCGGTGCTGTTAATGCACCATTTTTGTTGATCGGCGAAATTGCTCAGCTGGTCGGGGACCATTTGCTTCTTGGACGACACCATATATTCTATAACTTGAGATATCCTTAAATGTTGGTCGACAACATCCATGCCGTTTCTCGGCAGCAGTAGAATCTTGGGGTATTAAAAAATGCGAAGCACCCCAGATATTTCTTTAAAAACGAGTTCAGCTCGGGAACAAACAGGGGGCTTAAGTCTTTTTTAACTTGTGATCACCCCAAAAATATTTTTAAAACCAAGTGATAAATAATTTTCAAACATCAACTTATACCTGATTAGTTGTTGGAGATTAAATAACTTTACAAAAAACTCTACGTCTTATTTATGATGCATATCTGATAAAAATTTGTCCATCTCACACACATTTGGCACAAAAATATTATTTCATATTTTGAAATTTTTATTATTTTATGCTGATACACATCACACATTATTTGGCTGAATAATTATTCTCATGATAATAATTATTTTCTCTAGTCTCGACAGGTGCTCGGGAAGCCTATTAAAATTTCATAGGGACGAGATTCAATCCCGATGAAAGCTCACGTAAACCTTTAGAAAAGTAGTATTGCTCGACATCAGGCAATTGTGCCTCGACATATCAGCCAACATATATTATTTCATTTTTTGAAATTAATATTTTTATTTCTTAAACATATACCTATCTTATATTTATTGAATGATTAAATTATTCTCATGACTGATCAATTCAGCCTACACAAATGGTAGAGCAAGATATTAATTTTTACAGGTACAAGACTCAACGCCGACGAATGTTCGGAAACAATCTGGAAACTATTATCATTTCACCTCAGCGAGGCATTACATATTTTATTATTACTCGGAGATATTGGCTCAAGCACAAATTATTCTATATCCCTTGGGATTCATATTGTATATTCATCTCAACATGGAACTCGGCGAGATACTTATTATCATATTCAGCTCCGAGAACTATAACATTTATTATATGTCACCTCCAACGGATAGTTGGTCGGGGTAATTCTTATTTATATGCAGGCCCAGCAAAGTTCTCGGCCATATTCTTATGTTCTTGAAAATATTATTCTTATTCGGCATTATGCAATTGTGCCTCGACAAGATACTTATTCAGCTTTAAGGAGAATTACAACATTCGTTGTGTTTCACCCCCAACGGATAGTTGGTCGGATAATTCTTATTTATATGAAGGCTTGACAACGTTCTCGGCCATATTCTTATGTTCTGTAAGATCTTATTCTTGTTCGGCATTATATAATTCTACCTCGACAGATCAACGAGGCACTTTATTATTTTTAATTATTCTTTATATCTATTTGGATGCATATTCTATTCTTATTTCACCATGGAGCTCGACAAATATTTATAATCATATATTCAGCTCCAAGGAGGTCTCCAACATTTATATTATCTTATTCCCAACAATCTGTTGGTCAGCTCCAAGGATGTCTCCAACATTTATATTATCTTATTCCCAACAATCTGTTGGTCAGCTTCAAGGAGGTTTTCAATATTTATATTATCTCTGAGGAGGTCTCCAACATTTATTATATCTTATTCTATTCCCAAAAATATGTTGGTCAGCTCCGAGGAGGCCTCCAGCATTTATTATATCTTATTTTATTCCCAACAATCTATTGGTCAGCTCCGAGGAGGTCTCCAGCATTTATTATATCTTATTCCCAACAATCTGTTGGTCAGCTCCGAGGAAGTCTCTATCATTTATTATCAAAAACATATTCCTAAAAATGCCAACTTATGTTGATTACGAAGTAAATGTACTCCTCCGGGAAGTAAAACTTGTATTCCTCCAGGAAGTAAAACTTATATTCCTCCGGGAAGTAAAGCTACCTGTATTCCTCCGGGAAGTAAAGCTTCCTGTATTCCTCCGGGAAGTAAAGCTACCTGTATTCCTCCGGGAAGTAAAGCTACATGTATTCCTCTGGGAAGTAAAGATACTTGTATTCCTCCGGGAAGTAAAACTTGTATTCCTTCGGGAAGTAAAACTTGTATTCCTACGGGAAGTAAAACTTGTATTCCTACAGGAAGTAAAATTATGTGTTCCTCGGGAAGTAAAAGTATTCCTAAAAATGCCAACTTATGTTGGTTAGGAAGTAAATATATTCTAGAAAATGCCAACTAAGGTTGGTCGGGAGCTACAATTATTCCAGAAAGTGTCAAAGTTGCTCGTTAAGAAAAAATCCACCAACTCAGGTTGGTCGGAAATAAGAAGCTATCAACTACATTTGGTCGTAAACAAAGTATGAGTATGTGAAAGCGATCAAGCAAAAAGCATTCAAAGTTCACATTCCACACTTGGGGACTTCTATTACAAATATATTTGTTCATTTGGTGGCACATTCTTATAACATCATGTAGTCGAGCATCAAATTCAACTCCACAAACTCACACGGTCGGGGCCCCGACCAACCATCATTCAGGAGTTGTTTTCTTGCTCAAGAATTATTTTTGATATTGAAGTTCAGGAGGTATATTGAAGTTCAGGAGGCGCATTCAGAAGTTCAGGAGGCATATTCAGGAGTTATTATGCACATACTATTGAAGTTCAGAAGTCAAATTCAGCATCTACATCACTGAGATCTTTACTATTACTGTCCCGACCAATATTGAAGAAGAAGTTGTATGAAAATATTTCGAAGTCCACCACTAGCTTGGTACTAATCAGATTGAAGAGTTGGGTTCAAAAGCTAGTATGTTACTCGACAAAGTATTCAGAGGATCATAAATCAGAAGAATCAAGCACGTGAAGTTAGCACTCAGTTGCTCGGCACAGGAGGCAGTTGGTCGGCTAGCAAACCAATCAACATACTTGACAAGCTACAAGTTTCATACTATGGCATGGTTGCATCCAAATTTCCAGGGGTGATACATAGCACACGGAGTTCCTCAAAAGAAAGATTAACAACCATCGATCAGCCTGCATCATATGTCGTCCAGGACATAATGCACTTTATGTTGAACAAATCAAAAAGGTAGATCAAGAATTTCACGAGCACCGAGCAACACTGCAGAATAAACACTCCATCCTTTCAAGTAAACCATCAAGCATGGAGCAGTGGGGGCTTTTATTAACGCAGAAATTCTCCATCTACGAGGACCAATCAGAAAAGGACACATGTCATCCTACATGGCAATATTAGACATTCGAGGAGTATTAGTCGGCACCCGAGGAGAGTTGGTCAGCACCCGAGCAGTATTAGTCGGCACCCGAGGAGAGTTGGTCGGCACCCGAGGAGAGTTAGTCGGCACACGAGGAGAGTTGGTCGGCATACCAACCAGGAAGATCAAAGGATAACTATGCATTTAATGTGCATTAATGAAGATGGAAACGCATTTAATGAGCCTTAATGTACATTTATACTGTATTAATAGATGACAACACATAGCATACCAAGCAATTCAATAATTAGATTCGTTGAATGTAGACATAAATGTCTACATACAATGAATCTCTTTATCTCCCATCACTATAAATACATGTATCCCCTTAGCCAAAAGAGAGATGGGTGAAAAGATCCGGGGGAACCTAGAAACCCCATACACATCCTTTCTCTCTCTACACCCTATGGTGCTATTGTAAACCCCTAGGAATAAAATAACAGTGGACGTAGGCTTTATTCATAGCCGAACCACTTTAAAAACCTTTATCTCTTATGTGCTTGATTGGATTGCTTTCATCTAATTATCTGTGATCATAAAAATGGGATTCGGTCCAGTTTTTTGCATCAACAGTCGTCATCGTGAAACTTAATAAATATTTAAAGGGCACTGAAACCACACTCCAACGGTCTATCCTGTGTATAAAACGACATAACAGTTCAGACGAATTTACTATTTCGCCCAAAAAATTAATCTGGAAGCCACCGAGTGCTCCCGGGCTTTCTTTGACCAAATTCAACTCTTTATCTAGAATGAGACTGAATGAATCTTTGAAGCGAACTAAATACCATTTCCAATTGTCTCCCCTGTTCATGAATAAACCTTACCATTTGGACTAACCATCCATTTTACTTCAAAATGTCATCGAGCATTTTTAGGCTTTATTTGACCAAAGTCAACTCTTCGAACCGAGCAAACCTCTTTAAAACACCAAAGTACCTCGCACAACCTTTCTAAAGATCCACCCCGTACACAATTCGAACTTATGATTTGGGCGAATGATCCATCTTCATCTGATAATCTTTTATTCAGAGGATCGATGGGCGCTACCGAGCCCCATTTGAACTAAAGTCAATACCCAAAACTGTGAGAAACCCAAAGGATTCTCATAGGTCTCTCAATAACCTTTCTAAAGATATTCCCCATGCACGATTTGGGCTTACATATTGCGTTTTATGACCATTTTTTAGGAAAATCTGCATAAGACTGCCAATTGGCAGGCCTTTGGAGCTGCCTATCGGCAGTGTGTCTAGGTTAGCTGCCGATAGGCAGGATAGGGACAATAATGATCGGTAGTATCCCTACTCTTTCTAAGGAGATCATGAGCTGACTTCGAAAGTCACCTCAAAAACATTAACTTCAGTGATCTCAATAACATTCTTCTTAAGTTAGTAAGGTTTCCTTATTGGAAACCATTCTCCACCTTTCATTCCCATCAATTTCGCACCCAATTTAGCAAAAATCCTCTTACATTCTTCATTCACTTGCAAGGAAGCTCATCATCAACCAACATCAATCTCCAAGTCTCCAAAGAAGGTCCAAACATTCTTTGCTCTCTTTAAATTCCTCTATTTTTGCATTAGTTATATAAATACTTAATTTTCCTTTTACTTTAGATCATACCATATAAATCTTCAATCATTTATTAGTTATATTGCACAAAATATATTTTCTATAAATAAAACAAGAAAAAGAGGGTTAGACCCGTAAATTCCAACGGGATTTTCACCACATTTTCTCAAAACTAAAAACACCTTTTTCTTACACACTCATGTAATAAAATTCATGTTTGAAATTATGGGATAAACCCCACCCTCATGCCGCATGTGAACTACGTGGAATTTGATGCTTTTATAGGCTACGTAGGCAATTCGAGCTAAAACTCAAGACTCGATTCCTATTTTTATATTTTCATCATTTTCTTAGTTTATCCATATATTATTCATATATATAATACTTTTGATCCATAATTACATCTTATCTAACACATATTATCGTTTCACCATAATGAACATTATCTCGATAAGCGCACACGTCATATTTTTTAATTATTATTTTAGGAACATTCCTATGGACGACCTCACTCAATATTTCCCATGATGCGAGTCGAGCAATTCCGATCTCCACTTATAAATACATGGACATTCACTTCACCAAAAAATTACTCAAAATAGTAACATAAGAACATGGGGGACCGAAAGAGCGGGATGGGTGCCTAACACCTTCACATTCCGTACCTTAGCCCCCGAACCTCATAACTATTGGTTTCGCAAGCATAAGTTTGACTTTCATATTCTCTCTCTAGGCGTTGACATGTTCTTTTGCCTGTTTTGTGAAAAATAGGTTGGCAAATAAATCCTTTTATATCACCCCAAAATGGACGACGGCCGAAGCAACCCCTGAAGTAGCGAGGGCCACGAAACCTTCATCCTCCCTCTTTCCCTGAAGTGCGAGTAGGGAAGACCTTGGAATGGCCACAATATGATTTTGGATGAGCTACATAGGTCCATCATAATCCTTTTTCACATTAAAATTAGAGGGCCCTCAATATCATAACTAGAGCTTCTTTGTGGAAGAGGTTTTCTCTGATAAATTCATTATCCGAGAACATGATGCATCGGTTATGATTAACATGCTTACGCGCTTTAATAAAATATTGAATCAGATACATCCACCTTGAAGACCTCTTCGATGTGACAATTTTATCCCTTCATGATGTTTCTCTCAATATATTATGAGATGTACTTATACTCATATATGGAGATCATCATTATATACATAGGTATGTATTATTCTTTTAATTTTTTGATGTGGTTTTCTTGGCCTTTTTCCAAAGTTTTATCTTAACCTACGAATGCTTTTAGATTCCCTGCTTGAATAAGAATCTAAGAATTCTTCTTTCGCAACTACAAACTTTTTATTTTATGAAAATGATCTTTATAATGAGTAAAACATATCTTTCCATCAATTTTGTTTGGATCACCTCCCATCTTAGGTATTCACTTAATAAATGGCTTATCCTTGATTTGGGAAATAATCTTATAAATTCACTCTTTAATAGCATATTTTTCCCTTAATGGGGATTCTCCTTGGATAGTTCTTTCTACTTGCTTTTGGATATCTCCTAATTATGCCCTTTCTTGGTCAGGGTTGACCATACCATATTAGATCATCCTTTCTTAGAATCTTCATTCTTTAAAGGATTGGGAAATCAATCATTTAAATCATCCACTGTTAGGATCTGATCCTCCACTTTGACATATTTATCAATGAAATCCATGAGGTTATCCACGAACAATGTTAGTTTCTTCGTTGGTGATTGGTACAAATAATCGACTCTAACAAGGCTAAATTTAAATGAAGACGTTGTAAATTACTCATTACATTTGTTAATAATATTAAACATCTCCCAATATCGCTAGCATATTTTCTAAAAGTTTTTCCCTACTTATTCCATAATGAAATAAAGGATTAAACTTTCTTGACATGCTTACTACTACTGATGAAGCAGGTGGTGAGTTGTTCCTCTAGTTAGGTGAACTTCAAAATCAACCTAAAGGTTAACTTCTTAAACCACTTCAAGTCGATCGTCCCGAGGGTTGAAGAGAATACCCAAAAATTTTGTGCATTATTATTATTTTTTAGGACATGGGCTGCCGATTGTAGTGAATGTTTTTTCCAAAAATGCATTCCCCATCATAAGTGTCTTTCTTAGGAAGCAAAAACTTCTTTAGGGTTGTATGTCTTTGATATGCAAAAAGAGGAGCCTTACACAAAAACTAAAGTTCTCCTATCTAAGTCATTAAGATTTTGGAACTTAATTGTCTATAATGATCCCTATTATTAATTCTATAATAAGTTACTAAAACATCATATTCCAGAACCTTAATCTCTTATTTTGGCTGATTTGGGGGTGCATTGTGCCAATTTCCTTTACGCCACTCAGTTGAACGGTGTAATATAGAGGCAACATAACGAGGCGATATTAGCCATTAACAGTTTTGTATATGTAGGTTTTCTCGAACAATTCTAGATTATAAATAACCAATAATCTCTAGGATGTGGGGTGTATTGGGGGGGGGGGGGGGGGGTGAATTCTCCTTTTATGATAGGAGTTGGGACCATATGTATTTGGACCATGTCTTTCTAGTTGGACCCTAAATTTTCACCTAGGACAAGGGTGGATCTCACCTTCACATTACTAAAGATATTTTTTTTACATTTTGATCAAAAGAGGCATGTGATTGTTATCTTGAAGCTCTTTTAAAAGCATGTATCGATAACGACTATGGACTGATGGTAACATTGATCTAGCATGTCTAGGGGATGATGGATACTAAGTTGATCAAGCCTTGATTCATATTTCAAATTTGATCTACCAAACTCTATGGGAATGAAATGACCATCTTTCACTCTTAGAAGAAAGTATGGAAAGTTTCAGGTAGAAGGATAAAAAATTTCCAAATGATGACAACAAATTGTAAGGGGTTTAATTATAAAAGACATATTTACCCTATTTATCCTAATATCAATAAAAGAATGTGAAATTGACATAGAGATATGAGTGCTTTAGTAAGTATTTCTTGATTACGTCTACATGGAAAAGAAAAAGTGAGTGATCTTAATATTGTAAATATATTAAGTTCTGGAAAACTAGATGATATCCAAGTTTGTTAGTATAAAGTGTTTCTTGATCTCCCTCCTATTAATGTGGGATCTTACTTATACAATATTAGTGCTCTTACTAGTTACAAATACAATAAGATATGGTTCTACCCTCATTGTTGATGATTTACTATTTGTAAGAGGGTATTGTAATACTGAATCGAGTGAGGCGTGACCCACTCCAATGGATGTTGTTTTCAAGGTTCTAAAGAACTTCTGGAATAGCTTCTGATAAAACCTTCTTCTTTTGGTAAAAATGGAACTGAAGCTGGAACTCACTCCCTGCAAGAGGTTGAACTTCCACAACAAGAATAGTAAGTTTTCCCAAGAAAAAACTCATGAGAATGATGCATGTCAGTGAGTAGTGAAAGAACAAGGCACTTAACACTAGAGATAGAGTAGGGAGAGAATACTAGGAGGTTTTGGTATGATTTTGATAAAGTAACAGTGTTATTGAGTTTTTTCTATATGCTTTTTACGTTTCCCAGGGGTCCTATTATTAATTGGGCCCTAGGGATAAGTTGGCACTTTTTTGCTCAAAAAATGAGAGGGTTGGTGAAGTACAAGGTCTAAAATGTACCATTTGTTCGTACTTGTGTGCAGTAGCCCGTCTCCTCTGACAGGTGTCACCTGGTGCAAACCAAATTTAGAAGGAAAATATGTCTCCTAATGGAGACAAAATATCTGATTTGGTAAATATCTGTTGAAATGGTAACTTATGGTACAAACATTATGAACTTAAGAGTGGGAGACTTGAGGACCTCCTCTAAAATTATTTTTGTTGAGGGGGGGGGGGGGGGGGGGGGGCTTGAGGACCCCTTCTTTAAAATCATTTTTTATAATAAAAATTCATTTATGGTGAGCACCCTCTTCAATGATCATTCTAGTTATGACTAGGTGTGTTGCGTACAACCCAATGGTCTTCGTACTAGTATTCTCTAAATCCTAAAGTTCTAAGTGGTTGAGTTTCCTCAACAAACCTTGTTCCTCAGATGCCAAGCAAACACTCCCAAGATATCCCAATTGGCCTATTTGAGCTTTATCAGCTCAACTAGGCTACCTATACAAGAAATTAAGTGTTAGTACTTTTGTTCTCTGAAAGAATAACTTTTCATGATGAGGGGGTTTCTCAAGGTAGACACTCCCTCATGTTGGCCAGTTTTCTTGAAGCTAAAGAGGAGAACCTTGAGGGTTCCTCACACAAGATTTTTTAGAAGCTGAGGGACCTTGAGGGTTTCATGTTCAATATCTTCTGGAAGCTATGGGGGAGGACCTTGAGGGTTCTTCACCCAATATTTATGGAAGTTGAGGGACCTCGAGGATTCCACGCTCAATATTTTATGGAATCTGATGAACTTTGAGGGTTCCGCGTTCAATATTTTCTAGAGGCTGAGAAACCTTGAGGGTTCCGCACTCAATATTTCTTGGAAGTTGAGGAACCTTGAGGGTTCTGCGCTCAATATTTTCTTTAAGCTGAGGAACCTTGAGGGTTTCATGCTCAATATTGTTTGGAAGATAGGGAACCTTTAGGGTTCCTCACCCAAGAGTTTTTTGAAACTGAGGGGGGAGGTCCTTGAGGGTTTCGCATCCCATATTTTCTAGAAGCTGGGGGACCTTGAGGGTTTCGCTTTCCATATTTTTTAATAGCTGAGGGGGAGGACCTTAAATTATCCTCGCTCAAACATTTTTTGGAAGTTGATGGGGAGGACCTTGATTGCTCCTCGCCCCAACATTTTCTCGAAGCTGAGGGGGAGGACCTTGACTGCTCCTCGCCCCAACATTTTCTAGAAGTTGAGGGGGAGGACCTTAACTGCTCCTCGTCCCAACATTTTCAAGAAGTTAAGGAGGAGGACCTTGATTTCTCGTCGCCCCAACATTTTATGGAAGTTGAGGGGATGGGCCTGGATGGTCCCTCGCCGAAAATGCTGAAAGTTGAGGGGGAGGGCCCTGAGGGTCGCTGACCACAATATATTTTGTAGGTTGAGCGGGGAGGGCCTTGAGGGTCCCTCACCCCAATATTTTTCTCTAAGTTGAGGAGGGAGGTCCTTTAGTGTCCCTCACCCCAATATGTATATTGGGTAGGCTTGAAACACCCTCTATATTAGCCCCTCTTGCAAAGTCTTTTGTGTTGGGCGGATCAAAAGGCTTTGTACACCTTTTTTGCAGATTTCTATCTTGTTTATAGGGGTAGCTCACGGTGAGACCCTCATCCTTGGACTTTGCCTTTTTATGCGACCTTCTATCTTGGGTGGAAGGGTTGCTCATAGTGAGCCCCCTCTTCCTTGGCCTTTTTATGTGGTCTCATTATTAGGTAGAGGGGTTTCTCATTGTGAGTCACCTCGTTCAGGTATTACACCTCGTCATAGGGCCACTCAAGGTGGACCCTTTCTCGCTCTAAATATTTTCTTCATAACTTGGGCACTAGAAGCCCCTCTAGGTAGGCTCACTCGCCCTTGGCTATTTTAAAATAGCAGTTGGACACCCATATACACTATTATTCAGTTGTCTGTACTATTTCTGTTGAGTTAGACTAGGATTGGAGTCCTTGTAATAGTGATCCTTAAGGATTCACCTAGATTATTATAATTTTATCTGAGCTAATTGTGATCAATCAAATTATATCTAGTCAGTTATTTTCTAATAAATGATTAAGTTAATGAAAAAGTTCTAGACATGTTTAAGTAGAATTAATTATTAATATTGATTAATTGTATTCGTCCTCAAAATAACTTGCAATCTAAAACCATCTTCATATTATTAAATCATGAATTTTTTTGGTTCTATTGAACTCAATTTTTAACTTTAGTAAATAAAATATGTTAGATCTGATTTATATGTCCGTGATCAAAAGTAAATGCATGAAAAAATTAAAAGCACGTACACAGACAAGATGACACCAAATTTTAGAGTGAAAACCCCTGGGGGAAAAATCAATATCACGCCCATGCCCTCAAGTCCAATAGTACTAATAATTTTTTATACTACACGTACAAAATTAGACATGACTTACATAAGACTGAAATACATTCCATAAAGTGTTTTCATTGCACCCTAATTTGATGCCTCTTCCCATACAACAATCAATTGCTCTCAACCATAAAAACTTACACAACCTGTAAGTATTGATATCCACCAATTTCTATTGGGAACATGATATGACAACACTATTTCTCGTCCTAAATATAAATTGTTGAAAATCATTTATTGTATATACAAGGTCACCTTTATACAAATGAAAAACTTCGTAAGAGGATGTTGTATAATAAATAATTTTCCTACGAGACTTACTAGTCCAACATTTTATGTCTCGAATGGAAAAAAACATCAAACAGTAAATATTTATACGAGACGTTCTGGTTCTAACATAATTACCTTGTATGATACCAACTTTGTATGAGATGTTCTTCATGTAATTTTCTAGAAAATATCTTAAAAATGAACAAATATATTTTTCCATAAATATTTTTTACGTCAAATCCATAACTCCAAATGAATTTAAAAAACTAGAGAAACCTTAAAATGACTTACCAAAATTCTAATGCAATGATCAATCATTCTTTTTGGTAAAGTTATGTCTCGGTGCTTTGTCTTCTTCTTCGGGTCTTTAATTATGACTTAAGACTAAAAAAATTAATACTAGTTTTCTTAAGTTATGTATCTATACTAAAACCCAAAAGGATAAAAAAAAAGATGTGATTAAAAATATCGCCTTAGGTTATTTTGGGAAAAAAAAATACTCATGTCCTAAACTTATCTAAAAAATACCCTCCATCTCAATCCAAAATATCTTCCTTATGTACTTCCGAAGATTCATGTAGTCACCAACCATATGTTTAAAAATACCCTAAGGTAATCTACACCTATGACCCAGGACTTTTGTATCCCTCCAAGTAGTGCCTCGTATTCCCCTTTATTTTTTAAGGCCTCAAAGTCCAACCTAATATCTTTTTATTTAACTCCTCCGGTAAGGGGGACCCAAATGATGCATATTCGAAAGACTTTCATGTTTGACACCATATATATAAAAATCTCGATTCATACAGGAAATCTAACAATATTTTTATTTGGTCATGTAGTTATGAGTCCATTTCCACCACCTATTATCTGGTTGGACCTTCTCCTGATGAAAACTTTACTATTAAGTTGTCCAACACTTGTCCCTTGATCATTGTTTGGGTTTGATACCAAATATTGAATATTTCAAACTCCATTGATCATTTCGAAATGCATACATATTTTTTGGCCTTCAAGAGCATTTCTCTGAGGGTACAAGATGTTACCATGATTACGGGGTGTCCTTTGAAGTAATGCATTTATTTTTAGGAGGCTATTATCAACGAGTAAGGTAAATTCTTAAGTTATAGGTAACCTTTTTGTCATCGAAGAAGGTTTTTTTCTATAATAACCCATAGAATGTCCTTTGACTCCTTATAAGATGAGGCTAGAGCTTACATAGTGATCTGAAATGACTAAGTGTTAGTAAATTATTTCTCCATGATCAACAACTGTAATGACATCCAAGGCTCACAAGTATATCTTTTTCTCCAAGGCTTGAGATAATTTCTCATTTCATATATCATTACTTTATATATTTTGACCTAAAATCATGGTCTACAATCATCTAATTACCTAAAAAAGAACCGATTAAGGGCTTTCATCATCCTTGTTAGTTTATAAACCTGTCTTATAGTGGCGGTGGTGGTGGTTGAACTTCCCTAAATGTTTCCATTTGGTTAGGGTTAAACCTTATCCCACATTGAATGACTAATTATCTAAGTAGCCTTCCTTACATTACACTAAAAGAACATTTGGACGTGTTAAGCTTCATTATATAATACTGAAATATTCCATAAGTTTTCCAAATATCTTTTATGTGATGGCTATACACATCCATGGTATTTCAAATCATCTTTTTAAATATATTTTTCACGAGACTTTTATAAGTTATTGTTGCATTATTCAGTCCAAAGGGCATGACTATATAACATCAAACTCCCAATGTTGTGATGAATGAGGTTTTATCTTGGTCCGGTACCAATCCTAGAAACTCATTCGTTCATGACTTTTGGTACAAGTCGATATTAGGTAAGAGAAAGGTGTCCTTAAGGCATGCCTTATTCCAATTTATGAATTCTACAAAATCCCTACACTTACCATTGCTCTTCTTCGCCACCACAAAATTTGATAACCATTTTGGAAATTGAACTCCTATATAATTACTTTACAAGCTTTATGAACTCCTATATAAGAACTTTATCTTTCTCTATCTCTATTACCTGATCATTTTGTGAGATAAGAGTAGGTCAGATATACGTAATTTTTATCACACATGACTCTATTATTTATCCATTGGGTGACATGCGACTGAACGCAAACATGTTGTGGTCCACTTAAAAATTCGACCAAAATCTTCTTTCCATCGGGTGCTAAAAAAATTACACTAAGATTTTCTTTCGAGATACTCGGAATTAGAATTGACTTATAATGTCTCCATAACTAGACTAGATGGGAAAGCTTGGGTTTCCTTACTTCATAACCTATATTTTTCGGCATTTATTTTCTTATTTATTAATGGTGTGAAGAAATGAATAAATGGGGATTAATTATTACTTCAGATAATTAGGAATAATAATTGAATATTTACATGATAATTAAATGTGCGTATTATGTGACTTGTTTGTGTCGCATGCTATTGTTAATTGATGAGTGTAATTAATTATGTTATAGTACATGAAATTACACGTAAGATAATTAATTAGTAATTTTATTTTACGTTGCCAGGTTTTACCATGAGATATGAGGTATAACCGGTTGGAGCGGACAATAGAGTGATACAAACACCAACTTACATGATTTTATCATCCTAAGTTGGGTTCGGGTAGTTAGTATACCCTTAAGTTAAGTTTTGGGATATTCCTAGTAGCATTTTGGACCCATTTGGGGGCTCAAAAATAGGCCTAAATGGAAAGTACAACAATTAGAGTGCTTAATAGGATTAAAACTCTTTACTTAGTATTATATCATTAGAAAAGAAAACATTAGAAGCCATAGGGCTTGTGGCATAACCATAGAGAGCTTGAAGAGTAGAAAGTACAAGGATTCAAGCCAAAAGTTCATTTTTTTTCTATCTAAGGCAATCAATCTCTTGTAATTCCTCATTTAAATATGTAATTTATTTATATTTCATGTCTTCGTTAATATAATCAGATATTTAAAAGAGTGCTTAAGTTCTGATCTAATCATGTTTGATCGCATTTATTTGTTTTGGGTTAATTAAAGATTATATTAATTAGCCCTACTTTAAAGATTTACACCTTTGAGGAGAAAACTTGAAATTGAATGGTTTGGATGTATAAATATTAAATCGGATTGATATTTTAGGATTTAATATCATTGGTAGGATTAATCCACAAGTTAATTTTAAAATTGGTACTGAATTCGTAGGTAAATTTGCCCTCTTTCATGTTGATGATAAACTAGTTTTAAGAGTATGAATATTAATGAATTAAATCATGTTTTTGACATTCTTGATCTCATATAATTGTTGAAAAACGTTTAGAATCACAACTCAGTATTTAGACTTGTGTGTGCATTGATTTAATTTTAGTTCGTTAAATGTGGTACTCCTTCGGACTTACCAATAGAATCATGAGAATTTCCCTGAATGTCGTTCCTTTCTGGTGTGATTGAAATTTTGATTTTAAATTCAGAAACACTCTAGTCTAGTGATAGAAAAAATTTAATTGACTAATATGTCAGTTTCATTGTGCTGTTGCCAGTTAAGTGTACTCTATTTATGGGTGGTATTGCAAGGGGTTATTATCTGGGTGTATTCTCACATGCGCATTAAAATACAGCTTTGTTACACTTGTTATGGTTTACGTATTCATTAGTCTAGTGATTGGAGACTCTTATTGTAGTAATTGTAATGGGTTGGGGACATGCAAGTAGTATTTCCGTTAGATGGGAAGTGAGATACTTATTGCTTGAGATTGCCAATGGGTTGCATGTTATTGTAAATTAGTTGCATTATTTATATTGATGCTACTAATAATATTTCTTGCAACTTTTGGGCTCTGACCCATTCTATATAAAAACTATTTTCAGGTATTATTAAATAGGACCTGTAGGGCTGAGATGATTTAGTCTTGTTGTTCTCTCTGTTTCATCACAATTCCAGATTCAACTGATTTTAGTATAGGTTGTTATTTATTTAGTAAGTTTAGTTATTTCCTTTTCAAATATTGTATAAACATTGAGTCCAAGTTATTTCTTTTTTCAGTTAGCAGTTGAGTCAAATTTGTAGAGTTATTATTATTCATTTAGGATTTCATTCTATTCAGAGTTATTTATAGTTTTTGATTATCTCATGCGTGGATGGTTCTAAATTCAGTCGTATTATTTTTTATTTTGTTTCTATGAATGACATAGGTTGTTTGGCAGGCCCTATCTTCAGCATATCATCATGGACTACTATTATATGGAAAATAGGAGTTTTTACACCATTACCCGGGTCAATTGTGTTTTAACTGTTATTTAGTTTTAGGGAGGTTCCCCTCAAGGTATATATCTTTAACGCCCGTCTTTTCTTTTATAGTATGGATAAACCTTGATAAAGCATTATTGTGCACATGCATAGTTTCCCTTATCTCTATTTCTACCTGGCTGGTAATGCATTTGAACTTTTAGTGATATGTTAATGGTACAAATTTCATGGCCTGCAACAGTCATTTACAAAAGGATAACAATGTAAGGTAAATGAATATCTAAGATTGATAATGCAATCGTATCTCCACTCCAACTACCCAAACTGGAAGGACTACTTTTATTAATGGCATTCTCATTTTTCGAGCTAATCCAACCAGTGTCTTTTGGAGGTCCTTTATGCACATATTCAATTATTGAATAGTTTTAGGAGCATGACCTTAGCCTATATTCCTTTATCAATAAAATCCTTATCAATGTCTTAATTATATTTTTATGATCATTAGGGTATCATATAAGGGGGTTCTTATTCCCATCAGACATTCCTATGTAAATATTATATGGTTGGTATGATCAAATGTGACACACCGCCTAATAAAATACTGGGTGATCAGTCCTATACCAAATTAAAACAGGAATCCCTATTGGTTCATCCTTAGCATCACTGCCGAAAACTTTTTAAAACTTACTAACCACCTAGTATTCCAAAAGCTGGTGCCGAATTTTATCTTTTTAATGAAAAAAACAGTACATGCGGAAATAAATATAAACCATTCACACAACTGAATAAAACTCAACTGAAATAATTAATTAAACAATTTTCTGAATAAACCATCGGCCAAAAAAATAAAATCCAATACAAATATCCAACACCTGAATAAGTACATTTGAAAACTGTACTGAGAAGTCAGGGCGACAAGCCCCAAATAAACTGAAGCTGATACATGATTTTTACTCTAGGAATAAATGAACGATGCGTCTAATCCAAACTCTTGCTAGCATCCACATATGCCGCATCTCCGTGTCCCTGGAATAGAATATCAATCCTGGCGTCTTTGTGGCTGGACACCTAAAAGGTTTTGAAAATAGTTTTATAGCAAGGGTTAGAACCCAAAACATTTTGAAAATATTTAGCAAGTAAATTAACTGCAGTAATTTAAAATGCATGAATGCGCTTCATATTTAAGTTAGTGTGGCACTCCCTTGTGGACATTCTCACCCCTCCACTATTGTGTACACCTATCAGTTACCTTAACCATCACCTAGTTGTACTACCCATCCAACTAGTCCTGGTATAACCTCCCCCTTGCCATACTACTCTAACCCGAGTACAATGATTCTTGAATTATAAGTTATCTCACAATTAACTTAATTAATTCCTTCTTAAATAGTATCATATAACCGTGTCACAAATTATATAAAGTAAATACATCACACACTGTATTATTATTCGCATATAATATTGAATACCATTATATACGTACCTTTACTAAAACATCCACACATATAACATACGTATATCCATCCCTCCGAGTATACTCTCGCCGGATGATTCCGTCTAAAGTGCTATCTCACTAGGTGTGCTCACATAACCTAGTTACCCAAGTTGGAATCGCTCACTAACCTGGCCCAAAACATAAACGAAGTGGAGGCGGTCATATTCCTTCCCTGAAAGTGAGATAATCCCCTCACCCATATACCGAACGCTATGACCTGGGGATATACTCACCCTACTCCTCAAGCTAGGGGATTCACCCACATCGCGCAACCTCCCTTGATATCACTAGAGTATATAAATTAAGTAAATATCTAATCACTGATATTTAATATCACACACAATATATACACGCATCTCTATATATACTATCACTAGACCGTATATATACTATAAACCCCGACTTTACCGTGTAGCCAAAAACCTGTAACACTAGCCTGTAATTTCTCGAGTCTCTGGCCCGACTCAACTTAATTAATTTTTTCACTTAATAATTTCCATCTTCCCGAGTCTATGGTCCGACTCTAAATCATAATACTCTACACAATAATTTATATGAAATTTTCCCGAGTCTATGATTCGACTCTTATTTAATTAATTTACACATTAATTAATTAACACAAATCCGAGTCTGTAGTCCGACTCTAAATAATAATTAATTTACACATTAATTAATTAACACAAATCTGAGTCTGTGGTCCGACTCTAAATAATCATTAATATACACATTAATTAATTAACACAAATCCGAGTCTGTGGTCCGAATCTAATATAATTAATTCACACCTCAATTCATATACTATTTTCCCCGAGTCTATGGTCCGACTCTAATTAAATCAATTAACACACCTATTAATTTAATGCCTTCCCGAGTCTATCATCCAACTCTAATTAAATTAATTAACACACCTATTAATTTAATACCTTCCCGAGACTATCGTCCGACTGTAATTAAATTAATTAACACACCTATTAATTTAATACCTTCCCGACTCTATTGTCTGAATCTAATTAAAATTAATTACACACCTATTAATTTAATACCGATCCGAGTCTGTGGTCAGACTCCCAGTTAATTAATTTACACATTAATTAATTTATACTAAACCGAGTCGGTGGTACGACTCTCATTTAATTAATTTACACATGAATTAATCCATACCCTTACCGAGTCTACAATCCGACTCTAAATCAATTAATTACAACATCAATTAATTTAATACCTTTCCGAGTCTACCTTCCGACTCTACTTTCATTAATTAACACATTTATTAATTTAATACTTTGGTGTCACTTAACCCATATGCCCGGACACGCTCACTTGGTCTATTTTTTTTACATCTCATAATTTCATTCCCACATTTTCTCCCACAATGTGTCACACATTCATCTCCATAAATTCCCCAATTATGTTTACCTATAATTCCCAACATACCCGGACTCGCCCACTCGGTCCATAGTTAAATTAAATAAGTTTCCCCCAAAATTCTCACTTTAAGTCCCAACTCTTAACTTAATTTGCACATTCCCAATAGCTATCTTTTGAGCCCCTAGCTATTAAATTATCTATGATTTTTCACCAATTAAAATTATACCCAAGATAAAAAGAAAACAAGGCAAAGCATCAACTGCCCGACCTGCCAAGTTTTTCCCATCGTCAATCGATCGATGGCCCCCGATCGATCGATCGATCCTTTCGTGGCAGTTCTTCTTCCCCACTGAATTCCACTATTAACGAAAATTCAAGGTTTGTAAACCTTAATTTCAACCTCTAATCAAGTCATCCCACCACATAAGCATATTGAACTTTGATCTTATACATTATATACACTTTCTAATATATGAATTTCTCAAATTATCTCATAATTTCCGAAATGGATTTTTCCATAAATCTCCATTAACTTTGTTCTACAATTCCCACTTCCAGATTCAAATTACACCATTTTATATTCCGAATTCTCATTTAAATCAGATTTCTATACTCAGAGATATACAACACAACTAATTCTTACTTTGAATCTCACTCAATAGTTCCATGAACAAAAACCCCATTTTGTACCCATTTATCCCCAAAACGGCTTTTGATTTACACATCACTATGATATGAATTGATTATCATCAATTTAGAAATCACAACAGTTAACCACTTGCCTGGATTGTTTGTAGGGTCTAATTTCGTTGGTGTAGAGATTGGTTAATGAAGAACACCTCAAATAAATCCCTTAATTTTAATCCAAAAGACTCCCAATTGCTCTTGGTTTGCTTTCCCCCAATTTTCCTCTCAAGCCCTAGGCTTAGAATTTGTGTTTACTGCCGTTTAACCTTTCCCAAATTAGATTAAAACCTTTTATCCCGTTTTAGGACATATGGGCCTAATTAAAATGGCCCAACTCACCCCGTGTGGGCCCGGCTATGCCCAAAAATACCCCGAGACCCAATTACTATCCTCGGGTAATCTTTTCTGACTATCTCGACCCATCCGGACTCAACCGTGCACTCAGAATTGCCATCCTAAATACTTTTTGACATTTTCAAATTTCGACCTCAAAATGCGACACACGAGATTTTGAACCATTAAACTTAAAAGTCGTCAATTATAAATAATTCGGCTCACTCAAATAAATTATCCAACTCATGAATTTAAGTTTCTCCAATTTAAATATTTTTATAACTCCAAAAAATAATTAAATATTAAATCCTCAAAATTACGGGGTGTTACATTAAATTCTTCTAGAAGACAATACTTACCAATTATAAACTTGAAGGGGTCTATCTGGAATGATTTCATCATGAAATTGCCTTTATTATTTCCATCCTAACTATGTTATCCATAATATGGTTAGGACTAGATGCCCCATGAATAAATATAAACACATTCCCATTCTCTAAGTCATTAAGAACACTATCAAGTATATATCCATTGGAAAAAATTTCTTTTACAACTTTCCTTTTAACGTAATCATCAAGGTAACATTCTTTAACCAACTCCTTTAGGTGAGACTAAAAGTCATTACATTTCATGATTTTAACCCCTTGATCTTTGTGGTATGAATAATTTAGTGTTGAGTTCCTCTTGATATGATCTTGGACCACCTTTCTTGGCAACTTGAAATATTCTTGTCCTTAATATTTATGATGATCTTGTAAACTGGCTCGTTAAATACCATATTAATTCCTCAAAATCCTAGAAGCGTAAATTTTGTATCCTTTTTCTCAATTTTCATTATGCAATGCCTATCCCCTTCTTTCCATTAGATTCTTGAACCCACTCATGGCTTCTTTTGTTCATCTACTGACTTGGACTCCTTTGAGGATAACATACTCGACTTTCATGTACTTTTCAATACAAGACACTAAATCATCTACAGTGGTTTCCTCCTTTATAGAATCCAATCTTGAAGGAGGAAACTACCACGTTTTCTAAGGACTCCTTTACTTATTTATACCAATCCCAATACTTAATATCATATTCTCATAGGGTTATCCTTAAATTTATTCATGAACATGATCAGGGCATCAATTTTTTCCGAGTGGGAAGTTTTTGTGATGAATTTTATCAAGAGCAACTTGATCAGTTGCTCGAATATCTTTATTGATACATCCAGAGTCTAATTTAACCATTTTTAAGAGATGTTGCCCTGGTTTGAGAGTAAGATTCAACATATTAAAGATTCGTTATTCTTCTAAATTTCCATCTTTTTGCGATACTAGTGACCTTTTTTCTTCTATCATAAGTTTTGAAGTGTGGGGTAGAAAACTTCTTCGGTGACTCTGCTTCCTCCAAAGCATAAGAAAAATTATACCTCATTTAGTTGACCAATATACTCACATCTAATTAGTTTGTGTTGCAAGCCTTAACTTGGGCCATCCCCTACCATCCAGCTCTTTCCAAATGAAGCTTTGGATTTTTTTTGTATCACGCCCTCTTTCTCGCCTTCGATATCTTACATGATCTTCTTTTCACACGAGTTATTTTATATGATGTTAATAACTCCATCCTTGGATGCTAGTCTTGACCATATGAGAGTTAGTAATCTTAAATACTTCCCAGTGCTTGAGTTTCTTCTGAAGGAGCTCATGCTAGACTCTATCCAAACGTTTGTATGGGGTTGTTTCCCTCCTAGTGTCATTGATAAACCCTTTGTTACCCGTTTAGGTGATCCTTATGTGTATCAATCATTAGAGAGACCTGATTGGGGTGATGTTTCCCGTATCCACCCCCCCCCCCCAATTACATATATTTCCCTTAAAAGATACATATATTATTTTTCATAGAAAATGTTGTTATTTTACAATATAATAATTTAAAGTCACTTTTTTAAATAATAATTTTATCATTTTTACTTATATGCAATCATTTGATTACCTTTACTCTATTAGAGTGCGTGTACTCGGAATTGAGATGGAGCGAGAGTACCTATATATTAAAATTTATTGTTATTATAGAGGAAATCTTTCCCTTTTAATTACTTATAGTTATAAATAAGATAATATAGGTCTATATGAAAAAAATCTACCAATTAGATTGAACCTAAATTTATCTTCAATGATATATGAATAATCTTAATGTAGAATACGATAAAAACAATCACATAACATCAAGTCGTGCAAGGAAAAAATGTAACGAAAAAACCCTTGTGCCTAATGAAATGAAAAATGAACTATGATTGAGACTTGCAAAGGAATAAAAAATTTTATAATCACACAATAAACTACTAGCACTAAGCTCTTTGATACTATATCCTTTGTATAAGGCGCCAACAACTAGAGAATGCTTCACAATTCAGAAAAGTTTTTTTTTCACTACCAATGTCGTCCACTGTTTGGTACGAAATAAAAATTTTGTTTTTGAAGTTGAAGATAAACTTGTTGAGAAACCACTAAATGCATATATATTAATTTCTAGGATCTGAGTTTTCATAAAAGTTTTGAAAGTGTTGAAAATATTTTGTCTTAATGAAACCTCGTAATGTATTATCAAATTTCATAAAAGTCTCTTAAGAACAATCATATATGAAATATACACGTAGATTTTTGGGGATTAATAAATTCCTAGATATATGAAATATTAATTAATTACCAAAAATATTTTATTTGTTTCAATACAAATAAGTTCATACATCTTCTAATATTAAACTATATAGTTGTATTATAGTCCATGTAAAAAATAACTAAATTTATGGTATATAATATAACAGGATTGTTAAAAACTATTTTAAGTATGTAATGTATGTATACTCATTGTTGATGCTAGAAATTAGTATGTGGACGATCTAAGTTATAAATAACTACTTATCTGATAATGTTCAATTAAGTGATGAAATGAAGTCAAACCCATGTGAAATGAAGAGACTAAAAGATAGAGAACCGACATTATTCGGCTTCAAGTCGGTCACCTAGATCCATGAATGGTGCAATGTTCACTAAATTAGCTTGTATGATACATTTAAGCACGCATACAAGTTCATTCTCACGTGACTCTCACTCACACAACACAATTGTATAAAATTCAACTTCACATGGCATTTTAAGTTCTCATGGATTTTGTTTATGGATGTGTGAGGTGATTGAGTCGGTAGGATGTGTATCTAGTGGGCACGCGGCTCATTCTGGCTAAGAGAGATGAGATCATAGTTTACATGAATAAAAGATAATAATTACAAGTTATTTATTGCACATAGGAGAAATTATTTACATTTATTCACTTTACTTGATGTTATAGATTTTGTGATCATATTCTTTATTTTACCCCATGTTTAACTTCATCTTAGCATTTATTCTATCACATGTATATCAGGATTTTGACTTTTTAGTTCTTTGATCACTATGATTTTGTTTCACTAGCATGTTATATGATTTCCACTTTTCTTTGACTTTTTCATATAAAAAAGGTGGAGGAATGACTAAGATAAGGGGATGGAGTTACCCTTTTAATTTGTTTTGGTATAGTACATCTTAAGAGGTGTTATTCTCTTTCTCCTTTTGGGGAAAAACTTTTGATGAAATGGAAGATAATTTTTGAAAGAGGGGGAGAAATCTTAACTATTGATTACATTACTTGTTAATGTTGATATGACTTAGAGTGATATTATATTAATTATGCCCCCATGGATATTCTTGTATTTATGGTTCATATAGATTTCTTATTGGAGGTTTCCCAAAGAAGCGGAGTTTTTATTTGTGCATGACATACCCTTTGGGAAATATGATTGACATTTAAAATATGGAAACATTTCAGTCTTAAGAACTTTGCTTAATCATGCATTGGAAAGAAAATAAGAACTAAGTTTAAAGAATTAAACTAGGGTTTAGAATAGAAGACCATAGTGGATCTGGTTGTGATCCGTATGTGGAGAAAAAAGTTAAAGATGATGATGATCTTGCTACCCTCCCCGGGCCTCCAAAAACCTTATAATAATGCACGAAACATCTCGAATCTTCACGTTTATGATCCACCCAAAGTAATCCTCGTGTGTGAGCACTCTTGGAGATGAAAACTTTATGATATATTAGAGAAATCACTTTCTCTCTCCTCACCCATTTATAAAAATGTGAATATTATTTTTCCTCTCCCTCTCTAACCCTCCATTAAATGATCATTAACTTATAACCCTAGCTTACACCAGTATAAATAGGTATAAGTCATAGGATTATCCTTAAGTGAACTTCAAGATATTATTGGGCCTACTAATCCCAATATAAATAACTAAATTGGCTTCCAAATTATTATTCAAAACTTCCATTACAATTTTGGAATTATTTTATTTTCTTAATCACGATTAATTCTACAAAATAATCAAAAGTACACTTCAATTTAATTATATTTAAATCACTCGTAATAAAGAGGTCTTATTTGCAAAGTTAATAGTGGTACATAATTTGACTACCCACGTTAAGTGCCTGATACTCACTTGGTCAAATCATTAAACCTCTAATCTATTTTGACCAATATCTAATCAATTCCTTGATTCTCAGACTTAATTTACTTTGCTACTCCATCTAATTATATAATAATTCATTATTGGCTTTGACTAGTAGAAACAAAATATATAAGTCTATCAAGAGGGTATAACAATCCAAGATATCTCTTGGATGTGAATCCTCCAAGTTATGATATGAGACCAACTAAAAAAATGATTTCCCAATCTATGGAGATTGAGATTCAATTAAAAAGTCAATCTTTCCCATAAGAGTTCATGCTCCCATAACAATCAAAGTTAAAATTGTGCAAGCAATGTAATCCTCATAGCTCTCAGGATTAAGAATATATTCACCATTTGTAAATGGTGTCATATTACCTAAGTCTAATCAAGATAACCCTTAGACTTAAATATCATGGGTGGTCAAGTTCGATACATTTCTAAATGTACCGATCACAATCCTCTTTTGAACTACCGCACATGTCCTCGAACCATCAGACATGTTCATTTAGTTTGAGATAAAGAACTAGGATTTCACATGAAAGTATACCAATAGGATGTCAACTCCCTATCTAGGATGTGAACTGTTCAATTGTACTAGAACCAAAATTGTGATCTCTCATGATCAAACCAAATAGAACTCACTGAAATTCCTACAAAGTAAAATTGACCAAAATTGTATACAATATATATAAAGCATAAATATAAGGAATTCTCGTAAAAATATTTCAAAGTGAGCTGACACAACTTATTGAAAAGTAAACGTTATGCATGGTTTTAAGAATAAAACTCCAACAATCTCTCACTTAGTCTTAAATCCATGTACCTATGCATCTAACTCCAAACTCATCTACTTAGTCTTCTTCTACCCTAGATGTAGATGGATTTACCAGGCGTTAACTGATATAAAGTAGGTCATAAACGTATCACCTTCATGTTCAATCTCACAAACTAGGTGAAACCTACACTTAATGTTCTTAATCATGCAATGGATTACGGGTTCTTTTGAACTTGCATTTGTACCGTTATGAAAACCAAAAGGTGTAATAGATAATTTCACATTAATGAAACCTCACATATGTTACTTAGGAAGTTAATCAAATCCTTTTTAGTTTTCATGAAAGTGGAAATAACATTATCCTACTTAGTGGAGTTAGTAATGCGAGATTTCCTTACACTCTTCCAACTTATAGCTCAATATTTTTGAGTAAACACATATTTCGAGGTATAAACTTGGAATATTTATCTCACTGAAAACCTAGTCTTTATACCTTAAAGGTATAATATTATTAGAATGAAATTTTCATACCATAATAATGTAATAACATATTTTTTGTCTAATACATAATACAACATGTAGGAGGCTACTCATTCCCTTAGCATTATGTATATTCCGCATACCTTCCATCTTAATCAAGTGTTTTAGTTCAATAATCCCCAGATAGAGTGATTCCATACTTGAAAGTAAGATCCTTTCATGGAATCCCGATGTTAATATTATGAATACAACATCAATATAAGTGACTTGGGATAAGGCCAACATCCTTTTATCCAATCAAGTAAAAACTTAATCACAAGGATGTGCATAATTTGTTCGAAGTAATTCACATAGAGATATCTAGACAACCACACCCTTATTTAAGAAAATATTCCCATCTCGTTCTCGATTAGGCAAATATCATCCAACAATTGAACTATAAATACCACCACGGCTCTACTATGATTCCTATACTAACAAGTATAATTTGGGCTTTGATCAAAATTAAAACTTAATTACATAATCAAATCAAATAATCTAAGACCTTGATGTTAGCTTAAATCCATATATGTATTTTACAATCTTAATCACTTTTCCTTTTCAATTTCTTATTATCTACATGTCATGACAATCGTTTAAGAGTATAAACTTGATGTAAAACGAATCCCGATAGACTTAAGAATGGCTACATGCTAGAAGGTTTACTTATAATTAATCCATTTATGTTCAAATAAACACTTTCAAAAGCCTTGCCTTAAAGGTTTTCACCTTTCCGTCCATTACTCTTTTAATTTCATTTAGATTCTTATACATCCGATTGGTTTTACCCCATCAACAAGTCCCAACACTTGATTTAAATAAATTGAATTTATTTTAATATCCATAGTCATAAGTCAAAGAAAAAGTACTTGTCTTGGAATTCCTCATTATATTACTTAGGACCCGGCTCACGTTTGCCATGGATCATATAGAAATGATCAGGATTTCTCCCGATGCACTCACTAATACATGTCACCATTGTTATATAGTATACATGACACATGTATCCTATCATAAGTTAAACTCACACTACCGTTAGTTTGTTTATTATCGATATCAGGTTGTATTTCATCATGTACATGTGGTCTAGAAATATTAGTAATATGATGTTCCTTTTTGTCTTATAATACTATCTTATATTTGGGCCCGTGGTTTGATTATGTATTTCGATTTCAATATTGGGCATTGATGAAATCAATGACCTTCTTGTACCTAGGAATATGATACAAACCAAATTATAAGTTTTGGGATAACTAGTAAAAATACATACCTATGTCCTTAATTTTAACTTCCTAGGTTCCTTCCATAACATGACTGTTGGGCACCCCCATATCCAAACATACCCTAGAATGGGCTTACGCCACTTCAATGTTCAGTAAGAGTTGAAGAAATTGATTAAGAATACAACAAATATAAATTGTATATTGCCATATCTTATGTAAAATCCCAACTAAAATGTTGTAGTCTTGAATAAATTACAATGGAACTTATCATTGATAAAAGAGTCTTACTTTATCCCATCCTTTACACCATTTGGTGTAGATAAATGGGATATAATCCCACATATTTGATAGATTATTCCTTAACTCTCCCAATAGGTGCGCACCCCTACGAACTAATCATAGAATTTGGATTAGTTGACCTCACTGATGCTCCACATTAGTCTTATACACTTTGAAGTGATCAAAGGCTCCATACATGTGGTGCATAAGGTAAACACATCCATACTTTGAGTAATCATCAACGAAATCGATGAAATACTCAAAGCACTTCTTGATCGGATAGTCATACGATCCCACAAAACAAAATGAATCATTTTCAAGACATGTTTAGCTTTTAGCTTTTGGCTATGAATGCCCCATGGTCATTTTACAATCTAAATGGAATTCAAGACTAGAAGTGACTCCACTTACAATAAAAATAATTGTCCAATTTTAAACTAGTACCTTTTAGAATAAAATAACCCGAGTGTAGGTGCCAAAAATGTTCTTAGTTTCACTGAGAAGGAACCTATCTCTTTAATGATTTTCCATTAAAATTATCCATTTAACTATTTAGCAGTATTAGCGAGACAAACCTTATAATGCATAAATCATTATTCAATGCACCAGAATAGATAAAAGATATCCCAATTTGATAAAAGAATTATAAAAATAATATAATATCTATTTAAAATTAATATAGAAACCCAACCCAACTTTTCTAAAAACCAAGTACATTAAAATAATTTGCCTACATTATTTTATGTCTCTGCCAAAATGCTAGAAGGATAACCTATTAATAATATTGTTCCATATTCTTAATGCGCATAATGGGGAACATCACTCTTATAAGTAATTTCTCGGTTACTTGGAACCTCAAGAAAGAGTTGTAGTCCTAATTTTAGTTCACAAATCTATACAAATAGTTCTTGTAGATTGGACCATAAATCATGCATTTACCTTTTAAGAGAAAAACCATTACCATGTCCTTTTATTTATGAAATAAGCAAAACCGAACACTTTGCTATAAATATTTAAATTACTTGTAGTGACAATACCCACCCTTCGTCTATTTCACTACTACCGAAAAATAGGAATATTCTTAACCCAAACAATTGTACCCGAGACTCAGCCTTAGCTTCTGAAAAAAAATATTACTAAAGTCGTTTAATACAAGATTAAACTATTTAAGTAACTCTGAACTGTGTTTTGAAGAAACTCTTTTCTTCAAACCAAATCAGTTTTAATCACAAGATGTGTGTAATAAAACATGCACGAGATCAGTTTAAGATTTGTAACAAGTTTTGAAAAATAAAATTAAAATAGTTTAAATCAACACACCACCAAGAATGAGATGAGAAAATGTAGAGAGATTAATGATAATTGATTTTTAACGTGGTAAAACCTCACCCAACTGAGGAAACATCCACGACTCCCTCTACGGATTAAAAATAAAAATCCACTAAAACAAAATATAACAGTTACAAACTATATAACACACAAGCACACAAATCGGTCCTGTACAAGTTTAGGAATTTACCCACTGGTGTCCTTCTAACTTTTCTGCAGTTCTGATTGTTGATGTGGTTCTCCCAGTTTGCGAACTTCACTTTGTTCCAGTCTTTACATCGACTCTTGTTTCAAGATCTTATTACCAACACTTTCAGTGTTGTGGTGTGTAAGTGTTTGTGATGGTGATCTAACACATGCATTCACACACTCATGCTTATGTTTACAAACAGTCCTAACAAATTACAAATCAGATCTATATGCTGTGATTTTTAGTGTCTCTCTTCTTAGGAAACTTGAACCTTATTTGACCTTTGAAATAAACCTAGAATCCACGACGATCTTGCTCAGAAGACGTTTCAAGATCTTAATCCATTTCAGGGTTTTGAAAATACTTCTAAAATTGAAAATCGCCAAATGTGATTCCAACTAGGTCAAAGGTCTAGTTTCAAAATAACTAGAAACAGAAAATGATTTTGTTGATTTTGAAAAAGAAAACATTTACTGAAAAATAATCAACAAAAGATTTCTCAGGGCGAGAAACTATAAATGAAAATCTAGGTGTAATATAACATAAAATGGCCAGATCTATAATTTCTATGAAACAAAAATACAGATCTAGTCGTAATGTTTGAGTTGGACACAAGATCTCAAAACGAAGAGGTTAAAACAAGAAACAACTTTCAAACCAACGCTAAAAAACTCTCCAACATTCAAGGTTGTGTTTGGAATGAACTTGTTTTTGGTAAAAAGGTTAGGGTTTGATAAGGTGTTTGGACAAATTAGGGTTAGGGTTTTTAACTCTATGATTTATCTCTCTTCTCTCTCTAAAAGACGAAGTGGCAAAAGCTTTTGAAAGGCTGAGGGTTAGACTCCTTATATACAGGGCTGAGAAGGATCTAGAAGGGGGTTCGAAATCAAGGGCTAAGATTAAGTCTTGCAACATTGACTTCCATCCAACGGTTAAAGGTAAGTGGTTGGTTAAGAGGCTTCTGATTGAAGGATAAAGGTTCACAGGGATTGTAACAATGACGCATGCAGGGCATTGATAAGCTTAATCCAAGGGCTGATAATAAACGCTGGTTTTCTCTCTTAAAAGAAACACACCTTCAGCCAATAGTAGGACGACAGGTGTAGGGCAAACAACGAATAACAAATTCGCATCCCAAACTTAATTACACAAGTACCCTGTTGTCTCTAGCGATTTCGGATCATACCCAAGTGAACCTTTCAGGGATAAAACCAATAATCGGTATTTATATAATGAACCCAAAACTTTTTAATTACAATTTTATTTAAGAAAGAATTGTTTTAAAAACCATTAAAATTCCCAAAAATTATTTAAAAAGGTTTTAAGGGAAATAAACACACACAAAACACATACAATCAATTTAGCAATATGTGTGAACAATGTATGGGGTCCTAAAGTGTGTAAATGTTTGTGAATATACCTTTGATCATTCAAACAAGAGGAATGAAGTGTCTAAGGCTTTTTGGTATCTAGGATGTGGACTCAATTTTATCTCTATTTCCAAACTAGATGATCACTTATGCAATGTAGACTCAAATAAGTCAAGAGTATAAGGTGCTTCAATCTCCCCCTTTGGAAATATGAGACAAAATATCCTTTGAGTCATCTTGTACTCATAGGGCAATAAAAAGAAAAACCTATTCTTATACAAAAGTTCTATCTACCCATTTCCTAGAAAAGAAAATTATATAACTCAACTAATTACAATTCGTTACACTATTACATATGTTGAGATTAACTGAGAATAACTGTACAGAATCCTGTAAATAATCACTAAGATCAAACTCTTTAGAATATGTACAAAATAAATGAACTCATATAACTCAAATTTCTTCCCCATTTTGTCTCAAATGGACAAAGGGAAAAACTATGCAAATCTAAGAGTTTATTCAGCACAGACCATTCCAATCGAGTTACGCAAAGAAATAAATCTATTGTAATCCAAAGGTTTGGTAAGCATATATGCAAGTTGCAAATCAGTGGGAAGATAATTGATTTCTAATTCCTTAGTCTCAATTAATTTGCATATAAAGTGATGTCTTATTTTTATGTGTTTTGTTCGCGAGTGTTTAACATGATTTTTAGAGATATTGATCGCACTTTGATTATCACAATAGAGATGTAATTGGTCATCTTTAATACCATAATCACTTAGCATTTTCTTAGGCAAAGTAATTGAGCACAACAACTTCCAGCGGCTATGTATTCAGATTCAACAGTTGATAAAGAATTTCAGTTTTGTTTCTTACTACTCCAACCTACCAAGTTATTACCAATATAGTAATATGCGCTTGATGTGCTTTTACTATCGTCAGTACACCCTGCCCAATTGGCATCGGTGTATCCTATTATAGTGCTAGGAGTATCATTGGTGTACCAAAGTCCTAAGATTATAGTGCCTTTAATGTATTTTATAATTTTTTTAACACGAGTTAAATTGCTCTCTTCAGGATTATTTTGATAGCGTGCAAAGACGCAAACAGTGTACATAATATCAGGACGCGAGGCAGTAACGTATAGCAAGGTTTCTATCATACTATGATATAAAGTTGGATCTACGGATTTTCTAGTTTCATCCTTAGATAGTTTGACCGTAGTACTTAAGGGAGTATTGGCATCTGTTGCACTTTCAAGGCCAAATTTTTTAACAATCTCTTAAGCTTATTTTGATTGCGAAACAAATAATCCTGCTAAATTCTGTTTGACTTGAAGACCCAAGAAAAATTGCAGCTCCCCCATAAGAGACATTTGAAATTCTTTATGCATAATTTCAGAAAAAGATTTAACTTCTGAGGGGGTAGTTGATCCAAAGATGATATCATCAATATAAACTTGAGCTATAATGATGTGTTTGTCAAAATGTTTGACAAAAAGGGTTTGATCATTTCCACCTCTCTTAAAACCTTTGTCTAAGAGAAAATTGGAAACGCGCTCATACTAGGCTCTTAGCGTTTGTTTTAGGCCATACAAAGCCTTTTTAAGATGAAAGACGTGATTTGGATATTTAGGGTCAATGAACCCTTTTAGTTGTTCTACATAGGTCTCCTCAGTCAATATTCCATTAAGGAAGGCATATTTGACATCCATTTGGTAAAGCGTGAAATGTAAGTATTAAGCTATGGCAAAGAGAAGACGAACAGATTCTAATCGAGTAACAGGAGCAAAAGTCTCGTTAAAATCTATTCCTTCAATTTTAGAGTATCCTTGAGCAACTAATATGGCTTTGTTTCTAATGACTATCCCACTTTCATCAGATTTATTTTTAAATATCCAATGGGTGCCAATAACCTTTTTATGATCAGGCCTAGGTACAAGATACCAAACATCATGAATAACGAATTGAAGAAGTTCTTCATGCATTGCAGAAATCCAATGAGCATCATCCAATGCATCATTTACATTCTTTAGTTCCACAAGGGAAACAAAACATGCATAATGAACATAGTTTCTTAATTTAGATCTTGTACGTACAGGCTCACTAGGGTTACCAACAACGTTATCTATAGGATGGTCTTTAGAAACCCAATTAGGTACTTCAGGTGTCTCAATTGGTAAAGAATCATCTATTTCTAGAGAGTCTTTTTCTAAAACATTTTTAGACTCATCCACAATGGTTTGTTCTCCAGTCTTACTCTCAATAGTAGTGTCACTTACAATAACATTTATGGATTCCATTAAGGTCTTAGTGCAAAGATTATAGACACGGTATGCTCTACTATGAGGAGAATATACTAGAAATATGGCTTTATCTCCACGACTCTCAAATTTAGATAAGTGTTCTCTATCTTTGCAGACATAACACGTACTGTTGATGTAAAAAATTAGATTATATCTAATTATTTAATCACAGATAAAATAAATGAGACAAAGAAGTTTTAAAATGGTTCAGCCTTATAAGAATGGCCTACGTCCACTATTTCTGTTATTGATGACTGTTTGGGAATTCTCGATTACAAGTTTTATCCAGAAATTCCCGTCCCCTTACAATGAGGATTATACAATGTATTTATAGCCCTAAGGCTGTAATGTGAAAGGATAATACATTAAATTCCCCTTAAGCATGTACATCTATATGATAATAATAAGCATTTAATGCACAGTCAAACTGTTGGTTATCCTACTATTAATGCTTTGTTCGAGGTGCAGCTCGGATCGCCTAAGCTGTTCGGTACTCAAAAGTTCCTCGTAGAGTTCTTGTTGGTCGGAGTGTCTGAGTTTCTCGGGGAAACAGTGCTCCTCGTTGCAGTATGGTTCCTCGGAGTCAAGGTGTTGTTCCGAAGTTCTTGTTGTTGCTACGCAGATTGCCATGTGTCTTCACTCAATTGAGCCATGTCAACAAACTAAATTTGGTATCAACAGAAGCCCCCAATGTTTCATAGTTCGAAATTTGAGGAGTGTGGAACATTCTTTCTTGAAATATGGTGGTTTTAAATGGTCATCCTGAAATTTAGGAGTCTTTTCTTTTGTATTTATTTCTCCTTCTAAATTCGTAGAATCGGTCTTTTTTGAATTTTTCTACCCGTTTCGAATCCCGCGGCCTTTTTTTCTTTTTAGCCGACGGTAACGTAACCGTTTCTTTTTGTAATCATTACTTTTACCTTTTTCCCAAGGCAGAGTATTTAAACGTTGCAAAAAATCCCATCGTCTTCTACTTTTTCAAATTTGTGTCTTTGAGTTTTCCATTGTCTCTCTCTCCTGTGCGTTCATCTCTTTGATCATTTGTTGTCAACAGAGTCATCTCTTTCCTGTAATATTTTCTTCTTTATCTTTGATTTCCTTCTTTCATCATGGTTTATACTGTAGAATCAATTGATAAATTTCGCTCTGATTTCTCTATTCCCCCATGGGTTATTTTGGAAGAGCTTTATGAGCCTTCGGACTATTTTCGTTTGGCTGAGGGACATTGGTTCCCCAGTCTATTTGTCGCTGAGTGTGGCTTTTCATTTCCCCCAAACCCTCTATGTCTGGAATTTTGTCAATACTTTGACGTGGTTCCTGCAAGAATAGCCCCCAATACATGGAGAATAGTTAATGGTGTTTATAGATTAAATAAAATCCATGGAACTCGTATAGGAATTCCTGAGATTATGTTTTGTTATAGATGGGCTGTGGGTGATAATACTTTTTATTTAAAAACTAGGTTTTTAAATAGAGATTTAGTGGTCAATCTCCCAGATGCCAATAGGGACTACTTTGAGCATGGGGTTGTTATGAAAAATTGGCAACACCCTCCATTAACTGGAGATGATGTTTACTAGGGTCCCAGATGTCCTCCCTATGGCAATGGGATAGGTTGTTTTTATTTTATTTTCAAAAATTATGCTTTTTTTGTGTTTGATAAAATGTGCCACTGATATTTTAATTTTGATTTATTTGCAGTTGACAGCAAAAGAAAATCACCGAAAGAGGCAGACGTTAACATAAGGCATTCAAAACTTATCTGGAGTTTGCATCAGACTGTTGATGACGAGCATATTAGGTCAGCTTCATATTTGCTGCAGTACAAGAGTTACACCTCCTCTTTTACTGCTCGTCCGGTGATAAGCGACGCAGAACCAATACCAGCCTCTACAAGTTCTTCACCTGAGTCACATATTTCTTTGAGTGAAAGGATGAAGAAAAGAAGACCTCCCACCCTTTTTGAGAAAACTGCCTCTGGTGCTGGAGAGGCAAAGAGAAGTAAGCTTGACGTCCCAGGATACGGGACAAAGAAAATTGATGCACCTCCTTCGGCAGCTCCTGTGAAGGTTATCGAGAAGCCCCCAGTGGCCCCGAGAAAGTCTGTTGCTCCAAGCGAGGTGATTGTCATTTCTCTGACTAAGACTACCTCGTTAGTCGAGAAAGTTGATGCTCCTTTGAGGAGGCTGAAGAAAAGTTCCTCTATCAATTTGGATGAATCCATCTCTCAGCCTCCGACTAGTGGTGTTCCCACTTTTGTTCCCCCGAGCTCTGCTATGAGCTCAGTGAAGACTTGGATCATTCCCGAGATCCAAGGTATTGAATAAAACCTTTCTCGGGACACGGTTACCACATTATCAGCTCGTCATATTGCTTCTGTAAGTCCTATTGTCTTAAATTTTCATTCTTTACTTTTTGTATTTGTGTACTGACTTGCTTTCGTTTTCTTTTCTCAGTTGGTGAGCTATTTTAATACAATTCTGAAAGAAAGATGAAGCTATTAAAGCTTCAAGCTCCTTGTCTGGTGTAGAGGAAGATTTGATGGGCCTGGCGCAGTCTCTAAAAGATTCTCGTCAGAAATATAACGATGACAAGGCGATTTGGGAGAAGAAACTTACTTCGACCGAGAAGGAGAAGGCTCAGGTTATTGAGGTCTCCAAGGGGTTGGAGAAAAAAATAAATGATTTGGAGGGAAAGAATAAAGATCTCTAAGGGAAGCTCAAAAATGTTGGGGAGCTTGAAAATAAGCTCAAGGCTGCTGAGGAGGAGTTGGGTCAACTTCAGGAAGTAAGTCGTCAGAAGGAGGAGGTTGAGAATAAATTGAAAGTTGCTGATGACCTTCTTTCCGAGAAGCTTTCCTCGGAGAAGACAAAAAGGAAATTGGTTGTTAAAAAATCCTTCAGCGCCGACTGGGATAAAGGGTGGAATAAAGGTTTGGCTGCCATGATGTCGCAAGTGGAATATGGCAGCCTCAAATACTTTAGAGATGGATGGGTCGCTGCTCTGCAAGAAATGAGAGTTGATGAAAATTCTAAATTATTTCAGCAACACATCCCTGGCCCCCCCTCCAACTCCTGAAGACGAAGAAGAGGACGAAGCTGCCTCTGAGGAGTCGTCCATGGTGATGGGAGATCAAGTTTCTCATCCCCCAGCTATCCAGCCCACTAACGAGGAACTTCAGCAACTCGTTACTTCATCCGAGCAACTGCCAGCGCTCCCCGAGCAACTCTCTGTTCCCTCCGAGCAACCTACCTCCTCGACCCAACCTCCCGAGAAAGTTTTAGGAGACAAGGAAAATGTGTAGAGTTGTCGGGTTTCTCTCTATTTTATTTTTCCTTGTCAAATGTAACTCTGACCTTTGTACTTCTCCTTTATAATGTAATAAAATTTGAAGTTTTGCCTATTCATACTATTGTTTCTCTTCTTCATGCCCTGTTTGAACTCTTATTGATTATTGCTTTTTCTTCCTTTACTAGTTTCTGGCCAGGATGGAATTATTGACTGCTCATGATATAAAACTGTTAAGGCAATGTAATGAGTATTTCAAAGCTGGTCATACAGACATGAGTGCAACTCAAATCATTGACATCCTTGGTAAAGATGCTTCAGAGCAAGCAATTGAAGCCTATCAATATTTGAAGTGCCTGCTCGACCGTGCAGTGGCTAACAACGTAGCATACTATGATATTATTGAGGATCTCCAAGGCACTCTTGAAGAACTTCAGCAACAATATAAAGAATCTACTGCCCTTTTGCACAAGGGGTACGAGAAGAAGTATTAGCAAATCATTGCCGATAAGGGATACGATAAACAATTTGCTTCTTACGATGTGAGGGAGAGAACTTTGAAGGCTGAGGTCGAAGAGCACAGACAGATAGCTGAGTTGTTAGAGCAAGAAAATAATAACCTTCAAAGAGAGTTGTCTCAGTTGAAGTCTGCAGCTTCCACCTCAAACGCCTTGATCCCTGTAACCGACGAGGGATTTTCTTTCTTGGAGGTCGAATACGCCAACCTGAGGGACGAATTGGAGACCTTGAAGAGAGCTGTCCCTTCTAAATATTCTCGGGGACGAGCAAGAGCTGCTCGAATTCCTGTCAAGGAATAGATAACTCAATCTTCTCTAGAGAACCAGGCATTCCAACTGATGGCAAAGAACCAGGCATTGGCTAAGATGTCTCAGAAGATCAGGAGTCTGGACGAGCAGTTTTCTGCGCAGAAATCTATCTTAGAGAATAAAGAACTCTTCATAAAAAATCTCCACGAGAAACTGGAAAGATTGACATATCAATTCCACAAACAACCCAAAGAATTCTGGATGGCTGGCTACAACGAGGCTCTCTACCACTTGGATGATCGTATCCAAAATGCAAATAATGAAGGTTACAAACAGGGATGGTTGAATGCCTTAGGTGTACTGAAACTGGAACAGGGTCATTACCTGTGGGATTACCATAATCCTGGGCTGCTCGACCTACCAGTTCCACCATTCAAGCTTGATATGAGCTGAATCCCTGCTCGGGCCATCCCTCGGTGTTTGATTTCCATATACCTTGGCGATTACAATCTCCATTCCAATGTTGAGATATCTCGTCCCGAGCACCTACTAGATCGACCATCTGTGATGAATATCAGGATGCCTAAAGATCTTAACTTCATAAATTCCCCTCATGCTTTAAATGATCCACCTGCTGGCGAGGAACCTGTTTCAAAAGCAGAGCGAAAGAAACCAATATAATAGGAATCTTGATGTAATAAATTTGTATTTCATTCTTGATGTATTTTGTTCTACATTCAATGAAATAATTTTATTTACAAATCTTGACTGCCATTGTCTTGTAATTATAAAACACTTTACATCTATGCATGTATATCTGTTAAAAAGATAACAACATTGTGTTATTTGTCGATCAACTTATTGTCGAGTAGTTTGAATTTTTGGTAATCATTTGACAAAAAATGATGTTTTGTTTCTCGACCAACTTAGTAGTAATTTAAAAAGTTACGAGTATAAAAAATTTTGCTCGATCACCTTCTCGTATTCATAAACTGTTTCTGACCAACCAAGGGCGGTAAAATTTCCTTTTCGACCAACTACAGTTAGTTGATTTTTTCTTACCGACCAACAGATTGGCATTTTTTGGAATAGTTTTACTTCCCAACCAACCTTAGCTGGCATTTTCGAGAATAGATTTTCTTCCCGACCAACCTTAGTTGGCTTTTTCGGGAATATATTTACTTCCTAACCGACCTTAGTTGGCATTTTTAGGAATACATTTACTTCCTAACCAACCTTAGTTGGCATTTTTAGGAATACATTTACTTCCTAACCAACCTTAGTTGGCATTTTCGGGAATAGATTTGTTTTCCGACCAACCTTAGTTGGCGTTTTCGGGAATAGATTTGAGTAGTCCGAGTTTTGCTGAGTAGTGGTGTGTAGCACTAGTATTCCACAAAAAATTTCCAACAAAAGGAAAGAACTGGGAAGAACATTGTCACTTTATTCATACTGATGAAACTGCATTACATGAGAGTTTACATTACTGATAATATTTGCGCAGGTGTTCTACATTCCATGCATTCTTAAACTCCTCCCCCTCTAAAGTTTCTATTCTGTATGTCCCTGGTCGAACAACTTATTTAACTCGGTAGGGTCCATGCCAGTTTGCTTCCAGTTAGTTGTGCTTTTGAATCACCTTCTTTAGCACATAGTCTCCTTCTTTCAAGTCACACTTCTTCACTCTCTTGTTGTAGAACAAAGCTGTTCGCTGTTGGTAAGCAGCATTTCTAATGACTGCTTCTTCTCTAACCTCCTCGAGCATGTCCAAGTCTAACCTTCTCATTAAATCGCTGACAGGGGAATTGAAATTCAGTATTCTGTGTGTTGGTAGACCCAATTTGGCGGGTATAACAGCTTCACTTCCAAATACTAACATATATGTAGATTCCCCTGTTGATACTCGGGGAGTAGTTCGGTAAGCCCATAGTACTGATTGCAGCTCGTTGATCCAATTTGCTTTCGCATCATCCAGTCTTTTCTTTAAGCCATTCAGCAGCGCTCTGTTTGTCACTTCAGTTTTTCCATTGCTTTGAGGATGGCCTGGTGCCGAGTGGATCTTCAAGATATTTGACTGATGACAATAGGCAGCGAACTCCTCGTTGTCAAATTGTGTTCCATGGTCTGTGATGAAAGAATGAGGAAGACCATATCGACAAATGATGTTCTTCCAAATAAATTGGTATACCTTGTCGTACGTCATATCAATGAGAGGCTCAGCCTCAACCCATTTAGTAAAACAATCCACAGCGACCACGAGATACTTAAATCTTCCCCTGGTTGTCGGTAGTGGCCCGACCAAATCTATTCCCCATATGGAAAATGGCCAAGGGGAAGTAGTGGGTGTCAGTAATGCTTGGGGAGTTCTTCGGATGGAAGAGAAGCGCTGACACATGTCACATTTCTTAGCATAAGCTATACAATCATCTCTCATCATCGGCCAGTAGTATCCCTGAGTCATCATTCTCTACAAAAGTGTCCGACCTGCTACATGGGCTCCGCAGGACCCTTCATGGACCTCTTCAATCAAATCTTTCACCTCGGTGGGATGCACACATCTTTGCAGACCTGTTATAATTCCTCGTCTGTATAGAATACCATTAGTCAGTACATAACGAGCAGCCTTAAACTTTAGTTTCTTGGCTGCAAGTTTGTCAGTTGGTAATTCCCCTTTCTCAATATATGCCCTGATGGGATCCATCCATGATAATCCTAAATCGAGGGTATTAAAGTTTATCGTTAGATCTTCATCTATACTCCGACCAGCTAAAACTTCAATTGGAATTGTTCTTCGTAGCTCGGTACGAGTAGCTGATGCTAATCGAGCTAAGGCGTCTCCTCTTGCATTCTCCATTCTTAGTATTCTGACCAGCTGAATAGCAGTCATTAATTCTCCTTTGACTACATATACTCCCATTATTTGATTTACGACCAATTGCGAGTTACTAAAGACAATAACCTGTTCTGCCCCCGTGGTTTTTGCCAAACTAAGACCTGAAATCATGGCTTCATATTCAGCCTCATTATTCGAAGCTTTGAATTGGAAATGTAGGGCGTATTCCATGTCGACCTCGTCCGGACTGTTCAAAACTATCCCTGCGCCACATCCTGTAGTGCAAGCTGAACCATCCACATGAAGAATCCGTATAGGTAACTCGTCTTCAAATTTTTGATCTGATAGAGTTCCTCGGTGGAAAATTTGTTGCTTCCTTTCACCATCTCCTGATATTTCTTGTTGTTTGTCGACCATATTTTCTTGCCCTTTTACCAACCTAAGCTGGTCTGGGCTTGAATGTGATGATTCTGTTACATCTACTTGCCCCTTTACCAAGCTAAGTTAGTCTGGGCTTGCATTTGATGATCTTGTAAGATCCACAGGTTGATTAGCGAGCAACTTTTACTCCTCGGGGGTATCTGGATAGGTGAATTCAGCTATAAAATCTGCTACCACTTGCCCTTTTAGCGATGATCTGGGTTCATAAATTATATCATATTCACCAAGTTCTATTGCCCATCACATCAATCTTTCTGATTTTTCTGGTTTATAAAGGGCTTGCCTCAATGGCATATCAGTATATACTACTATAGTATGAGCCTGTAAGTATGGCTTCATTCTTCTACTTGCCTCGATCAATGCTAGTGCCAATTTTTCCAACTTTGGATATCTGATTTCTGCTCCTCGAAAGGCCTTACTTGTGTAGTAGATTGGTTTTTGTACTCCATTCTCCATTCTTATCAATGTCGAACTAACTGCATTCTCGGACACTGCCAGATACAAGTATAATTTTTCTCCCATCACTGGCCTGGATAACAGTGGAGGTGCTACCAAATATCTCTTCAATTCTTGAAAAGCCTTCTCACATTCATCATTCCACTCAAAAGTCTTTCAGAGCGTCTTGAAGAACGGGAGACATCGATCAGTTGCTCGTGATACAAATCTATTGAGTGCTGCTACTCGTCCTGTAAGACTTTGCACGTCTTTCTTCGTCGTTGGGGATCGAAGCCTTAACAGAGCTTTGATCTTTTCAGGGTTAGCTTTAATGCCTCGCTGATTGACAATGTACCCGAGAAACATGCCTTCTCGTACTCCAAATATGCACTTGGTCGGGTTCAACTTCATTTGATATTTATCCAACTAATCAAAGGTTTAGCCTAAGTCAAGTAGATGATCGACAACTTTCTTTCTCTTTGTCAGCATATCGTCAACATAGACTTCCATATGCAACTGATTTGTTCTGCAAACACTTTGTTCATCAACCGCTGATATGTTGCACCTGCATTTTTCAAACAAAAAGGCATAATATTATAACAATAAGTTCCCCTGTGGGTAATGAAAGAAGTACTCTCCCTATCTTCAGGTTTCATTTTAATCTGATTGTAACCAGAATAAGCATCCATGAAGCTCAGCAGCTCGTGTCCCAAGGTAGCATCCACTAGTTGATCAATTCAGGGCAGCGGAAAGTGATCCTTTGGGAATGCTTAGTTGAGGTCGGTGAAGTCTACACACATCCTCCATTTGTTGTTCTTCTTTTTCACCATCACCACATTTTCTAACCAGTCTGGATATTTAACATCTTCAATAAAACAAGCTTTTTGGAGCTTCTCGACTTCCTCCTGTATAGCTTGATTCTTCTCGGGACTGAATACTCTTCTTCTCTGCTTCACGGGCTTGATCTCCTTATTCACATTGAGTTCATGAAATAAGAAATTTGGATCTATCCCGAGCATATCCTCATGACTCCATGCAAAAGTTTGCTTTCTGCTTCTTAGGAAAGTTATCAATTCCTATTTTAGTGTGGCTTCCAACGATGAACCTACTTGAGTAGTTCGTTTAGGATGCTCGTCGTCCAGAATGATGTTTTCAGTAGCTTCCACCACTTGACCCTTCACGAGTTGCGACTCATCTCTAGGATCCAATGTTTTAATTTCTGCACCTTCATCCACTTGATAGGTAGTAGTCTTTTTCCTTGATTCCTCCATTTCCTCTTGCTCGGCAGATGAATAATAGCATTCCCGATCTACTTTTTGATCACCCTTCACAACTCCTACTCCAAAATTTATTGGAAATTTTAGGCATTGATGTACCGTAGATGGTACAGCCTCGAACTTCTTTAATCCTACTCTTCCCATGATGATATTGTATGATGATTGAACATTCTTATCCATCACGAAGAAGTGTATTCTTTCTGTTCGACAAGAAGGCCACGTACCAATAAATATATCCAATTTGAGCGTCCCAAGTGGAAATACTTTCTCGCCAACAAAACCGAGGAGGGGTCTATGATAAGGCTCCAGTTGAGATAGCTTTAGATTTAAACTGTTGAAGCATGAGTAGAACATGATGTCTGCCGAGCTACTATTGTCTACCAGTACTCTTGAAATCATTACCTCCTTCATCCTCATTTTGATCACCAAATGGGTCATCATGAGGATATAGAACACCTGTGAGGTCGTTCTTTGAGAAACCAATGACCAATTTCTCTTTGTTCACCTTTCTCGGGGGATCCTCCTCAGCTCGATTTATTCGTTGAATGAACGAGAAAGCTTGAGCCTCACAAAGGTAAGCTTTTCTCTCTGCAGTAAGGTCCCCTCCTCCTGCATCTCCACCTGTAATAACATTACAGTCAAATGACCCAAAGCGTATTGAAAATACCTCTCGTTCTGGTTACCTTGGTCTCTTGGGAAGATCGGGGTCGTCTTCTGGATCAACTTCATGGTCTCTTTTCGTGTTCTCCTCTGCACGACGAGGAGATCTAGACCTCTCTCTTTTTCGGTCATTATTTCTTCTTTCATTTCCACGATCAACATACTTTTCCAGTTTTCCTCGTCTGATGAGTGGTTCAATCTCATTCTGAAGAGCTATGCAATTTTTGGTCATATGGCCATAATCTTTATGAAACTCGCAATATTTTGCCTTATTCCTCCTATCAAGATCTGCCTTCATTTTCTCTGGCCAGTTTAATTCCTCATTGTTCTTGATTTCTTCTAGAACATGGCTGATGTCTTTCTTCAGAGGAGTATAATTATCAAATTTCTTCAATACTTCCCATGACAACCTTATTTTTTAGTGTTTGTCACTACCATTGTTCTTATGCTCTTTCTTATTATCTTTATCACCTTACACCTTGGTTTCTTTGGCATCCATATTCTTCTTCCCAGCTATAGCCTCCTCGGCATTCATAATCTTGGCCGCTTTTCCCATCAGGTCTGACATGGTTCTAGGTGGATCTTTGGCCAAAGTGTAGTACAACTTGTTGGGCAGTAATCCACTCATCAAGGCGGTAATTACTGTCTTTTTCTCATAATCAATGACTTCAAGTTTCTCGTTATTAAAATGAGTTATATAATCTCTGGTACTCTCACCAGCTTTTTGTCTAACACTTAATAAATGCGCTACTCGTTTAATTGGCTTTGCACCAAAATAGAAATTCCCAATGAATAACTCGGCCAGTTGAAGAAAAGTTGAGATCTTACCCCGAGGAAGATTATTATATCACATTTGAGCAGATCCGGTAAGAGTTCCCGAGAATGCTCGGCATCTCATCTCATCTGGAACAACATAGATGTCGGTTGCAGCTTAGTATTATTCTACATGAAGGACATGGTCGGTCTTTCCATCATATTTGGGGGTCACAACAGGTGCTTTGAACTTTGATGGTGTTGGAAAATCTACAATGGCCTGGACAAAAGGTGTTACTTGAACAAAAGTTTATTGTATAGGGTTCTTAGCTTTAGCCATTTCCCCTAATCTATCCTCCAGCCTCTGAATAGAGCCTTTCCATGCATCATTTCCTTCCTCGGGCCTGTTGGTTCGAGCAACTGATTACGTTGATGTGGCTTCCTGGGATCTATCTTGATGAGCAGCTGGTCGCGACTGGGCAGATCCTTACCTTAAGTCTGATGGTCGTCGAAAACTCCTCGATGCGGCTCTAGGAGGACTTTTGCTCGTCCTAGGACCTAATCTATCAAAAGGAGATACTTTGCTTAATCTTTCTAGCGCACTAGTCCTTTCTGGAGAGAGAGTGATACGTTGTTCAGTATCTGTGGCTCGTACCGATGAAGTTCATCCAGGTTGATAAGAAAAAACTTCAGACTCCTCAGTACGATATGAATCGGTATGCCTAGTACGCGAAGAAAGAAAACGGGTATTTCTTTGAATATTCCGCGGTCCTGAATGGGTTGGTGCACAGCCATGGAGGGTTTATATGAGTTGTCACATAGTTTCTTGCATGACGGTCTGGCCCTGTGCCAGATTTGTTATTATTCCAGCCAGATCTGGAAATTTGGCAGAGCAGATAGGTTTGGAGGGCTTCCAGCGTTTCGATTACTGGGTTCTGTAATATCAGCCATTTGTGATGAACTGTTTTCGATGAAAAATGATATTACTAGTCGCTTCCCACAGACGGCGCCAATCTGTTGATGTAAAAAATTAGATTATATCTAATTATTTAATCACAGATAAAATAAATGAGACAAAGAAGTTTTAAAGTGGTTCGGCCTTATAAGAATGGCCTACGTCCACTGTTTCTGTTATTGATGACTGTTTGGGAATTCTCGATTACAAGTTTTATCCAGAAATTCCCGTCCCCGTACAATGAGGATTATACAATGTATTTATAGCCCTAAGACTGTAATGTGAAAGGGTAATACATTAAATGCCCCTTAAGTGTGTACATCTGTATGATAATAATAAGCATTTAATGCACAGTCAAACTGTTGGTTATCCTGCTATTAATGCTTTGTTCGAGGTGCAGCTCGGATCGCCTAAGCTGCTCGATACTCAAAAGTTGCTCGGTACTCAAAAGTTCCTTGTAGAGTTCTTATTGGTCGGATCATCTGAGTTGCTCGGGGAAACAGTGCTCCTCGTTGCAGTATGGTTTCTCGGAGTCAAGGTGTTGTTCGGAAGTGTTTGTTGTTGCCACGCAGATTGCCATGTGTCTTCACTCAATTGAGCCATGTCAGAAGAGTAAATTTGGTATCAACACGTACTACCAAAGGTTCTAATATAATTAAGATTGAGCTTCTTCCCATACCAAAGTTCGTAAGGAGTTTTTTTAGAATTCTTTCTAAGATAGACCCTATTGATAATGTGATATGCAGTACGAATAGATTCTATCCAAAAATACTTAGGTAAGGATTTTTCATGAATCATAACTCGTTTTATATCTTGAAGAGTATGATTCTTTCTCTTATCAATACCATTCTGTTGACGATTCTTAGGAGCATTAAATTCATGTTTGTAACCATTGTAGTCAAAATACTCTATAACACCAGTATCAATGAATTCTCCACCTCTATCACTACGAATTCTATTTACTTGAGTGTCTTTCTCATTTTCAATGTGAAGCAAAATCTTCAAAAAGGTTTAGAAATTATCAGATTTTTGTTTTAAGAAAGCTACCCAAGTAAATCTGGTGAAGTCATCAACCATAATGAGAATGTAACTGTGTCCATAGAGACTAATAGTTCAAGAAGGACCCACTAGGTCCATATGGATGAGCTCCAAAGGTTTAGAGGTAAGAATATCTTTGACTTTCTTATGAGGGGCCTTAATAATTTTTCCTTCTTGACAAGATCCGCAGACAATATTAGAAATAGGTTTGATCTTAGGAATACCTATAACTATTTCTTGAGAAGACTGTCTACTAAGGTTTTCGTAATTTATGTGACTTATACGATTAATCCATATCTCATTTTCATCCATTCTGGCAATATTACAGACCTCAACACTGTGTGAATAGTATAACAATTGTCTGTAGTCCCGAGTCCTGTAATAATGCACTCATATTTATCATTTAAAATTTTGCAATTATTATTTGAAAAGGTGACAGTATGATTTAAGTCACAAAATTGTGAGATACTGAGTAGGTTTGCCTTAAGACCTTTTATTAGAAGAATATTTTCAAGTAAGGGTAATCCTTCTTCTTGGAGTGTTCCTTTACCAATGATTTGAGATGATACACCATCACCAAAAATAACTTTTCCTCCAGCAAAGCTGGTTTCGTTTAAAAGTTTGGTATCATCCCCAGTCATGTGTTTTGAGCATCTAGAGTCTAAATACCAACCAGAGGGAGTGTGTTCAGTTTTTAAAGCAGTAATAACAATATTACACTTCATTTGGGGTAATAGTTCATCTTTTCTAACCCAAACAACTCTTGTTTTCATTTTGCGCTTATTTGCCCTCAAGTGATAAAATTTGCGAGCATTAAATTTCTGTTGGAAAATGTTTTGCGCATGAGGCTGAATTTTATGGAAAGTGCGAGCATTTGGTTTAGAAAAGTGTTTAGGAATCCTTCTTGGAAATGATCTGTTAAGTTTGGTCTTTCTCTTTCTCTAGTTAGAGTTTTTGTCTGGTTGTCTAGGGAGAACATAATTGTTACGACTTCTCCTAGAATAGTTAAATTTTTGGTATACAGGAGTATTATAGACAAGATTGGCTAAACGTCTAGAGTAACAACCTTCAAAGGAATGACCATATAAGTCACAGTAAGAACAATATAAATTGCTCGAGGATGGTACCTCCTTAGGAAAGTCTCTAAACATAGGCTTTATGGAATTTTGGGGTTGAACCTTATTCTTAGGGAATACAGTTTGAAAGATAGAATCACTCTTCCTAATCGGGGGGCAGACATATTTAGTCTTAGGTGGACTTTCACACTTAGAGCAACTTGATTCCCCAATATCAAACTTTGATTGCTTCTTATCAAACTCATTTTTCAGAGAATGAAAGTCTGGACATGTTTCTACACGTCTTTTGCCTCTAAACACAAACTTAATTAGTTCAAAGTTTTTAGTTTTAGTCTTCGAATTGGGGCAAAAATCCTATTCCAGTTTGATCATCAGAATTGGTTTTGGAATTAGCAACAAATCCATCAAAACAGTTTGAATTGTTTTCAAATTTTGCAAATTTTTTGAAAACTGTTGTTGTCTTTTCTTTAAATTGTTCCAATTCTAATAATGTCCCTTTATTTTTTCTCCAGAGTTTTATTTTCTTCAACTAAATTATTTAATTTTTGATCAAATATTTTGACTTCATTTTCATGAGTTAGAAATTGGATAGTATACTCTTCAGCGTTAAATTTAACCATCAGACTTAGATCTTCTAATTTCTTAGTGAGATCTTTCACTATCTTCTCTAGTCTAGTGCTTTTCTTGAGTGTTTTCGCATAAAGTGTGTGAATGTCAGGGAGATCTTCAGTGTATGAGTCACTAAGTGTATCGTGTGAAGTGACCCCTAAGGATTCAATTCTTAAACTCATGCACCCATTGACATCATCATTATCGCATTCCATTTGACTCACACACCCCGTGGTAGAATAAGTAATATTCTTATAAATTAAGGCATCTAAACCAGTAGCAACATGATTTATAATAACTGAAGTAGATCTATTATCATCATTCTCATACATAAGCATATCATCATTGTAGATTATCTTAGCAAAGAAAGACATGCAAGGATAAAAAACATCAGAAGACTCAGGTTCCTCATTTTCAGAATCACTTGAATCATCCCATGTTTTGCAAATGTTGGCCCTAGTATGTTTATTAGCAATGTTCAGTTTCACTCTACAGTCTTGTGCTATGTGTCCTAGTTTTCCACATCTAAAACATTCAATGTTCTTGAAGTCTTTATTGAGTCTCATGTCCCTGTAATGTTTATCTTTACCTTTCTCATGAGGTTTGTGGTTAGACTGAGTTGGATAATTTGGCTTGCCATGTCTGTTTGCCAATTTATTTCTAAATTTGATAATTTTCTTAAATTTTTTTTACATTAAGGCAATTTGATTATCCAAACCATCTATATCACATTCCTCATCAGAATCATCAGTGGGAATAGTAAACTCAGGTTTCATCAACTTGGTGGAAAAACTCAAGTTGGAACTAGTCTGTTTCTTATGGGACTAGGTCATTTGTTTCTTAAATTCTAATTCCATTTCCACAGTTCATAGTTTACTACTGAGTAATTTAGGAGTGAGATTTTGATCACACATTTCCTCAATAGCATAGCTTTTGTTGTCAAATTTCTGTTGTAATGGTCTTAGAATTTTAGATACAATTCCATGTCTGTCATAAGTTATCCCATTAGCATGCAGTTTAGTCACAATGTCAATCAATTTCATGTAAAAGTCATCAAACGTTTCAGAATCTGACATAATTAGGGAGTTATACTGCTGAATAAGTATTTGAGTTTTAGCAGCCTTAACTTTAGTGTCACCTTCATGTGTAGTGATTAGTGTATCCCAAGCTTCTTTGGAAGTGGCACAAGATGAGATCCTTTTGAACTCATGTTCATTTATGGACATAAAGATGGCATTCTTGCCTTTATTATTGTTTCAAGAAGTTTGCTTCTCTTCGTGAGTGAATTCACTTAATGCTTTCTTAATCCTCTCATTACTTCCATCAGTGGCTGGTTTAGTAGCATAAGTGTATATAATTTTCAATAATATCCCAGACATCATCTCCCAAGGTTCCTTGTATGAAAGCAACCATTCTTGCCTTCCAGTAAGCAAAGTTGTTTCCATCAAAGAGTGGGGGTCTGGTCAAGTTGCCAAACCTTTCATTTTTCTTGTCCATTGTGTGTCCATCCCCGATCCTCATCGCGCGGGAGGGTAGTGTGGAGGAAAGGATCCTTTGGGTCCCACGCGTCCCTCTCGGGAGTGCTTCGGCCGACGTCGTTTGAGATGTGGAAATGTAGAGAGATTCAGAGTCGCCAGTCTATTTTACTCAAAATAGAAAAACGAAAAAGGGGAAGCCACCCCGAAGGATGGCATCCAAAGACAAGGGTTAGGAGGCTTAGTTACGAAATTGGAAGGTGTTAGGTACCCATTCCTCCCTTTCGGTCTCTCATGAATATTTGTTATTTTCCTTTTGTTTCCCCCCGTGATATGTGTGCATGTGTATGTATAGAATGTAGGTAGGAATTCTCGACTTGTATCATGGAAAAGATAAAGCGAGTCATCCGTAGGAAGATATAAGAATAATATTAAAAAAAATAAGATTTACGCGATTACCCCTACGTTGATCGTTATAATGGAACGATAACGCATGTGGGGTAATACGTCACTAAGGGCAAGTATATAGAATATAAGAAGATTAGAGTAGATATAAAGATGAGAGAAAAAGTGGAAAAAAGGACTCGAGTCTTAGGTTTTACCCCGAGACGCCTACGTAGACTATAAAGGCATCAAAGTACACGTAGTTCGCATACAAAATGAGGGGTGAGGTTTATTCCATAAATCCAAATGGGGAATCTCTTATTTGTAAGTGTGTGTGTGCGTAAAAAAAGTGTTTTAGTTGTGAGAAAAGTGTGGGAAAAGTGTGAGAATCCCTACTTGGAATTTATGAGCAAACCCTATTTTTCTTGTTTTTTGGGTTTTATGAAAATAAAAGATGTACAGTAATACTAAATAAAAAGTATATTAGGATGTGTGAGATGACATAATAAAAGTTCTAAATAAGAAAACAAGTTATTGGGAATTTAAGAGAATTTAAGAGAGAGTTTGAGAAAGTTCGACCTTCTTGAAGATCTTGAGCTTCATATTGAATGTTGGAGAGCATCCCTTTACACTTGGACGGTGATGGAGAGTGGCTAATTCACCAAGTTTGATGAAAAGGATGATGAAAAGTGGAAGTTAAAAGGGGATTTGGATGCTGAAATCACGATGCCTTCAAGAGCGGTTTCTGGGATTCGTTCAGAGAGATTTATATCATATCTGGGCTCCCTTTGCAAATGAGGTGAAGGCCTCCTTTGATAGGCCCAGGTGAGTGTCGATCGGAATAGGCCTGTTCCTACCTATCGGCAGGGTCTGGAACCTGCCATTTGGCAGTGCGCTTCAGGCTTTTTCGAAAAATTGGTTGCCGAGGGCAAATCATTGGTCAGAATCACACACGGGGCATACCATTAGAAAGTTAATGCAGATACCTTCGAAAGTCCTTTGGACCGCTCCCGGGTTCGGGAGTTGACTTTGGGTCAAATATGGCTCGAAAGCATTTGTCGGTCCATTGGACAGGTTATTTCTCGGATGCAAACGGATCGTTCGACCGCATGGTAAGTTCAAATCGTGCACGGGGTGGACCCTTGGAAAGGCTAGGGGATTTACTTTGACATTCCAAAGAGTTTGACCCGATTTGGGGAGTTGACTTTGGTCAACTGGTCCCAGGAAGCATTCAATGACCTCTCGGAGTCAAACGGATTGTTCGTCCGCATGGAAAGTCAAAATCGCATATGGGGTGGACCGTTGGAAAGGATATTCAGTGCCCTTTGAAGATTCATTCAGCCTCGGTCAAGAAGAAGAGTTGACATAGGTCAAACAGAGCCCGGGAGCACCCGGTGGCCTCTAGGTCAAGTTTCGGACACAAACGGATCGTTCATCCGCATGGTAAGTCGAAATCGTGCATGGGGTGAACCGTTGGAAAGGGTATTCAGTGCCCTTTGAAGATTCATTCAGTATCAGTCGAGACAAAAAGTTTGACTTTTGGGTCAAACTAAGCTGGGGAGTGCCCGATGGCCTCTAGGTCAGTACTCGGGACATGACCTGGGTTTACGGTGATGAACGGAGGTACTAGGGACCTAAGGAGACTTAGGGGGTAATGAAATGGGGTTTCTACAGAGCCCCTCGACGAGCGAGTTTAGGATAAATAATGACCGTCGAAGAGACACCATATGATGCTCTTGAGGAAGCATGACCGATTCAGAGAGTCGAGGGCGATTCTGAGGACCTAAGGAGTGTGTTGGGGATGATTAATTCTGCGGGTCAAAGACGAATCTGTGGGCTTAGGGTGAAGAATTAATAACTGAGGTCAATTTTGACGTAAGAGTGGTGACGACCGAGGACCGAGGTCAATTCTGACCTAACTCAGGTGACGATCCAAGACCGGGGCCAATTCTGACCCAAGAGTGGTGACGACCGAGGACCGAGGTCAATTCTAACCTAACTCAGGTGACGATCCAAGACCGACACCAATTCTGACCCAAGAGTGGTGACGATAGAGGATCGAGGTCAATTCTGACCTAACTCAGGTGGCGATCCAAGATCGGGGAAAATTTATGACCCAAGAGTGGTGACGATCGAGGACCGAGGTCAATTTTAACCAAACTCAGGTGACGATCCAAGACCGGGGCCAATTATGACCCAAGAGTGGTGACGACCGAGGTCCGAGGTCAATTCTGACCTAATTCAGGTGCCGATCCAAGACCGGGGCCTATTCTGACACCAAAGTGGTGACGACCGAGGATCGAGGTTAATTCTGACCTAACTCAGGTGATGATATAAGATTGGGGCCAATTTCGACCCAAGAGTGGCGACGATTGAGGATCGAGGTCGATTCTGACCTAACTCAGGTGACGATCCAAGACCAGGGAAAATTCTGACCCAAGAGTGGTGACGACCGAGGACCGAGGTCAATTCTGACCCAACTCAGTTGACGATCCAAGATCGGGGCCAATTCTGACCCAAGAGTGGTGACGATCGAGGACCGAGGTCAATTCTTACCTAACTTAGGTGACGATCCAAGACCAGGGCCAATTCTGACCCAAGAGTGGTGACGACCGAGGATCGAGGTCAATTCTGACCTAACTCAGGTGACGATCCAAGACCGGGGCCAATTCTGACCCAAGAGTGGTGACGACCGAGGACCGAGGTCGATTCTGATCGAACTCAGGTGACTATCCAAGACCGAGGACAATTCTAACCCAAGAGTGGTGACGATCGAGGACCGAGGTCAATTCTAACCCAACTCAGGTGACGATCTAAGACCGGGGCCAATTCTGACCCAATAGTGGTGACGATCGAGGACTGAGGTCAATTCTGACCTAACATAGGTGACGATCCAAGACCGGGGCCAATTCTGACCCAAGAGTGGTGACGATCGAGGACCGAGGTCAATTCTGACCTAACTCAAGTGACAATCTAAGACCGGGGCCAATTTCGACCCAAGAGTGGATAAAGATTGGATTTTGATTTTGCTGGAGAAAGATCTTTGTGATTTTGATCTGAGATGGGGAGCTGATAGCTGGGGAAGCTTTTAGGAGACCTCGCAGGGGGAATAACCTATTTTGGGTGCTGTAAGAGAATTCCGTTGGGGAAGTGATCAGGTGATCCTTAGGGATCCTCCAGAGCTTTGCCCGGAAGAGTTTGCACTTGGTTTTAGAGTATTCCGCTGGGGAAGAGGGGTTCCACTTGGGGGAATGCAAATTTTTCTTGGTAAAAAGGCTTTAAATCCTTCCTGGGATTTTTTGGAATTTTCCGAGGATTTTTTGAGGTTTTCTGGTATTTTCTGGGAATTTTTGTACGAAATTTAAGGGGGGTACCGGTCGACATAGAATGAAGGGTGCCATTCGGTAGTGGCACGAACTTTTGTGATGCCTCGGGAAGGCAAGGGGTCAGTACCGATCAGTATGGTAGGGGGAGATTCCAATCGGCATGGCGCTTGGCATCCTATATAAAGGGGCGAATCCCCTCATTTTTTCACAGCTTCTTTTGCTTTCACTCTCTTTGCGATTCTTCTGCAAATGATTATATCATTTCGATCTTCAACAAATGTGGAGTGGAGGGTTAGGGCGCCTCTTTCTTTGGGGAGTGAGAACTCCTTTGATGCGTTTGATCCTGTTGCGAATGAGCGGACCTTGCTGCGGGAGCCATCGCATCATCGCTCTTCGAGAGTGATCCCCGACGGTTATGTAAGTAACCTGACCTTTGGCATTCTTCTCTTTCTTGTGATTTTTCTTTCTTGACTTTTGACGAGACTTTTCTTTTTTCCAGTCTGATATTTCTTTTAAGAACATGCGTGCTCGCGGGACAACGGGTCTCAAGGATATCTGGGAGCATATCATCAGCGGGTTTTGGGTGGTTGGCATCGGCCCTGGATGAGATGCCCCATTCGACAGCGGTCCTGTGTGCTTTGGGAGAGAGGTGGTGGGACACTACCCACACCTTTCATTTTAGATTCGAGGAGATGACGGTGACTCCCATAGACGTGCAGCAACTGTTGGGGCTAGATTGTGATGGAGAGCAGATAGAGGTGGATCGCTCTTTACAGGTGAGACCAGAGGCAGTGCGTGCGGCACTTGGTGATGTAGGGAGCATAGTCTCTAGGGATTCTATCTGGTTGTCCCTGCTGAAGGATGTTCTGCTGGGTAGGGAGGTCGATGTGGATGACGGGCTGCAAGTGAGGCAGATGGCCTGGTTATTCATTCTGCTAGTTTTGGGAGGTTTCATTGTGGCGTCGAGCGGCAACGTCGTCCATTTATGGTTTCTGCCGTACTTGAGGATGTTTTTGAACATCCCCTTCTATGATTGGGGGAGTCTGAACTTGGCGACCCTTTACTTTTCTCTGGATGCATTCAGCCGGTGTTGGCGGCAGACCTTTATTGGGGCCACTTACCTTCTTGAGGTATTCTTCAGTTTGTGCATTTCTTTTCAATGATTCGCATTTTCCTTTCATGCATTCACATTTTCCTTATGTACCTCTTTTTGCTTGTGAATTCAGATGTGGTTCTATGAGGTGATTGGGTGCAATACCCCACTGATTGCTTTGAAGGACGACATTGTTGGGGACTTCTGTCGATTGTATCGATGGCGTAAGGCCAATCGACAGTCGAAGGGATCTCTTTCCCTGGAGGCGGTGCGTCAGGTCTTGAATGACCTGACTAGTGGTAGGGTAAGACTCTTTCCATTTCAATCTTGGTTTTTGTTCCTTCTGGTCTTGTATTGATTTATGCTTGCTCGAAGATTTTCAGGTGACCTTTTACCCGTGGGGGACAGCCATTCAGGATGCAGGGGCCACTGGGGTGAACGCGCGGATGAGGCGTTTGCTGGCACATGAGTTAGACCATTCCTGGTACCTTAGGGAGAAGGTGGTTCTTCAGATTGCTGAGGAGGAGGTGGTGGTGCCACCTGCGCAGCCTCCTACGTCTATGAGGCGGGAGCGACTGATGTTGGAGGATGAGAGGATCGCGGCGATGATCGGCGAGTCCTACTTGCTATATAACAATACGACTATGCCGTATGACTATATGGATTTTGTGATGAGCTGGTTGATGGAGCCCATCATATATGATGCGCTGCCCTTCCCTCCGATGGGTTCGAGTCGGGCGGTGAGATCTTCCCACAGCGGTGGTGGTCCGTCGGCATCTGCGGCGATGGAGACCTCAGAGGTACCTTTTGTGCAGTTTCATACCCCCTTCATACAACATTCGGTGGGCTAATGGAGGGATGGTGCCTATGCTGCACTGTACTCATGCTATGGATCCGGAGGAGTTGGGTTTGACAGAGGAGGTCCTTCGACCTGCGATATACCTTTCTGTTTTGGTCATTTTCGCTTTGATACTGATTTCACCTTTTCTTTCAGCAAGTTCGGATGTAGACCACTTGGCTGAGGGACATCAGAGACTGGATATCTTCAGCGACTGCCCACATTCGGGACGTGGTTCTTGTCCCTTCTTACTTAGTGATGTCTGCCTCATTCGGAGAGGACTCGAGCTCGGGTAGTGGTGGCGCATCTTCTCGCCGTAGGGGGAAGAGACCACGCCGCAGGGGTGGAAGCTCTTGAGAGAGAGAAAGAATGTGGGTTCGGGCTGAGTCCCGTTGTTTTTTCTTTTTTCTTTTTATTTCCTGCAAAGATGATGTAACACAGAAAATAGGTATATGCAATGCAATGCAGTTTTTTTATTATCTTTTATTTAATGATGAATGTATGCATATGCGCTTTTTACTTTGCTGCTGAGACCGTAAAAAGGAAATATTTTTGGAATTTTTTGAAGTAAAGTTTTTTATTAAAAAGGGAGAATTAAATGGATTTTGAACTTCTGTTGAGAATATCAATTTATTTTTATTGAGTTTTCTGATTTGACAAAAGAGGAAAAAAAGGAAATTTCTAAAAATGGGGGGGTTGCCGATCGGCAAGCACCCTGACCTGCCTATCGGCAGTTCAGTCCAGTCCCATAAATTCAAAGCTTTGAATGGTACCCTTTTCAGCCTTTGGCACCTTGTGGGGTAGGGTTCCCTCCGATTTTTGCAGGGATTGTGTCTCTTGTGAGGATTTTCAAGTATAAAAAGGGGTAAGGGTGTAGTGTTTTCATCACAGCTTTGCATTCTTACCTACTTCCCCACCATCTCTTAGCCTTGTAAGATGGCTCTCCCTGGTAGCACCGAGTTTGCCAACTACCTCGAAGCCTTGGAAGCTATGCTCTCTTATAATATCGACTACGATGCTTTCAACATGCGTCGAGTCTCCTTGTGGCGTAATCGGCCTATTGAGTGGAATATGCTGATGGCGGTGGTACAATTCTGGTACCCCGAAGACCATGTATTCCGCTTTGGGTTGGAAGAAGTTTGTCCTACCTACGGGGAATTTTCTACCATACTGGGTGTAAATCCCAGTGTTGCTGCGGCTTTGCTCGAGTTTTCCCGTACTCCTAGGGATTTGTTAGCCAGGCTTCTTCATATTTCGCCTTCGGCGGCTAGATCATTAGTTGCTGGAGGAATGATCTCCCTCTCGACGGTGCTGCAGTCCGTGCATTTGTGGGAAGTAGGTGATGCTGGCTATGCTGGAGCCGTTGTTCTGGGTCTGGTTTCAAAATTGTTGCTGGTGACTGGGGAATTGAAGGTGGACACATAACTTACAGCCATTACTTCATGGATGTCATACCATCGCAATCCCATGACGGTGATATTGGCGGAGACTCTGAATGGCCTGAATGACAGGAGAGAAAGTCGTTCTGACTTTTTGAGGGGTGTCCCTGTGATGCTGTTCATGTGGTTTTATGAAATATTCCGCTTTTTGACTCCTCCAGAATATCCCTTGTCGGCTGTACCTAACTTTTTTTCGCGATACTTCATCCGCGTTGGCCTGTATGTTGAGAACTAGGAGAATTGGCTTGTGGAGCATGGGGCTTGTGGTCTGTATTGGTCAGTTCCTTGGCGGGGATAGTTGTAGCCTGTTCTGGAGCTAGGAGAGTATTCATATGTGCTTCTAGTTGGTCTCAGACAGACCTCTTTTTATTTCCCTTGGCGACTTTTGTGCCAATTCGGCTGGGTGCAGGTCGTGCCCCCTCGGACCTCAAACTTCTTTCTGGTAGAGGATTTGACAGAGCGCTTACGTCTATTGCTTGGGTCTCTGTGCAAAAATTGGCGTCCGTCGACCCGTCCCTCTTAGTCTATCGGGAAGGTTTGCCATGTCCCCAAAGATTATATGAAGTGATTTTGGAGGAAAGTAGTCTGCAAGATGTTGGCAGTGGAGACTGGACAAAGATGGTTTGTTTTATCTGACACCATGGAAGGGGGTGTTGTGGTCTTTTCGAAGATGGTTAAAGCTCATCGATCCATGGAATATTTACGGCACTCTTTTCAGGCAGGGGAAACTTGGGGTCCTCAGGACGTAGATGATGAGGGTGCAAGCTCCTCTAGTAGTTGTGGGTAGGACTTCTGGGGAGTTTATTTGGGTGATGGGTGTGGGGATTTTATTTGGCTTTTTATGGTAGTGGGGAAGGGAGTTATCCGTTCCTTTTTCTTATGTAATCTGCACAGTAATTTCTTATTAATGAAATAAATAAGTTTCTGATCATCCAGTTGTGCCTTTCGATGAATTTTGAATTTTGAATTATCTATACTGATCGCTAAGGCATACATAATCTTTTTGTTCAAATAATTTTAGAATGAACCATCGTTCTCAGAGGTAAGAAAAGAATAGTATTTTGTGAAAAAGAATGGGGTCGCGCTCATGTGAGGTGGTTGAGTTGCCTACGTACCTCTGGGTTTTTTTTAAAATGTTTTAAAATAGTTTTTGTAGAGGATCAGGCCCACGTAGTTCGGGGTAGAGGGAAATGAAGATTTTTTTTTAAGAATATAAGGGGGATGAGAAGAGCCGTAGCGCGACGAGATTTCGGACTAGGGGTAGAATTTCTTAAGACGGTGCAGGTTGATTGAACGATCCATCTCCTCCCCATCCAGGTGAGTGAGCATGGCGGCACCGCCGGATAAGATTTTCTTCACAATGTAGGGGCCACTCCTATTGGTCTTGAATTTCCCTTTGGGGTCCCAGATGGGTTCTACTATCTCCTTGAGGTCTAAATACCCTTCCCGGACACCACGGTCCTTGAATTTTTTGTTCAATGATCGCGCTATTCGGCGATGGTACCCCTGTATGTGGTAAAGAGCTTTTAATCTTCTTTTATCTAGGAGGGCTAGCTCGTCAAGACAGCTTTGGCAGCAGTCTTCTTCACTAACTTTGCTTTCGAACATGATGCATAGCGAGGGTATTTCCAGCTCCACAGGTAGGACTTCTTCCATGTCGTATAATAGGGAGTAAGGGGTAGCCCTAGTAGAGGTTTGGATTGAGGTTCGATAGCCCCAAAGGGCGTATGGGATCCGTTCGCCCCAATCCCTACAACTTTCGGTCATCTTGCTGATGATGGCTTTGAGGTTTTTGTTGGCGGCTTCAACTGCACAATTGGTCTGAGGTCGTTAGGGATAAGATTTGTGTCTTTGAATCCTGTACTCGTTGACTACTTTTGTGACTTCTGCTTCGAAATGCAACCCGTTATCTGATACCAGCTCGTGTGGGACCCCATATCGGCAGATGATATTTTTCTTGAGGAATTTGGCCACTTTCTTGGCATTCAATACTGCGTATGACTCAGCCTTGACCCATTTGGTGAAATAATCGATGGCAAGAAGGATGAACTCGTGTCCATTTGAAGCCTTTGGTGTAACCTTCCCTATGATGTTGACACCCCAGGTGGAGAACGGCCAGGAAGAGGTCATGTTATATAATTCTCGCGGAGGAAAGTGTTGAAGATTGGAGAATTATTGGCATTTGAGGCACCTTCGTACATAGGCAGTGCAATCCTAGATCATGGTGGTCCAGTAGTAGCCCTGTCGGACGATCTTCTTGGCGAGCATATGACCATTCATGTGGGGTCCGCATTCCTCGCTGTGGATTTTTTGCATTATTTTCTCAATCTCAGTCCCTGCGATGCAATGTAGATGAGTTCCATCGAAATTCCTCTTGAGTAGAGCTTTATGATAGATGATGTACTGGGCTGCCAGTCTTCGAAGGGTCATTCAATCTATCTTGTTGGAACCCTCGGGATACCTACCATATTTGAGGAGGCACCAAATATCATAGTACCAACAATCAGCTAGTTCGAGATCTTCAGTGGAGACAAGCTCAATATGGTAGCAATGGGTCGGTTTGTCTTGCTTTTGAATGAGGAAGGGGGTCATTGTTATTCCTTAGGGCATATCGACCATGGAGGCCAAGGTGGCTAGAGCATCGGCTAGGTAATTCTTTGCTCAGGGTAGGTAATGGGAGGTGATATCTCGGAATTACGAGGCTAACTCTTCTAATTGGGTATGAAAGGGTTGGATCTTTTCGTCCTTGACTTTCCACTTTCCGAGCACTTGACCGATGATAAGGGAAGAATCCCCATAGACATCAAGGTATAGAATACCTTTCTTGAGAGCAACTTTGAGGCTCGCTGTGCATGCCTCGTATTCCATCATGTTGTTGGTGCAAGGGAAATCCAATTTTGTGGCGATGGAAGTGTGGGAGTCATCTGAGATGATCAGAAGTATCCCAATGCCATATCCCTTTTTATTGGCAGCGCCGTCAAAGAACATTTTCCATCGAAGGCGGTCTTGAGTGGTGTAGAGGATATTTTTATCTGGGAATTCGGAAATCCGAACATTCGCTTCTTCTATGGGGTAATCGGCGAGGTAGTCAGAGATGACTCTTCCTTCAATAGCTTTCTGCGTGATGTACATGATATAAAACTCGACTATGAGCATCAACCATCGGGCCATTCGACTGGATAAGGTGGGTTTATCAAGAAGGTATTTGATGGGGTCCATTCAGGATACAAGTTTGATGGGGAAGGCGAGGATGTAGTGCCGTAACTTTTGGGTGACCTAGACAAGTGCGACACATGCCTTTTCCAAAGCAGTGTAATTGACCTCGTACCCGACCAATTTGCGACTGGCATAATAAATGGCTCTTTCTTTATGGGAGTCCTTAAGGTATTGGGCTAGCAAAGACCCAGCTGCAGTGTCGGTTAGGGATAGGTATAGGAGCAAAGGGAGACCAGACTATGGTGGTATGAGCACTGAAGGTTGGATCAGGTATTGTTTCATTCGGTCAAAAGCTTCTTGGCTGGCCTCATTCCAAACCTTGGTTGAATCCTTTCGGAGGAGCTTGAAGATCAGTTCACAGATGGAGGTTAGCTGGCTGATGAACCGGCAGATATAATGTAATTTCCTAAGAAGACCTCGAACTTATTTCTCTGTTCGAGGTGGTGGCATCTCAAGTATGGCCTTCAGCTTTGCAGGATCTTCTTCTATCCCCTTTTCGCTGACCATGAATCCTAAGAGTTTTCCCTTTGTAACGCCGAAGACACACTTATGTGGATTAAGTCGCATTTGATACCGTCGCAGTCGTTCGAAGAAATTCCAGAGAGCGGGAACATGACCTTCTCTAGTTTTGGACTCGATAATCATATCATCCACATAAACCTCGACTTCCTTATGAATCAGTGGCAGCCCTTTGGTAGGTACCCCCAGCATTTTTGAGATCGAATGGCATAACGGTGTAGCAAAAGGTTCCCCATGGGGTGATGAATGCGGTTTTCTCTTGGTGGTCGGGGTGCATCTTGATTTGGTTGTATCCGACAAATCCGTCAACAAAAGACTTGAGAGCATGACTGGCTATGTTATCCAAGATCATGTCAATATTGGGTAGCAGATAGTCATCCTTTAGAGAAGCTTTGTTTAAATCTCGGTAGCCTACACACATTCGAACCTTTCCTCTTGATTTCAGCACAGGTACTATGTTGGCTAGCCATGTGGGGTATTCGATCACCCGAATGAAACCCACGTTTAACTATTTGACCACCTCTTCTTTGACCTTGAGCGACCATTCGGTGCGGAGTTTTATCAATTTTTGTTTAACTGAGTTGTAATCTGGGAGAGTGGGGATCTCGTGCTGAGCTATTTCAGGATCAATGCGGGGCATATCATCATAGGACCATGCGAAGACATCTACAAACTCCTTCAGCAATTCTGCGAGTTGTGCAAGCTCATTCTCGTCAAGGGTTACCCCTATACTAATCTCTCGCAGTTGGATACTAAAACCGAGATTAATAACAACAGTCTCTTCTTAATTAACTTGAACGCGGTTATGTAGTTTATTATTAACCTTATTAAGATCAGTTAAGAATTGTTCATTTGCAAAATCATCATCATCAAAAGTTTGATTAGAATTCAAGCAGTTAATATAAGTCACAGCAAGATACTCAAAATCTTGATTTATTTAATTGATAGGAAAAACAAAATTGAGAACCCCATCAAAAGAGGTCTCGATTACATTTGAGAAAGGATAGACAACAGAAGAAGTAATAGGGTAAACATTGGGGTCAGGGGAGATTTCATGAGGTAGAACTGGCGCATCATGCCAGTTGAGGAGAGGTGTATTAGCATCTTTAATCAAACAGGATGGGTCCATTGATGTAGTGCCTGAATGAACCATGCAGAGTGCTAGCCCCAGTGTCTGTAAGTTGAAGGAATCTTCGGAATCTCCTTCCTTAGTCTCTTCGGCATCTTTGATGAGCGGTTATACTTGGTGTGGGAAACTTTCGGCCCATGGGTAGATATCTTGGAAAAGATCTCCATTCCCGGCCTCATCTTCTTGTCTGTGTGGTCATACCATGGTTTTGGAAAATCTCAAAAGGGGAAGTCCTCGCCTTCTCTGATGAATCATCCATTTAAGGAGTCTCCTGAGATTATTCGGCTACAGTTTGATATTCTCTTTGGTCGAGACTAGCGGATCATTCTGAGCTCTTGTTCTGATTGTTGATACCCTAAGCCGCAAGGAGGAAAAGCTTTCTTCAGTTCGATGGGCTCGAGTATCCCTTGCTGCCTTTGTCCTAGCCCCAGTCCGGGCATGAAGTGCATGTTTCTGAACATCTGAATCACATTGACATTGCCATGAGGGTAATATTCTAAACAAACCCTTTCTTTGAAACCCTCCCCTGCCGGGAGTAGGAGTGGCTCGACTCGAAATTCTGATAGGAGCATATCATTTGACCCGTGCTGTATATCAAGAATTGGACTGTTGGTGCTTTCCCCCTCGGCATTTTCGTTGTCGCCCAAAATGGTGATGACTCACCCGTCGGCGAAAAACTTCAATTTTTGATGGAGTGAGGAAGACACATCCTTGATACTATGGAGCCAGGGGTGTCCGAACAATAGGTTGAAACATGCTGGGATGTTTATGACTTGGAATTCAACGACGGGGTTTATAGGTCCAACCCCTATTGCAAGTTTTATGGACCCCTTCACCTCAAGACGGGTATTATCGTAAGCACACAGAGCGGCAGAGGTTGGAGCAAGGTCGCTTTCTTTCAGGCCTAAACACTTGAAGGTTCTCAATGGGTAAACATTCAAGGCGGATCAGTTATCGACAAGGGAGAGTGGTACAGCCTTCCCCATAACTTCGACGGAGATATTGAGTGCATGATTGTGATTCGGCCCAATTCTAGGGATTTCTTCTCCAGAAAATGATAGGATTCGGGTAGAGGTTAAGGATCGGACCAGTTTTACCGCTTCTTCTGGTGTGGTATATGGATGAACTATAGGTCCAGTGAGCAGCTAGATTAAAGCATTTATGTGCAGCTGGGAAGACATAAAAAGCCCCCATAAAGTGACGTTAGCTTGAGTTTTCTTTAATTGATCGAGGATCTTACTCTCCTCGATGGTCATCTCTGGCACAGGAAGGTTTTCAATGCCCTTCCCATTGTCATTTGCTGGTAGTGAGCTTGGAGCCTGGTAATGTCTCCCTGATCTGGTCATGTGATTTACTAAAGAAGGGAAGAACATGAATCCCGTTTCCTCGTCAATCTCAGGTAGTTCTGCCACCCTGTTTATTTCTCCGAGGAGTTCTTCAAATGATATCATCCCACATATGTCGTCTACTAGGCCAGCTCTTCATGAAGCTTGTTCTTCACTCGAGTCTTCGAATTCTTCCCCCCATCCGGTGGTAGCAACTCTGTCTTTCCATGTAAAGTCGATGCATTCCACAACTTTAACGGCTTCTTCTTACAAGTTCTCCCATTCCGTGGGGATATGTGTGATTGAAGTTTCCAAGCTCCCTTGTAGCTTCAAAGTGTCAAGTAACCTGGTGATAGTGCAAATGATATTGGCTTTCCCAAATAATTCTGCCATAGTCTGGACAACATCATCTAGGCTGACTTCGTCGGTTGGTACCACCCACTTATCTGAATCTCGAGCCCACTTTTGTGCCTCCAAGAACAATGTACTGAACTTCTCGCAATCGATGACCATCTGTGAGGGCAATTTTAGCCCGAACTCTAGAAGTTGGTTTAACACCTCTGACAATTCCATACTTCCATTTTCAGAACGGGTACGGACAGTAATGCATGATCTGGTAAGGAGTGACAGTGCCTGATCTGCGAGGCTAGTAGGGTGTAGGAGGAAATATGGGCAAGTTTGAAGAGGTTTAGGAGAGTATATGGGTGTGATTTGAGTTGAGGGATCAAAATATGGGTTTTCTTCCAATAAGATGGCATTGGTATGCTTCGAAAGTGGATTGTGAGTAGTGTTTGGCTTGTGATTGGCTGGTGGGGCGATGGTACCCCGGTCAATGAGATCTTGGATTACGTTCTGAAGGAGAAAGCATTGGTCGGTGGTATGGCCGGCAGTTTGGTGAAAGGCACAATGAGAATTGGCCTTGAAGTTTCTTGGGAGTTGGTTTGGCAATGGACGGGGATCCAAGGGTTTGCTGAGGTTTCGGATTAACAAGGCTTGGTAAACTTTGGAGAGGGGGGAATGGAGCTCAGTGTATTCCCTTCGGATGGGACAGGGCAACTTTCTAGTGCCCATGATGTGGTTGGTTGAGAGATGTTATTGATGGTCGAAACGGTAGCACTGGCAGGCTTGTCATACTTTCTAGGTGTGAACTGTCTGAACACCTTCTTTGGTTTAAACTCTATTTTAACGAGGCTTTCCTCGATTTCCACTCCAGCCTCTCTGAGAGCTCAGAAGTGGGGATAGTATTATCCTCCCATCGTTTCTCGGACATGGGGCAAGAAGATTTTTTTCACTATGTTGACCTATTCTTCTTCAAATGGCCGATTGGTCATGGTAGCTACTCACTCTCTCCACCGAGTTATGAAGTTAGTGACTGATTCTCCTAGATTTTATTTGAGCAGCTCTAAATCACGATGGGTGACCTCAAGCTCTTTGTTGTATTTGTACTGTGACATGAATTCTCGGGCTACATCCTCCCAGCTACGGATTCTGGACTCCTCAACAGATAAAAACCATCGGAGGGCACTATCCTTCAAAGTTTGCCGAAACAATTGAGCCATTACTTCTTCAGAAGCCCCTAGTAGAGTCATGTAACAATGATAACTGCGAAGATGAACAATTGGGGGTCCACTCCCTCCGAACTTCTTGATATTTGGCATCTTGAACCTCTCAGGTAAACTCGCTTTAGGATAAGGAGACATGTGGGTGTAGTCCATGTAATTCCCAGAGATCCTGACTTGGTCAAACTTCTTGGTGAGCATCTTGAGATCCTCTTTGACTTTATTCAACTCCGCTTCCTTTGGATCAGTGACCACAGGCAGGTTAGCCATAGGCTGGGCAGTGTTTGGCATTAGAAGCTGGGCAGGCGGCGACCCATTGGCATGAGGGGCACGTGGAGCGTGCTGATATTCTTCCGAAACCCAGATAGGCTCAGGTGGACCCATATCACGAGGGAATAGGGCCTTGGGCTCTTGAGGAATAAGAAATTGGTTTCTTTGCATCTCTTGGACCTCGGTTTGGAGGTTGTCACTCTTAGACACAAGCTGAGCTAGGACTGTCATCAGATCCGGCTGTATGACTGGTGCTTGATCTGTATTATCCATGGAAGATGGATGGATTCTGGACTCGAAAGAAGTAGCAGAAGAACAGATGAAACTCCTGGGTGATTTGACTGAAGACCGAAGCTAATAGGGAGCTAGGCCAAGGGCTTGCGATCGACCTGAGAGGGCGTAGGATGGTATTTTTTTAAAAAGGAAGAATTATTTTTGTATTTTTGATAAAGAAGGGAGAAATATTTTTGGATTTTTGATAAAGAATGGAGAAATGTTTTTGTATTTTTGATAAAGAGGTAAGAAATGTTTTTGGATTTTTGATAAAGAAGGGAGAAATATTTTTGGAGACAGAACTCAACATGATTATTATGTTTTAACTTGTATTTAATTCTCCTAAATGCAATGCCGGACAGGACCCGATCCTGGAGAAGTGGGGGTCTTAATATATGCAAAGCTACGGTTTGGACTTGTAACCAGGCTCACGGATAGGGTATCGTTTTAAAAATGCACGAAAATTGGGCGGCAGGCCGACCCGGAATTTCGACAGAGTTTTGGGTTGAAATCGGAAATATAAAGTGCGTGTCCTAGGTTTGACACCTATATGCGGGTATGCAGTTGGTTGGGTGAATCGGTAGGGGTTCCCCCCTTTTGCGTGACTTCCACGATATACGTCTTGCTCTTGTGGGAAATCGGTACGTGTGGACAAGCCATTTGATATACATGAGTGTACGTGAATTGCCTCACCATATACCTCGTGGAGACGGTACGTGTGAGAGCGAATTAGATATACTCGATGTACGTGAACGAATTCCCTACGATATACCTCCCGTCATGACTTCGGTCAAGCGGTACGATGCGGGGGAACCGTTTGATATACGTCGAAGGTACTTGGCCAATGGAAGGTGAGAGTCATATCGCTTAGGCTAACTGCGACCTGTCGGACCAGCGCCCATCACAAAGTGACCCTCCAGTTACTGGGTAAAATTTGGTCAATATCAATGCTCTTTTGTGATGTCGTGTGAATCATGCATGATTCTCTTATTATTATCTTATGATGAGAATGCCTTTCTTGATTATTCCAAACAGGGAGCAAAGTACGAGTACCCCAAAAGGTACACCAAGTATGGATGGGTGATGCGTGCAACATGGGGATATACATGTGATCCTAGGTGCACGTGGTGTGAAGTGTACATGGAAAATTTTCTATAAGTGTGTGGACATAAGCATAAGCATGGGATACATACGAGAAAGGGGAACACGCAGATGTGGGGGGGGGGGGGACATAAGCAAATATAGCAATCATGTAAATAGAGTCAAGCCCATAAAACACAAACGTCCCCAGCAGCGTCGCCACTGTGGCCATCCCCGATCCTCACCGCGCGGGCGAGTAGCATGGAGGAAAGGATCCTTTGGGTCCCGCACGTCCATCTCGGGAAGTGCTTCGGCCGGCGTCGTTTATGGTGTAAAAATGTAGAGAGATTCAGAGTCGCCAGTCTATTTTACTCAAAACAGACAAAAGAAAAAGGGGAAGCCACCCCGAAGGATGGCATCCAAAGACATACTGGTGCATCCAAAACCAAGACGATTCGAGAAGGGTTAGGAGGCTTAGTTACGATATGGGAAGTTGTTAGGCACCCATTCCGCCCTTTCGGTCTCTCATGAATATTTGTTATTTTCCTTTTGTTTCCCCCCGTGATATGTGTGCATGTGTATGTATAGAATGGAGGTAGGAATCCTCAACTTTTGTCATGGAAAAGATAAAGCGAGTCATCCGTAGGAAGATATGAGAATAATATTAGAAAAATAAGATTTATGCGATTACCCCTACGTTGATCGTTATAATGGAACGATAACGCATGTGGGGTAATACGTCACTAAGGGAAAGTATATAGAATATAAGAAGATTAGAATAGATAGAAAGATGAGAGAAAAAGTGGGAAAAAGGACTCGAGTCTCGGGTTTTACCCCGAGACGCCTACGTAGCCTATAAAGGCATCAAAGTACACGTAGTTCGCATACAAAATGAGAGGTGGGGTTTATCCCATAAATCCAAATGGGGAATCTCTTATTTGTAAGTGTGTGTGTGTGTGTGTGTGTGTGTGTAGAAAAAGTGTTTTGGTTGTGAGAAAAGTGTGAGTATCCCTACTTGGAATTTATGAGCAAACCCTCTTTTTCTTGTTTTTTGGGTTTTATGAAAATAAAAGATGTACAATAATACTAAATAAAAAGTATATTAGGATGTGTGAGATGAGATAATAAAAATGCTAAATAAGAAAACAAGTTATTAGGAATTTAAGAGAATTTAAGAGAGAGTTTGAGAAAGTTGGACCTTCTTGAAGATCTTGAGCTTGATCTTGAATGTTTGAGAGAAGCCCTTTGCACTTGGATGATGATGGAGTGTGGCTAATTCACCAAGTTTGATGAAAAGGATGATGAAAAGTGGAAGTAAAAAGGGTATTTTGATGTTAAAATCACGCTGCCTTCGAGAGAGGTTTCTGGGATTTGTTCAGAGATATTTCTATCAGATCTGGGATCCCTTTGCAAATGAGGTGAAGGCCTCCTTTTATAGGCCCAGGTGAGTGCCGGTCATCATAGACCTGTTCCTGCCTATCGGCAGGTGCCGATAGGCAGGGTTTGGAACCTGCCATTTAGCAATGCACTTCAGGATTTTTCGGAAAATCGGCTATCGAGGGTAAACCGTTGGTCAGAATTGCACACGGGTCATATCATTGGAAAGGTAATTCAGAGACCTTCGAAAGTCCTTTGGACCGCTCTCGGGTTCGGTAGTTGACTTTGGGTCAAATATGGCTCGAAATCAATTGTCGATCCATTGGACGAGAAATTGCTCATACGCAAACGGATCGTTCGTCCGCATGGTAAGTCTGAATCGTGCATGGGTCAGACCGTTGGAAAGGTTAGGAGATTTAATTCGACATTCCAAAGAGTTTGAACCAATTTGAGGAGTTGACTTTGGTCAACCGGGCCCAGGAAGCATTCGGTGACCTCTTAGAGTCAAACGGATCATTCGTCCGCATGGAAAGTCAGAATTACGCATGGGGTGGACCGTTGGAAAGGATATTCAGTGCCCATTGAATATTCATTTAGCCTCGGTCAAGCTGAAGAGTTGGCATAGGTCAAACAGAGCCCGGGAGCGCCCGGTGGCCTCTAGGTCAAGTTTCGGACTCAAATGGATCATTCGTCCGCATGGTAAGTCGGAATCGAACACGGGGTGGACCGTTGAAAAGGGTATTCAGTGCCCTTTGAAGATTCATTCAGTCTCGCTCAAGACAAAGAGTTTGACTTTTGGGTCAAACTGAGCCGGGGAGTGCCCGATGGCCTCCAGATTAGTACTCGGGACATGACCTGGGTTTACGGTGATGAAGGGAGGTACTAGGGACCTAAGGAGACTTAAGGGGTAACAAAATGGGGGTGTCTACACATTGTTTTGATTTTATTAAAATAATTTCAGAAACACAAAGTCTTTTAAAAATATTTCCAAAGCTTTGATACCAATTGAAAACACTATTACTAAAGTTGATTAATACAAGATTTAACTATTTAAGTAACTCCGAACTGTTTTTTGAAAAAACTCTTTTTTTTAAACCAAATCAGTTTCAATCACAAGATATGTTTAATAAAACATGCACGAGATCGGTTTAAGATTTGTAACATGTTTTGAAAAATAAAACTAAAACAGTTTAAATAAGCACATGACCAAGAATGAGATGAGGAGATGTAGAAATATTAATGAAAATATATTTTTAACGTGGTAAAACCTCACCCAACTGAGGAAACATCCACGACTCCCTCTACGGAGTAAAAGGAAAAATCCACTAAAACAAAACATAATAGTTACAAACTATATAACACACAAGCACACGAATCAGTCCTATACAAGTTTAGGAATTTACCCACTGGTGTCCATCTAACTTTTTTGCAGTTCTAATTGTTGATGTGGTTCTCCTAGTTTGCAAACTTCACTTTGTTCCAGTCTTTATGTCAACTCTTGTTTCAAGATCTTATTACCAACACTTCCAATGTTGTGGTGTGTAAGTGTTTGTGATGGTGATCTAACACGTGCATGCATACACTCACGCTTATGTTTATAAATAGTCCTAATAAATTACAAATCAGATCTATATGATATGACTCAGAAGACATTTCAAGATCTTAATCAATTTCAGGGTTTTGAAAATACTTTTGAAATTGAAAATTGCCAAGTGTGATTCGAACTAGGTGAAAGGTCTTGTTTCAAAAGAACTAGAAACATAAAATGATTTTGTTGATTTTAAAAACGAAAATATTTACTGAAAAATAATCAACAAAATATTTCTCAAGGCGAGAAACTATAAATGCAGATCTAGGTGTAATATAACATAAAATGGCCAGATCTATGATTTCTATGAAACAGAAATACAGATCTAATCCTAATGTTTAAGTTGGACACAAGATCTCAAAACGAAGGGGTTACAGCAAGAAACAACTTTCAAACCAACACTCAAAAACTCTCAAACACTCAAGGTTATGTTTGGAATGAACTTGTTTTTGGTAAGAAGGTTAGGTTTTGATAAGGTTTTTGGATGAATTAGGGTTAGGGTTTCTAACTCTGTGATTTCTCTCTTTTCTCTCTTCTTTCTCTTCTCTCTTCTCTCTTTTATCTCTCTTCTCTCTTCTATCTCTAAAAGACGAAGTGGCAAAATCTTCTGAAAGGATGAGGGTTAGCCTCCTTATATACAGGGCTGAGAAGGATCGAGAAGGGGGTTCAAAATCAAGGGCTCACATTAAGTCTTTCAACATTAACTTCCACCCAACGGCTAAAGGTAAGCGGTTGGTTAAGAGGCTTCTGATTGGAGGATAGAGGTTCACAGGGATTGTAATAAGGACACATGCAGGGTGTTGATAAGCTTAATCCAAGGGCAGATAATAAACGCTGGTTTTCTCTTTTAAAATAAACACACCTTCAGCCAATAGTAGGACGACAAGTGTATGGCAAACAACGGATAACGAACGCGCATCCCAAACTTAATTACACAAGCACCCTGTTGTCTCTAGCGCTTTTGGATCCTACCCAAGTGAACATTTGAGGGATAAAACAAATAACCAGTATTTATATAATGACCCCAAAAATTTTTAATTCCAATTTTATTTAAGAAAGAATTGTTTTAAAAACCATTAAAAATTCCCAAAAATTATTAAAAAAGGTTTTAAGGGAAATTAACACACACAACGCACATATAATAAATTTAGAAATATGTGTGAACAATGTGTGGGGTCCTAAAGTGTGTGATGTTTGTGAATATACCTTTGATCATTCAAACAAGAGGAATGAAGTGTTTGAGGCTTTTTGGTATCTAGGACGGGGACTTAATTTTATCTCTATTTCCAAACTAGATGAGCACTTATACAATGTAGACTCAAATGAGTCAAGAGTATAAGGTTCTTTAGCTTCCTACTTCCCTTTCGGGAAAGAAGTAAAGATATTCTCTTAAACTAACACTATCCTTTGGCTATCAATGATTCTCAATCTTGGATTATGAAATGGCATCGAGTTTCCCCATATATTTCTAAGCCAAGGAATCATTTGGTCAATCAATGATGAACATCATTTTAAGAACATGATTCGTGGTTGATCGTCATCAACTAGCATTGGCATTACCAAATTCCCATCGATTAATTATTTAAAATTAAAGCGTTCATATAGAACTTCCCAGATGGAGGGGACTGAACATATGTAACACTTTACTTTAAAATCGTTACCATAAATTTTAAAATTACCATGATTCTTTGATAAATTTCCTCCGATGGGGAGGAAGGCCGAATACTAACACAAGGAATCAATCACATCACAATTTTAAAATACATATGGGAATCGTGAGTTAAACTAGCTTATCATCCCTTAAGTTAGAACAATATCCAATTACTATTTACAACCCTTACAACTTATTCCAATTAAAACTTTAAGACTAAAATAATGAGAAAATATTGAATTCATTTTTGAAATCATGGAATCATTATTAAAAAAAACTTATTTTCTAATATAAAAAAGATAATTAGTTATATTAAATTTTAAAGTGACATCCCTCTATCACCAATTAAAAACTAATCCCATTAGACATCATAGTTCCCTGTTCAAGTAATATTTCTCAATGGGAGCTTAAATCACATCACCTTGAACAAGACATACTTTCATATTTCATTATGTTATCCAGATAGTTTACGAAAATTCTCCCTAACATAATGAATAAATGACATCTTTTGGTCCTCCATCTAATCACCATGACTCTGATGAGGCGGATATCATTGGTTGTGTTTAAGTCTATACCGTCAATTCGTTCTTTCAAATTAAATCTGCTCTTGTAGAACTTCCTCGATGGGAGGACCGAACTTATTCACATTGAAGTTCAATGAACTATTACTTAACAATCTCGAGAATATCGGATGCCATGATTAAATCCATCTACTGGGGGGGTCAGATCAAGCTGATACGAGAAAGTAATTGCATCAGATTCTCAAAACACTAATGAAGATCGCATGATTTATGTGTAAATCCCTCACCCACTTAACATTTTAAAATAGAGGGAATTATGAAAAACGATTCATTCAATTTTAAATATCTGGGTTAAATCCATGGTAATTTTTAATTTACTTGTGCATTTTACATTTCCCGGTCTTACGATTTTAATTTTCCAAAATAAAACTATTTTAAAATTAAAATAAAACTTGGAGATCACAATTTAATTCATACCTTTAAATTAATCACCCTATTAAACTCAATTTAGAAAAGAATAATAAATTCAGATTTTCCTAGAAAAATCATTATCTAGGCTTGTCTCAAAATAACTTCCATGTTGTGCATGAAAACCTGTGTTACTAATTAATTGATTAATTAGTTTGGATGAGAAATTGTACGAAATAATAATCAAGCGACATAACACAAATATAATCAACCATAAACATGAGCAATTATATATCAAATGGGATTTTAAAATCCCAGTCCATCATGATCGAGACACCCTTATTGAGTAGACTCATTGAGGATTGAAACTAACTTGAAGAAAAAATCCAATCCAAAAGGTCTTATGTGGAGGAAAGAATCCAAAAATGACAAAATACCTAAAGGAAAAACAATCCTATGCAAATTGAAGTGAAGGTCATTATAGCGCCTCATAGGGATACTATAGCAACTGGGCCTCGAGATAACCGTGCTTCTCTTTTTCTTCTTCCTTTCTTCTTTCTATTTCTTTCTGTTTCTTTCTTGTTCTTTTCTCTTCTATAACTGCTTGGACCTCCATTAAATACAAGATCCATAGAATATCTCCAAGATCAAACCCAAATACAAATTTAGAAATAAATATTACATCCTCACATTCTCCTCCAAATACAATGATTAATATGCAATAATTAAAAACCTAATTATTAGAACCAAATCGAATCTAGGAGTACAATAATAACTACGAATAAATCACTATAGGGTCCATTAACACAAAATACATTCGTGTGACCATTATGGAAGGGATATAATCATTCACATCATGAAAACCCCTATTAGTATACAAATATACACATACATGCACATATGTTTAATATACAACCTAGATTTTTTATTGGTGGATAACATTGTCCTTTGCAAAATATTATCAATCTATAACCGAGAGCTCTAATACCAATTTTTGGGGGAAAAGATTGACATTTAAAGTGCAGGAAAATTTTAGCCTTAGAAACTTTGATTAATCATGCACTGGAAAGAAAACAACAACTAGGTTTAAAGTAAAAAACTAGGATTTAAAATATAATACCATAGTGGATCTTGTTGTGATCCGTATGAGGTGAAAATGTTTAAGAAAATGATGATCTTCATTCCCTCCTAAAGTTTCCAAAAACCTTTGTATAATGATCCGAACACATCAACCCTTCTAGTATATGATTCCTAAAAGTAAGAATTACGTCTATGTGCTCTTGCAGATGAACACTTGATGAAATATGAAAGAAATCACTTTTTCTCTCCTCACCTCTTCATAAAAATGTGAATAGTATTTTTCCTATCCCTCCCTAACCCTCTATTAATGGATCATTAACCTAAAACCCAAAATTACACCAATATAAATTGGTATCAATCATGTGCTTAGCCTTAATTGGGCTTCTATAGAGTTTAAAGCCTACTACTTGGGTATTGGACTATACTAAGGACCCAAGATAAGTAATTAAATTGTCTTCTAAATTACTCATTAATCGCAATTACAATTACATTAATTTTTCATTTCTTTATTTAATCACAATTAATTTCACTAAATAATCATGACTTTGTTTCAAAATTAGTCCGAATAAAAAGGTCTTACTTGCAACATTGATTATGGTACATAATATGATTCCCCATGTTAAGTGTACGATACCCACTTGGTCAAATCAATTTTGCCACTAATTGATTTTAACTAACATCTAATTAATTCCTTAATTCTTAGACTTAACTTATTTGTTACTCCATCGAATTATTCGACAATCAACTGGTCGAGTTTTATAGTTGGAAACAAAATATATAAGTCTATCATGGGGGAATCATAATTCAATATATCTCTTGGGTGAATATTCCTCCAAATTATGATCTCAGACCTACTCACACAATAATTTCCCAATCTTTAGAGAATGAGATTCAATTAAAATTAATTTTTTTCCATAACAGTCAAAGCAATAATTGAGCTAGAATTCCAATATATTTATAAGAATGCAATATATTTATATACAATATATTTAAAGCATAAATATAAGGCATTATCATCTTCATGATTCTTATTTCAAAGTGAAATGGCATGCCTTTAGGGAAAAGTAAGCATCATACATAGTTTTAAGAATAAAATTCCAACAATACCTACATGATCTTTTGATTGTGTTTTATGCTTTTCAGGTGCAATTAAGATTTTACGACTCAAATCCTTGATCAGACCAACTTGTTGATTATCATTTAATATTTGGATTCCATGTATATTGTGACACTCTACCCTCATTATATGGTTGATTGTGTATGAGTTTTGATGTTGTAATTAATAATTTTTGGGTTTTGAAGTTTTGCCACAGCTTAGACAAAGTGGGAGATTGAATATATAATAGATCGTATAATAGGTGATATTATAGTTTGATTAGAAACTGCATGTGACAAAATATTGAGTTTTGCATAAATCGAGCAAAAAATTTTGATTACATAGATTAGACGATAGATATAGAGAGTCTTGTTCATTAGAATCTATGAACATTGACATTGAATATCATTTATGACTTCTCTGCATACAAGCTTTCGCATGTTATTCTCAAGGTTGAAAATTATATCCTTTTGTGGTTTCTTTTGGGTGAAACGTATCAAGACTTATACACTCACATACATGTTTTCATTTTACTTTGAAAATCATTTTTTGTGATTGGATTAAGTAAAACTTTTAAAAAATACCTTATATGTATGTTTAGGCATATTGTACATGTTGACTCCTTGCGTCCGCATGATTGGGTTTTAGACACGTGCGTGTGATAACAGAGTTTAGGTTGAGAAACCTTTATGCCTACAACTGTGCGCACGACTTTAGTACTTCATGATGCGCGTGAACAAAAACATTTTTGAGCTTTAATATGATTCTGCCTAAAAGCGTGCATATGGATAAAAAATTCCATGTGCGTAGGAGTGCCACACTTTTTACGTGACTATGGCCTCAGCCCAAGATCGTATGAATGAAGATTTTTTATAGTACACGGCGTTTCCAGATCGGTTAAAAAATCTATAAATAGGAGTTTTTCCTTTCCATTTAAGAGACCAGTTTCGTAAGTACTTCTCACCCTCTGAGATAATATTTCTGAGGCAAGTAATCAGAAAAACTTTTATCACACTTCAATTTCACTTGATCGTTACAATTTTGAGACAAAACCTTGATTCCATACCCGATTCATTAATTGTGATATTTTAGAGTATTTTGAGTTGAAAAACCACAAAGTCTAGATTCATTCTACCAATTCTAATATGAATTTGAAGATCACACTCCAGATTTAAAGGAGATTTAAATGGTAGTTAACATGCATCCAGGTGAGAAAATCTACATGATCAATCCTAGTTAACATGCATCCAGGTGAGATCTACCCTGGATGTATGTTAACTAGGATTGATAAAAAATTGGTCAAAGTTTTTTTAAAATTAATAATTTCTCATTAAAACATATTCACCCATATATGTTTCTTTGTGGTGAACATGATAACTAAAACATAGCAACTCAGTATTTCCAGGCAATTATTTTCTTGATAATCACCATTCATACAAAATATTATTATTAAAAAAATTCTAATACCATATGGCTCATATTCTAAATAATAGGAGTTTCAATCTGTGTGACACCCCTCCTATTTCAATCACGGGTGATCGGTCCTTTATTAAGATAAAGCGGGGGAATCATTTGGTTCAATCTTAGCATTACTGTCGAAACTATTTTTAAATTACTTACAACCTAATAATTAAATAAGTCTGTGTTACGTTTTATCTTTCATTAACTTACAACAATATTAACGAAACCATAATAATCATAAGCACGGTAATCAATATAAATGAAACCATGATGTAAAATGTAAAGCGGAGATAAATAGAGAAAGTCCCTGAATAAACCATCAGGTAAAAATCAAATGCACCAAATCAATTTGACTAAAATTTTGAAATATAGAAGTTTGAATGAAAAGGGGTAACATGCCCAACCAATACCGGAATAGAGAACCTAATATATAATGAAATAAATGAAGCGTCTATTCAACAGCCTGCATGCCTCCACATCAGTTACAGCTTTGTGTACCTAGAAAGAATATATATCCATGCAATCCCTATGGTTGGACACCTAAATGTTTTTAGAAAATAGATTGGATACGGGTCAGAGTACAAAACCTTTTTAAAATAGTTGCAAGTAATTATGATGCAATAAATAAATATGCAGTAAAACTTTCCATATTTAAGTCGATGTCGCAGTCCTATGAGATACCCCTCACTTCTCAGATATACTGTACACCTAACATAAACATCATGACCCTCCTAGTTACACTACCCTGCCTAACTAGTCCTTTTGCAAATCTCACTAATACGCCATTCTACCCCGAGTACTATTTATCATTAATTTCTTAGATATTTCTCTCAATAGCTTAATTAATCATTTCATCATTTATCATTCTCATAACTTCACTCCAGTTATTTATAAACAATCACACTTAATGTGTTAATCCTATATATAATTAACCACACTATTATATACGTAAAGATATACTACAACAAACACACATACGTCGAGTATAGTCGCCATCCCCTGAGTAATAACTCATTAGATATCGCCATCTCCCGAGTAATAACTCAATGGATGCCTTTCTCTACAATGCTATCATCATTCAGATTATACTCATTTCATTCCGTTACCGGTGATTGGACACTCACACCAACTCGGTAAAAAAGCAAACGTACTGAAGGAGTCCATAATCCTTCGACAGTGAGTCCCAAACATACCATAATTATCTCATTACGAATAACCATAACACAAGTTATAAACACGGTGCTATGACCTGGGATCGATACTTAGCCTGTTGTGTTTTGCCAGGGTAGATCACCCATATTGCGCAACCTTCGTTGATAGAACTGGAGGGGTATGTTTCACATTGATATCATACACACAGATACTATTCATATTAGTATATATATATAGTATTTATACCCATATATATATTAACAAAATTTGTCTAATCCTTGCCTACCAACTGAAGCACTAGCCCACTTATCCCTAGTCTATCCCCCGACTCTTACTTTGTTTTAGTTCTCCTTAATTAATTACGTCAAGTAGTATCACCCTTCTAAAATGCTCGGACCTACCCAACCGATCCATCATATATCATAATTAAGTTTATTAAGTAGCTTAACTCTGCTAAAACACTCGGACTTACCCAACCATCCCGTACATTAAATATTTACAAATTCATCCCACCTTTTCGTTATTTAAAATTACTCATAAATCATTTCTCTCACTTTTCTATTCGAAGTTTAATTACTTACTCATCCCTAGGTAATATAATTTTTATAAATCACCCTAAATAATATCTCTTATTCTTATGGGTTTATTAATTTCATTTGAGCCTTGTGTGGCACCCACCTAATTAAATATTGGGTGATCGATCCTTTATTAAAATCAAAGAGGTTTCTCATCTGGTTTATTATTAGCATCACTGTCAAAAACTTTTTAGAACTTACTAACCACCTAGTATTCAAAAAGTCGATGTCAAAATTTTAATCTTTTTATTAAACAACAACAATATAAATATAAATTTAAACCATTCACACAATCAATGAGTCTAAATCAATACTGCATAAAAAATGGAAGGTTGGTTGCAAGAACTACCGGTTAAAAATCCAAAATCCACTATTATAATTCAACAGAAATAATAAACTAAGTACAAAGTCGGACTAAAATAAAATAGATGGGGAAACATGCCCAAATTACACCTAAAAGGTTTTGAAAATATGTTTTGAAGTATAGGTTAGAGCCCAAATCATTTTGAAATTATTTTGCAAGTGAATTAAAATTAATTAATGCTCTTTATATTTAAGTTAGTGTCGCATTCACTTGAGATATTACTCACTCCTCAACTATTTTGCACACCTAACACTTCTTCCTAAAATTCCTTGAACTCTACTCTAGCCCGAGTAATTTGTAACTTTACTTCGTAGGTTATTTATCCCATTAATTTAATTCATCCTCTTTAAATTCACTATATAACATTCGCACTAGTAATATACAAGAAATCCCAACTTACTTTATTTACTTCGTCCGTATATAAATATCTACATTCTTATATACGTATCATATATAATACAGTTACAATTCTTGTATTTTGCAAGTATATAAATCTACCCCTTATATGTATTATATATCATAACATTAACCCATCTGTCGTATATATAACCATCCTCCTAAGTAGACACTCACTAGATGTTCTCTAAAATTCTATCACCCCATGTATACTCATCCACCCGGACACCCCGACTCGGTTAGCTCCCCGAATCAGTAAAATAAAAATAAACATAGCAGAGGAGGCCATAGTTCCTTCACTGGAAGTGAAACCGAATCATACTCCAAAGATGTTTAACCTTGAAAATAAATCACACAATAAAATTTTGGACGACTATGACCCGAAAACTATACTCACCCTGCATTCAATAGCCAGGGTATTCACCCACATTATGCAACCTCTTGTGATAGTACTAGAGGAGTATGTATAAAGCGCGCGCACACACAGACACACACACACAGATATATATATATATATATATATATATATATATATGTATAAAATAAGTAGTAAGGGTGTTTTCACTATTCAATAAGTTTTTAAGACATTTAATGATTTGGATTTGAGCCAACAAGGCACTAAGTTGAGGGTGAGATTGCAATGCACACCATAATCTCTTCAACTCACCACACCTTATTTTATAGTTTCAATGACATTTACAATTTTAACCTACCAAAATTTATTTCCCCCCTCTTTTTCCTCCTAAAAGTTTACTATAATTCAAATGTAGAGGCTATATTAGTAAGATCAATCTGATTTGAGATTTCATAAGCGTGGCTCGAGGAGCCTCTGACAGAGTTACTATAATTTGAAATCCATTCCACCTAACAACACATTTACCAAATGATGACCCCTTTCTCTTTCATAACCCACCGTTTTTACTTTTTCTCCTTATTTGAAGCTCTTCCCATTTCATGTCATTGAAGATACACCTTTATAATCTGCAAATGCTCCTTCATCGCCAGCTGTTAAGCTTATATGTGAGTTCTGCCAATTTTTTTTGTTAAACCAAATGACCATAGCTGCTTTTGTATAAATACATATTTATAGGTATGATTACTAACATTTTAATGCTTCTTCTTATACTGGCCAACAAATTTTGAACTTACACTAAAAATGTGGAGAACAACGCTTACACGTGCAGCCGGCGCATCCCAACCCTGGCGCACGATAGCCTACTACCGCTCCTCTTTCATTTCCTTCACTGTCAAGTCCATCTTACCCCGCTCCCTCAATGAACATTATCTCGAAGTCTCCAAATGCCCCTCCCTTAAGGTGATTCCTCCAGCTCCCTTTCATAGTTGTAAAAGGTGCTCTCAAAAGTGGGGATCCTATTTTAAAATGCACGCACGATGATGACATTAATCAGTATTTCGATGATGCAAATTGTTTGTTCACTGATTAATACACTGTGGAGGTAATTATTATATTTGCTAATTTAATTTGAAAAACCCCATTCAACATTTCTCCCTCTCCCATAACAGCTTCCCTCTTACGCTTCTCTCTGGCACATGGGGAGTTTATGAGTTCATAACGGGTAGTATAGTTAGAGTTCAAGAAGGTGTGGTTTTATAAATCAAGTTTTTATATTTACAGAAGGTTTTCTAAAATGGAGTTCTCAGATATTTTTGTGGAATTTATACTGTTTTTGGTTCTCCTCTTCTTCTTTCATTATCCAGTGGTAATTTTAATAATTTTAGTTTAGTTCTAGCATTTTTATTATGTTAATGTCTGTTTCAAGGTAGGTAATTTAATATCATCATTTTTAGATTTAGATTTTTTTAGGTTTGGCTTTTCCAGACATTTTTCAAGCAACCACAATTGCTGAAGATGATGTTTTGAGGCTTGAAAAAATGTCTGAAAATGGCCCAAGTGATTGTAAATTGGCTCTTTATGTGGAGGTTAATTCCGAATTTTTTCATGTAATAATTAAAAACAGGATATCAAATACAGTAATTCACAAAGTTAAAATTGAATTTGGGGTTTGGGTTACTAATAAGGAAGATATTAAGACAACAGCGATTGCTCACTCATAATCCATCAAGTCAGTGGAGTTCAACATCAACGAAGATGAAGAATTTGCGGCTTTTATTCCAAAATTAGTAACAGATGATGATAACTTGATGTTAACTTAGAATCTTAATGCAGGAGAAACAAAGAATGCAGTGGTTTCAATGGACATTTCTTCATAGATACATGGGACATTATTAGTGTTGATGTTATTAAAGTTATTGATGAGTTCTTTGTTGGAATGAATATGTCCACATCTTGGCCTAGCACTGCAATAGTCCTTATTCTTAAAACTTCATCTCCTTCTTCTTTAGCAATGCAGTGAGTTCTTTATTCCTTTTAATTTCATTGTTAATCAATACTTCATATTATCTTCATTTTGATTTTATGAAATCATGTCTTATGACAGTACATTGGATAAAACCATATTAGATTTAGAGATAAATTTTCTTTTGCAAGGGTAGTGCGGGAGTCCATTATCAACAACTCTCCTCAATCTGAAGATTCAAAGATGACATAATCATCTGGAAGGAGAAAATATCGTATGGTTATTCTAAAGATCACTCTCACAAAAACTCTCAACTCAGCTCCATCTGTACTTTTAATGTTCAAATTTTGTGGTCTCCTTTGATATTCTGAAAATATTTTTGATCAATAATTTAATAAAAATAAAAATAGTTGAATTGTAAATCTTAATCTACAACAATGGTGAAAATTTGTGTATGGTATTATCAAGTTTAAGATTACAATTGAAAGGGTACAATTTAATCCGTGGTTCCCAAGTTGATCATATGTAGTATTTGTTAACCTATTAGTTTAGTTATTGTTGCACTTCAAGTTACATAAGATTGAGTTACTTTATTAAAGTATCAAATTTAATATAAAATCATTTGATATTCATGTTCTAGAATTAACCATTTTTTTCAATAACGTATAATTCAGGTTTTTGAAATTTTAAGGTTGTATATGAACCATTTTTTTTATTTTTTATTCTCACTGAGTAATTATATTGATTATTCAGTACAATGTACACGTACTTTGTCACAGGTAGTGATATTGACGGTTGAAGGATTCAATGAGATGATTGCGGAATTAGTTATGTTGATCCAAATGTAATTATTTATTTATGTATTATAATCGGTTGTCGGTATAACATTTTGTTAATGTTTGATTTTCCCTTTTAGAGAATGAAATAATATTTTATTTTGATTGAATAAGGTATGTTTGAATGTTTTACAAAAAAAAAATTCTTAAAGAGGGTGGTGGAAAATCTAATAAATAAAATGAATTTTGTCCAAATTTGATGAATTTAGACAATTTGAAAAAAATGTTGTTGGAATATTTGTTATTTGTCAAGCACGATGAATAGTCCTATAAACGAAGGAGATTATAACCAATTATACAAAAAATTACACTTTTTTTTGTTGGAGAACGATATTTTTGTCGTTTTACAATTATGTACTTCAAAATTTTTTATCGTTTTACGATTACTTACTTTGAAATTTTTTATCGTGCCTTTAGGCACGGGCATTCCGCTAGTATATAAATAAGGAGTAGAATGTTTTTACTATTCAATAAGTGGGATAAGCTAAGTAGAGGTTAGTATTGATTCTTAAAAAGTGACAACCAAGGGTTTAAGATAAAAATAACCCTCCTTTCCTTTTTTGTCCCTTTGTTATTTGATTTCCCCCTCTTTTTTCACTTACTTTCTTTTTCCATTCTTGCCTAAAATTCAAACAAGGGATAAAATAGTAAAATCCCCATAACCAACTCACTTCACTTTTGTATCTAGGAAACCCTACCCATATTAATCTATCCCTGTCACTCAACTTCAACCAGTATATCATTTCTTTTAGTTAACCTAACCCATCTCTGACCTCTCTCGATTTACCTGACCTCCCAACACTGTCGCCCTCAACCTGTTGCTGCCACCGTCCTCAAGTTCTTTACTTTCCCCCCTCTCTCTCTCTCTTACGCCCCTTTATTTTCTCCATAGCTCTTACACGCTACTCCCCCACCTCTCTCTCACCCCCTTATTTTGTCCCTATCTTACAGGCGCTTATGCACACACTCACACACATATTTTTTTTCTAGATTTGATGCGATTTCTTATGAAGATCAAACGCGATCATGTTATTTTTCTTAGGGTTTTAAGTAAATTAATTTGAGGGCTTTTGTTGATTTGGAGTTTTCATCTCGAGTGGGTTCAAAATTCGGGGGTTTTTGTTCCCTTTGAGTTTGCTTGTGGGTTTAGGGATGATGATTTGAAACCCAGGTATGATCTCTCTCAAATTTAAACCTTATGTTTTTGTTTTACTTTTCTAATAGTTCATTTACATTTTTGCAGTGCTAATATGTATATTTTTTTTCTTTTAACTCTAGGTAATAAAATTTTAGTTTGGTATTTCTTATAACATTTATGAGTATTATTGTAGTTTTTGAATTTTAAAGTTGCCAATTGTTTTGGTGTTTAGGGTATATTTATTTTAGGTTTTAGGTTATATTGAATTTATGGTGTTTTATTGTTATGAACATGAGTTGAATTGAGTTATGCATTTATTTATTTTTTCCTAAATTCATTTTTTGCAGAATATGACCCTTGCACAGGTATATGTTGGATCTACAATTTCAGTTTTTAAGTATTCTTTATATAGTTCTTCTTTTTTCTCCATTGTGTAATTCACTGGTATCCAGCCTTTTTCCCCATTTTTCACTCCCCGTAATGGTTATATATCAATCATATTTGTTTTTTTAATTAATTTTGTTATTTTTTGTTTCAAAATTTTAAACGTATGAAATTGTAACTTTGCAATATGGTTGGTTCTAATTTTTATGTTTTCATGCTTAAAACATATTCCCATGTGATTTATTAACATATTGTGGTTTGCAATTGCATATTATAAAGAAATTGAATTTAAAAAAAATTGAACTCGCTTACTATTTTACAAAATATGCTTAAGTTTGCCCTGACTGTTAAAATGTTTATATATATATATATATATATATATATATTCATTTTTCTGGTCTTTACCTTTCTTCGTACATTTCCCACCTTAACTTTCTCATTCCTCTCAATATATAAATCCATATAAGTCTTCCTTGAAATCCAAATCCCCCTATCACCATTACAATTCTCTTGGACTATTGTTCATAATCTCTATAATCATGGAATATTTTCGTGTCATGAAGAGTAGTTGAATGAACTTTGTATGCATAATATGATAATATGGTATTGTTTCTTTTCTCTAATGTATGTATATTTCCTATTTTAGTCCACAACATCATGTATTGTCATGACAAATTATGGGAAAATCTAAAATTTGAAAAAATACTCTAATGGCTATAATATGTATGTCGCACAGGTCTCGCATTATTGGAATTCTGTTTGACCACCCTCATGTTAGTAAATTGATGTTGCACGTGTGCGGGTGTCAATGCGTTCATAGCTACGTGTACAAGAGGGTGAGTTGTGCGGTGGTCCTCGTACACGAGGGTGTCTTTACATAGTGTGCATTGCTTATGTATTTATTAATTCTAATTATAAACTTTGTGAATGGAGACATTTGTGTTATAGATAATTTGGTGGCCTTGAGTGTACTTTAATTCAATTCACACACTCTTGTATCAGAACCAAATACATGCCTTTTCTCTATCCACTTTCACACGCCTCAACTTGGTAAGGGATTTTTTCACACTTAAAATGCACACAGTTCTGGTCTCCACCTCACTCTTTATCTAAAAAATCTGCAGATTGTTCCATTTTTGGGTGGATTCAAGTTTAGATTTTCATCTTTTATGCAACTTATACTCTCTCTGGATTTTTTCTTTACATCTTTGCAGGTAGGAGATTTAAGGGTAAATTTAGTCTAATGAAAGTTTATATCACGTAAGGTATGCCACCAACGTTTTCTCTCTCTCTCTCTCTCTCTCTCTCTCTCTCTCTCTCTCTCTCTCTCATACACACACACACATAAAAAAAATATTTTATTTTAGTTATTGTTTTTATATAATGGTACTGGACCAAATTCAAATTCAAATTCCATTTTGTTATTAATTTTATTAGTTTAATGTTACAGTTCTACACGCTGGATGTAATTGGAGTATTTGGGGATTACTACGAATCAACGTTCATTAGGCTTACTATGGAACAAGATTTTGCCAATAATACTATTCATGAGATAATGAAACTGAGCAGATCAGGTTAAATGAAAGTGTGTACTAATTTGATTCGTGGCATTATGCAGATCGGGTAAAATTAAAATGAGAAGATCACGGACCACGCTCTTAGTAGATTGAAGAGCAATATTAACCTTATGTATGTAACAAATGGGTACAAGAAGGTGGTGGTGGTGGTGGTGGTGCCTCAATGGGGGTTATCTATTTCCTTCACTTCACTAAATGGGTTGGATCCCCCTACCCGCTTGCACTCCTCAACCCACGAACCCCTCTTCACAGGAACTACCCCACCCCTGTACACATATGCTCCCAGTCAACCCCACACCCACGTACCTTCCCCTACTTCTCCCAAGCCGACCTCGCAATACCCTCCGATCCCCACACCCTTTACAACCAACCTGTTGTTACCTGCTACCCTCCCCAAACCTCTACCCTTCCATAACCTCACGCAACCGTCCTCTGCTCTGTAGACTTTTTATTGATTGTGGATTATCAGATTAAATTATTTATTATTAGTCTATTTTTTCCTGAATTATTAGATTGCATATCGTACCACATTTACACCAGCAAGAGCAAGCTAACATACAAACGCTGAATTATTTTTTCCTGAATTTTTTGTTGTTTTATGATTACGTTCTTCTAAAATCTTTGTCGTGCCTTCAGGAACGGGCATTCCGCTGTTCTTTTGGTTTATAAGTTTTATTTGGCAGTACTGAAGAGCGTGAATGAAGATAAACAAGCTTCCATTATTATTCGTTCTGAAGTTGTGTTTAATTTTTTCCCCGATTTTGATTTCGGTTTTCTTTTTCAAATTTGGACCCTCAAAGTGTGTCGTTGGTTCGATACAACAACAACAAAAGTTACAACCATTCGTTTCACTTACCCTCCGATTGTAAACACTGTTATATTTTTTTAGGACCCTCAAAGTAGTTTTTGTAACATAGGTAATTGTCATATCCTGGAGTTGGTTGGAATCCTTAATGAGATGGACTATTGGTTAGTTGATCACTATAGGTGCTTAGTTTTGTAATTAAAGAATAATTTCCAAATTCTCTTAGTAAAATTATCTTAATTTGTTGCATTATAAATCTTGATTATACTTGAAGGATAAGTTAATGTATTGACTGAATTGAATTGTTGGTTTGGTTTCATTCGTATGCGGACGACGAAATTCAATTCAGTTATGAATTCTTGGTAAACAATTTGATTCAAAATATACATGTCCAATGAAATGACATGCATTTTGAGTTTACAATTTGGGGTTCGTTTCCAAATATCAAATGGCGTCATAGTTATTATTTTGAACCAATTTTCATCATAATAGTTTTAAAGGGGAGCTATATTTGAAATTTTCTACTTCTATACGTAGAAATGTGAAAGTTTGTGACATGTTCAGGTATAAGATAAAGTGAAGATGCACACTTCAAGAGGTTACGGACTTAAGGTAAATACTAACAAAGACTAGCTCTTGACTGTACTAATATGAATTATACTTAATTAATTATTCTTGGTGGAATCTTTGTTGATTAGTTATAATTACAACTCATTGATTGTAATCGGCCTAAATTTAACTTTTTGATAATGGCAACCAAGCAGGATGTGACAAAGATATAGTTATTTCCATACAATTGACGTTTTGTTATATAACTAATATTTGGGTACTTCTTAGGGACTAAATTCAGCTGAATTTGATTTTTTATTTCTTTATTGGTAGCATGATCTGTGTAATGAAAACAAGAACCAAACTCCCCTTGTGCAAGTGATATCAAAGGTTGTGCGTTACAAGAATTACCCTGAAGTGTTTTGCACCCTCCCTGTAGTAATACCAATATGGGCTAGTTTGATGAGTGGGATATAATCTTCAATGACACTACTGACATTTATCATGATTACCAGAAGACAATTTGAAATTAGCATCTTCATTCATATATGTTTACGGTAAAAAAAATCGGTATAAGTTTTGTTCATTTCCAGAGGTTCGATTTTTGTTCAGTTATTTTCAAATTGGGTTTATAGAGGTTTGATTTTTGTTCAGTTTTTTTTCAAATCGGGTTTGTTCATTTGTTACAAACATCATTGAACTACAATTTTTTTCAAATCAGGTTTGTTCATTTGTTATAAACGTTATTGAACTACTTTTATTTTCAAATTGGGTTTAATTTTTGGTTCAATTTTTTGTTTAAGTCTTGGTTCAATTTTTGTTCGTTTTGCAGATCTTAGTTTGGGGCTAATTTATTCATTTTTCAACATGGGCCCATGTCTTTCTCTCTATTGATCTAATACCAAAAACCAGCACCGTGTATTACTCTTTCTCCATGTATTTTGAAGTGGGACTGGGTTTGGCATTGGTTGGAAATAATGGTGATCTGTGAGTACATTATTGGTATTTTTCGGCGGAGTTGCCGGAGCTCCGATGAGGATGTGGAGCTAAGGCTAAAGATCAAACCTTTTTTTAGGTACTGCATTTATACATTGGTAGAACAAAACTAAATTAGAATGCATGTTTATTAGTGTTTCTTTTTTGCTGGATTAGACAGATTATTGAAATGCCTTGCGACTGGAGTTTAATTAAAATGTACGAGTTTAATTAAAATGTACTTTTTTATTTGAATAAATACATATTTGTTTACACTGGTGTTGTGATTAAGACTTAGTTATATTTTACTTCATTTATGTTTGTTTGTTCTACATTATAGGTAAACACATGATATAAGGTCAATACTGTAAGAATGGGCTCTAGACAACTATGTAAATAGTAGCGAATTGATGAAAATTATGGCCGGGAGACGATATCATTCCATTGAAATAATTTTAGGATCAAATACTCTTAAAAGTTATGTTATTGTGTATTTGGGTTTTGTTAGCCTAATTTTTTTGTAGTTTTTTTTTTGGATTCTAATTATGCCCATCACTTCTCCTTTTTTTTTTAAATTATCAGTAAGCATGATCTTAATTGAGAAAAATATGTAGCTTATAATTGTTTATTTTTTTGTGCAGAATTCATAAAGCAAGTTAGAAGATAAGGATGTTAAAGAGGAAAAGATATCAAGAATTCAAATAGTCTTTTATAGGTGCAAGTTGGACCTTATTTGTAAATATAATTAAAATAGTCGGTGTGCCAACTATTTCACTTAATTGTATATTTGTATTAAAACTGTTGATATATGAATTGAATTGTATGCCAATAGTGATTTCAAATAGTATTTTTATGCATGCCCTATGTGAAGTGTGATTATTTGTACTATTGTAGGTCATACACTCATTATGGTATGAAAATAGAAGCTTGAGTCGACGGATCAGTTTGGACGACCTTTCCCGACGATCACCTATAACCGTTCATTTGCAATTACGATCGCAACATCATGTGAGTATAATCTCGAGTGCCTGTACAATAATTATTTTGTGTGGTTGTTTACAGGGAAGAATAACGTGATTAAACAGTGGGAGGTGGAAAAGAAGCTAGATTTTGGTGTACTAGAGAGAGAGATTGATGAGGTATTTAGAAATCGGAAAAAGAGTTCTTCTTCAAGGGGCCCCACCACCAACATGAAGGTTGTACTGATGCGTGAGTGAGTGAGTTGAGGGGAAGTTTATGGAGTGGCCGAGTGTAATGTGAGGGGTTTTCTATCGATTTGTTTTGTTTAAATGAGTGGTAATGTACAAATACGTATCGTGTGAGTCTGTTTAAGGTTACTATGTGATATAAATAAAATAGCTATTTTACTGCTTCAATTTTCTTCCTACCTTTTCTTCACTTTCACTCCCTTCGCTTCTCTTATCTTACCTCTTGAGAATTTTAGTAGTATGGATTTACTATGTTTTTCAAAATTAGTATCAGTCTCTTAAGATATTATAGTTAATCTTCACTTTCATTACCTTCCTTTCTCTTTTCTGATATATCTCAAGTACCTAGGCTCTTAAGCTAACAAATATTGAGCTACTAATAGATAACAAGATTTTCAAATTGTAGACATGATTTCACTTCTAATAGATAAAAAGACACTCAGAGTTAACTTTTTTGTATTTAGTTGATTGATTCTTTGATGTTCGAAAAAATTATAGTCCAATTAGTGAATCCTAGGGGTCCATTGGATTACTGAGAAAATATAAGACGTTTATCGGTAAAGTAGTAACGCGTGGAATATATATAATGAACTAGGCATGTTGGTTATTCTTGAGAGTTTTGACAGTTTCTTTAAAGCATTGAAATGTTGATGTTTTCTTTCAGATATCTCATACCTTCTATTTTGAATGTTGAACAATTTAGACTATTTTAATGTTGTTAGACTATTAATTATTTGTTAAAGAGGGTGGATAGTCCTCTAAACAAATAATATTATGGCCATTTTTTTAAAATTATACTTTTTTGGTTCGCTAATGAATTTTTTGTCGTTTTACAATTATATATTTTGGAATTTTTTATCATTTTACGATGACGTACTTTGGAAATTTTCGTCGTGCCTTCAGGCACGGTCATTCTGCAAGTGTGTGTGTATATATATATATATATATATATATATATATATATATATATATATATATATATATATATATATATATATATATAATTTAAACCCGGATAATCCGTGCATAAAATCCTACAGCACTATCCTAAAAATATTTGAGTCAATATCCTGACACAACTTAATTAATTTTCTCATTATTTAATTTATTATCATGGCATCACTCAACCAAAATACGAGGACACACTCCCTCGGTCCATAATTTATTCCTTAGAATTTATCACCTTAAAATTCCATAACTAAGTCTCACTGTTTTATCTCCACAAAATTCATTATACTCACCTCCTTTTATAATCCCTAACCATAAAAGGATATAAACCCCCTTACTGTAACTTCCTTGAAACCCAAAAATGTCATCTCTGGCCCAAATACATGTCGTTCGAATGACTCACCCTATCGTTCGAACGATAGGTGAGTTCGCTCGAATGATGTTTGGGTTTCTCTCTCCTCTTCTCCTTCTCCAGTTCATCCGCTATGAATGTTTCTTACCCCCTCTTACCAGATTTCACCTATTGTAATTATGTATGTATAAGCACGATTTCTATCCGATTCAAAGTAATAATTTAGTAACCTCCAACAACCTAAGTTTCATAAATCCCAAATCATTTACGATTTACAATTTATTCCTCTAAACTCATAGATTCATTTACACAATTTCCACGATACCTCCACCTATATTTTAACTGTTAACAAAATAAACAAGATAAATTTTTGGGTTCAAATCATAAATGTTAATCCGCTAATAGTACTCTTTGAGATATCCATTTTTCCTAAAAAAATCTATGCGTCATGTTTCGTAAATTGAAAACCCAATTTATATGCCAACCCAACTTAAAAATAATTTATATTATGACACCCACTATAATATGAATCGATTATCACAGATTTACATTGAAGCAATTTAACCACTTGCATGTACGATTTGTAGAGTCTGATTCCCTTGATGAAGATTATGTATTTGTCACCCAAAAAGCTCCCCAAAGTTAGCCCTCTTTTCTTCTCTATAGAACTAGGTTTCCTCTTTGAGTTGTCTTTATCACAATTCCTCTAATTTGGATTTTATGATATTCTTCTTTTAGAGTTGTGTTCATTCAAAACTCTGAAGCTTAGGTTTAATGTGCTAATCCCGAAATTATGCTTGTGGGCCAAGTTAAAATGGCCCAACACCCCCGTATGAGCCCGGTTATGACTAAGAATGCCTCGAGACCCAATTAGTACCCCTGAGTACTCTTTTCTGACTATTTCAGCCTCTCCGGAACAACCGTGCACTCAAAATTGTCATTTGAATTACTTTATAACATTCTCAAATATCGACCTCAAAAAAAATGCGACACAAAAATAATTCGAATAATTAAATCTCAATTCACCAAATTGAATAAATCCTCCAATTTAAATAATTTTTCCAAATCATAAATTTAAAATCTATCTAAATTACAATAAGTTCTATTTCACCCAAAAATAATTAAATTCAATATCCTCTAAATTACGGGGTGTTACATACTTCCCCATTACAAATGAATTTCTTCCTCGAAATTAAAATAAGCCTAGTACTCCCAAGCCTCAACTAGCTCCCTAATAACCTACCCTTAAGATCGCTACACATATTTCTCCCACTTCTAATCGCGAATTATTTTTAAAAATAAATTAGTTAACAAGGGAACCCATACACCCTGTACCCGTGCTTAACCGCACAAATAATACCCAACTTTTACCGGCCTTAAATCGTAATATAACTTCTAACTCCAATTGTAACTACATACATGAATAATAACCGAGGTACACAACCCATGTACTAAAGACCAAACATCTCCCCACTTCCAACGTTTGCGCTAAGTTTTATGCGTGGGACGTCTCGCAAAGCGAAATCCAAACAATGAACCCCCCGATACACTACCTAACATTGTCGATCGTTGAGATCTGTGATGCCCTCAGTCCATAGTACGTACCCCCAAATACTCGTCTCACGACATAAAAATATACACATCCACTCTTATGCTACAACAGACAAGATACAATATCGCTCCCTTCCTATCATTAGTTTTGTTGCATGAAAATAAATCTCGGGCTATATTTCTCCGCTCGACAATAAGTCTATCCACCCTGAATCACATCAGTAATGTCCCTACTCCTCGGGATTACAATTAACAATATCAACATATTATTATGCAACATATTCTAACATATATACTCACATATATAAGCTTGACCCTATCTCAGGTGATACCTAGCAAAAATTCATATCTTGGTACAACAAACACCAAGTCGTACTATGACTATCCACTATAGCTCCAAACCATCGCTAACCAGTCAAAACTTGGAAAATCATCCACCTTACTCACATAATTCTCAATAGTAGTAACCTCTCGCATAATGAAAACATCCTCTTAGTGTACCCACTCTCTCGTGGTTAACACTAAAGAACCCATGGTACTTATATATATAATATGGCTATTACGATTAACTCAAGCACTAAATTCATCTCACTCGTGAATCCTAGCGATAACAATATTATGTAGTGATGCACCCAATGTCACTTAAATCATACCCATGCTCATAGGATAATAAGGACAATTTACCTCCATACTCTAGATGCTTCACCTATTCCTTGGGTCCCTAGTCAAAATTCTCTCGTCCAAATTGACCTATAAACTACTGTAGTGGTTGTACATCTAGAACCCCATCATGTAGTTGCCCCTGCCTCGCTCAGGGTAATATTTCTTCATGTAACCTACTTCTCCACAAAAGAAACACTTCCTATAAAATCTTCCCTACCATTGATCCTGCCTCTGCTGTCCTCCCCCGCCATTCCCTTAGCATTGGCATCCCTGAGGAACAAAGTGATGTCGCTGATCGGGACCCTGTTGGCCCTATTGAAAATCATGTCCATGAGGTCAATAGCCCAGAGATCTGAATCTCTTGGAAGAATTCCCCTATTGGGAATCCTGCCCCTGTTGTTTCCATGTAGCTATTGTGTTATGCTAACAGTACCACCATATACCTTGCCCTCCAAGTTGGGATCACCTCCTCTTTTGCCTCCCTTCGTGTGGAAGCGTTAATCCTGGCAGTGTAATAATGATGCATGGACAACATCATTATATGTCTCCAGTCTTAGGTTGCCAATCAAGTGTTGCCTAATCCTCTAGGCTAATCCATCAATAACCCTCACCTTCCTTCTCTCCTGATTACTCACCGCGTCTGGAAAAAAATTGGCTAAACGAGTGAACTCCTCCACATATTCTAGTACAGAGCATTCCCCTGATTCACCTCACTGAACTTGATTAACATATCAGTCTCCACTGCTGGCAATCATCTATTTTTTCACCCAAAACTCAGTAATCATCATCCTATCTCTCTCCTCGATGAAGGTAACTGACTCCCACCACTATAGTGCTACTCTAGCATGTATGAAAGTAGTTAACATATGCTTTTACGTCTCACTACATTACACCTAGGTGGTGTTGTATATTCTTTTTCCACTAACATGCCTCAACTACATCAGAGCTACTCTGAAACTTCGGTGGGTGGCCCTTCTAAAATGGCTCTCTGACTCTCTACCAAGTAGATGGCCCCGGATGGGCTTGGATCTCGAGTGCCACTAGCGGCTGCTGTTAGGGATGTGGAAAATGAATGTCCATGGAGGTCATAACAGCATTGACTACCTGGGCTACAATCTCTCCCACATGTGCAGTCTTCATCCTCCCTGGTGGTGGCTGCGGCTATGGAACTATTGGCTCTTGACGACCCTCCCTCTCCTCATTCCTTGTTGTTTCTCTAGTCGGTGTCTACCTCTCCTAGGCGGCATTTGAAATTTCAACACGAGTTGTATGAGTTCACCATTCGTACATCTATAATAGCATAAGAACGTATATGCGCATACATAAAAGAATACAGCAATCCTATCACAAGGCTCTACATCAAAGAATGCTAAGCTGAAACTTGAAAAGCCATCCAGATCCTATGGGCACTGGAACCTGATGCTCTTTTACCATTTGTGAAACCCTGTCTAATTAAATATCGGGTGATCAGTATTTTATTAAATTAAAAGAGATTTCCCATCTTGTTCATTCTTAGCATCACTGTCAATTTTTTTTTAAAACTTACTAACCACCTAGTATTCTGAAAGCTGATGTCAAAATTTTAATATTTTTTTAAACAACACCACCAATTTAATATAAATTTAAACCATTCACACGATCAATGATTCTAAATCAATACTTCATAAAAAATAAAATATTGGTCGAATAAACTATCGGGTAAAAATCCAAAATCCACTATAATAATCCAATAGAAATAATAAACTTAGTATAAATTTTGACTGAATTAAAATAGTTGCGGCAACATGACCAAATGAAATAACTGAGTTGCATCGTACTCTAGGAATGAAATAACTGAAGCGACTAGGTCCAAATCCTACAACGTCCACACCTGCTGTAGCTATGCATCCCTTGAACAGATCATCAAGTTTGGCATCTTAATGGCTGGACACCTAAAAGGTTTTAAAAATATTATTGCAAGTACGGGTCAGAGCCCAAATCCTTTTGAAAATATTTTGCAAGTGAATTATAATCCAACAATTAAAATGCATGAATGCTCTTCACATTTAAGTTAGTGCCGCACTCACTTGAGTTATTATTTACGCCGCAACTATTGTGCACACCTAACGTTTCTTCCTAACCCTCCTAGTTACACTACCCCTTCAGACTAGCCTTGTCCTGAAACTCTTTGACACTTTACTCCAGCCCGAGTAATTTGTACCTTTACTTCGTAAGTTATTTATCAATTAAATTAATTCATCCTCTTTAAATTTGCAATATAACATTCTCACTAGTTATATACAAGAAATCCCGTTTTACTTTACTTACTTCGCCCGTATATAAATATTTACACTCTTATATATGTATCGTATATAATACAGTTGCACTTCATGTATTTTACCTGTATACAAATCTACACTTTATATATGTATCATATATCACAACATTAGAACACTTGGCATATATATAACCATCCTCCAATTCGGCACTCACTGGATGTTATCTAAAATGCTATCACCCTAGGTATACTCATCCACTCGGACACCCCGACTCGGTTAGCTCCCTAAATCAGTGAAAAAAAAATAAACGTAGTGCCGACGGCCATAGTTCCTTCACGGGAAGTGAAACCGAATCATATTATAAAGCTGTTCATTCCGAAAAATAAATCACACAATAAAATCATGGATGACTATGACCTAGGGACTATGCTCACCCTGCATTCACTAGCTAGGGGATTCACCCACACTGCGCAACCTCATGTGATAGTACTAGAGGGGTATGTATTTCCATAAATAATATTCACACCAATAGTTATAACACACAAAAATAAGTATATACTACATAATCCTCGCAAATATATATATATATATACTAGCGGAATACCCGTGCCTGAAGGCACAGCGAAACATTCCAAAGTACATAATCGTAAAATGGGAATTTAAATAATTTAGTCTTTATTCCAAAGTACAGAATCGAAACATTCCAAAGTACATAATTTTTTTACCTAACATTTCATTTTAATAAGATCATGCTCGTGTTTAGTAGAAAATACGAAAGCATCGCGGGTCACATTTTAATAAGATTTGCATTTTGTTAAAAAAAATATTATCATCCTGTTTCAATTAGATCTTGTTCTTGTTTGGTTAAAATAAAAATAAAAATTTGTACTATGTCACTTTTTATTTGAATCGTACATGTTAGGTAAAAAAAAAAATTTATTTCATTCTTTGATTAATAATTTTTAAAAACATAAATATTGATATAAATATTAATAAAATGAAATGTTGCATGCTAAATTATATAATTTAAGGCTTACAAAGCTCAGAAACCCACCATTATTGGTTTGAACCCACTGCATTGAAACTATTAAAAAATCAAAATTGTTAGAGACAATACCATCTCATTAAATGGTTCAATTGTCTACCATCATAGATTTATTTCTTCAAAATCTATGTTAGGATCGAGAAGAAAACAATGATACACTTCAATATCATTTTTTTAGTTTAGTGGATAAGCGTGCATGGACTAACAAAACTGAAGGTATCTCAAAATAGTAAAAATAGACTAACTGCTAAGTTGAATTCTCATGTTATATAACATTAGTTTGTTTAGTCCTCAGTGAGGTCATAAAAACAACATGATAGACCTAAAATATTTGTGTAATTAGTTTGACAAAGTAAAAACATGACAGAGCTAACATATTTGTGTAATTAGTTTGAAAAAATAAATGTATATTTAAACTACCATTTAGTGGGCTCAAAAACCACCAAGTGCTATTTTTTATAAAATCTAAAAAAGTACCTTTTTTTCATTTCACTATTTTTAAATCACTGTGTGCTATTTCTTTTTTCGTTCAAAATAAAATAGGGCAAAATAATATTTAAAATTTGTTTTTAAATAAATAAAATTATGTTTTTACTGATTTTTTATTAAAAAAATATTTATATACATATTCATCTTACCTATTATTTATAAAAAAAATGTTTTTATATAACACACACGTACAACTCGAATACACTACATACATACTGTATTTGTATCACAGGGAATAATTATATGCTAACCTAACACACATTATACACACAATACCCACACAGCCCTACCCGCCACCTGCCCAACTGCCTTAGCTGGGCTAAACCCAAGACCAAGCTACCTTCCCTCCCCATCAAGAAACTGACTAACCTCACTTACTATCTGAACCCACCAACTGTCCTATCCCAAAACGGATGTACCATGCTACCTGATGTAGCAACAAACGTACCTGCAACACTCATTCTCCCTCTCTCTCTTACACCCAAAAAGTGAACTGTGAAGACTTCAGATGAAGGAGCTATTGCAGCACTATAGTTTTTTCACTATATTTGGCACAGCCAATCAAAAACACAATTTTTACGGCACTATATCTTACCAAAGATACATAAAAATAAACTATACAATGATTCTTGATCCTTATACATTTGTATGGAATAAAAAATACATAATTTCACGGCAAAAAAATTCAGATCCTTGTGCATTTGTATTGGATAAAAAATACATGGTGGTGTTTCACCGTCTTTAACTTAAAACTTGAAATGAATAATGGAGCCTCTTTAGAATGGTCTTCACCCACAATGAGTACACCTCCAATAGAAGCAAATCCCTCCCTGTCAAATAGCATCAAATAGTTTTGATTTGATAAACTAAAAAATCATCAAAGACCATTCCTTAGGCACTAAAAATACCATATACCTTTAAACTAAATATTTACTAAATGAAATAGGAGAAAAATGGACTCTTACCTATAAAACAGAGATGTAACCTTATAAAAAAACTAATAATACCAATAACTAAACACACCCAAACTCATCGAATGAGAACCACGCAGAAGAAGAGCCATGGTGCGACTCAACACCGCGAAATTCAGAATGATATAATGATATAAGATCTACAAAATCCCTAACACAACCACTACAACACAATAAAATTCAAAACAGTAAACTCACTGATTTTTATTGAAATCTCCATTCAATGAAGGGAAACCACCATTTTTTAACAAACAATCTCACCCATGAATCAACCCGCTAAAACCCAAACCTACCTGAACAAAAAAAAACACGCAGATCATTTTAATACGATCAAATTAATCAGTATCTAAGAATATCTGAACAAAAAAAAAGATGTTTAGAAAATACTTATAAATAAGGACTTCAAGATGAACATACACTACAGCTTGCGAAGAAATTAATATATTTTGCTGAGCATACCTATATTCGCATATACATCTACTAAAAAACTTAAACATGGTATAGCAAAGAGAGAAAGAGATTTATAAAATTTGAAACACAGTACCTCGACCTCGAATCTATTAGGTATGAGCTCTATCTCAGTCTTGTAGATCAAAACCTGCAAAATTAATCGAGAGAGAGAGAGAGAGGGGGGGGGGGAGATCTTTGTTCGTATAACAAATGCTTTCGCCGACCTTGGCCCTGGAATTTTCCATCGCGAGGAGGTGCCAATTTAGTCTGCAAAAGAACACTTACTCATGAAAGGCATTGATGTTTGGATGTAATCTTATTGTTACCGTCAGATTCAGATTAAGCATGGGATTCACTACTATGAAATCCCACTTTAATACCTGGGTTTAAATCACAAAGGCTCAAGAACTTTGAATTGTGTATCTGTTAACACAAATTGTTACCTAGAAAAAACATTGTCCTCTGCTTCACTTTGCCTCGAACGTAATAGAGAATTTAAGCCTATGCATCGTGTAAGAACACAGTTTTAGTATATCGAGGACATAATCAATATAGAAGAACCCCAAACTCAAACCTTAAATTGAAGATCAAACACATCTACCCACAACTCATTTTTTTATTATTACACCCAGTTATCCTTATAGCCTAGTTAGGAAAAAGGGCAACAGGGCAGTTGAGTTGGCTCAACAACAGGGCAGTTGGAGTATCAACATAAGTTCCTTTCAATCAAGATCAGAGGCCAACGCAAGCCAAATCGAACTCTGAGAAGAAAGGTCCCTGCCCCAACCCCATGTTCATGAAATGAAGCGCATAGTTTCGATTCTTATACCTTACCTTATCATATAATACAAATTACCAAACAAATTCTATACCATACCACAAATTAGAAAACAGAGTTCCAATTTTGTATCAAACACATTTCAAAGGTGATTTATTTATGTTTCAGCTTCAGATACACATTCTCAGAGAAATGTTACCTCCTTATTCACAACCCCTTTTCCCGAGTGTCCTTTTTGCTGCAATGATAATATCTCTGACGTAAGGGTGGGTACTTCATTCTCCAAACTAACTCGTATAGCTAACTTAAGGCTGCCTTGGTTGTACCTAGACAAAAATAAAATAAAATAAAGGATAAAGATCATATGAACATTTTATTAAACACCTAAGATGTTATTATTTAAACACTAAGTGAGGCGCGATCATATAAACATAAAACATCTCACCAAGTTATTACCAAAAATTAAATCCACTAATAAAATGCTGAACAAAATAGGGACTTTTTTCACTATCTTAACAAAACTCAAAATGGGGATCACTAATCTTATCTTAAGAAACAATACATTAAGATCTAATATCAATGTTAGTATAAAAAAACATAAGAATATAAAATCGATACAAAATTTCAATGAAAGTATTCTTTTACTAAAATTCATTTCTTGAATGTCACCATATAATTGAGTAGGCAAAGCGTAAGAATGTAATGAGAATGCAAGGCAACATACTAACAAATAGATTAATAAATATGTCTAATATAATGGGGAAAATGGTAACAAAGAGAGTGTGTAGTAAACATGTACAATATAATATTTGTCATTTATCCAAACACTCATTTACTAATGCATTAAGGATGAAAAAAAAAGTCATAAATGAGATGAGCATCAGATAGAATGCAACCTCTCATTTCTTTTATGAATGGATGGAACCCAAAAAAACTTCTAAATGGTTTTAATCGTAAATAGTAACACAAACTCAAATTTTGATATCTAGTTATAAATAGTAATACCAATGTAAATAGTAACTCTAGCGTAAACATCAACAACACTAATGTGAATATTAACACCAAAACTTGTCAAGAAATGAAAAGGAGTTCAAAAACCAATACTTAATCAAAACGTTATTAGTGTTTTGATTAATGTATAAATAGTAATTAAATTACTAACAACAATAGCAACACGGATATAACAATGGGATCACAAAACTAATCAAAGAACTAACAGTAACAACACCAACGTAAAGAATAACACCAAAACCTGTTATATCCGTGAACAAAACGTTGTTAGTGATCATGAATAGAAAAAAGATTAAATTCTGATATCTAATTATAAAACTAATCATAATGAACTTATATAACCTACCTATCACAATCTAAACCTAACTTTCTCCCCCGAATAAGTTTAAAAACAAATAAGTTATAAGTAACAAAATAAAGAACAAATGAAGCATCATTGTTAGAAAATCCAGAGCAGTTATATGTCCAAAATAATGACTCAAAGTCGCATATTCAATAAACATATCCAGAGCAGTTATATGTCCAGAGCTGTTATTGAATAAACATATTCAATAATTATTTTATGAACACTCAATGTGAATCATGTAAAATAATACCACATAAACCCATGAGAGAAATAGAGAGGGGGGAGGAAGACATTAAGAGAACAACGTGTATACCTGCTATTCGAGGCGTAAAATTTCGTTACATTTGCAAAATAGAAAAATCCATTTTTTAAAACTTAAAAACCCAGATCTGTGAATGAAACATTAAAAATATGACTCAGACCAAATAAAACTTTAACAGAGGGCAGGGGATGATCGAGATTCTACAAAATCGCACCAAAAATATCAATTTTTTCAAGACCTAAAAACCCAAATCCTTGATTGCAACCACAAAAGACATGATTTAGACAAAAAAAAACTTTAATGGAGGGAAGAGGAATATCGAGCGATGGGGAGGGAAACACACCCAAAACACAAAATGTTTTGAACAAAAATGTAAAGCCCTCTTTGAGCTCAAAAAATCCAAAAAAGTTGTTTTAACCTTGAAAACTATCTACCCGAAAATTAGAAATATATTACCATGAAGTGTATCCACTTACCAAACAGAGATGCCATGAATCAAACAATATCCAATTTTCATAGATCTGGAAAAAAAGAAAAAAAATCAAAGGTCTAATTAGAAAATCAGCCAATAATCATGCCAATGATACTGTTTGAATATGAAATCAAAACATTTTTGTTAATCAAAACCTTAATCTAAGGACAATCCACAAATCAGGTCATAAAGTTAAATACCTTTCTTACATAGTCGATTTTGTCGCAAGGAGGGGTCGCAGAGAGAGAGTTTTTGTCGCAAGAAGAGGTCAGAGGGTCGCATCTTGTGGAGGGGCGCATCGTGTGGTATTAGCTAGATAAAAGAGGGAGGAAAGGAAGAGAGAGAGGTAGAAATGAATGTTTTCTAGGGTTTGGGAGGATTATACATCGAGGACAGTTTACAAAAACACCCTTAATCCTCAATCGTTGGATTCTACTTTGTAAGAATCAATCCTAGCCTCTACATAGCTTATCATCTTATTAAATAGTAACAGAATTCTACTCCTTATGATCGTTTTTCATTTAGAAATTTCATTACCTCGCATACATCCTCGTGGAATAGGAACGCTTCTTGATGACAGGGTATCCCACAAACACTTACCAAGAAAAGATAGATACATTTTTAAGCTTACGGTCACCATTCAATTTATAAATGAATTATTCAATTAGTAAATGCCCTTGAAATAAATAACGGTCACCATCAGCGTACCATCAGTTATGAGGACCATCAGCTAGTCGAAATCCATTATGAGGAAGATATGGCAAAAAGAGAGGGAGGACAACAGGAAACTACCAATATTCGAATGAAAGAGAAGATAAAAAGCACAACATTGTTACCACTTTCTGGAATTTCCCTCCAAATGCCATGACTAAATTCATAGTTTAAGCAATTCGTTTCCAGAAAATTGTGCTCAAGTATAATCCTACAACATTAAGACCAAACTTTATGATGCCAAAAGGCTATATATAGAGAGAAATAAAGAAATAATACCTTTTTAAGTGACAAAATTTTCAACTTTTGGGATCTGCAACACAAAAGACACAAATAAAATGATATAAAATAGTATGAAGAATGAATGAATGAATATAACATCAAAATATATTTACGTTAATAGATATAAAAGATCAGACCGAACAAAAAGGCTACCAATAACAACATTCGCTTACTTTATACAATTTCAGTTCCCTTAAAAACCAAGCAAATGTATTACATTCCTTCTGAGCTGCCTGTGAAAAGTTATCTTCCGGTATGGTACCTTGATTTCTTCGCATCAACTTTTATTTATAGTTGTCTTTGATTACAATCACAAAGGTTCTAGACAACTAAATAGAGTTAAGGGAAAATTCCATCAGACCATAGAATTAATTCTCTACCTTTATAGACGTGATAAAACACCACCATGACAACAGTAAAAATATCTAACCCCACTAAGTTATCACGCCACACTTTAAAAGCACCACTGTCTCTTTAAAACTAAATACTTGAAGAACAGAGCACATAAAGAACAACAAACATAAATATTCGTTGCCCACCTATAATCTTTTCACATTTACAAAACATATGCAACTACCATTTGACAATTGACCAGAAATGGTATTTGTATTATAAAAAAGGAAACAAATGGAAACACTAAAGAAGTTATGACAATTGTCTTTTTTTAGAGCTATAAACATATGCATTACATTATGCTACTATTGAACAAATCTAAGACAATTGTCCAAAAGACATCCCTGCTATCCGAAAACACGACCCTCATAAAAAACTTCACTACTTCAATCCAAAGGATAGCCCTTCTATCCGAAATCATAGAACACAACGACAACCCATGTTAATTTCTGGATATAATGAGAGAAGAAACTATGAAATTGATAAAACTATACACATCTTCTCCATTTTCTATTGGTAAAGGCATCATCAATTATATTTGAAAACATTCCAAAATTAAAAAAGTGAACACACAAAAGCAGAGAGTATACCTTAGATATCTTGAACCCTGAAAACAAATTAAAACTCCAATTAGTACCAGAAAAACAACATATATAGACCCAAAAGTATATAATAATACCATGAATTAGTACCAAAATTAGTACCAAAATTAAAACTCCAATTAGTACCAAAATATAAACTCCAATTAGTACCAATATATAAACAACATATAAACTCCAATTAGTACCAAAATTAAAACTCCAATTACCACGAATTAGAAATCATAAAAGTTCAATTAGAAATGTGAGAGAGTGAGAGGGAATTTACCAACATATATAGAAGTGTGTTAGAGAGAGGCGTCTACGAAAAGGACGCGGCGACGGTGACTGAGTGGGTGTTAAAACATTAATTTATAGGTATTATAAACAATACGACAACAATAAATCAAATAAAGAATACCTTGAAGAAAGAACTGATCCGCACCTCTATTAGGAATTTATCTTCTATCCATAGAAACCATAGAAACCTAAGAAGATACACAAACTCAAAAGAAAAAGAAAAAAACAAAATCATTAAAGATCTAAAACTTAAAACCCCGCATTTTAAAAAACAAAACCCGATTAAACCCTAAAATCATTAAAGATATCACATATACATACATTGAATACTCATCATCTGCAAAATAGAAAAATAGTTACAGCAAAACTCATTTAGTGTATTATCAGTCCAAATGATATAAACCCAAAAGTCTATAGAGGCTAATCAGAAAGCTAAAATTGAAACTAATCAAAACCACTTCAAACTCATATTACCTGAAATGGAAGCCTTGAGAGACAATCGTCGGTATGGAGGAGGGACGACGGCTGAAGCTGCGGGGAGAAGAGAAGCTGAAGAGAGAGGGTTCGTGGTTTGCGTGTGTGAGAGAGTCTAGTCAGGGCAAGGGCTTGAAAAGTGAGATAAAAATGGGATAATACCATTCTACCCTTATTTTTGAATTTTGAACAAAGGAAGAAATAAAGTGGTGTGTGTTAAAAGATGGGGAAACCAATTATTCAAGGGGTAAAAATGGTAATAGGGGTAAGTTAATCCCAACCCTCCATTTCTTGCTTTGTTGGCACAATCCTGACCCCTGATTAAGTTATCATCTTATTGAATAGTAAAAACCTGTTACTCCTTATTGTATATATATATATATATATATATATATATATATATTTAATTTAAACCCGGCTAATCCGTGCAAAAAATCGCGCAGCACTAGACCGAAAATATCTGAGTCAATATCCCGACTCAAAACTTACTTAAATTTTGCATTAAATAATTTATTATCATGGAGTCACTCAACCAAAATACCAGGACACACTCCCTTGGCCCGTAATTTATTCCTTAGAATTTATCGCCTCAAAATTCCATAACTAAGTCTCACTCTCATATCTCCACAAAATTCATTACACTCGCCTACTTTTATAATCCATAAACCCCCTTACTACAACTTCCTTTAAACCAAAAAATTTCATCTCTGTCCCATATAGAATAAGTGAAGCCGTGCCACATATCAACACTCGTTCCAACTAACCTTGTCCTTCGAACGACGGGTGAGGTCGCTCTAAGAGGCCTAGGGTCGTTCGAATGACGTCTATGTTTCTCTCTCCTCTTCTCCTTCTCCAGTTTGTCTACCATGAATGTTTAGTTCATATTCTTACCATATTTATCCTACTGTAATTCTGTATGTATCAGCATGATTTCTATCCGATTCAAACTAACAATTTAGTAACCTCCAACAACACAAGTTTCATAAATCCCAAATCATTTACAGTTCACGATTTATTCCACTAAACTCATAGATTAAGTTACACAATTTCCATAGTACCTCCATCTAAATTTTAACCCTTAACAAAATAAACAAGATAAATTTATGGGTTCTAATCACAAATCTTAACCCCCCAATAGTACTCTTTGAGATATCCCTTTTTCTTCAAAAATTCCATGCATAATGTTTCATAAATTGAAAACCCAATTTATATGCCAACCCAACCTAAAAATAAATGATTTTATCACACCTACTATGATATGAATCGATATCAGAAACTTACATTGAAGAAATTTAACAATTTGCTTGTATGATTTGTAGATTCTAATTCCCTTGATGAAGATGGTGTATTTGTCTCCCAAAAATCTCCCCAAAGTTAGCCATCTTTTCATCTCTATAGAACTAGATATTGTCTTTCAGTTGTGTCTATCATAATTCCTCTAATTTGGGTTTTATGATATTCTTATTTTAGAGTTGTGTTCACCCTAAACTCTCAAAATTAAGTTTTAATGTGTTAATCCCGAAATTATGCTTGTGGGCAAAGTTAAAATGGTCCAAACAACCCCGTGTGAGCCCGGTTATGCCTAAAAATGACCCGAGACCTAATTACTATCCTCGGGGACTCTTTATCGACTATCTTAACCTCTCTGAAATCAACCGTACTCAAAATTGTCATCCGAATTACTTTATAATATTCTCAAATTTTGACCTAAAAAAATGTGACACAAAAATAATTCGAATAATTAAATCTCAATTCGCCAAATTGAATAAATCCTCAAATTTAAATAATTACTACATATCATAATTTAAATTTCTTCAAATTACAATAAGTTCTATTTCACCCAAAAATAATTAAAGTCAATGTCCTCGAAATTACAGGGTGTTACACCCTCCAGAAATCACCCATTAATCAAGCAATCAATCTTGGAGCTACCATAAAATTGAATCGGTTCGGCAAGACTATGAACTGGTTCACCCAGCAATTTGAACCAATTGGTTTTGGACCTACGAAGCGGTTTGCTACCCCTATTCAACGACCTCTAATTTTGAGCCAAACCCCTTCAATACGATACCAAACCTGCATGAAAACGTACATAACCTAAAGGAATGGATCTTAGATGATTCTAACAGTATAAAATTATCCAAACATCAATGATTTATCTAATGTCATCAATTAAATTCATTAATTGGGTTAATAATAAGAGCATCCCATCAAAATGTAACACCCCGTGCAATCCGGACAACGGGGTGGCCATCCACCGCTGCCGAGCTACGTCTGGCATCACTAAATAAATACCATTCTCATCATGTGACATTTATGAGACAAAAAAAATCAATCCAATGATAAATAATAATCAATCCCAATGAATAATTGTAATATAAAAACCATCACATGCTAAATTCCAATTAAATCCAATCTCCAAAGTATGGATTAATTAAAAATATGAATAATAAACCAACTGTAAACACTGCTAATAAAACTCTCAAACAACTTTGGAACTGAATGACCGAATAAAACCCAAATTATGTCTCATAATGAAATATGACGAAACAGAAAATCTAAACTAAATAAAGCATTAAATAAGGCATCTCCAATTGCTCCTCCAAACGATATTCGATATATCATATGCAGCTACTCCAACACAAATACCTAAAAATGTTAGTCAACGCACGAGGTCAGAGACCTGAGCTTGAATGCACACTACTCCCCTCAAATTGTATCCATGAATCCAGACAATTGCATTATACGCAATAAATATCACAATAGAGTATTTTAATTATACGAGATAATTAAACGCAATAAAGATAAATTGTTAACCACCCCCAAAGATTCTTTATAAATATCATACCAACATCATTTTAAATATCCCACAGTCCCAAATTGTTCATTTAAATAAATTAACCCAAATTATCATTATTCTCCCATTTTACTATGGCGGTTCTCCCACCCCGGGTGGTAATTTCCACCAAAGTGTAACACTTTCACTTGAGAAAACGACCGTTGATCCGTTTAAACTGTCGATCCTGCAATTTGACAAGGTTACATGTACGACACGACATAAAATGTCGACTGGGACGTTTAAGAGTCTAGGTGACACTTAAAATGCATAATACTAAAGGAAAGGAATAGAGTATTCATACATGAGTGAAGATCGATTTGAAATCTGATTAGAAATCTTGATTCCTCTCTAAAAATTAGCAAAGAAGTTGTTCTTGGAAAAACTTGATTAAACCCCAATTAAGCCTTCAAAACCTGTGACAAAAACTTTATTATGTTGGAGGTTGATGATTATGGAGGAGAGGAAAATATTTTGGGAGATCTCTCTAGTGAAAAATTTATGAAAAAGTTATTATGAGAAGTCCCCCCATAAGTTATGGGTGTTAAATAATGATTAGGACTCATAATCTAACCAAAACTCTACAAAACAGATTTTGTCGAACTGCCTCAGATCTGGGATCATCAATCGATCGATCGAGCAGGTATGTTGAAAAATTCCCCACGAAAATATGTAAGGAAATTTTTTTAATTCTTGTAAAAACTTAGTTCCGATTGAAATTCTACTTTTCAAATAATAAAACCAACATATTTAATTTATAAAAATCATTAAATCCAAAATTTTATTTTCTCGATTTTTCCAATTATTTAATTAAATAATTGTCTAAAAACACGGAGTGTTACATACTTCCCCACTAGCAACATAATTTCGTCCTCGAAATTCGATAAAGCATAAATGCGCAAAACAAAATAAGGCTCACATATGCCTACGTGTATAGTGATATAATTAGGCACCCATACATCCAATCCTACCGACACGTAATCCCTCGATAAAAATACAATATATATCATACACACACACACACACACACACACACACACACATATATATATATATATATATATATATATATATATATATATATAAAGTAATTATGTACCGAGACACTTTACTAGCCACATCGTGGCTCCTACGATGCAAGCTCATCCTGAGGCTGAAGTAACTTGCACCACTAATACCCATTATTTGTTGGTGCTGCTGCCACTCCCTGACCACCAGACGCTGTCGGTGCTGCTGGTGCTCATTGAACACCTGTTGCATCCCCTGTGCTCCCTGACCTTGCTGCCCTAGTGCGCCTTGGTCTTGTTAGCCCTCTGTCACTTGACCCTGTTGGCCCTGACCCTTGTAACACTTAGCCGCCCGATGTCCCACCTTTTCGCAACAAAACGTGCACCCCTAATAGTTCCTAAATTCATACCCCAGTTTTTCTCACCCTATTGTCCTTGATTTGTTTTATGTTTCTTCCATGCTTGGTCATTGCGACCCTTATTCTCACCTCCTTGTCCATTTGACTCTTGCCTCTTTCCCAACTTCTTTTGATAATTGACCTTTTCTTTCCATAGTAACATTGCGACATCCACCACCTGAGCATAGGTAGTGTATGACGGATTCCCAAACGCCATCTGCCTAATCGACCAAGACAATCCCTTAATGAAACTCTCCATCTTTCTTGCTTCAGTATCGACCTAATCCGGTATAAACATAGATAAATTAATAATGAACTCTTGTTTATAATCGACAATCGAATTCGATCCTTGTTTCAAGTCAATAAATTCCCTCTTCTCCGCACACCTAATAGCATATGGAAAATATTTTTTATTTAACGTTATCTGAAAATCCCCATAACTCAACCGATCTCTCTCCTCTGATGTGGTGGCACTCTCCCGCCATTATAATGCATCCCCAGTCAACTTAAACGTAGTCAACATCTGTTTCTGTACATCTGTGCAGTCCAGCATCCTCAAGTTCCTCTCCATATCTCTCCACCACTGGTAAGAAACTATTGAGTCAGATCCCCCTCAAAAGGAGGGAGGATTCCCCTTAAGAAAACTGGTTCTCACCATATCCCAAGCCAAAATGGGTGTACCCTTCTCCTGCCCATGTAAACTCAACCACCTCTGTCTCCCCATCTCCATACCAGTCGTTTTGGCCTCTCGAAATATAGCCACTAACTCCTTGGCGCCCAAAACAACCTGTCACTGCCTCTCCTGAGCCGCAGGACCAAAAACCAATTCCTATCTCCTACTCCCAGTTCTCCTTATATTCACCATCTGAAAAGATAGGAACAAAACAACATAAGACATGGGATGACTAAGAGTACAAATCATCAAAAGAAATGAAAGATAAGCAACGTGGAAACTAATACGAACCCATAACCTATGACACCAAAGACCATGCTATGATACCATCTGTAACATCCCACACAATCCGGACAAAGGGTGGCCAGCCACCACTGTTGAAATACGTCGGGCGTCACTAAATAAATACCATTCTCAGCATTTGACTGAGAAAAAAAAAATCAATCAAATGATAAATAATAATCAATCCCAATGAATAACTGTAATATAAAAACCATCACATCCTAAACTCCAATTAAATCCAATCTCCAAAATATGGATTAATTAAAAATATGATTAATAAACCAGCTATAAACACTCCTAATAAAACCCTCAAACAACTTTGGAATCGAACCTCTCAATAAATTCGATATTCGATAAATCCTATGCAGCTACTCCATCCCTAACACCAAAAAATATTAGTCAACACACGAGGTCAGAGCCCAAATCATGAATACACACTACTCCCCTCAAATAGGATCCGTAAATCCAGACAATAGCATTATTCACAAGATATATCATATTAAATTATTTATATTACACGAGATAATTAAACGCAATAAAGATAAATTGTTGACCACCCCCAAAGATTCCTTATAAATATCATACCAATATCATTTTAAATATCCTATATGTGACAACCCGCCTACTAAAATAATAGGTGGCCATCCCAATACTCTAATAATCACAGGAATCATAGATGGTCCATTCTCAGCATCACTGTCGATTAAAATAATAGTATAAGATAACCACCAATCGTTTTAGAAAACGGACTATCAAGTTTAAAATTTTGAAAATAAAAGAAAAACACTTAGACAATCCCATTTGCAAAAATGGTGGATATCAAAAATCAACGGGTAAAGAATGACAATATGATAAATAAGCACCGAATAAGCTATCGGTGAACAGAACAATACAAATAGTTACACCGAGTATTACAATTCAATTATTACTATATAATAAATGAATGCAAAGCGTGGGGAACAGGCCCGAATAAATAAACTGAATGTAACTAGAGTACAATGGAAAGAAGCGTCTATGACAAATAACCTACAACATCCGCAAAATGATATAACTCCAAGACAACCAGAATGGAAATGTAAATACGGGTGTCCATGCGGTAGAGCACCTGTACGGCAAGGAGTATAAGTAAAAACAAAGAAATATAGGTGGGTCAGGGCCCGGTTTGATATGATTACCATGTCACTAAAATGCATGATAGTTAAGTGCGTAATTCTCTCGCAGTTAACATAATATTTCTAACCTCTCAATCTAAAAGCACAACCTAGCACAATATAAATGAAATGATCTAGTTAACCCAAGTACTAAGGGCTAACTTCTCCCCAGTCTCAACACTATTCCCTATTCGTGCGTGGGGTGTCTCGCAAAGCAAAATCGAAACAAGGAACCCCCCGATACACTACTACTAGGCCAGGTTGATCGTCGGGATCGATTAGACCCTCAACACGAAATCAATATATGTATATTTATCAAATTAAGTACACATAACGATTCCATCTCCGTCTAAAGGCACAATTCCTAATTTCTTTAGGAATTACATATATGGTAATTCATTTTATCAAATGTTTACCAATTCAATCTCATTTCAAAACTTTCTTTACCAATTTTATTTCCTTTCTTCCATCCAGGAAAAATACATATTTAAAAGAAACTTTCATTATCATAAAAATTCTTTACTTTATCATAAGATTCTAGTTCCATTCTTCCATCCGGGAAGTGTATTCAAAAGACATTTTTATTATCATAAAAATGCCTTTTTCATATCATATGCTTCCATCTCCCTTCTTCAATCCATAAAATGTATCCGAAGCCAATACGTTTATCCCATTTCCCTTCTTCCATCCGGGAAATGTATTTAAAGCCAATTCATTATCATGAATTTCTTTAACAAATATAAGACCGTCCCTCCGGATTGCCCCACTGGGCGCGCCCCTAAATGGCTATCATCTTCTAGGGCCTATCAAATAAGACAACCTGGGAACCTATCGAAACGTTGGGAAGCGTCCATATGCCTGCGGGATAGTCATGACCACACCCAATATCACCTAACCAGCGCAGAAAATATACAATAAACGCTCATATGGCCTAGGGACTATATCCACCCTGCATTTAATAGCCAGGGGGCTTCACCACACCCGCGCAACTTCCCTTATGATAGCAATGTAGAAAGGTGTGTATCCATAAATTAACATTTATGAAAAACATTACTTTTTCCTTTTGAAAACATTCACTTTTACATTCTCAAAATCATTCATTTGTACTTATTCATTTAGTACCACATTTTATGATATGCATTTCTTATTCTTAGTGTCATATTTTATTAATGACCTAAGACCCTAAGTGCCATAGACTCACACTAGTCTCCAAGAGCCCAACACAAAACCATAAATCGTCAAAATGAGTCTCCCTCAATAATTGACTCCCAAAAGTCCCAACATTAATGTTTTATCTCCAATTTATTTTTAGGTTAACTTCCTATGTCTTACGGACATTAACCTACACAAATTAGCCCTCGGGGTAAGCCCAATTATCCTTATGTTATCCTAGGACATTAGTCTACCCAAAATAACCCTCTAGGAACTCTCATTACTTCCCGAAGGAAGGGTCCTAAACCTCGGACCTAACAGGAAAAGGGCTAAAACAAAGCTAGGAAAAATCTCACAAAAACAGGGCAACCGAATCGATTCGCCCTAGGGCCGAATCGATTCACTCGTAGTTGCGAATCAATTCGTCCAAAAGATAATCGATTCGGTGAGTAAAACTGGCATTCTTCCTCTGTCTGAATCGATTCAGCCTTAACCAGAATCGATTCCCCTTATCCGAATCGATTCACCCTAGGGCCGAATCGATTCGGCCCTGCAGAAATCCCAAGTTTGGGCTATGGGTTGTATGAACTCTAAAACCCCAAAATCTCAAATCCTCCATTTTCATCAACAACAAAAACTTCTACCCAATCGTCCCTACACATCCTCTAACTAATTTATTTACCTCAAATTAATATAAACTACAAAATCAAAGGTTGAAACACCAAAATTATCAAAAACCTATTTATGGTTTTAAATCTCCAAAAACTAACTATACATGCAATTTATCACATTAAATCAATATCTATCAAGCAAGAAACTTGCCTCGAGTTTGTAGTCTCGGATTCTCTTCCGGTAGCAACGGATTTCGGCTCCAATCTTCCATTTTTCTCTCTTTTCTCCATTTCTCCCAAGCTCTCTCTTCTCTCTCTCTCTCTCTCTCTCTCTCTCTCTCTCTCTCTCTCTCTCTCTCTCCTGGGCTTCTCTCGTAAGATTGAGAAAATAAAAGGGGTGGGGGGCTTAACTGGGTCTTAAAACATAAATTCCCCTCTTTTAATTGCTAATACACCATTAAAATGACTCGTAACCACATAATTGAGTCATAACCTGACAAAAGTGCCGAAAACTCAAAAATAGAACTTGGCACTTATATCGACTATCTCGACTATTCTAAAAACAACCGCACCCCTTATTTTGGCATTCGAAATAAAGTGAACCATTTTAATGTTCCAATTTCCATTTTATTTTATTGATTATACTCCAATTTAAGCATGATTCATAACCGTTGTTTTACATATAACGACACAATAAAACACAATATAGTGCTATTTACCTACTCATAGCGGTAAATAGACAAAACATAGTAAATATTACTCCTTAATATCATGGAAAATAATATTTACTCCAACTTCCCCTATTTTATAAAATTAGCCCATCAGGCAAAATAATATAAAATAGTCGCTGAAAAGCTTGGGTTGTTACACTATAGTCCCAAAATTTTAATTTAATTAAATGAACCCAAATTGTCATTATTCTCACTTTTTACTATGGCGGTTCTCCCCCCCCCCCCCCCGGTGGAAATTTCCACAAAAGTTCAATACTTCCCCTTGACAAAACGACCGTTCATCTGTTTAAACTGTCGATCCTGCAATTTGACAAGGTTCCATGCATGACACGACGTAAAACTCCAACTGGCCCATTTAAACTGCCAATCCTCGCTATTTATATCGCCCATATTTTAATACTCGTTTATATTTTAGGCACTAAATAACATTTTCTCAATTTCACAATTTATAAATTACTCCACCATTTTAATCGATGTGAGATCCTCAAAATAACCCTTAGTCAAATACCTAAGGGTCCCCGAGTACACATGCATCCTATCCTACATATAGGATGAGTCACCAATATAAAACACATCATAGTCACATGCCAAGGCTAATGAAATGATGATATAACGTAAAAATTAGCCCCACCCCGAAATATCAAATCCCCATGAATTTACACTAACTAGTCACATACCTAGCAAGTATAAGTTTTAATCAAGTCCTGCCCACTAGTCCCATACCTAGTAAGCATCCTAAAATAGGGTCTTGCAACATACTATCCAAAATCCCCTCATCCCTATGATGGCAAAAGTGGATTAAACAATTCACGCAAAGCACGGTTCAATATGCACAACATAGCAATTTAATCATAAGGGTCCCAATATAGTTTAATTCTATTAATAACACCATCGCTGATTTCCACACCATTAATTCCATTCAACAACGTTAAATTAATTGACATGTAATAATTCTTCTATAATACATAACCATTTTCATTTATAAATCATCTACTTTTTATAAGTGTGAGCGCGCCCCTATAACCATATAAATAACCCCTATAAAACTTCTACATGAGAACCTACACCCAAAAACATAAAACCCCAAAAATCTAACCTACGCACCCAAGGGTTTCGAGGATTTAATCGTATTTAAAGTTTTGACAAAAACAGTTCCATAATTAAGTGTCCACTTTCTTTAATTAAGTTACTAATTGATTTTATCAAAACATACGTGATTAAGGGTTTAAGCGACACTTAAAATGCATAATACTAAAGGAAAGGAATAGAGTAGTCATGCCTTAGTGAAGATCGATTTGAAAATCAGATTAGAAATATGGATTCCTCTCAAAAAATTAGCAAAGAAGTTGTTCTTGGACAAACTTGATTAAAATCCAATTAAGCCTTCAAAACTTGTGACATAAACTTGATTATGTTGGAGGTTGATGATTCTTGAGGAGAGAAAAATATTTTGGGAGAGCTCTATGATGAAAAATTTGTGAAAAATTGATTATGAGAAGCCCCCCCCCCCCCCCCCCTCCATAAACACACGAGTTATGGGTGTTAAATAGTTATTAGGACTCCTAATCTAAATAAAACTCTACAAAATAGATTTTGCCGAACTTGCTCAGATATGGGATTATCGATCGATCGAGCGAGCAGGTATGCTAAAAAATCCCCCACGAAAATATATAAGGCAAAAATTTTAATCCTTATAAAAACTCCATCTTAGTTCTAACTGAAATTCTACTTTTCAAATATTAAAACCAACATATTTAATTAATAAAAATCACTAAATCTAAAATTTATTTTCTCAAAATTTTCCAATTATTTAATTAAAAAATTATCTAAAAACACGGGGTGTTACACTAAACCCTAGATTTAGTTTCAAAATCCTCAAATAAACATAATCATCCTCTAAATCTCTCACAAGACTTTAATTCTAGTAGTAAAAATTTAAATTTCATCATCAATTACTTATTTAAAACTACCCATGATATCAATTTCACCAAAACCCCATTTCGTATTAAAACCCTTCCCATAATGCTTTTGTTTTACACCTACCATGATATGAACATGATTAACCTCAATTTAATTTGAAGTAAGTTAATTACTTGCCTTGAAATGATTGTAGGGTCCGATATCTCATGTGTGTGATGAGTTGATGCTAAAATGCCTTGAGTTTTCCTTCCAAATTAGTCTCTCTAGCCTTGTCCTTCTCTTTCTTCTCTTTTTTAGGGTTTAAAACTAATGGTAGATCTACCTCACACACCTAACCTTTATATTTTAACCCATTAATCCCAAAATTAGGTTAAGGGATTTTACGATATAGTCCTTGTACAAAATTACTGAGCCCAACAAATTTTGAACTATTAGGTCCACATATAAATACTCCCAAACTCCATTCCGAATGCAAGCTTTCAAAATCAAATCGCGAAAAAAAAAATCTTTAGCTAGCAAACCCTATTAAAATTTGATAAGTCCATTTCTCATATTTTTCATCAGGTATAATCTATTGATGTGTTTTTTTAGCTTTTTGATTTTATAAACACTAAATCGATCATCATATTTCCTAAACCCTACTCTTCATGTCAAAACCCTAAATCGATCATCATTTTGAATTGATTTTTAAATAAATGAATGAAAATCACAAACATACATACATGATTAATGGTTTTATTTTCATTATTTATTGTATATTGATAGAATCATCCATTAATTGAGTTTATATAACTAAAACTTCATATAATCGTTTATTTTTCTCCTATCGTCAGTTTTTGCATGTACTTTGAACACATTTTGTTGAGTATTTCATGTGTGTATATTCTACATTTGTTTCTTTGGTTTTGAAAAACAAACACATTTTTAAATTGATTTCATAGATGTGCTTTTTATGTTGAACCAATCCTATGGTTTTTATGGTTCGCGCTAATGGCATTTTTCTCGTGTATGCACATTTGAATCATATCGCAATGTTTGTATAATGAACTGAAGTTGTCTTATTGTTTAGGAATGATTACCACACCCATAATCTACTACATAACTGCATATTGCTTCTATGAAGATCTTAACAGTACGAAACCTTTCACTTTGAGAGTCGATAAGACATATGACGACACTATTTTTTTTGTATTTCGACTCAATGATAGCGCTAGAAACTAAATGGCTTCTACCACTACTATGAAGAAATCAAATGCGCATTTGATGTGACAAAGCTTCAAGTGACTGAGTCAAAATCCAAGAATTTAGCCACATAAATCAAGGGTCATTTCCAAAGAGGTTTTGAAAATGTCGACGCTTTTAGCATGAAACTTTTGTACTATTATTTTACTTAATATGTTAACAATCATGGTTCATGGTTTTGATCTTGTGTTACGACGTTTATTAGATATCACGATGAAACAGATTATTTTTGAAATGTTGTACTTTAATATAAACGTGTATGTAGTAAATGAAAATTCGATGTAATTTGTTAAATACGCACGTACCCTATTGGAATATGTTACTTTATCAATAAAATGTCAAGTGTGCTTTATGTTTCCACACCTATATTTTCATTATACTACGCGTAATTTATGTTTCAAAGCCAGTATTTATTCCAATTCACATGTACGTTTTATTTTAGGTCCTTTGTACTTTTTATTATGGACCACGTGTACTTTGTAAATACACATGTACTTTATTGTTTGAACCTGTATTTTATAATAATTCGTGTGTATTTTACCTTTTGTACATGTAATTTATCATTATAGGTTTGTAATTTAAATTTTATGTGTTTAGATTATCATAATGGGGATGCATATGTGGGCAAGAAAAGGAAATAACAACAAGAAGAGCAGTGCTGAGGAAAGTTCTTCTAAGAGGTCTAGAAAATAAAGAACTAACAAAGAGAATAAATCTAGACATGGTGTGAATAAATTCGACCAGTATAGGTCAAATGTTGTTGGATTTTATCATGTTTTCTCTTACATTCGAAGAAAAATAAATGCTAGGCATATTGAACTGCTTACGCAGACTCTATTCTGAGGGCTTTTCAATACCTACTACACTGATGAAGTAGTAGAAATTTAGCCAAAATATTGATAAAAATATTATATCCATTATCAAGCTCTATAAAAAGGAAAGGAGGAGTTTTGACATGAAGAGTAGTGTCCAAATAAGCCTAAAACATATAAGTGAAATATTTGGAATCCCAATGGAAGAGGGGACAAAATATATAAATCTGAAAAAGATATTGGATCCATCAGTTCCAAAACCTAAATTCCTTTCCTGATACTTCAAAGCTAATAAAATAATGGAAAAATAAGACATAAGTAATGGTTTGAAGAAATCAGTAGAGTTGGACAGAAATGAGGGCATAATTGATTTTGTAAAAATTGTTTCTCTCCACTTCATGACAATGTTGCTTTTATCCAACTCAAACTTCACATTAGGATAATTTTTCACACCATACATCAACAATATTGATGACATGATTACATATGATTGGGTTTATCATCAATTGACTCGACGAAACAACAAGTTCGAAGCCTAGCACAATAAGTGGATGTGTCATATAACTATTGGTGAGAAAAACTTACTAATGTGATTAGTCCAACAAAAAAATTGAAAAATTTGGTGTGAAACATATTTTTTCATTTTAAACAACTTTGTTATATAAAAAACACGTGTATTTTGAAAATACACGTGATATTTATAAATTACACGCGCAATTTCATTGAGCATGGTCATTGGAATATCGTGTGTACTTTCAAAATACACATGATATTTATAAGATACACGCATTATTTTAGTGATCATGATTATTGGAATAACATGTGTAATTTATAAATATCATGTATATTTTGAAAATACACCTGATATTTATAAATTGCACGCGTTATTTCAATGATCATGATCATTGGAATAACAAGTGTACTTTATAAATATTAGGTGTATTTTTCAAAATATACGTGATATTTATATATTACACACGGTATTCCAATTATAAAAACTAGATAATAAAGTTCTAAATATCACATGTGTTTTCATATGATCAAAGTATTGGGTATGTGAGAAGTTTGATATCACTGCACCTGTTGAAGGGAAGGAAGAGAAGACACCAAAATTTCTTAGATGGAACTTGTCATGTTTGAAAGATTGTTATGTGAGAATGATATCGCTTTAGAAAATTTGAAGGAGACTACAAATAAAGGAGCCAATAAGGATAGTGCAATGGAAAGTGAAGTTGATCTCAATAAGGACATCAAAAAGAGTATAATTCTACGTGAAGGGACAAACTTCTCTTTGAACATTTCTAAAGTAAGTCTTATACATACTGATTCATTGTCCGAAGAAATTCATGAAGAATGTGATGACAATGCTTTTTTATCATGTTCTAATATTCCCCTTAAAAACTATGTGATGCCTTTAAAAAAGAACGAAATTGATGAACCAAAAGATACTGGGAATTTTGAATCAAGAGATTGTGAAAAGTTTGATACTGTTAGGAATTATGAACCAACAAATACTCAAAATTTTGAATCAAGAGATTCTAATAATGCTGAGCAGGTGAATTTGGATGAAGAAAATGCTGCATTGAAAATGTAGTTGGAAAAAAAATTCCAACTATCTAAAGCAGCTGAAGAACGTGATTGTGCACTAGAGAAGGTGAAGATTTTGGAGGTGGAGAATGCCAAACTTATTGTTTTGATATTACAGTCGAAGGGGAATAATTACTAACTTTGGGAAGCACAACAAGAAATGAATAGGTTAGAGGTGGAAAATTTCCAACTATTGAAAGAAAAATAGTTACTGGATAAGTTAGGGGGTGTAAAATTCCAAACTTGTTGTGATAAATAATTCTTTAAATGAATAAATTATTCAAGCAACAATGAGTGATTCAAAAAGAATGAAATAATTGAATGAGTAATTAAAAAAGCAAGTTGAATCATCAAGAATATTAGAGTAAACGAATGCCTATTTATATGAGAGTAATAAATATCTCAAAAAAATGTATGAAGATATACTGCAAAAATTGAGACATAGGAAGCTAAAAATGTTGACGTTGAGGAAAAATCTTGAAGAATCACAAGTGAAAAAACTGAACAGATACTTTTGATTAATTTTCAAATGCAAAATATCATTATTATATAAAGTACAAGCAAATATTATGAAAATACACGCATTTTATCATAATACTCACGGTCTTAAAATGAAAGTACATGCATTTTATATTGTAGAATAATGATGTTGTAAGAAAAATACATGTAGTTTTTACAAAGTACAAGCGGTAATTCATGTTGTTACTGACCATTTGTTTCATTTATGTGGATTTGTATTCCATGTAATTTGACATCATGTTTATTATATAATGCTTACATTCTAACATTCTTTTTTTCATATATCACGAAAATACTAATAAATCTCTCATGGAAGAAATTTCGACGTTAAGGAAAAATCTTGAAGAATCACAAGTGAAAAAAACTGAATATGTACTGTTGATTTATTTTCAAATGCAAAACATCATTATTCTATGAAGTAAAAGTAGTTATTTTATAAACAAAAAAATTCATGTTTTGTATAAAAAAACATCATTATGTTTATAAAAAAAATTCTTACAATCTAACATTCTTTTTTGTATTATATATCATAAAAACACTACTAAAGAACTCATGGATGAAATTTCAGTGTTGAAGACTATACAAGCATCAATTTACAAGAGAATCCGTGAGAGACAAGATAGAAAAGAAAAGAAAAAAGTTAATGATTTTGTTTATAAAGATGAAATAAAGACACTACAGGTCACCCCTGAGGGCTTATATATAAAGAAATACCATAAAAGGGCTTGTTACTAGAGGACAAAAGAATAAAAAGCTTCAGATGAAACTACAAATAATCACCCAATTAAAAAATAATAGTTGTCAAAGCCAAGAACTGGAAACCTAACAATTGCCCAACAATATAAAGATACTCACTTCCAGCTTCAGGCAGTCAATGCATACAAATACCTCAATGAAGTTGCGAAGAATAAAATTGAAGAGTTTATTCAAAAGGCTGAACTAGGGTAAAGTGTATTATTTGATGATATTGCAATTCACTTTTTTGTTTTTTTTGGTGCAAAAGAATAATGTTATTCTTATTATAATATTTATTGCCTATAATAAAATGTAGGAAATTTATTTACCAAGGGCTAGTTTCGTATGTCACATGGAAAGATTTTGTTGAACTCCTCAAGAATCAAGAAATATCTAGCCAAGTATATAAATTAAATATTAGACATTCATTAAATTTTAACATTATTATATCCTCACCATTTAAATGTGTGAAACATATAATAGTCGCCTTCAGTGAAGTATTGAGGACAAAATTATCAAAGGAAGGGCTCTCTAACTTATACACTTTTTATGATTATTATTGGGTAAGAAAACCTAAAGCTTTGTTCATCACAATCACATAAATAATATATTTTGTTCTGCTAACGCAATGTCTATAATTATTTTTCCATAAAGAAGCTTGTAGCAAAAATGAAGTCAATAAAAAGGGTGAGTTATACAAAGATTTATTTCAATACTTGGGATGTTGTAATAATTTGTTCATTGTACTAAGACATGACATAGGATATTTCACATTACTTAAAATGTACAAAGACCAAAATGAAGTTGTCCATGTGGATTCTTGTCGATCGAGCGACAAGGAACAAAACACATCATACTTTGATGATACCAAAAAAATGGTTACAGCCTAAACTTAGTTATATTAGTTGTACTTTTATGATTCAAATGTACTTTATAATATTCATGTTGTGTACTTTGCGTTAGTTGCAAATAATCACTCAGAGTATCAAAGTATAGCCATAATATTATAAAATACACGTGAAATACACAAATACATGCACGTGTACTTAAATATTATGCATTTACTTTGCACTATTAAATCTACTTATACTTTTTATTTGTATACACTCACTACTGTTTCTCTTCATAGTTTTCTACCTTCCAAAAAACACTGTACGTATTGAAGACTGAACTAAAAATAATGAAAAAAAGGGTTTTGTAACTTAAAGAATGCTATATGAAGGTACAACAGATGAATTTACTATTGATGATGATCTATTGAAAGCACAAGAAAAAAGAACAACAGATTTCTTGCTAAAAAGTGATGTCAGAATTAACCTAATAAGATATCATGAATTCCCTAAGCAATATAATGGGTAAGCAAAAACTTCATTTTGATCAAGTACTAATTTGTATATTTTCAAGAAATTTCATTCACATCATACTAATTTGTAAATTCATTTATTCTAATTTCAAGGTTGATTGCAGGATCTTCTGAATCTATGACATTGAACAAATTAGTAGAGGCAAGGAACTGAAACAATCATTTCAAGACACTGAAATGCTAAAACACACATCATATATACTAAGTGAAATTCTGTTTTCACAATATTTCTTCCCCAAAAATGACATTTTAAAAATTTATTCAAACACATACCATATTTGTATTTTTTATTTTACTGGTTATTATTCTTTTTATGTAATACTCCAAAATGATGCCGCTGGCGCGAACCATAACCATATAGGACATGACCTTGGAAAATACAGGTTATTATTACTTATACTAAGTTATTAAGAGAGATAATGATCTAGAATTATTCTCAATGAATCAAACTCTTGATGAATCACAAGCTAAACAAGAACCTGTGGTAAATTTTGAAATTGAAAACATCATTATTTTATAGTGTACACACACTTTGTTTTACAAAGTACACGCACTTTTATATAGGACATGATTTTTCTTATAAAATATAGGTGTGTATTTTATAAAGTACACACTTTTGTTAAAAATTTGATTTTGCAATTGAAAATTACTATTTATATTTAAAAAGTATATTTTGTACACGTGTACAAGGATGATCATGCAAGAAACATAAATTTTACACATGTTCCTTACCTCCTCTATATACACTAATACACAAGAACCAAGATAATTTATTAAGCTCAACTAAAAATAAATAGATTTTATTTGGTTCCTAATGTGTTATATGAATTATAAGAAATGCATGAAAGAAAATAATTTTAATACAAAAAAAGTACAAGAGATTTTGAATAAAAAACATAAAAAAATCAAAACACTAAAAGCTTTTTAGAAAACAAGATGATATGAAAGCTATACACAAAACGATAACTAAGACAAACTATCATAAGTAATTTTATATTGTCGCTGGCGTGAATCATAATACACGTAAGGTACACATAATGATAACTACATGTACAATTTCTTCAAAGTAAATGTTATGAAACAAAGTACACGCATTTTAATCAAAAGTGCATGCGTTACAAGAAAAGTACACGCAATATAAAAAAAAGTACATGCATGGGTAAAGTAATTAAATTTTGATTTTGCAATTAAAAATTACTATTTATGTTTAAAAAGTAATTTTTTACACGTGTAGAAGTATGAAAATGCAAGAAATAGTGTACACGTGTTCTTTACCTCGTATATATCCACTAATACACAATAACCAAAAATTCTTTACCATATTAATATCCACTAATACACAATAACCAAAAATCAGTTATTAAGCTCAACTACTCATGTATCAAAACTACTTCTAGTCCAAGAAATAAATAGCTTTTATTTGGCCTACAAAGTAGTAAGATTGTTCCATTCTATACCACTACAAGCTCAAGTAAAAAGTAGATAATGGCTATCCCAGCAAAACAATTGCGAGCTAGTTTGGCAAAGGAAGAAAGATATAAAAAAATATATGAGGGAGGTTGAGGAACCTCTTTCATTATACCATGCTGCTTATGATCAGTTTCCAGACTATGTGAGGAAAGGCTGCTCCGGACTTCCTCTCACTCCCATTTATTTATTTATTTGATATAGATAAGGATCCTCCTAAAAAACATGAAGGCTTCATGTCTTTCTATACACATAAGGTTACGAAGAAGCTTATGGAGCTGAGGGAGAAGAAGGCTTACTAGGAAGGCCTTATATCTGCGAGGGAAGGACAAATTCGAGTCTACTCGAATTTAATCGACTATCTTTTTTACATTACAGATGCGTTTAATAGCTTTCACATCTAGTAGTCCCTCTACTTTTTAATCTTTTGTTATGCACTCCTTGTACTTTTTTTTGTTTTAATAAAAAAATATTTTCTTTTATACATGTCTTGTGACTTATATCATATACTAGTACATGTATAACATACTGTCAGCGCGAACAATGAATAAAACATAGAGTGCAAAAATGTAAAATACACAAAAATTTGATAAAGGACACGTGAACTTTAGGAGAAATGATCACATGTACTTTTTAGAAAATAAGTGTACATTGCTAAACTGCCATAAAAAAATAAAAATAAAATAGAATTCAACACTAAATTATAAAAGAATAATGTTAGGGAGACCCATGTGTGACTCCTTTTCTTACCCCTAGCTTTAAAGTGTTGTACCTTGCTTTGCCTTTATTTTTTTGGGCCCCATCAGATCATAAAACAAAGCAAGGTACAACACTTTAAAGCTAGGGGTAACAAAAAGGGGTCACAAAATGGGTATCCGTATTAAGATCAAAATAAAATTATATTTATTTATTCAATCAAATGGGTTCTTAAATTATTTTATTCACTAAAATTATTACAACGAATGAAATCAATAATATTAAATGTAATCAAATGGGTTATGTACATGTAGACCTGTAATGAGTAATTTCATTACACCTAGAGAAAGTAACTTCCCTAATTTTTATCTCACCAATAGACTTTATTCTCTTATTTCTTAGCTTGCATGTCGGTCTCTTTGTCATTGGAGTAAGGAGGGATGGTTTTCAGGTATAGGAATATTTAAGGACATTATATCAGGAAGAGGAACTATAGGTATTGATTATGATTTTTTGTAGAAAGATACCTTGTAGTATTCCTCAACATACTCATAAATACTGCTTCATTTGCTCCATACAATAGAAACACCATGAGAACATGGAAAACATCTTATCTTCCAACTCTTACAAGATCAAGTTCTTTGCTCTAAGTCAAATGTCCTCTCACTTCTGAATGAACTTCGAAAACATGTTGACTAGAGCGGCTAATGGTCCATTTCCAACTTTTATTCCAATTTTCATTCAGTAACTTTTGAAAAAAAGGACATAACTCATTTTTCCAAGTGTCAGACTCAACAAGTTTATTTTCGTTGAAATTTGTAATCTTTACCCTCAATTTGTCGAGCCTATTCATTATTAGTAAATGTCTTTCCTCCAACATCCATGAATTGAATGACTCCGCAACACTATATGTCATGTCATCATACCGTTTACCGGGTAAATATGCACAAGATCAATTCTCAAGAGGCAAATTATTAATGAAATCAGCAACACCTTCTCCTCCTTCCTTTTTCAATGCTTCAATGTTCTTGTGAAATACATCTACTGAGATAGCGTATGCACAAGACAAAAATTATTTCACATTTTTGTTTCGAAAGCCATCACAATTTCCACGAATTATATTCTTTATATTTCCAGGTAAATTAAGTATACAGTAGGAATGTGCAGACATGGGGAAGACCCTCAAAATAGATTCAATTAATCAATTGTTTCGATCAGATATAAACATTATGTTTTGATCTTGATCAGGTAGTGCATCATGCAAATTGACAAGAAACCACATACAGTTATCTTCCGTTTTGGAATCAATAACAGCATATTCAAGAGGACAAAGGCCTGAAATAATAAAATATATCAAAATTAAAATAAATTGCATATCTATATACAACATATCATAAATTGATGCTACTGGCGCAGACCATATAACATATAGGAAATATATTAATATATTATGTCTGTACTTTACATTGGTTATAGATAACAAGACTAAACATTAAAATACACGCATAAAAATGTAAAGTACACGTGATCAAGATACAAAAATATGCATGTGTAATTTACAATATTTTGCACGTACTTTGTTATTGTTACAAATAATAACACACGTCATCAAAATATGCGCATAAAAATGTAAAGTACACGTGAACTGAACAAAAATATTCACGTTTACTTTACATTTTTTGTGTGTACTTTGCATTATTTGTAAATAACAACATAGATCATTAAAATATATGAATAAAAATATAAAATACACGTGAACTAAACAAAAATATTCACATGTACTTTACATTTTTATGCGGGTATTTTGATGGTCTACAATGGAACAAACAAAATGGGAATGCAATACACAAAATAAAATATTTAGAATTAATTTTCCATTGTTCCCATTCCTTGCAGTTGCTGATTTATTGTTCTATGGCAACGGCACTTCAAAAAGGCACCATTAAGATATAAAATAGCTCTACGATATTGAAATCCATAAATGCATCATCCAAACATTACAAATATTCTCTTGATTTTTTTAATTTCAGGTTCTATGTCAAGGATGTAATGCGACCCGAGATTATACTACAATAGAATTTCTCGATAATTATTCATTAATTCATAAGAAACCTTTTCATCACCATGTAAATCAACAGCAACCATCTCTTTTGCACCCCATGCATGTTGATAGGTTAAATCAAGATCGTAGTTCTTCTTCGTATCTCTAACTACATCAATTGGCCTCAACAATGGTTTATCTCTAGGATCATCGGTTAACAACATTGAAACTAACTTGGAGGTTATCATTTTGGCCTATGAACTATGAAAGACACCTTTACATGTATGATAATTATTCAAACTTCGTATGTAAAAGTATCCATTTATTCTAGATAATGAAGCATGAATTCTCCACATGAAATTCTCAATATTCCTTTTAGAGCATTCAACCATCACTCGAGTTTTATCATTCTTCAAATACACATACTTGAACACTCAATGTCATACTTTCACTATTTATCTCGAAATTCCTCTACACCTCCTTCAAAACACTAATGCTCATGACTTATATATGTCTTCTAATCATTGGAAAGATAGACTTTCAACTTACTTGGATGGATCCACATCTCCAAGGTAAAAGTTATTTTTAATGACACTATTAAAATCATTTGCGGGGCCTCGTGATAAAGACTCAAACCTCTCACTATTTGTATCCCCACTATCAACCCTCTCAAAACTTGTATTACTGCAGTTAACCCCTGCATAAGTTCGATTAGTGCATTCAAACTATACATGACATGTATTACTTGGCAATGTTAATAAATTAATGACATATATCCAAATGAAATCCGCTTTGATGATCAATTGGGACCGCAATATAAAATGAACATCATTATTACAAACCAACATGAACTGACATTCATCACCAAATGAAAGTCTCAATGAAAAACTCCCAATTCTTAAATCAATAGACTTAGTAAACAACTCATTGAATAAGAAATCTAATGAGCTGTCTTGGAATATTTCAATACAAGACATATTATCTAAATAACAACAACTTTATATTCTACTACTTACCATAGTTTCTTGGGTTAAAAGAAAAACGAAAATAATTTAGTTCAAATTCAAGAATTGTAAAAATGTGTATACTTGTTAAACAATAGTAGTAATTTAATGCTTGAAATATCAAAATGTTTATATATACTTGTGGTGACAATTATTATTCAACAAAAATAGATAAGAGAAGCGCAATCACCAAGCAGAATAAAGAAGACAAAATGCCAATCACACAATAGGACATGTACGTGGTTCAGCAAGAATGCCTACGTCCACGGTGGTGCAGTCAGTATTATTTCTATGTACTCTGGGGAGTGTTTATAGAGAATACAGTGCGTGTCTTATTCCCCAGACCTAGGGTTTATTATATACATTTTTATTTTCATGGAGTGGAGGTGTTGGACTCCCCCACATTTTCCATCTTCTCCTGGAACACCTCTCTACAAGAACATGGGAGAAGACTAAGTCATAACCGAATTAATGTTAAGATATGAAGGGTTTGGACTTTCGTCCGCTTCAATTGGGCTACTCGTCCAGGCCCGTCATTCTAAATCCGTGTACCCACAATTACCCCTAAGTTTTTTGGGCCACAATTTGGGCTCAATAAATTTAAATGATTTGTCATAATGGCTCCTTTTTACATCGTGCAACTCTTCCCAAAGTTTGAGGACTGGATTAGGCGGAAGTTGCTTCGGGTCCTGTGCGCGATAATTAGCAACATTTAAAAGCCTTTTTGGGCAACGTTTCATAGTTGTCGTTTCAAGCTTCTCAGTGTTCTTCTATCTTCAGCGAACTTTCTATGAGTTTTAGCAATTTGTGCCCTCTTTTCCAGATCTTCATTTTCCTTGTTTTCGATCTCCCCCGTCATTTGGACTAGTGTTCTTGCACTGTCCAAGTCAAGCTCTCATCTCGTAAGTCTCTTTTGCTTTTTCTCTGTGCTTTTTCTGAATTTGTAGTTTAGGGTTTACAAATGGCAAAGATAGGTAATAGATCATTGTCCGAGTTTATGAAGTTTTACAATATCCCGGAGTGGATAGATATTGAGTGCGCCTCTCTTCCTAGAAATGTTAGAGAGATAAAGGGTGCCCATTAGATTCACATCTTATTACTTTCTCAAGGGGGGCTTACTTTTCCTCCAACTGATTTATTCCTTCATTTCTTTGGTTATTTTAACATTGTTCCTTCACAGTGTTTGCCCAATGTATGGAAAATAATCAATGGCGTTCATAGAATAAATCAACTATATGGCACCAACTTAGGGCTCGTCGAAGTCTGCTTTTGCTATTCCTTTTCTCGCACTAGCTCTGGTGTTCTTTATCTTAAGGACAAGAGTCTTGACAGGCTCTTGGTAGTTAACCTACCTGATTCCCATAAAGACTACTAGAAAAATGGCTTTCTTACTAGAAATTGGCAGTTCTCCCCCCAGACTGAGGGGTCGGGGTCTGATAGGTTTACTGTTCCCTTTTATGGGGAAGAGTATATATGTAGTATTTTATCTATCCTTTCAATTTCTTTATTAATGTGTGATTGCTCTGAATCTTTTCCTATTTTTTCTTCAGTGAGGTCGAAGAACTTGGAACCTGCTCTCAGCGAGGTTCGTCTTTCTGAGTTGGTCAATGCTTGGAATATCAGGGAGCCCCTAGCTGACGGCGAGCATCCTCGATCTGCTGCTTTCTTGCTCGAGTATAAAAATGTTGGCTCTAGCTTTATAGTGAGGCCGGTAGATAGCATTCCCGAGTTTGATACCTCCGAAGAAGCTGCTATTGATCCCATTCAGTTAGACAAGGAGGAGAGTAGTTCTGAGAGTGACATCAGAGGCGGTGCTGAAGGAAATTTTAGGAAGGGAAGCTCCAGTGGTGACAGTTCTTCTGATTCAAAAGAGGTTTCTGAATCCCAAGACCCTTCATGCACGTCCAGCAGCTCTAGTGAAGAAATATTTCCTCCAAGGAAGAATTTGATTCGAGATGATGATGATGATGACCATGTGCTTCTTGCTCAGAGGTTAAAGAAGCAGATGTCCATCACTGGGGCTATTGCTACTGGTTCTCGGTCTACTGCTTAAGAGCATGAGAAGAAGAGGAAGGAAGAAGAGCAGGTGAGATAGAGAGAGAGAGAGAAAGAGGGAAGAAGAGAAGAAGAAAATTGAGGAAAAGAAGAAGGTCGAGGAGAGGATAAAAGCAGAGAAGGAGAAGTAAAAGGAAGAAGAGAGGAGGAAAATGGAGGCAAGGACAAAGGCTAGGAAGGCCTTAGTTCCTGTGTCCGCATTTCCAGAGGGGGCCTCAGTTGCCACTTCCCCCAGTTGGCCCCTCCACTGCTCGAATGAGCAGTCATTCCTGTTGACCGCCAAAAGGAGATAAGGACTGATCAGTTAGCTCTGTAGGAGATCCAGAGGCTAGCCTTGGTAAGTATATTTCTCTTCTTTAATGTCTCCTAATTTCTGTCTGTTTCCTCTTTCTAATATCTTCTTTTTCTTGCAGTTTGTGACTGATTTTTTCGTGCTCTATCGCGCTCGCGACGAGATGATCAATAAGAACGGCGAGCTGGATAAGCAGAATGTTGCCCTAAAAGTGAAGGGTACTGAGATGGAGGCTAGTCTGAAGGTCGTTGATGCTTCTCGGACGTCTTCTGATCTGGCTCTTGCCGAGGCCAATCAAGAGAGGGAATCAGTAGTTAAAGAACTGACTGAGCTGTGATAAGCCTATGACCTGGTTTGCTCGAGCAAGTTGGCTGTCAAGGAGGAGAACAAAGTACTGACCGAGCAGCTGAAGGAGAAAGAGTCTCAGGTAGCCACCATTAAGGAGGATTCATATAACTTTGGGTGGGCTGCTGCGTATGAAGACACTGAGGTTCAGATAGGCTATATTAGCCGTCTGAACTTCAAGAAGGGTTGGAACAAGGCCCTCTTGGCTGCTGGTGTTGATGTCGCTTCTCCTCTATTTGATGAGCACGATCTAGGCCTAAGGCAAATTATGGATGAAGTCCCTGCCCCAGCCATCGAAGGTATTGACCCTGCCTCCCAGCTAATCCCTGTTGATGCCCTTCCTGTTCAGGCGATAGAGGTTATTCCTGCTGAGGGGGGTATTTCTACTTCTGTTGACAAAGGGAAGCAGCCAGCTACTTCTAGGCAGCCTGAGGTTGCCAGCTAATTTGCTTTTAGGATTACTTTTATATCTTTGCTTGTAATTTTCCTTTATGCTTCTCGATGAACTCTGATCCTTATTAATGAAATGAAAATGTTTCTTTCCCCAGTGCACTGATTTATTTTTTTCTTTACTGTTTTTTTATGGCCTATTGTTGGTTGATGTGGATTGATGGAGCGCGAACCGTGCGCCGTGTAATACGCAAATCGTTGTTATCGGTTCGGCGACTCAATGCAAAAAACCTAAACTACAACTACACTTGACAAGCAAGTAAAGCGATAAGTTGGGTATCGTAAGAAATCCACAGGGAGTGATTAAATTTTAGACTTTAATTGTTTTGATTACTTCAAGAAAATAAAAGGGTGTAAAATAAAGAAATGAAAAGGTGATAGGTGGTTGTGGTGACAAAAGAAAAGAATAAGTTACGCTAAATTAAAAGAAAGCGAGGATCGGGATCGCATTCACACATTCACTGGCTGAACAACTACAAATAAGAATTTCAGGTCGAAAACATTTAATCGATCATTTTAAATTAAGCATAAACATCACGCAATAAGGAATTTAAGCCAAAGTTGCGAGATTAAACATTTAACGGAAAATGGTCACACGCGGATTAAATTCGGATAATCGCTATAAACACTAACGTTGCATGACAAAGAAAGTTAAATGCATAATAATCCGACTTTAATACGTGAGGTTTCAATTAAACGCAATTTTACGCACAACCTAGTTTTCGGAGCTCGGGGCCCGAAAATGGCGAAAAACAATCCCGACCCTATTTATCTAAGGTCGAAGCATGAATAAACTAAATTAAACTAATTAAACTAAGAAAGCAATAAATAAAGTAAGAAAACCTAATTAATAAAGCATGTAAATTAAATAGAAAGCAAGAAATAAGGAAATACAACTAAATTAATGTAATTAAACTTAAAGTACAACTTATAAAACAAGAGTATAAGAGAGGAGTAGGGCAAATCTCCCAAGTTTGGAAACCCTAAAATCTAAGACAAAAATGAATCTCTCTTCAAAATGAAGAGAAAGAGTATTTATACAAAACCAATCCCATGGCAAACTTGTAAATAAAAGGGGAGAAAAACAAATATCAGCAGGGCCGAATCGATTCAGCATTGGGCCGAATCGATTCGGTTGGAGAATATCTCGAGGCTGCCAGAGGGGCGAATCGATTCGGGTGAAATCCGAATCGATTCGGAATGGTGGGAGAATTGATTCGGCTGGGATCCGAATCGATTCGAAAATAGAGGAACTGGCATACTGTCTCCAACCGAATCGATTCACAAAAGGGGCGAATCAATTCGGACCTACAGGTCTTGAATCATTCCCCTGTTTTTGGTTGGTTTGAAATTCTCTTCCGCTCAAAAGCCCGTAACTTCTTCGTTCGGACTCGGAATCGTGCACCGTTCATGGCCACGCGAAGCTAGAGAGGAGGGATACAAATTCCGTGAGATGTCGGGCCAGGTACCCAAGCTGTCAAAAGACTAAAATGCCCTTGCCCGTGCGGTTGTGTACGGAACTTCGCCGGAATGCATCCGAACTTCATACTAAGCATCCAAATACCTAAAAAGGCTCAATTAACCCCTACAAAACATGTTAACATAGAAATTCGAGGTTGTATGGTTAACGAGCATAAATATAGGGATTAAGATACCCGAGGGGGCTAATAACACGTCGGTTAACGGGTGAAATACGCAATATTTGCGTCGTATCACACCCCCTAACTTACACATTGCTAGTCCCTAGCAATGAAATAGGAAACAACAAGAACTACAAGCAAACCAAAAGCAGGAGAAGTACAAAAGTATGGTATAAAAGAAATAAAAAGATAAGTCCACTTTTGCGGGAAAACGATTGCATTTAGCGTATGCAATAAGCCGTTAAACCCCTAGGTTACCCTAGTGGATGAGTGTCGTGTCGTGAGGGTTTTCAGGGATGATACCCACAAACATCACATGGTTTCCTCAAAATATGCCCAACCCAACATGTGACAAACTCAACAACAACGAAAAAGATTTCAAACATGTTATTAGCATATTGAACGAATTCAAGCTAAAGTCCGTTGTTATTAACAGGTTGAATGCACCTCATAGAATTGAAACTTTAAAAGTGGGAGGGGGAAAGCACATGCATAGTGTGATTTGGCAAAAACTTAAATAAACCGGATAAACATTAAAGCAAGCATATATTCGATCCTCACGGGCATTACGCTCAACAAATGAATTCACTATGAAAAGGGAGGTAATACACGGGACATGCGGGCATAAAGAGTAAATGTAAATGGAAACTAGGCCGCACACATGTCACAGATGAAGAACGCTATATATAAACCGAAAAACTGTAATCTCAATGAAAGGATACCGCACACTAAAAGAGGCAAAATGCATTTTCACAGATTATCAAAACTATTATGACTTTTAAATTAAATGCACCCTAAGATCACATAGGACTTGTAATAGGGTTGTAATGTAGGCTTGGGGTTAAGGTACGAAATGAAAGGTATATGTACGGATTCAAAGTGTTTGGGGATGAAACTCAGAATAATGTGAAAAAGTGGGCAATATCAAAAGTTGGACAAAGATGTACAAACGAGCATTAGATATAACAATCGAGAGAGTAATCAAAGCTTATTGAACACTATACACAACATACAACTTTCTCTTTTCTTTCTTTTCTTCTTTTTATCTTTTTTTCTCTTTTGTTTTCTTTTTGCATTTTGCTTTCTCTTTTTCTTTTTCACTACTCTTTCTTCTCTTTGCTTATCAAACTCTCATATGCCTAAAATTGCAACCGCAATACAACAACAACATTCAATCCCAAGTAACAATCCAAACAAAGGTGTGGAAAGTGTATGTATGGTATAAAACTCAAATGTAGAGTTGGTTATGGGATTTGGGTTATGACACGAAAGGCTATATTTAGGCTCAAAGGGGTTAACGAGGGTAAACATATAAGGGTGAGGTCAAGGCTAATATGGGTGATATAACAAAGATTGCCTATGATCATTTCACAAAGTTTACGCAATTCTCTAGTCAAAACAATATATGAAAATCATGATCAAGTAACACATTTCATGAATGAACTCAATTAATGAACGGTCAAATGAAAGAATAGAGAGATTACCGACGAATTCAACGTTTTCAATGAGAAAATAATAGTGTATAACACTCACGAATGACGAAAGGTACAAAGCTTACTCGGTGTAAGTATATACAATGCAACAAAAGATTCCCGAGTTATAAAAATCTTAAACCAAATCAATAGAACAATGAAAGTGCATATGCTAATGGGATAAAGTTTAATTCATGAAGTTATTCACAAAATCAATGATTTGAGGACTAAAGTCTAATAACTTCTAAAATCCAGAACATGCATTATTGAGTTGTCTATTGGATCGGGCAATTATTGAAATTTATCACTGGAAACAAGGCAAAATGCCCAACAAAGGAGAAAAAAGAAAGAAAATATTTTTGAAAATTTTTATATTTTTCACAAAAAGGCATACTTAGTAACTAAATGTGAGCAAATCCATGGACTACACATGAAATGGATAGAATATCCTACACCCCCTAACTTAAATGTTGCATTGTCCTCAATGCGCATTAAGAACACAACACAAAGAGAGGAAAATAATGATATTACCCAAAATTGGAGCGATCTCCATAAGCACGAGTCCAAAGGAATCTACAAAACAAGTTAGTACCGAGCATAGCAAAAACAAATAACAAAAAGTTAACTAATTACACTAGACTAAATTAAAAAGGAAAGAAAAAATAGGAAAGAAAGAAAATTAAAAAGCTAACTATTTACAACCTACAATTTAGGCTTCACACTAACTATACACTAGAAGTCTAAATAGTTGAGGGTCCACCATAATAACGATTTGACTTTGGAGGATAACCAGTGTACCCTCACATACAAGCATGCCTTCCGAAAAATATGAATTCCGTTTGAACAACGGAAGGCATGTGTAAGGCGAAAGAAATGAACCATCGTCAATTAAAAGTTTTGGAGGGACGATGGGGGATTTGGATACTATGGGGGACAAGACTACATTAGTCTCAGAAAAATCAAAATCACATCCCCAAGATTCTTCAATTGGAAGGGGAGGTGGAGAAAGTGCAAGTGAAAAGCCCATGAGATGAAGCATCTCAAAATAACATTCTCGTTCAAGAATCGGATCAAAGTCCTCAAGACTTTCAACCGATTCTTGTGATAAATTTAATGGTTCGCTAATAGTTGGTAATGAAGGAAGGGAAGGAGACACTACCTCAAAAGAATTGGAAGTATTTAAAAGAGATTGGAAATCGAGAGTGCTTGGATCACTCTCAATTATTTCATCCTCAAAAATGGATGGAAGTTAAAAGCAAGTTTCAACCTCAACCCGACTTTGTGAAGAAGAAATAATCTCATCGAGTTGGACATTTTTTTTATTTGTCCAAGCGTCATAAATCTCAACTTCATCATTCCATTCCTTTTTCCCACCACGCAAAGTTTCCTCCAAAGGCAATGGGGGATTGCTTGCAAATTCTTGACTTTCACGTGCAAGACGCTCATACTCAAGAATTTATAGGCATTCACGCATAGTCTTGGGAGTATAACCTTGAGAACTATTAGCATAACAATTAAAATTATCTAGAGAGTTATGGTGAGACATTTCAAAATAAGTTGTTCAACAAAAGCGACAAGCACCGAGATTTCAATTTCTCAAAACAATCTAGCACAAGTCAAAAATAAAGGAGAAAATAAAGAATACAAATATGAATGAAAGAAATATTACGAAATAATAAAACAATTACAATCTAAAACACACTCCCCGGCAACGGCGCCAATTTGATGGAGCGCGAACCGTGCGTCGTGTAATATGCAAACCATTGTTATCGGTTCGGCGTCTCAATGCAAAAAACCTAAACTACAACTACACTTGACAAGCAAGTAAAGCGGTAAGTCGGGTATCGTAAGAAATCCACAGGGAGTGATTAAATTTTAGACTTTAATTGTTTTGATTACCTCAAGAAAATAAAAGGGTGTAAAATAAAGAAATGAAAAGGTGATAGGTGGTTGTGGTGACAAAAGAAAAGAATAAGTTACGCTAAATTAAAGGAAAGCGAGGATTGGGATCGCATTCACACATTCACTGGCTGAACAACTACTAATTAGAATTTCGGTTCGAAAACATTCAATCGATCATTTTCAATTAAGCATAAACATCACGCAATAAGGAATTTAAGCCAAAGTTGCGAGATTAAACATTTAACGGAAAATGGTCACACGCGGATTAAATTCGAATAATCGCTATAAACACTAACGTTGCATGACAAAGAAAGTTAAACGCATAATAATCCGACTTTAATACGCGAGGTTTCAATTAAACGCAATTTTACGCAAAACCTAGTTTTCGGAGCTAGGGGCCCGAAAATGGCGGAAAACAATCCCGACCCTATTTATCTAAGGTCTAAGCATGAATAAACTAAATTAAACTAATTAAACTAAGAAAGCAATTAATAAAGCAAGAAAACCTAATTAATAAAGCATGTAAATTAACTAGAAAGCAAGAAATAAGGAAATACAACTAAATTAATGTAATTAAACTTAAAGTACAACTTACAAAACAAGAGTATAAGAGAGGAGTAGGGCAAATCTCCCAAGTTTGGAAACCCTAAAATCTAAGACAAAAATGAATCTCTCTTCAAAATGAAGAGAAAGAGTATTTATACAAAACCAATCCCATCGCAAACTTGTAAATAAAAGGGGAGAAAAACAAATATCAGCAGGGCCGAATCGATTCGGCATTGGGCCGAATCGATTCGGTTGGAGAATATCTCGAGGCTGCCAGAGGGGCGAATCGATTCGGGTGAAATCCGAATCGATTCGGAATGGTGGGCGAATCGATTCGGATGGGATCCGAATCGATTAGGAAACAGAGGAACTGGCATACTGTCTCCAACCGAATCAATTCGCAAAAGGGGCGAATCGATTCGGACCTACAGGTCTTGAATCATTCCCCTGTTTTTGGTTGGTTTGAAATTCTCTTCCGCTCAAAAGCCCGTAACTTCTTCGTTCGGACTCGGAATCGTGCACTGTTCATGGCCACGTGAAGCTAGCGAGGAGGGCTACAACTTCCATGAGATGTTGGGCCAGGTACCCAAGCTGTCAAAAGACTAAAATGCCCTTGTTCGTGCGGTTGTGTACGGAACTTCGCCGGAATGCATCCGAACTTCATACTAAGCATCCAAATACCTACAAAAGCTCAATTAACCCCTGCAAAACATGTTAACATAGAAATCCGAGGTTGTCTGGTTAATGAGCATAAATATAGGGATTAAGATACCCGAGGGGGCTAATAACGCGTCGGTTAACGGGTGAAATACGCAATATTTGCGTCGTATCATGGATGACTATATACCAGCCACTTCTCAATTGGGAAGAATGCTCTGTCCTAATGTAAGCTCTGAATTTCTTCACACCTTTGTGGGGATTTGCAAATCACTGCGATTAAGGAACAAGCGTTTCATAGAGCAGACTGAGCTCATCGTTAAACTGAAAGACAGGCTATAAGAGATGGAAGAGGTCAGCGCCTCAGTCCAGAAAGAGGTGAATACTCTAAGAGCAAGGATTATAGATACCTCTGAGATCAACCAGGTTGGAGAAATTCTGCAGTAAGAGAATGAGGCTTTGAGGTGGGAAGTCTCGCAGCTCAGGGAGCATGCGTCGAGCATCGCTCCTGCAGTATTGCGAGTCTCTTCCTCATTGCGAGATGGAGCTGGACCAAGCGATGTTCCTTCGGTGCTGCGAGGCTCTACCCCGCCGACTGTTCTCTGAGCCAAAAGAAACCCAAGGAGTTCAACTAGGGAAATGTAAGAGCTCTGAGGTGATGTCCAACAAGCATACGTGATTGCTGCTGGGCTTCAAAGGGACGTCACTCGGCTCAGGCATTTGTTTAGGAGAGGACCTCGGTAGGTATGGGACGACGGTTATGACCAAGGTTGGATAGATGATCCAACGAGGCTAACAGAGTTTGAAAATCTTGCCTTTATCAGAGGGTGGTTGAGTGCCCTGAAGGAGCTGCAAGTCCCAAGGAATTCAATGCTTTGGTATCGTCATGATATCTCTCCTTCTACTCTACTGCCTAACCCCTTCCGGAGAGATGATCAGTGGATCCCTATTGATGCCATCCCGCGGCAGCTATTGGAGTCGTATGCGAATGAAATCGAGGAGGAGCTAGTTCCCCATCCCGACGACGGTCGAAGAGCCCAAGTGGCTGATTATCTTGTTCAGAGGCCTCACCCTCATTAAGATTTTTCCAGTAGTAACTCTGTATATTTTGTAATGAAGTAATGTAATGTTGATGTTTTGGGCGAGTTTGCCGACTAAACATGGGTTGTATTTGTTGTAAATGTGATGAAGTAATATAAAGTTTATGTTCTGGGCGAATTTACCGACTCAACAAGGGTTTTATATCTTCCACATCTCTTAGATTTTGCTTAATAACCTTGGGCCTCTCTTGGCCGACTAGATTTGCAAGTTTGTATTGTCGAGTAAGTGTCCCTCCAGTCCAGTATGCTTATAATATACCATTTTGCCCCACCTTACCTTTTAGGTCGTTTCATCACAATCCGTAGGCCTAAGTGTGATAATTGGCAAGGACACACCTGGTGTTGGATGCTTCATTCGATCAGGATTTTATGAACCAAACATTGTTTGGCAGCTAATTTTGAACTAGCCAAATTGCCTAAGGATCTCCTGTAGGGATTCATATATTGCCAGGGGTAATGCTAAGAGGTTTTTCGTGTTTCATAACGAAAACTTGAGGAGGGAGATTTCCCTGCTATGGCGTAATGATTAATTTGCCTATCACTTGGAAAGGGTGTGTGAGTTATAAAGTTCATATACTAGTTAACTGACACTTCGTAGAATGCAAATGCTAAACAACTTTTATTAATGATAAGAAAACGAGCTTCCAGTCTCATAAGTATAATGCAAAAAAAGAATCTATAAATAGAATTTCTTAAGATTGGCTGCATTCCATGCTCGAGGTATATCTCTGCCCTCCAGCGTTTCTAAGTGATAGGCTCCTCGCAAATCATCTCTTGTTATCTTGAATGGTCCTTCCCAGTTTTCCCATAACTTGCCATCTGATGGTTTTACAGCGCTGCCCAGGACTTTCCTTAGGACGTAGTCTCTAACTCGGAATGCCCTTGGATTGACTTTCTTATTGTAATGTTTTGCGAGTTGTTGCTGATAACTAGCTAGTTTTACCAAGGTAAGCTCTCGGAGTTCGTCAGCTAGGCCAAGCTCAGCGAGCAATGCTGCATCATTATGGCCTTGGTCGATAAGGGTGAACCTCATAGTGGGTAAGCCTGCTTCCAATGGGATGACTGATTCCATTCCATACGTTAGTGAGAATGGGGTTTCCCCCATTGCTCGTCGTGGGGTGGTATGGTAGGCCCATAGAATGTGCGGTAGTTCATTTGCCCATACACTTTTGGCTAGTTCTAATCATTTATTTAGCCCATCGATCACCATTTTGTTGGAAGCCTCGGCTTGGCCATTACTTTGAGGATAGGCCACCGGGATGAAATGGTGTCTGATTCTGTGGTCATTACAGAAATTCTGAAAGGAACCATTCTCGAACTGCATTCCATTGTTAGTGATGATGGTCCTAGGGATCCCAAAGCGGGTGATTATATTTTTCCATATGAATCTTATCATATTCGTGTCTCGATGTTCGCCAGTGGCTCTACCTCTATCCATTTAGTGAAGTAGTGAGTTGTGACAAACAGATACTTGCGATTGCTGACAGTGGTGGGAAGAGGTCCTATGATGTCCATTCCCCATTGGGAGAATAGCCATGGACTGGAAAGTGATTTTAGATCGCTGGCAGGTTAATGGACCATGGGAGCATGAAGTTGGCATTTTTCGCATTTGCGAACATAAACTGTAGAGTATCTTCGCATATATGGCCACCAATAGCCTTCCTTCATTGCTTGGAAAGCCAATGACCTTCCACCAATATGGCCTCCACAGATTCCCTCGTGGAGTTCATGTAGGATTTGTTCGACATCCTTCAGATGAACACATTGAAGGTAGGGACCGGAAAATGATCTCTTATATAGCTTGCCCTCAGGAGATAAGTGAAAGCGAGCAGGTTTGACTCTTATCTGGTGAGCGGTCTTCTTATCATCTGAAAGTGCACCATCTTTCAAATAGTCCCTTAGAGGGTTGATCCAGCTGGGTGCTAACTCAATTTGGAGCACCTGCTCCACGCTTGGTAGCTCGTTGTTACGGTTAATGCTCGGATGAGCGAGAAAATCGATGGGGATTGTTCTTTTTAAATCAGAATCGATTGCTGAACTCAGGGCTACTAGGGCATTAGCATGGCTATGCTGTCCTCTGGGAAACTGCTGGACATTGACTTCCTCAAAGTTAGCCAATAGCCTTTTTGCCAAGGCGAGGTAGGCTGTCATCCTTTCATCTTTTGATTTATAGTCTCCACTTATCTGATTGGAGACTAATTGTGAGTTGCCGAACACCTGCAACTACTTTGCCCCCAAAGTGTGTGCCTTCTGGAGGCCAGCTATCAGGGCCTCATATTCTGCTTCATTGTTGGAGGCTTCAAATCCAAGCCTAATTCCTTTGTAATACCCCGTAATTTTTATGACTTTTAAAATGGGTTATATTTTAAATTAATGGATTAATTGGATTTTATTATTAATTAATTCATTTAGGTTTTATCTGGATTGTAAACATTAAAATGGATAATTTTGAATATTACTTAAAGATATTTAGGTAATATATGAATGTGATGTCATTGTTATGACGGTGTGATATAATTTCGATAATTTGGATTTTTAGCTAGACGCGGTATGGGACGTGCGGGACTATTTTATTAAATTAAAAAGGAAATTTATTTTCAATCGACCTTATAGTCATTTCGACTGTGTAGTTGCGTCCGGAAGGTTCGATCAAAAAAGTCTATTTGGATGTTAATTTTGAGTCTCGGGTCATTTTGAAATGAATAGACAACCCAAAAGGGCATTTTGGTCATTTTTCTAGGGGGGATGAATAGTGATTTCGGATTTTGTCCTATTATAAGTATTGGTAGATTAAGTGTACGTGGGTTATACATCTCCTTTTCACAAATTAGAGAAGTCATCTTCCTAGAGAGAGTGAAAGGGTGCTTGGGAAGGGAAAAGCTTACTTGGGAAGGAGAAGAACAAAGAACCAAGAGTCACCACCACCAACCACCACTGGAAGCTCACCGGAAAGGGAGAACCACCTGAGATATACTACACCAAAGGATCAGACCTTCATTAGAGGCAAGTGTTTGATAATGGCAATTTAAGTTTGTTATTGTCCATGTTAGAATAGTTATGAAAAGAGAAGATTATTCAAGTTTGGAAGAAATAATGGAGTTATTAAATGGATTTCTGGAAACTGAAATGACATAGGAATTAAACTCATGTTGTAAGTAGTTAGTAATCCATAAAATAATCATGAATCTATTGAAGAAATTCTGAAAACCATTGATGTGTTCTTGAAGATCATATGTAGATAATTTTCTGGAAATAAGGATATAAACATGCTTTTTAATCCAATCTCTTGATGATTCTAGGATGTTTATATCATTAGAAATCATTCATATATGTTGATATAACATGTAGTTAGGCTTATAAGTCATTTGGGATGTTAATATGAAGGTTTTAATGATAAAAAATGGTTAAACCCGTAGTTGCAGAAATGCAGAAAAACTGGGCTGTTACCTGAGTGATCGATCGATCGACCCCTGCCTTCGATCGATCGACCTCCCTAGAATTTCTACAGTTGTTCCTTTTTCATGTTGATTCTTATCCCAAAACTTTGGTAGATCTTTGGTGATTGTTAATTGGATATTATGGGACTTATATAAGATCAGTAAGCCCTAGTTAAGACTTGAATTAATTTGATTGGGATTTTAGTTGGTTAGAATTATGATAATTAAATTAAAGGAATTTCGGTTGCTAGATTCAATGGTTGGATTCTAATTAGTATGTATGAGGATTAAAGATAGGACCAGTAGGGGTGATTGAATATAATACCTGGGTATCCTTAAGTTTACAAGAGGTTTGAATCCTAAGTGAAAGAAGAGGTGTTTATAAGAGATTTGAAACTATCGGTTTTAACCCTAATGAAAAGGAGAGTTTAATTCATAGTAATTTGGAAGTTATGACGATATGGACCAGTAGGATATTAGTGACTTCTTACTGAATATACGTTGAGGAAAAAATTATTTGAACCTTGAGTATTGAGTGAGGCCCGGGGATAATTAAATTAAGAAGTAAAGTTATGACATATTAATACGTGGGATGTAAAGAGATATACCGCTACGTATGGGAATAATCTAAGGGTAATTTGAGTACCTAGTTGATAGTATATTATAAGTATGATAATACCTATTTGATTGATTGATGATTATGTGTATGACATATCTATCTTACTTGCTATCGACAGGAGGTTTGCGCGTGAGGGCTGTCATATCCTGATGAATCTATGGGATCTTTGATTTGTCCCTCGAGAACATAGGTCTATGAAAGACATATCGGGGAGTTGATAAGTCCACTAACTATGGGTACGTAGGTATGTGCGTGACCCATGGGTATGAGAACTATGTTCGCCTCCAATAATTGTGTTGTTGTTTGTGGTTCGAGGTATCCTTACCGAACCTTTTGTCTCCTATTCGGCGACCAACGATATTGGGACATGATAGCAGAGTAATGCATTGCACCACAGCTATGACTCGGGGTACCGTATTATATATGAATATATATATATAATGGATTAAATGAATGAATGGATATATTGTGGTTAAATCATCTACTGTGTGATAATTGTAGATACGGTGTAATTGAGAAAAGAATTGAAGTAAGTTAATGAATGTTTATTCTTAAATAATTGAAAAGCTTGATTCATGTTAATGAGAAATAATTCATAAATGAGAAATATATAAGAAGAATTATAACGTATGGTATGGGACATACGGGGTTATGATATGGGAATGGAATCATATGATGGAAATTAGTATTGAGGAACCATTAAATAGGAGGTTAATAGGAAACGTTAAGTGTGCACTCTAGTTGAGAAATGAGAATGGCAAGTGAGAGTTGGATACTAACATGTACATAATAAATGCTTTATTTCACTTGTTAAATACTTGTTGTTTTAAAAAGAATTTTCACAATCGGGCTCTGACCCGTTTCCTTGCACATTTTCTTTTCTATTGTATCTTCTATATCAGGTATCCAACAGCAGGGATGACAACCTTAGCGGATTATGACAGGGTATGGATCTATGGAGTTTTGCTTAGACACCTATCATCTTATTGATTCACAATATTCTTAGTTAGGGCATGTCGCACAAAGGATTCAACTATCTTTTTCTATCGGGGTCAAATACTATTGTATTCGGGTCTTTTTAATACATTTAATGTTGTTGGGATTTCTGTAAGGGATTTATATTATTTGGGAATGTTTATTCCAATTGCATTTAAATTCTTTTGTGTTATCTATTTGGTTATCAGTGTTGTAGAATAAAATGTGTTGTGTTATTCTTAAACTAAAAATGGATTTTGTTGAAATTAAGATTTGAAAAGTTTTTAACACCAGCTTAATTGAGTATTGGGTGAGTTGTAAATGTTTTCGACAGTGATGCTAAGAATGAGCCAACTGTTTATTCTGTTTTAATTTGGTATGGGGCTGGCCACCCGGTATTTAATTAGGTGGGGTGTTACATGTGGTATCAGAGCATCAGGTTCTAGTGTCATTTAGGATCTGTACGGCTTATTGTGTTTTCAGCTTAGCGTTCTTTGATGTAGAGCCCTATGAGTAGGATTATTGCTTTTCTATTTACGCCTACGCTCTTCCACTATTTTGATAAATCAAATACTGATAGTGTTCTCTCGTTTCAGATGTCTCCTCGACATGCACCTCAGCCCGCCCCAGCTCAGGGTACTATGACTGCGGCCGAAGTTGTTGCAGCAGTCAATGCAGCTCTAGCTGCTATTCAGCAGGCTCCAGCACCGGCACCAGTTGTGCCACCCGCGCAAGGGCAAGTGTTTCCTACTGCATGGGAACGAGCGAGGGGTGTTTTTCAGAAAGCGCACCCACCTGAGTTTTAGGGAGGATCAGATGTTGTGACTGCTAGCCAATGGAAGAAAGATATCCAACGGCACTTGAAAATGATCGAATGCACTGAGGTTGTTCAACGTCAAATACTAGCTATATTCAAGCTAGTAGGGGCATCTTTGCAATGGTGGGAAGCTACGACCACCATGGAGGAGAGGGACACAATGACTATCCAAGACTTTTGGATACGGTTTGATGGGAAGTATTTTCCTTCCGCTATCCAGACAGAGATGAGGCAGAAACTACTTGATTTAAAACAGGGAGAGAAGACAGTGGCGGAACATGAGGAAGAATTTACGAGATTAACTAATTTGGTACCAGCAGAGGTACCCACTGAGGAGAGGAGAATTCTAATGTTAACTGATGGGTTGAACTATAAGATTCGCCAGTATTTATTGGGGAATCATTCACTACGTACGTATGCAGATGTTCTAAATGCTACAATGCTTCACTGCCAGGATAACCGCTGTCATAATCAGGGTGTCAAGTGGGGGTTTGGGTCAAGCCTACAAGGCAAGACTACTGGGGGAAATTCTAGTGGGACTCAGCCAGGGTAGAGTCATCAGCGTCAGGGTGAGCAGGGTTCCCAGACAGGGGACTATGCTAAGCGTTTGTAATCTGAAGATTCTCGATTTGATGATAAAGGTATTGGGCAAGGACAACAAGGCCATCAGGGCCACAGACAGGCTCATCAGGGCCAAGGGAAGGGAGGTAATGGCCAGTAAGTTCGGGGTCAACATGGTCAAGGTGGTGGAAAGTTTATGGGAAAATGTTTTGTGTGTGGCAAGTATGGCCATAAACGTTAAGATTGTCCTGATAAAGACAAATTCCCTCAGCAACAACATGCTCGACAGGAGCCACAGGTACTAGTGTTTCCACCAGCTGCTCTTCCAGCTCCAGCTCTGGTGCTAGCACTACCTCCCATTCCAGCAGCACCCACGCAGCAGGGTCGGTATGGGAGTGTACATAACGTCCATCAGGCAGCAAATCAACAACCACCACCCGCGAATGAGGGTATGTTTTCTATCTAAGGAATTATGAGGCGTTATTGATTTTTGTAGCGATTAATATGGTGTGGGCAAAAGGGTTGCTAAACTTAGCCTATAGCACTGTTATTTACGTAGACTCACTGAGGGGTGTGGGACACCTTTATATTACAAGTTATCATGTGGTTTTGATTTTTATCATGGGATTACTTACCTTGGGCATGTCCGAGCGTGATTTGGCAATCGGCGTGCATTGACTTGTGGTATATGAGAGCGTATGTACTACTACTATCCTGCATCTTGTCTTCTATAAGAGAGTAGATGCGTAGACTCTATTTGAAATCAATAAAACCACATTTTTTAAATCAATAAACCAAAATTTTTATATACTATTGACTAAGGACCTGAGAAGTTTCGATGACCGACTACTTTAGGTAGTAGTGTATCGGGGAGGTTCCTTGTTTGAATTTCGCTTGCGAGACACCCCACGCATGAAACTATTAACCGTTGGGAGTCAAAATAAGTTAGGTCTTTGGGATATGAGTTTATAACCTTTGCGATAAATTTTATAATAAAAACGGTGCGATAGGGTGTATGGGCGCCCTGGATGATTGAATTATAGTAGTTTTCATAATTGTGAAAAGGTAAGTAGTTGGGACTTCAGAATTTATTTGTTCAATATGTGAGGCTCATTTTCCCCAAAGTTTGTCACGAGGACGGTATAGGGAAGATTGGGTAAAGTTTTAATTCGATTCTATTGAAACTATATGGTGAGGCTTGGCGTATAACATCGATAGGGATTTTCGTTAATATACTATATGGGCGGTACGTCTTAGGTTTCTTGCGATGTGAGATTTATACTCGGAGTTGACCTTACCGGTATGACTTATATTTCTAAATTTTGGGACGAAATTCTGTTATGAGGAGGGAAGTATGTAATACCCCGTAATTCTTATGACATTTAAAATGGGTTATATTTTAAATTAATGGATTAATTCGATTTTATTATTAACTAATTCATTTGGGTTTTATCCGGATTGTGGACAATAAAATGGATAATTCTGAATATTACTTAAAGATATTTAGGTAATATATGAATGTGATGTCATTGTTATGACGGTGTGATATAATTTCGATAATTTGGATTTTTAGTCAGACGCGGTATGGGACGTGTCAGGACTAATTTATTAAATTAAAAAGGAAATTTATTTTCTATCGACCTTATAGTCATTTCGACTGCGTCGTTGCGTCCGGAAGGTTCGAAATAGCCAGAAAAGTCTATTTGGATGTTAATTTTGAGTCTCGGGTCATTTGGAAATGAATAGACAACCCAAAAGGGCATTTTGGTCATTTTTCTAGGGGGATGAATAGTGATTTCGGATTTTGACCTATTATAAGTATTGGTAGATTAAGTGTACGTGGGTTATACATTTGCTCTTCACAAATTAGAGAGGTCACCTTCATAGAGAAAGTGAAAGGATGCTTGGGAAGGGAAAAGCTTACATGGGAAGGAAAATAACAAAGAACCAAGAGTCACCACCACCAAACACCACCGGAAGCTCACCGGAAAGGGAGAACCACCTGAGATATACTACACCAAAGGATTAGACATTCATTAGAGGCAAGTGTTTGATAATGGCAATTTAAGTTTGTATATTGTCCATGTTAGAATAGTTATGAAAAGAGAAGATTATTCAAGTTTGGAAGAAATAATGGAGTTATTAAATGGATTTCTGGAAACTGAAATGATATAGGAATTAAACGCATGTTGTAAGTAGTTAGTAATCCATAAAATAATCATGAATCTATTGAAGAAATTCTGAAAACCATTGATGTGTTCTTGAAGATCATATGTAGATAATTTTCTGGAAATAAGGATATAAACATGCTTTTTAATCCAATCTATTAATGATTATCGGATGTTTATATCATTAGAAATCATTTATATATGTTGATATAACATGTATTAAGGCTTATAAGTCATTTGGGATGTTAATATGAAGGTTTTAATGATAAAAAATGGCTAAACCCGTAGTTGCAGAAATGCAGAAAAACTGGGTTGTTACCTAAGTGATCGATCGGTTGACCCCCTGCCTTCGATCGATCGACCTCCCGAGAATTTCTATAGTTGTTCCTTTTTAATGTTGATTCTTATCCCAAAACTTTGGTAGATCTTTGGTGATTATTAATTGGATATTATGGGACTTATATAAGATCAGTAAGCCCTAGTTAAGACTTGAATTAATTTGATTGGGATTTTAGTTGGTTAGAATTATGATAATTAAATTAAAGGAATTTCGGTTGCTAGACTCAATGGTTGTATTTTAATTAGTATGTATGAGGATTAAAGATAGGACCAGTAGGGGTGATTGAATATAATACCTGGGTATCCTTAAGTTTACAAGAGGGATTAATCCTAAGTGAAAGAAGAGGTGTTTATAAGAGATTTGAAACTATCGGTTTTAACCCTAATGAAAAGGAGAGTTTAATTCGTAGTAATTTGGGAGTTATGACGATATGGACCAGTAGGATATTAGTGACTTCTTACTGAATATATGTTGAGGAAAAACCTATTTGAACCTTGAGTATTGAGTGAGGCTCGGGGATAATTAAATTAAGAAGTAAAGTTATGACATATTAATACGTGGGATGTAAAGAGATATACCGCTACGTATGGGAATAATCTAAGGGTAATTTGAGTACCTTGTTGATAGTATATTATAAGTATGATAATACCTATTTGATTGATTGATGATTATGTGTATGACATACCTAGATTACTTGCTATCGACAGGAGGTTTGCGCGTGAGGGCAGTCATATCCTGATGAATCTATGGGATCCTTGATTTGTCACTCGAGAACATAGGTCTATGAAAGACTTATCGGGGAGTTGATAATTCCGCTGACTATGGGTAGGTAGGTATGTGCGTGACCCATGGGTATGAGAACTATGTTAGCCTCCAATGATTTTGTTGTTATTTGTGGTTCGAGGTATCCTTACCGAACCTTTTGTCTCCTATTCGGCGACCAGCGATATTGGGACATGATAGCAGAGTAATGCATTGCACCGCAGCTATGACTCGGGGTGCCGTATTATATATGAATATATATATATAATGGATTAAATGAATGAATGGATATATTGTTGTTAAATCATCTACTGTGTGATAATTGTAGATACGGTGTAATTGAGAAAAGAATTGAAGTAAGTTAATGAATGTTTATTCTTAAACAATTGAAAAGCTTGATTCATGTTAATGAGAAACAATTCATAAATGAGAAATATATAAGAAGAATTATAACGTATGGTATGGGACATACGGGATTATGATATGGGAATGGAATCATATGATGGAAATTAGTATTGAGGAAACATTAAATAGGAGGTTAATAGGAAATGTTAAGTGTGCACTCTAGTTGAGAGGTGAGAATGGAAAGTGAGATTTGGATACTAACATGGACATAATAAATGCTTTATTGCACTTGTTAAATACTTGTTGTTTTAAAAATCATTTTCATAATCGGGCTCTGAACCATTTCCTTGCACAATTTCTTTTCTATTTTATCTTCTATATCAGGTGTCCAGCAGCAGGGACGCCAACCTTAGCGGATTATGACAGGCTATGGATTTATGAAGTTTTGCTTAGACACCTATCATCTTGTTGATTCACAGTATTCTTAGTTTGGGCATGTCACCCAAAGGATTCGGCTATCTTTTTCTATCGGGGTCAAATACTATTGTATTCGGGTCTTTTTAATACATTTAATATTGTTGGGATTTCTGTAAGGGATTTATATTATTTGGCAATATTTATTCTAATTGTATTTAAATTCTTTTGTTTTATCTATTTGGTTATCAGTGTTGTAGAATAAAATGTTTTACGCTATTCTTAAACTAAAAATGGATTTTGTTGAAATTGAAATTTGAAAAGTATTTAACACCAGCTTAATTGAGTATTAGGTGAGTTGTAAATGTTTTCGATAGTGATGCTAAGAATGAGCCAACTGTATATTATGTTTTACTTTGGTATGGGGCTGGCCATCCGGTATTTAATTAGGCGGGGTGTTACATCCTTGTTTAAGGATTGCATTTTCCGGAGTGATAAGCACGATGCCTACTCCTGCCCCCTTTAAATTGGAGGCTCCATCAATAAATAATTTCCAGACTTCCCCTGTCGTGTGATTCTCTCTTTGCTGCATGGGTTGAAGTTGGTTGAGGGGTTGTTCGCCTATGAATTCAGCTATGAAATCAGCAAGGACTTGCCCTTTGATTACGTTCCTTGGTTAAAATTAGATGTAAAATTTCTCGAGCTCGACTGACCATTTAGATAGTCTGCCTGACAAATCCGTTTTCCTCAGGATTGCTTTAAGGGGGTGTGATGTAAGGACGATGATAGTGTGAGATTCAAAGTAGTGCTTTAACTTCCTCGAGGAAACTACAAGTGCAAAGGCGAGCTTCTCTAGTGGTAGGTACCGCTGCTCGGCCTCTAATAAGGTCTTGCTCGCGTAGTAAATGGGGTGCTGGATTCCTGCTTTTTTGCACATCAATGCAGAACTGGCAGTGTGGTTGGAAATGGAGAGGTATAAGTATAAGGAATCTATTTCCTGTTGTATGACGAGCAATGTTGGGGTGCTAAGGTAAGCCTTGAGCTCATCCAATGCTCGCGAGCAATCTTGGTTCCATTCTACCGTTTCATTTCCCTTTAGGAGCTGGAAGAAAGGCTTGCACTTCTCGGAGGACTTAAAGATAAAGCGGTTCAAGGCAGCGAGCATACCGGTGAGCTTCTATATGTCCCGGATTGTTCAAGGAGGTTGTACCCTATTTATTGCATCGATCTGGTCTGGGTTAGCCTCGATGCCTCTCTTACTGACCAAGTACCCGAGAAGTTTTCCTGACTGGGCATTGAAAGAACACTTGCTTGCGTTAAGTTTCATTCGATACTTCCTAAGGATTTGGAAGGTTCTTGATAGGTCTGAGAGGTGGTTTTCTTTCTTCCTACTTTTGACGAGCATATCGTCGATGCAGACTTCCATGGTGTATCCCATTTGGTCCTTGAACATCTTGGTGACCAGCCGCTGGTAGGTTGCCCCTGCGTTTTTTAGCCCAAAGGGCATGACCTTGTAACAGTACAGTCCAACAGTGGTGATGAATGTTGTCTTGTCCTGGTCTAGAGCATATAAGGGGATCTGATGATACCCTGAGTATGCGTCCATAAAACTCATTCTCTCGTGAGTTGTTATGGCGTCCACTAGTTGATCAATTTTTGGAAGAGGGAAGCTGTCTTTAGGGCATGCCCTGTTAAGGTCAGTGAAGTACTCTCCACTTCCCATTGCTCTTTGGAACTACTACTGGGTTGGATAACCATTTGGGGAATTGGACTTCCCGTATGGACCCTGCATCCAGCAGTTTTGCAACTTCTTTTTCCACAACTTTTGCCTTCTCGGGTGCAATTTATTGTGCGTTCTGCGCGATTGGTTTGAAGGTGGGATCGACGTGCAGTTGATGACAAACCATACTAGGATCAATTCCAGGCAACTCGTAGGGTTCCCATGCCAAGACGTCTATATTGTTCCTCAGAATAATCCTCAACTCCTTCTTTTCCTGATTTGTGAGAGAAGCTCCGATCAAGAATATCCCGCTATCATCGCTATCTCCAGCTATAACTTCCTCCAGGTCCTCGATGACCCGTTCGAAGGGGAGGAGTCTGGTCTCCTCTACTCCGGGCCTTCCACATTTTAATTGTTATTTCGAAGGTATCCGATCTTTTTGTTCTTCAACTTTCTCGCTGGGCTTGTCGACCTTCTTCTCTGGTTTGAGGCGGATGGCTGCTATTAAGATTTTTCTTGCCATCGCGTGATCGCCATGGATCTCCATTACTCCTCACTCGGTCACATATTTGAGCTTCTGATGGTAGGTCGAGGAGACTGCCTTCATTGCGTGCATCCACCCTCTGTCGAGGATAGCCTGGTATGGCGAGTCAATGTCGACCTCAATAAACTCGATCATTTTAGAAAAATTTCCTGCTCTCACTGGTAGCACGATCTTTCCCAAGGGCATAGTCACCTTTCCAGCGAAGCCAACCAGAGGGACAGTAGCTTCCTTCAGGTCGGCGATGCTTAATTTAAATTTTTTGAACAGGTCGAGATACATTACCTCGGATGAGCTTCCTTGGTCGATGAGCAACTTGTCAACATCATAGTTCACTATCCTGAGAGTAATGATTAAAGCATCATGGTGTGGGGTTCTTACTCCCACCAGATCTTCATTTGTAAATACGATATGCTTACTATAGTCGATGTCATCTGCTCGCCGATGCTTTCCTGACTGTGTCTTCGTTGGATCGATCTGAAAAGCTTGCATCACCACTGTATGCTTTTTTACCTCCATTCGAGCTTAATTTCCTTGAATCTGCTTCACGTCAGATGCCCCATGAATTACTGCGAATTAATGGCCGACATCGTCTTCGAGTACGTTGTCGGGCCTTGCTTCTCTATGGGCAGCAACTTTCTCTGCCTTATTTTCCACGAATTCGTTCAAATGCCCAGACTGGGCCAGCGCTTTGAGGTGGGACTTAAGAGCCTTGCAATGCTCGGTTTTATGTCCTCCTTCTTTGTGAAAAGTGCATCTCGGTGCGTTGTTTCTCTTTGAGGGATCTCCTCCCATCTTTCTAGGCCACTTAATAAATGGCTTATCTTTGATTTTTGCGAGAATTTTGTAAATTGGTTCTCTAATGACAGTGTTGACCGCCTGAAATGCTTTTACCACATCATTGTTGCCTCTATTCTTGGAGCCATTCTTGCCCCTATAGCTCCCTCCTTTCTTCTGGTTCTCAATTTTGTCATTGCCTTTGGCAACGAGCTTATCTTGACGGTTTTACCCTGTGCTGAGGTGGGTCACATCCCCCACCTTGGCATACTTCTCGATGCGAGCCATCAGGCAATCGATGGTCATGGCCTCTTTCTTGGTCAGGGACTGGTACAGAAGGGAAGAACTGGGTAGCCCAAATTTGAAAGAGGCCACTGCCACTTGCTCCGAGCAATCCTCGACCTCGTTGAATAACTCCCAGTACCTCTTAGCGTAGTCTCGGAAGGTCTCTTGAGGCGTCTTTTTCATTGTTAGAAAAGTATCCATCCTTTTGGGATGGGAGCTACTAGTAATAAAGCGGGCCATAAAGAGCTCGGCCAGGGACATGAAGCTTCTGATGGACCTGTGGGGGAGCCTTTCGAACCATTTCTGTGCCATGTTATTCAGGCTCGAGGGAAAAATTTGGCACATCAGTGCATCTCGATGGTTCCAGGTGGTCATGGCCTACCTGTACTGCCTGATATGATCAATGGGATCAGTCTTACCATCATAAATCTTGAACCTTGGAGTAGCAAATTTCTTGGGGGCTTCCTCTTCTTCTATTTCCCTTGAGAAAGGTGATTTCATCTGAGTTTTGAGAGCTCGTCTACCGAGTTCTCACGTCGATTTGGTACCCTAATGTGCATGGTATTGTTACATCTCCCTTCGGATTAGACTTCGTATGTTCTCGTTGCTGTGATCTGGGCTCCTGTGATTGCGAGCTAGTCGCAGTTGCTCTAGCAGGTCGTCCTCTGACTCGTTTCCCTTAGCTTTCTGGGATTCGTGTCTGGGGCTCCTTCCTCGGCTGCGAGACTTGCTCGCCTGAGGGCTACGAGTGCGGTACGGACGTCTCTTGGTACCACGATGGAGCTCTCTCTCCATTCTTTCTAATTTTCTTTTAAGGCAAGCATTCTCAGCTTCGTGCTTGCGAGAAGACTCCCTCTGCTCTTGGAGCCTCGCCTCATATGCATTAATCATCCTGGATATCTGTGTGGACCTCGCTGGTCCTTGGATTTCTTCTGAGGCTAGCCTTTCTAGGCGAGCCCTCTGATCTGAACGCCGAACTTCAGATCTAATCCTGCTAGGAGCAGGTGGTTCTTGGATATCTCCTGCCTGGAGAGCATTACTACTGTGACCAGACATTTCGAACTCCTTTTTTGGTGTGGGCTTTCTCAGGGAAGATAAACGCTTCCCACAGACGGCGCCAATTGTGGTGACAATTATTATTCAACACAAATAGATAAGAGAAGCGGAATCACCAAGTAGAATAAAGACGATAAAATGCCAATCACACAACATGACATGTATGTGGTTCAGCAAGAATGCCTACGTCCACAGTGGTGCAGTCAGTATTATTTCTATGTACTCCGGGGAGTGTTTACGGATAATATAGTGCGTGTCTTATGCCCCAGACCTAGGGTTTATTATATACATGTTTATTTTCAGGGAGTGGGGGTGTTGGACTCCGCCACGTTTTCCATCTTCTCCTGGAACACCTCTCTATGAGAACATGGGAGAAGACTAAGTCATAACCGAATTAATGTTAAGATATGAAGGGTTTGGACTTTGGTCCGCTTCAATTGGGCTACTCGTCCAGGCCCGTCATTCTAAATCCATGTACCCACAATACTGAAGAGTAAATTTAAAGTACACGTGAAGTTGTAAAGTACACGTACATTTTATTAAAAAAAAGTTCACGTTTACTTTATAAACAGTGTTCGTACTTTACAAGTTGTCAATCAAAAGAAAAGATATAAACGAACATTAAATAAGAATTGTAAATACCGCTGGCGTGAATGTACAAACACATTCAGAATTAAAACATCAGTAATTCAACACACTGTATTTTGAGACTCGATTGAAAACGCATGCTTACATGGCATGTCAAGATTGCTTAATTCCATTGGCGCGGACCCATATCCATAAGTGATTTAACTAATCATCACACAATATAGGAATGTTGTTTTGAAAAACGTGAATAAACGCGGTGTGTGATACCGATTTAAATTAATTCGCCAGTTTCTAAGTAAACCTTATTTAATTGGAGTCTATTTTTAAACCAACATAATTCATCCACTAAACACGCACCTATTTGTGTGAGTGTGTCAAACCATAAATAGATAAATCATGCGACACAAAATAAGGGAAAATCCTCGAAGGGCAAAACCTTTTATTTCTAGAACTTTGAAGAGTTCACAAGACCATTGACTTGCATACAACCTGATAATCTCCCACAAGTGTAACGAACAGTGTCTTCGTCAAACCTCCAAAGCAACGGCTAGAAATAATGTCGACTGGAATCTCCCGCAAGAACTCCAGGTGGTCAGCAATGAAGAAGAAAACGACTTCTCCACCAAAGTGAACTTTATAAGGACTCCCTCCACAATAGTACGTAGCTCTCCGATTGTAGAGTTCTCCCCACAAAGATTAAACCACGGCAAAGTGTGTTCTTCAACACCAAAACAAGTCACTAAAGCATATTAGGAGTTTTGTGAAAACCCAAAAGGGATTAAACCCTAGAAGGGAGAAACCAAAAGAATTCTGATTTCGTAATTTTTCTATTTGGTAAAATGATGAGACTTCTTAATCAAAATGTAACAATAGAATTAGTTTTTACAGAAAAACACGTCGCCTCGAAAAACATGCTCGTTCGAACGAGATAAGGATCTCGCATAAATGAAGAACAATTGTTTTTCAAATGACATCTCGCGACATCCCTATGTCACTCGAACGAGATGGATACCTTGCTTGAATGACCTGGGCGTCAAAATCGAGGTACGCTCCAATACTTAGAAAAAATTACTCATTCTTAAATTTGACGAAAAAGTCTGCTCTAACACTTAGAAATTTTTTGTAAACATATCCCAAAAGCTCTAAGTGAAAATATAAGGTATTTAAAACATAACCTTACCAAATTAAACTTCGTGGAGTCTTGAATGATGAAGAACTTGATTAATTTGGATCCATGTTTGATGTAGATTGATCTTGAATGTTCTTCGATGTTGTAGCGGTATACGACATAATTAATTGTTAACGGACTTATAAAAATATGTCCTTATATGTTTCAATGCCAACTCAAAATGAAGTACACCTAGAATTAGTCTTAAAATCAAGAATTCTACACGTAATGCATTTTGAGACAACATTGAAACAACATGCTTGCGTGGTGTGCCAAAATTGTGTAATTCCACTGGCGCGGACCAACGACCATAAGGGAACTAAATAATTTCAACAACCACGTAGGCATGCGGTTTCAATGCTATCTCAAAATCTGTCACACATAAAATTAGTCTTAAAACATGTCCAGTATATTAGCATAATGTTTTAATTTATTTGTTTATACATCAATACACACAACGTTTTACCTAAATACATAAAAAACACAAAATTAAATCATTCAGAGAATATTGAAGTTCATGTAGTACATACAACTAACAATTATAATGATATTATTCACTCGAAATGAAATACATACATTAAACTATTGTAATTGATCTAGATACAAAACAATTGTTGATAAATATAAACCTACATATGATAGAATCAAAAAATAAATACATAAAAAACATAAAATCAAAATTTATTCATATAAAATGTATAAAAAGTTATTCAATCACATGAAATATGCAATTACAATGATTTCATTGAATCCAAGCCAAGTACATTGACCTGAAGTAATCGGTTGAAAATAAACAAAAAAATTGTTGATAATGATGAACTTACAATTGATAGAGCCAAGTGATCGAGGTGAAATTGGTTAAGAATGACTAAAACCTAGTTAGGTTATTAGGCTATTTTAAAATGACCCAAATACCCTTATATGAGTCCAGACTAGTCTAAAAAGCCACTAAAACTCAAAAATGACCTCGGGTACTTGATTATGCCTATCTCGGCCCATTCGGAACCATGAACTCAAAATCTCCATCTGAGTCACTCTGCACAAATTTCCTATTTCAACCTTAAAATAATCTACTCACAAGTTGTGGTTGAGATACTCTCAAAACTCCCATCATACGTACTAACAATTCACCGTATTTTGTTTACTATAAACACACTTAGTAAATTTACCACATAAATATTAATCTTGATCTCACCCGATTAATATTTATTAAAAAAATATGCAATGTTTTTTTTAATTAAACTACTGGACACGTGTAATTTAAATTATCCGAAATAATTAAATCCACAAATATTCAAAAATATGGGATCTTAGAATTTGCACCCACTTATTTTGTCAACTCTCCCCACTAATATGAAATTGTCAACCTATTTTATATCCTTCAAATTAACCTTTGAAAATACTATTCTCACCCCATATAAAGCCAAAATCCTCGCTCTAACTATTTTGTTAGAAATCTATGTAATAAAAAAATATTTTTAATAAAAATGAATGGCAAAAGAGAACAAATAATTTTTTTATTTTTTAATAAAGAAAAATCGTGACAGAAAAGAAAACAAAAGAAATAGCTTTTTTTGTTTTTTTCTAGTAAATGGACGAAAAAAATATTTTTATTTTATTTGATAAATAAAAATTAGGACAAATTTTTTTTTTTCATTTTTTTAAAAATAAAAAATGGGACGAGATTTATATATATAATGTGACAGAAAATAGGCTTAAAATTTATTTATTTATTTATTTTAGTAAAAAAAATGAAAAAAAAAGGAAAAACAATTTCTGCATGTTTAGTGCGTAAAAATTGGGATGAAAAAGTGAAGAAAAAACTGATTTTTCTCTTAAAACTAAAAATGTATTTTATTTATTAAAAAACTATTTGAATTTATTAATAAAATAAAAAATGTTTTAATATTTTTTTTACTTATTTAATATATTAATTTAACAAGGTGGTTAATGAAATTATATCGATAGTTTATACGTGATTTCACAAATTGTATATCAATAGTTTTTTTAATTCAATATATGTGTTGGATTGTATATGAAAATGATGATATCAAATTTTAGAAATAAATGTGAGTCGAGAATAATGTATAACTAGTTTTTAGCCCAATGCGATGCGCCGATGCTTTGTAACTCTGTGCAATACATTATGTGTTAATTCTACTTTTTTTGCGCAACATCTTGAAATCTATAAGTAATTACAATTGAAAAAATAATTATTGTAAACATCGGGCATGAGATTTTTTGGACGTAATAAACTTTGTTATTCATTTTTTTTCCATTAGTTACTTTTAGAGAATTTTCTAAAGTACGGTCTTTAAGAAGAAACAAAATAATAATAAAAATGTACTTTTTTTATTGAAAACTAAATACAAAAAATATTACAAAGTTGACTTAAATTGTACTAAAATTAGAATTGTCTCTTTATTTTTGTTCTTTGTGCTTTCATACGTTTTATGAAATATGTAAATCTATAATTTCTCAAGAATTCAAACACAACTGGAAAATAAGGTTATAGTGCTCATTGGTAGTTAGTGAATATGGAGTATTTATTAAGCTCGAAATAATTATATTATTAAAATAACTTGTATGTATTGTGGAAGGAAAAAATCATTTAAAAGTATAAAGGTAACACCACTTGATTGATTGTATAAAAAAATAACCTTCATGCATTGTGGAAGGAAAAAATCATTTAAAACTAAACACTACTTATTTGATTGTATAAAAAATAACCTTTTCACATATAAATGATCAATAATCATTTAAAAAACTTTAGCAAGAACCCATTAAAACATATCAAATAGTTACCATATAATACTCATCTTTTTTTATTTGCACCATTTAAGTACATATACAAAATGACATTATTAAATAGAAAATAAATCATCATAAAAACAAAAATTTGCTTCACTCAAATATATGAAATAAAACTATTATAATACTATCTTATTTATAAATTAAAAAAACACAAAGCTAACTATTTTTCATTATATATATATGTGTGTGTGTGGGGGGGGGGGGGGGGGGGGTATTTGTGTGTGTTGGGATTTTTCTTAAGTCTAATGATTTTTTTAACTCAAAACACATGTGTTTTACTTATAAAATGAAATTGAATTTCTCAATAATTTTCTTGAAATAAATTTAAGTTAAAGTCGAATGATTTGGTATAATTTTAGTGCAAATATTCTATTTCCCTAAAAACACGAGTATAAAAATTATTAGCAACTTCATGTGTTGCAATAGATATATAGGGCAAATAAATACTGATATTTTAAATAGGTGATTACGTCAAGACACAACTTATCTATCTCCCTCTCTCCTTGTATTTTACGAAATTATAAGAAAATTATTATTTAACCTTTGGGTTTCTTAATAGTTTAAATTCCTTCCCTGAAATATGGTCATTAGTATTTCGGTTTTTATTTAGAATATGTTATTTCCTAACAAAATGCTTCATATTCCAAAACAAAATGGATATTAAAAAGGGTTAAAATTCCAATTAAATCTCTACCTTAATGGACGGGTCACATTAATTGACCTTTGGAACTCTACCTTGATGGACGGTTTAGATTAATTGACCTTTGGAATTTTGGACCTCTCTCCACCTATAAATAGATGCCTTACTTCCATATAAAAGGTATCCACAAAATATACATATAAGGGTGTGGACATCCCCCGGATCCTCGCGGCGGGTGGGAGAGCATGAGGGAGGATCCTAGGTCCCACGCGTCCCTCTCGGGAGCGCTTCAGCCAGCATCATTTGGGTGAGGTGTAAAAATGTAGATAGATTGGAGTCGTCAGTCTATTTTACACAAAATAGACAAAAGAAAGGGAGCCATCCTGAAGGACAACATTTAAATACATACTGATGCATATGAAACCAAAATGATTCGAAAAGGGTCCGGAGGCTAAGTTACGAAATGGGAAGGTGTTAGGCACCCATTCTGCCCTTTCGGTCTCATATGGATTTTTGTTATTTTTCTTTTATTTTCCCCGTGATGTGTGTGCATGTGTATATATAGTGGAGATAGTAATCCTCGACTTGTATCATGGAAGAGATAAAGCGAGTTATCCCTAGGAAGGTATAAAAATATTAGAAAATAGGATTCACGCGATTATCCCTATGTTGACAGTTATGATGGAACGATACTGCATGTGGAATAATACGCCACTAAAAACAAATATATGTATATATATATAATATAAGAGAGTGTAGCTTAGAGAAAATAGAAAATGAGAGAAAAAGTAAAAATAGGACTCAAGCCTCGAGTTTTACCCCGAGATGCCTACGTAGCCTATAGAGGCATCAAAGTCCACGTAGTTCGCATGCAAAACGAGGGGTGGGGTTTATCCCATAAATCCAACCGGGGGATTCTCTTATTTTTTTGTGTGTGTGTGTGTGTAGAAAAATTGTTTTAGTTGTGAGAAAACTGTAAGAAAAGTCTGAGGATTCCCGTTTGGAATTTATGAGCAAACCCTCTTTTTCTTTTTTGGGGGGTTTTTATTTATACGAAAATAAAAGATGTTCAATAATACTTAATGTTGATGTAAAAAATTAGATAGCTCTAATTATTCAATCACAGATAAATAAAATGAGACAAAGATTTTTAAAGTGGTTCAGCCTTATAAGAATAATTTACGTCCACTGTTATGTTATTGTTGAGTGTTTTGGGAATTCTCGATTACAAGCTCTATCAAGAAATTCCGGGTCCCTTTGAATGAGGGTAATACTAGGTATTTATAGCCCTTAGGTTGTACATGAAAGGGTGTTACATTAAATGATACACATATGAAAGGGTAATTCATTTAATGTTCTTCAAACGTGCGCGTCAAGATGATAAGCATTCAATGAATAGTTGAACTGTTGATTATCTGGAAATTAATGATGTGGTCGAGGTGCAGCTCGAACCGCCTTAGTTGCTCATCGTCCAAAAGTTCCTCGGAGCATTGGAGTTCCTCGGAGGATAAGAGTTCCTCGGAGGGTTGGTGTTCCTCGGAGTGAGTATGTTGGTCGGGGAAACAATCTACCTCGTTGCTATTGTGCCACGTAGATTGACACGTATCTTCTTATTATTCGTCCACACCAGCATACTAATTTTGGTGTCAACAAAAGCCCCCAATGTTTCATATTTCGAACTTTGAGGAGTATGGAACATTCTTTCTCGGTATATGGCGATATTAAATGACCTTCCTGGGTTTTAGGAGCCTTTTGTTCGTATTTAAATTTCCTTCCAAATTCGCAGAATCCGCCTTTTTGCATTTTTATAGGCGCTTCGATCTTCGTGCCCTTTTTGTCCTTTTAGCCGCCGGTAGCGTAATATTTCCTTTTTGTAATCATTTCTTTCGCCGTTTCCCAAGGCAAGGTATTTAAACTTCAGAGGCAATCCCATCGTCTTCTACCTTTTCAATTTCTTCTTTCGAGTTTTCTAAAGCTTTTCTCTCTCTTGTGCGTTCATTTCCTCCTTCGTTTGTCAACAGATCTTCTTTTTCCCTGTAAGCTCTTCTTCCTTCTTCTTTTATTCATCATGGTTTACATTATCGAATCTCTTGAGAAGTTCCGCTCTGACTTCTCTATTCCTTCTTGGGTAACTTTGGAGGTTCTTTCTGAGCCATCAAGTTATTTTGATTTGGCTGAGGGACACTGGTTCCCTAGCCTATTTATTGCTGAATGTGGATTTTCTTTTCCACCAAATCCGTTGTGTTTAGAGTTCTGTCAGTCCTTCAACGTTGTCCCTGCAAAAATAGCCCCCAACACATGGAGAATAGCTAATGGGGTATATAGATTAAATCAAACTCATGGAATTCGTATAGGAATTCCTGAGATTATGTACTGTTACAGATGGGCTGTTTTAGACAACGTTTTTTATTTAAAAACTAGGTTTTTGAATAGGGCCTTAGTAGTCAACCTCCCTGATGCCAACAGGGATTATTTTGAACACGGGGTAGTTATAAAAAATTGGCAACATGCCCCTTTGGTTGGAGATGCAGTAGATGAGGGTCCCAGATGCCCCCCATACGGCAATGGGATAGGTCGTTTTCATCTTATTTTGTTTTTAAAATTATGATTTCATGGTATTTGATAAAATGTATGACTGATATTTCAATATGTTCTTGTTTGCAGTTGACAGCAAGAGAAAAACTCCAAAAGAGTCAGAAGTCAATATAAAGCAGTTGAAACATATCTGGAGTTTGCATCAGAGGGTTACAGACGAGCACATCAGGTCTGCTTCATATTTATTGCAGTACAGGAGCTACACATCATCCTTTACTACTCGTCCCGTGGTCAGCATTAGTGACCCATTGCCAGCTTCCGAGGAATCTTCACCAAAATCTCATATTCCTCTAAGTCAGAAGATGGGCAAGAGAAGAGTTCCTGCTATCTTCGAGGAGACTTCCTCTGCCGGGGATGGAAAGAGGAACAAGGCTGAAGTCCGAAAGGGGACCAAGAAAATTGATGCTGTTCCTTCTGCTGCTGTTCAGAACGCTGCCGAGAAGCCTCCAAAGGCTCCGAGCAAGAAAAGTACTTCTGTGGAAGTGATCACTATTTCCCCCACCAAGGGTTCTTTGGCTGAAACTGCTGAAGTTCCACTGAGGAGATTGAAGAAATCCTCCTCGGTTAGTTTTTCTGAAGCCATTCCCCAACTCCAAACTAGTGGAGCTGGTGTTCCAACCATCATTCCCCCGAGCTCTGCAATGAGCTCGGTAAAAACTTGGATTATTCCTGAAATTCAAGGCATCGAGGAAAACATGCCTAGGGATATGCTGACATCCCTTGCTACTCGTCACATCGCTTCAGTAAGTTTCTTTTTATCTTGAATTTTTCCTTCTATCAATATATGTATCTCGGCACTAACTCATCACTACATTCTTTTTTCAGCTGGTGAGTTGTTTTATCACCATTGTGAAGAAAGATGAAGCGCTCAAGGCTTCAAGCTCCTCGTCTGGAGTAGAGGATGCATTCCAGGGTTTGGCCCAATCTCTGAAGGAATCCCGTCAGAAGTATGACGAGGATAAAGGTGTATGGGAGAAGGAATTGGATGCATCTGAAGCAGAAAAGGTGTAGTTGGGAAACAAAGTAAAGGATTTGGAGAAGGAGAATAAGAAATACTCCGAGAAGCTCACTACTTTTGGGGAGCTTGAAAATAAGCTGAAATCAGCTGAGAAAGAGCTGACACTTCTGCGCGAAGCAAATCGCCAGAAGGAGGAGTTGGAGGCTAAGCTGAAAGCCTCCGAGGACCTTCTATCCGAGAAGCTCTCCTCGGAGAAGATGAAGAGAAAAACAGCTGTGAAGAAATCCTTTCGAACTGGTTAGGATAAAGGATGGGATAGGGGGGTAGCAGCAATGATGACCCAGGTGAATTATGGAAGTTTGAAATTTTTCCATGATGGTTGGGTTGCTGCCTTGCAGGAATTTTAGGTGAGCGAGGACTCCGAGCTATTTCAACAACATCTCCCTGGTCCTCCTCCAGTTATTGAAGACGAAGATGAAGACGAAGCTTCATTTGAAGAATCTTCAATGATTGTGGGTGATCAAATCCTTGCTCCTCAACCCAACCAGACATCTGCTGAGGAGATTTATTCTTTACCTGCTCCTCTTGAACAAATCCCAACTCCAACCGATCAAATCAGTGTTCCCACCGAGCAACCAAGCTCCTCGTCCCAGCCTCCTGAGAAAGTCTTGGGAGACAAGGAAAAGGTGTGAAGTTGTTCGGTACTATCTTTCTATTTTTCTCCTTACTTGTACTTTGTATCTCAGATCTTTGTAACTTTTGCCTTATGATCTAATAAAATTTGAGTTCTTTCTTTCCATATGATTGTCTCTTCTTTATCTGCACTCTGTCTTGATTTTCTTTTTCTTTCTCTGTTAGTTTCTGGCCAGGATGGATATTTTGTCTGCTAATGACACAAAGTTGATGCAGCAATGCCATGAGTATTATAAAGCTGGTCAGACAGACCTCAGTACATCCGAAATTTCCGATATCCTTGGTCATGGTGCTTCAGAGCAAGCAATCAAATCTTATCGATATTTGAAGGACTTACTTGATAGAGCAGTGGCCAATAACGTGGCTTACTATGATATGATCGAGGAGCTTCAATATACTCTAGAAGATCTCAAGGATCAGTACAGGGAGTCAAATGCATTGTTACATGAGGGGTATGAAAAGAAATATCAACAGCTTTATGCCGAGAAGGGCTATGACAAACTCATTGCTGGGTATGATGTCAGGGAAAGGACCTTAAAAGGTGAAGTTGAGGCCTGCAGACAAATTGCTGAGCTGCTGGAACAAGAGAACAACAATTTGCAGAAAGAGTTGGCACAGTATAAGTCTGCAGCTTCATCTTCTACTGCTTTGGTACCAGTCTCCGACGAAGGGTTCTCATTCTTAGAAGTTGAGAACGCCAAATTAAGGCAAGAATTGGATACTTTAAGAAGGTCTGGTATTTCTGCTACTGCTCGGGGATGAGGAAGAGGTTCTTGTGGGCGAGGAAGAGCTGCCCAGGATGTTAACGAGGAATGAAGCACTTCAGCTGCTCGGGGTTGATCAAGAACTCCTCGTAGTATTGAAGAAGCTCGTACTCTGTTAACATTGGAAACTCAAGCGTACCAGTTGAACGCCAAAGATCGGGCTTTGTCTGAAATGTCTAAGAAAATATTGACTTTGGAAGATCAACTTACTGCGACGAAGTCTGCTTTGAATAATAAGGATGTTTTTGCCAGGAACCTTCATGAGCAATTAGAAAGATTAACTTTCCAATTCCATAAACAACCTCACGAATTCTGGAATGCAGGCTATAATGAGACCCTTTATCACTTGGATGCTCGCATTGAAAATGCCAATAATGAAGGTTATAAACAGGGATGATTGAACGCCCTGGGTGTGCGGAAGCTCGAACATGGGCACTACCTGTGGGATTATCATACTCCGGGGCTACTAGACTTGCCTATACCACCCTATAAATTGGACATGGAATAGATCCCAGCTCGTGCCATTCCTCGGAGCTTAATTTCAAAATATCTTGGTGACTATAATCTTCATTCTCAAATTGAAGTATCTCGTCCCGAGCATCTCTTGGATACTCCTTCAGTAATGAATGTCAGAATGTTGAAGAACTTGAATTTTATCAATTCTCCTCAGACATTAAATGATCCTCCTGCTGGAGAGGAACCTGTATCGAAGGCTGGGGGAAAAAACCAATAGAATAGGATTTTCAATGTAATAGTTAGCACACATGTGTAACTTGTAATTTATTTTGAATTTTAATGAAAGACTTTCATTTTTTGTTTGCAAATCTGTATGGCTATTGTTTTGTATTTGTCTAACACTTTTATATTTGTGATTGCATAACAATTCTTTGTGGTTCATCGACCAATCTGGTAATAAAAAATTATAAGTATAAAAAATGTTGCTCGATCACTTAATAACAAAGTAATGAGTATAAAAAATGTTAAAATTTCTTACAACCAACCAAGGTTGTTTAAATTGAACTCATCGACCAATTATAGTTAACGGGTTTTTATCCCCGACCAGCTATACTTGGTAAATTTTGTCTTTTTTAATAAATGTGCCCAACCAACCAAGGTCAAAGATTTTTCCTCGTCGACCAACTACAGTTAGTGGGTTTTTATCCCCGACCAACTATACTTGGTTCAGTTTGGAATATTTGTTCTTCGATGAACTTTTATGTAATAACTTACTTCCCGACCAACATAAGTTGGCATTTGAGAGCATATTTTGTTTTCAAACCAACCGAGATTGGCATTTTTAAGAATGTTGTTCTTTCCCTTTTACCAACCGGGGTTGGTCATGGGTTTGAACTATCATGCCCACTAACTCTTTTACCAACCGAAGTTGATCACATTAGTGTTCGCCTCCTAACCAAAGGAGTATAGTTTGTTCTCGCCCTTTTACCAACTGGAGTTGGTCGTGGGTCTGAACTATTAGTGTCCACTAGTTATTTTACCAACCGGAGGTGGTCACGCTAGTGTATGCCTCCTAGCCAAAGGAGTATAGTTTGTTCTCGCCCTTTTACCAACCGGAGTTGGTCGTGGGTCTGAACTATCGTGTTCTCACTATTTTACCAACCGAAGTTGATCACGCTCGAACTATCTACTAGTTATTTTACCAACTGTAGTTGGTCACGCTAGTGTATGCCTCCTCACTAGTTTGTTCTCGCCCTTTTACCAACCGGAGTTGGTCGTGGGTCTGAACTATCGTCTTCTTTTTGCTGTCGAGCAGCGTAGTGTACAACACTAGTATTCCCCGAAAAACTTTCAAACAAAGGAGAGAAAAATGGTGAAACATCATCGTTTTATTCATATTGATGGACCTACTGTACATTTTACATCACTGATAATACTTGCGAAGGTGTTCAGCATTCCAAGCATTCTTGAATTCCTCTCCTTCTAGAGTTGCTATTCGGTAAGTTCCTGGTCGAACAACTTCTGTAACTCGGTAAGGTCCATGCCAATTTGCTTCCAATTTATTGTGCTTCTGAATGACCTTCTTTAGCACGTAATCTCCTTCCTTTAAATAGCATTTCTTCACCCTCTTGTTGTAGAACAAAGTTGTTCGTTGTTGATATGCAGCATTCCTAATGGCTGCTTCTTCTCTAACCTCCTCGAACATATCCAAATCCAGTCTTCTCATCAAGTCACTGACTGGTGAATTGAAATTCCGCACTCTATGTGTCGGAAGACCCAACTCGGCAGGTATTATAGCCTCACTTCCAAACGCCAACATATATCGTGATTCTCCAGTTGCTCTCGGGGAGTTGTTCGGTAAGCCCACAATAATGATTGTAGCTCATTAATCCAGTTAGCTTTAGCCTCATTTAACCTCTTCTTCAAACCATTTAATAATGTTCTGTTCGTCACTTCAGTTTGTCCATTGCTTTGAGGATGGCCTGGTGCTGAATGAACCTTCAAAATGTTTGACTGATGACAATAGGCGGCAAACTCCTCGTTATCGAACTGTGTTCCATGGTCTGTAATGAAGGCATGAGGGAGACCATATCGGCAGATGATGTTCTTCCAAACAAATTGGTACACCTTCTCGTACGTCATATCAATCAGAGGCTCAGCTTCTACCCATTTAGTAAAATAATCCACTGCGATGACGAGGTACTTGAATCATCCTCGGGTCGTTGGTAATGGTCCAACCAGATCAATTCCCCACATGGCAAATGGCTAAGGGGAAGTTATGGGTGTCAATAATGCTTGTGGAGTTCATTGGATGGAGGAAAAATATTGGCATTTGTCACACTTCTTGGCATAAGCTATACAATCAGCTCTCATCGTTGGCCAGTAGTATCCTTGTGTCATCACCTTTTGCAAAAGTGTTCGACCTGCTACATGGGCTCCACAAGACCCTTCATGGATCTCTTCAATCAATTCTTTCACCTCGAAGGGATGTACACATCTTTGCAAACCTTCCATAATTCCTCGTCTATACAAAACACCATTAATTAGTACATACCGAGCAGCTTTAAACTTCAATTTCTTGGCAACGATCTTGTCCTCCGATAATTCTCCTTCCTCAACATATGCCCTGATGGGATCCATCCAAGATGGTCCTAAATCAAGGGAAATAACATTCATCGTCAAGCTTTCATCTATGCTTCGACTTTCTAACACCTCAATTGGTATCATTCTTTGCAACTCGGTACGAGTAGCTGATGCTAGTCGGGCCAGTGCGTCTGCTTGTGCATTCTCCATCCTTGGTATTCTGATTAACTGAATGGCATCAAATTCGGCCAACAACTCCATCGCCTTTGCATGATATTTTACCATTAGTTCTCCTTTAACTGCATACGTTCCCATTATCTGATTCACAATTAACTGAGAATCACTGAATACCATCACTTGTTGTGCTTCCATAATCTTTGCTAAATTAAGACCTGCTATTAAGGCTTCATACTCAGCCTCATTATTGGAAGCTTTGAATTGGAATCGTAAATCATATTCCACGTCAATCTCGTCTGGGGTGTTCAAAACAATCCCGGCTCCACAACCTGTTGTGCAAGATGACCCATCTACATACAATCTCCACGTAGGTAACTTGTCTTCAAAATTCTTATCTGACAGCGTTCCTCGATAAAATATTTGCTGTTTTGTTTCATCCTCCCCTGGTATTTTTTGCTCCTCGTCGACCATCTCTTCTCGCCCTTTTACCAACCGTAGTTGGTTTGGGTTTGAATTTGATGATCTTTCTACATCCACAAGCCCTTTTACCAACCGGAGTTGGTCTGTACTTATGTCTGTTGATCCTGTAACATCCACAGGTTGGTCAGCGAGCACCTTTTGTTCCTCGGGGGTATCAGGATATGTAAACTCTGCTATAAAGTCTGCTACAGCTTGCCCTTTTAAGGATGATCTGGGTTCATACACAATATCATATTCACCTAGCTCTATTGCCCAGTACATCAGTCTTCCTGATTTTTCTGGCTTATGAAGAGCTTGTCTTAATGGCATATCGGTATACACGATGATGGTATGGGCCTGGAAATATGGCCTCATTCTTCTACTAGCTTCAATTAATGCCAATACCAATTTTTTCAACTTTGGGTACCTGATCTCTGCACCTCGGAAAGCCTTACTTGTGTAATAAATTGGCTTTTGGACTCCATTCTCCAATCTGATCAATGCCGAGCTGACCGCATATTCTGATACTGCCAGGTATAAGTACAACCTTTCTCCCATCACTGGTCTAGACAGCAATGGAGGTGTTCCTAGATATTTCTTCAAGTCTTGAAAGGCTTTTTCACATTCATCATTCCACTCGAAAGTTTTTCGGAGTGTTTTGAAGAATGGAAGGCACCTACCAGTTGCTCGAGATACAAATCTATTGAGCGCTGCAACTCGTCCTGTAAGACTATGCACTTCTTTCTTCGTCATTGGAGATCGCAACCCTAAAAGAGCTTTGATCTTTGCTGGATTTGCCTCAATGCCTCGCTGGTTAACGATGTACCCGAGGAACATTCCTTCTCGTACTCCAAAGGTGCACTTTGTCGGGTTGAGCTTCATCTGGTATTTATCCAGTTGATCAAAGGTCTGACCTAAGTCAACTAGATGATCATCAGCTTTCTTGCTCTTTGTCAGCATATCGTCGACATAGACCTCCATATTGCAACTGATTTGTTCGGCAAAAACCTTGTTCATCAGCCGCTGGTATGTTGCTCCTGCATTTTTCAAACCAAAAGGCATAACATTATAACAATAAGTTCCCCTAGGGGTAATAAAAGAAGTGCTTTCCCTGTCTTCAGGTTTCATTTTGATCTGATTATAACCATAGTAAGCATCCATGAAGCTGAGCAGCTCATGCCCCGAGGTAGCATCCACTAGTTGGTCAATTCTAGGCAATGGGAAGTGATCCTTTCGGCAGGCCTTGTTGAGATCAGTGAAATCAACACACATTCTCCATTTATTGTTTTTCTTCTTTACCATCACCACATTTGCCAACCAGTCCGGATATTTCACATCTTCAATGAATTGGGCTTTCTGGAGCTTGTCGACCTCCTCTTGAATAGCTTGATTCTTCTCGGGGCTAAATACCCTTCTTCTTTGCTTTACAGGCTTGATCTCCTTATTCACATTGACCTCGTGACATAAGAAATTTGGATCTATTCCTGGCATGTCTTCATGACTCCATGCAAAAGTTTTCTTTCTGTTTCTCAAAAAAGTTATCAACTCCTATTTTATTGAAGCATCCAACGATGAACCTATCTGGGTTACTCGTTCAGGGTGTTCGTCATCCAGAATAACATTTTCTGTAGATTCTACCACTTGTACTTTTACAAGTTGGGATTCATCTCTTGGATCAAGTGTTTCAATTTCCGTACTTTCCTCCACCTGGTAAGTAGTAGTCTTTTTCCTTGATTCCTCAAGCTCCTCTTGCTCGGCAGACGAATAATAGCATTCCCGAGCTACTTTCTGATCACCTTTCACAACTCCCACTCCGAAATTTTTTGGGAATTTTAAGCACTGATGTACTGTAGATGGGACTTCTTCGAAATTCTTCAAACCAACTCTTCCCATGATGATGTTATAGGCTGACTGCACATTCTTATCCATCACAAAGAAGCGTATTCTTTCTGTTCGACAAGCAGGCAAAGTTCCAATGAATATATCCAACTTGATCGTCCCAAGTGGAAAAACTTTCTCGCCAGCGAAACCCAGAAGAGGTCTGTGATAAGGCTCTAATTGAGATAACTTCAAATTTAAACTGTCGAAGCATGAATAGTACATGATGTCTGCCGAACTTCCATTGTCTACCAGCACCCTTGAAATCACTACTTCTTTCATCCTCATTTTGATCACCAAAGGGTCATCGTGAGGGTAAAGAACACCTGCCAAGTCATTTTTTGAAAAGCCAATAACCAGCTTCTCTTTGTTTACCTTCCTCGGACGATCCTCCTCGGCCAAATTTATTCGCTGAATATACGAGCAAGCTTGTGCCTCTTCGAGGTAAGCTTTTCTTTCTGCAGTAAGATCTCCTCCTCCTGCATCTCCTCCTGTAATAACATTACAATCAAATGACCCAAAACGTATGGAAAATACCTCTCATTCTGGCTGCCTTGGTTTCTTAGGAAGATTGGGGTCATCCTCGGCATCATCTCCGTGGTCTCTTTTCTTTTTATCCTCTGCTCGACGAGGAGATCTAGACCTATCTCTAGTTCGATCATTATTTCTTCTTTCACCTCCCCGATCAACATATTTTTCTAGCTTTCCTCTTCGGATGAGTGTTTCAATCTCATTCTGAAGAGCTATGCAATTTTTAGTCATATGTCCATGATCTTTGTGGAACTCGCAATATTTTTCCTTGTTCCTCGCATCAGGATCTGACCTCAGTTTCTTCGGCCACTTTACTTCCTCACTATTCTTGATTTCTTCCAAGACATGATTAATACCCATTTTCAAGGGAGTGTAATTATCGAATTTCTTCAGGACTTCCCATGATGACTTATTATTTCTAGAACGCTTGTCGCCACCATTGCCCTTATGCCCTTTATTTTTAGACTTTTCGACGTCCACCTTGGTGTCTTTATCTATACTCTTCTTTGCAGTCATAACTTCCTCGGCATTCATAATTTTGGCCGCTTTTGCCATCAACTCTGACATAGTTTTAGGTGGATCTTTCGCCAAGGTGTAATACAACTTATTAGGCAACAACTCACTCATCAAGGCGGTGATTACTGTCTTCTCCTCGTAATCTATAACTTCCAGCTTCTCGTTATTGAAACGAGTTATGTAATCTCTAGTACTCTCACCAGATTTTTGTCTAACACTTAGCAAATGTGCTACTCGTTTTACTGGCTTTGCTCCAAAACAGAAATTGCCGATGAACAACTCAGCCAACTGAAAGAAAGTTGAAATCTTACCCCGAGGAAGATTGTTGTACCATATCTGGGCAGCTCCAGTAAGAGTTCCTGAGATCGCTCTGCATCTCATCTCATCAGGGAAAGCATAGATATCGGCGGCAGCTTGATATTGCTCTATATGAAGGACAGGATCTGTCTTTCCATCATATTTAGGGGTCACTACTGGTGCTTTAAACTTTGACGGTGTAGGAAAATTCACAATGGCCTGGACAAAAGGTGTCCCTTGAACAAAAGTTCGTTGTAGGGGATTCTTCGCCCTAGCCATTTCTCCCAATCTATCCTCCAATCGCTCAAGGGACCCTTTCCACGCTTCATTTCCTTCCTCGGGCCTATTGGTTCGAGCAATAGATCGTTCTGAAGTAGCCTCTTGAGATTTATCTTGACGAGCAACTGGTCGTGATTGTGCTGATCCTTCTCTGAGATCAAATGGTTCTCGAAAACTCCTCGACATGGTCTTAGGTGGAATCCTATTCCTCCTAGGGCCTAATCGACTGAAAGGAGACACCCTACTCAGTCTTTCTAAGGCACTGGGTCTTTCTGGAGAGAGAGTGATACGTTGATCAGTATCTGTGGCCCTTATTGACGAAGTTCACCCAGGTTGATAAGAGAAATCATCAGACTCTTCATTACGATATGACTCAGTACGTCTGGATCGTGAAGAAAGTAAATAAGTTTGCCTCTGACCACTTCATTGTCCTGAACGTGCAGGTACTCCGCCATGAAGGGTTTGTATGAGTTACATCATTGTGTCTTGCATGGCGGTTTGTCCTTGAGCCAGATTCATCATAATTCCGGCCAGATCTGGAGGTGCAGAGGGATTTGGAGGATTTCCAGCATTTCCAGCGTTTCGATTGCTAGATTCTGGATTATCCGCCATTGATGATGAATGATTTTTGGTGAAAAACGATAATAACAATCGATCCCCACAGACGGCGCCAATCTGTTGATGTAAAAAATTAGATAGCTCTAATTATTCAATCACAGATAAATAAAATGAGACTTAGATTTTTAAAGTGGTTCAGCCTTATAAGAATGGCTTACGTCCACTGTTATGTTATTGCTGAGTGTTTTGGGAATTCTCGATTACAAGCTCTATCAAGAAATTTCGGGTCCCTTTGAATGAGGGTAATACTAGGTATTTATAGCCCTTAGGCTGTACATGAATGGGTGTTACATTAAATGATACACATATGAAAGGGTAATTCATTTAATGTTCTTCAAACGTGCGCGTCAAGATGATACGCATTCAATGAATAGTTGAACTGTTGATTATCTGGCAATTAATGTTGTGGTCGAGGTGCAGCTCGAACCGCCTTAGTTTCTCGTCGTCCAAAAGTTCCTCGGAGCATTGGAGTTCCTCGGAGGATAAGAGTTCCTCGGAGGGTTGGTGTTCCTCGGAGTGAGTATGTTGGTCGGGGAAACAATCTACCTCGTTGCTATTGTGCCACGTAGATTGACACGTGTCTTCTTATTATTCGTCCACATCAGCATACTAATTTTGGTGTTAGCACTTAATAAAAAAGTATATTAGGATTTGTGAGATGAGATAATAAAAGTGCTAATTAATAAAACAAGTTATTGCGAATTTTTGAGAATTTAAGGAGAGAGTTAAGAAAATTTGACCTTCTTGAAGATCTTGAGCTTGATCTTGAATGTTGGAGAGCAGCCCTTAGACTTGGATGATGATGGAGGGTAGTGAATTCACCAAGTTTGATGAAAAGGATGATGAAAAGTGAAGGTTGGAAAGGGATTTGGGTGTGGAAATCACGCTTACTTCGAGAGAGGTTTTCTGGATTTGCTGAGAATGATATCTATCAAATCTGGGATCCCCTTGAAAATGAGGTCAGACCTCCTTTTTATAGGCCCAGGGCATTGTCGATCGGTATAGCCCTATTCCTCCCAATTGGCAGGTGCGTTTAGGCACACTGTCGATAGGCACTTTCTGGGACCTGCCGTTTGGCAGTGTCTTGCCTTTTCAGAAAATTGGTCGCGGAATGCAAATTGTTGATCGGAAACATACACGGGGCAGACAATTGGAAAGGTAATTCAGAGACCTTAGAAAGTCCTTGGGACCACTCCCGGGTTCGGGAGTTGACTTTGGGTAAAATATGGCTCGAAAGCATTCGTCAGTCCATTGAACGAGGAATCGTCGAACACAAACGGATTGTTCATCTGCATGGTACGTTAGAATTGTACACGGGGTGGACCGTTAGAAAGGTTAGGATATGTACTTAGAAATTCCAAAGAGTTTGATCCGGTTTGGGTCCCTAGAAGCATTCAGTGATCTCTCGGAGTAAAATGAATCGTTTATCCCTACCGTAAGTTGGAATCGCGCATGGAGCAGACCATTGGAAAGGGGTTTCAGTGCCCTTCAAAGATTCATTCAGTCTCGATCGAGTTGAAGAGTTGACTTTGGTTAAATGGAGCCCGGGAGCGCCCGGTGCCCTCTTGATTTAGTTTCGAGGGAAAACAGATCATTCGTCTGCATGGTAAGTCAGAATCGTGCACAGGATAGACCGTTGGAAAGGGGCTTCAGTTACCTTGGAAGATTCATTCAATCTCGGTCGAGTTGAAGAGTTAATTGTGGTAAAATGGAGCCCAGGAGCACCCGGTAGCCTCTTAATTGAGTTTTGGGGGAAAACAGGTCGTTCGTCCTCATGGTAAGTCGGAATCGTGCATGGGTCGGACCGTTGGAAAGGGGCTTCAGTGCCCTTCAAAGATTCATTCAGTCTAAGTCGAGCTGAAGACTTTGACTTTTGATCAAATAAAGCCTGGGAGTGCCCGATGGCTTCTAGGTCAGTACTCAGGATATGACCTGGGTTTGTAGTAATGAAGGAGGTGATAGGGACCTAAGGAGAGTTTAAGGGGTAACAGAATGGGGTTTCTACATAGCCCCTCGATGGGTGAGTTTGGAACAAACGATAGCCGTCGAATAGACACCACATGATGCTTTTGAGGGAGGATGACAAACTTAGAGGGTCGAGGCCGATTCTGAGGACCTAAGGAGGGAGGATGACCAATTTAGAGGGTCGAGGCTGATTCTGAGGACCTACGAAGTGTGCTGGGGATAACCAATTCTGTGGGTAGAAGCCGATTCTACGGGTTTAAGTTGAGATGGCCAATTCTGTGGGTCGAAGCCAATTCTGCAGGCTTAAGTATAGATGACCAATTCTGTGGGTCGAAGACAATTATGCGAGCTTATGTAGAGATGCACAATTCTGCGGGTCAAAGCCAATTCTACGGGCTTAAGGTGAGATGACCAATTCTGCGGCTCAAAGCCAATTCTGCGGGCTTATGTAGAGATGACCAATTCTGCGGCTCGAATCCAATTTTGCGGGCTTAAGGTGAGATGAACAATTGTGCGAGTCAGAACCAATTCTGTGGGCTTAAGGTGAGATGACCAATTCTGTGGGTCGAAGCCAATTCTGCGGGCTTATGTAGAGATGACCAATTCTGCGGGTCGAAGTCAATTTTGCATGATTATGTAGAGATGACCAATTATGCGGGTCGAAGCCAATTCTGAGGGCTTAAGGTGGGATGACCAATTCTGCGGGTCGAACCAATTCTGCAGTCTTAAGGTGACGATCCAAGACCGAGGTCAATTCTGACCTAACTAAGGTGACGATCGAGGATCGAGGTCAATTCTGACCTAAGAGAGGTGACGATCGAGGATCAAGGTCAATTCTGACCTACATTTCCTTTGGGGGTAAAGATTAGACTTTAGATTCTGCTGGGGAATAACGAATGAGCTAGGTAAAATGTAGTGTCCTTTGGAGACATTGATGGGAAAAAAGACTTTCTGGAGTTTCGTTGGGGAAATCCTTGAGATTTTGGGGATTTTATGGAGGAAAGGCAAGTTTGATGCCGTAAACTCCATTAGGGAAGTGATTAGGTGGTCCAGGGTTTGGATGTATTGCTTGAGACCTTTAGGGAATATGGGCGATCTTTAGAGATCCTCCGAGGATGTTGTCGGGAGGAATTTTACTTGGTTTTTGAGAGTTCCGCTGGGGAAATGGGGGTTTCACTTGAGGGAGTATGAAATTGTCTTGGTGAAAATGTTCTAAATCCTTCCTGGGATTTTTAAGCATTTCTTGAGAATTTTTCAGGGCTTTCTGGTATTTTTTGGGAATTTTTGTACAAAATTTTAAGGGGAGTGTCGGTCGGCATGGTGCAGAGGGTGCCATTCGGCAGTGGCACGAACTTTTGGACTTCCTCGGGAAGGTAAGGGGTTAGTGTCGATCGGTGGGTGGGGGTCAATGGCGATCGGCAAGACCCTTGGCATCCTATATAAAGGGGGAAAATTTCCCTCATTTTTCACAGCTTCTTGCTTTCTTTCTTTCTGCGATTTTCTTATGCAAATCGTTCTAGCGTTCCGATCTCTAAGAAATGGTTGCCTTTATGAGCACTGCAGCGCATAGGGAATGGTTGACTGTTGATGACTGGGCGAACGTGGAGTGGAGGTCCAGGGCTCCTCTTGCTTTGGGGAGCGAGAACTCCTTTGATGCATTCGAGTCGAATGCGGATGAGCGGACATTGCTACAGGAGCCGTCGCGTCATCGGTCTTCTAAGGTGGTGAGTCCCGGCAGTTATATAAGTAACTTGAATTGTGGCATTCTTCTCTTTTTGGTGATTTTTACTTCTTGAATTTTTGACAAGTTTTTTTTTCTTTTCACAGTCTGATATCTCTCTGAAGAACATGTGTGTCCGTGGGACGACGGGGCTTAAGGATGTCTGCGAGCATCTTCCACCTGTGGTGCATTGGGTGGTATCATCAGTGGGTTTTAGGAGGTTGGCATCTGCGCTGGATGAGACGCCTTGGTCGACAACGATCTTATGCGCTTTGGGGGAGAGATGGTGGGATACTACCCACACTTTCCATTTCGATTTTGGGGAGATGACCATGACTCCCACAGACATGCAGTAGCTGCTGGGGCTAGATTACGATGGGGAGAAGATAGAGGTGGATCACTCTCTGAGGGTGAGGCCGGAGGCGGTGCGGGCGGCGCTTGGTGACGTAGGGAAGATAGTCTCTGGGGATTCAATTTAGCTGTCCTTGCTGAAAGATGGTCTGTTGAGTAGGGTGGTTGATGTGGAGGATGGGTTGTAGGTGAGGCAGATGGCCCAATTGTTCATTTTGCTCTTGCTGTGAGGTTTCATGGTGTCGTCGAGTGGAGACGTCGCCCATTTATTGTTAATGTCGTACTTGAGGATGTTTTTGAACATCCCTCTCTATGATTGGGGGGGGCTAACTTTGTCGACCCTCTATATTTCTCTGGATGCATTCAGTCGGTGCTTCCAGTAAACTTTTACTGGAGCCACGTATCTTCTTGAGGTATTTCTTTAATTTTGCACATTTTCCTTTCATGCATTCGCATTTTCCTTATGCATATCTTTTTTATTGTGAATTCATGTCTTTGGCAGACGTGGTTCTATGAGGTGATTGTGTGCAATACCTAACTCATCACTCTGAAGGACGATACCGTTGGGGACTTCTGCCGATTGTATCGATGGCGTAAGGCCAATCAGCAGTCGAAGGGATCTCTCTCTCCGGAGGCGGTGCGTCAGGTCTTGAATGGCCTGACCAGTGGTAGGGTAAGACTCTTTCCTTTTCAGCCTTGGTTTTTGGCATGCTCAGATTTTGTATTGACTTATGCATATTGGGGATTTTCTGGTGACCTTTTACCCTTGGGGGACACCCATTCAGGATACGGGGGGCAACCGGGGTGAATGCGCAGATGAGGCATTTGCTGGCACATGAGTTAGGTCATTCCTGATATCTGGGGGAGCAGGTGGTTCGACGGATTGTTGAGGAGGAGGTGATGGTGCCACCTGCGCAGCCTCCTATGTCCATGAGGTGGGAACGATTGTTGCTGGAAGATGCGAGGATCACGACGATGATCGACGAGTCTTACCTGTTATATACTGATACGATCGCACCGTATGACTATATGGATTTTGTGACGAGCTGGTTAAGGGCGCCCAATATATATGATGCCTTGCCTTTTCCTCCTGCAGGTTCGAGTCGGGCAGTGGGGTCTTCCCACAGCAGCGGTGGTCGGTGGCGTCTGCGGCGATGGTAACTTTAGAGGTCCCCTTTGTGCTATTACATACCCCTTTATACAACATTCGACGGGCTGATGGAGGGATGGTGCCTATGTTACACCATCCTCATGCGATGGATCCGGAGGAGTTGGGTTTGACAGAGGAGTTTCTTCATCCTGCAGTATACCTTTCTGTTCTTTCCCTCTTTTTGGTTCCTTTTCTGTTTTGATCCCTCTTTGATACTGATTTTTCTTTTTACATGTAGTAAGTTCGTGTGTCGACCACTTGGATGAGGGATATCAGATACTGGATATCTTCAGCGACTGCCCATATTCGGGAGGCGGTCCCGATTCCTTCTTGCTTGGTGTCATTTGCTTCGTCTGGGGAGGATTCTGGCTCGGGTAGTGGTGGTGCATCATCTCGCCGTAGGGGAAAGAGAGCACGTCACAGGGGTGGAAGCTCTTAGAGAGAGGGATGAAGGATAGGTGAGAGAGAGAAAATGGGGGTTCCGGCTGAGTCCCATCATTTTTTGCTTTTCTTTTATTTCTAGCACAATTTGATGTAACACAGAAGAATATATATATGCAATGCAATGGGATTTTTTTATTATCCTTTGTTAATTATGAATGAATGCATGCACATGCGCTTTTTACTTTGATGCTGAGACCGTAAAAAGAGACATTTTTAGGAAATTTTTTGAAGGAAAGTTTTAAAAATGAGAAATTATATAGGGGTGGAAAAGGATTTTTGAAATTATATTGAGAATATTAATTTATCTTTTATTGAGCTTTTGATTTTGACAAAAGAGGAAAAAGGAAAACTTCAATAAATTGGGGGGTTACCGATTGCCAAGACCCTTGTTCTGCCTATCGGCAGTCAAGTCCAGTCCCATCAATTCAAAGCTTTGATTAGTGCCCTCTTCATCCTTTTTGGTACTTTATGGGGTAGGATTCCCTCCAATTTCTGCAGGGACTATGTCTTTTATGAGGGTTCTCAAGTATAAAAAGGGGTAGGGGTGGAGTGTTTTCATCACACCTTCACATTCTTACTTACTTGCCCACTATCTCTTAGTCTTACAAGATGTCTCTCCCTGGTAGCATTGAGTTTTCTAACTACCTCAAAGCCTTGGAAGCGATGTGCTCTTATAATATCGACTATGATGCTTTTAACATGCATCGAGTCTCTTTGTGGCACAATCGGTTTGTTGAGTGGAACATGCTGATGTCGGCAATACAATTTTGGTACCCCGAAGACCATGTATTCCGCTTTGGTTTGGATGAAGTTTGTCCTACCTACGAGGAATTTTATTCCATGCTGGGGATAAATCCCAGTGTTGCTGTGGCTTTACCCAAATTTTCCCATTCTCCCAGGGATTTATTGGATGGGCTTCTTCGCATTTCGCCTTCGGTGACTAGATCACTGGTTGCTGGAGGAATGATCTCCCTCCTAGTGGTGTTGCAGTCTGTGCATTTGCGAGAAGTAGGTGATGCTATTTATGCTGGAGCCGTTGCTTTGGGCTTAGTTTCAAAATTACTGTTGGTGACTGGGGAACTGCTGGTGGATCCGAAACTTGCAGCCATTACTTCATGGATGTCATACTGTCGCAATCCTGCGGCGATGATACTGGCGGAGACCCTGAACGATCTGGATGCCTGGCGAGAAGGTCGTTCTGACTTCCTGCGGGTTAGCTCCGTGATGCTGTTCATGTAGTTGTCTAAAAGACTCCTCCTCGTGACTCTTCCACAATATCCTTTGTCGGTTGTACCCAACTTCTTTTCACATCACTTCTTCAGCTTTAGCCTCGATATTGAGAGCTGGGAGAATTGGCTTGTGGAGCATGGGGCTTGGAATCTATACTGGCCAGTGCCTTGGTGGGGACAGTTGCTGCCTGTTCTGGAGCTAGGAGAATACCCGTATGTATGGTTGGTTGGTCTCAGCCAGACCTCTTTTTATTTCCCTTGGCGGCTTTTACGCGAATTTAGCTGGGCACAGGTCGTGCCACCTCGAACACTAAATTTCTTTCCGGTAGAGGATTTGATCGACCGTCTGTGGCTGCGGCTTGGCTCTCTATGGGAGAGTCAGCGTCCGTCGACTCGTCCCTCTCAGTCTGTTGGGAGAGTTTCGCATACCCCTGGGGATTATATGAAGTGATTGTGGAGGAGAGTGGTTAGTAAGATGTTAGCAGTGGAGACTGGACAAAAGTGGCTTATCTCTTTTGACACCATGGAAGGAGGTGTTATGGTTTTTTTGAAGCTGGTTCGAGCTTATCGGTCCATAAAGTGTCTGCGACACTCTGTTTAGGGAGGGGAAACTTGGGGACCCCAAGATGCAAATAATGATGACGGAGAGGGATCCTCTGGTAGCTGTGTGTAGGACTCGTGGAGAGTTTATTGTGTAATGGGGGATAAATGTGGGGATTTTATTTTGGCTTGTTTAGGAAGGTAGGGGAAAGGGAGTTATTCGTTCTATTTTTTATGTAATCTGTACCGTAATTTCTTATTGGTAAAATAAAAAAGTTTCTGATCATCCAGCTATGTCCTTTGATGAATTTTGTGTTGTGTGAATTATTTATACTGATCGCTAAGGCATACATAATCCTTTTGTTCAAGTGTATGTTGGAATTGAAGGTTGTTCTCGGAGATAAGAAAATAATTGTATTTTGTTAAAAAAAAAGGGTCATGCTCATGTAAGGTGTATAAGTTGCCTACGTACCTATGGGGTTTTTGAAAACTTTTAATTTTGTTTGAAAATGCTTTTTTGCAGAGGATCAGGCCAACGTAGTTCTGGGTAGAAGGAGATGTAGATATTTTTTTTTTGAAATAGAAGGGAGACGATAAGAGTCGTAGCACGCTGAGATTTCGGACTAGGGGTAGAATTTTTTAAGACAGTCCAGATTGACTGGATGAGCCATCTCTTCCCCATCTAAGTCGGTAAAATATGGCGGCACCGCCGGACAAGATCTTCTAGACAATGTAGGGCCGCTCCAATTGGGCTTAAATTTCCCTCTAGGATCCCAGATGGGTTATATGATTTCTTTGAGGGATAGGTCCCCTTCTCGAACACCGCGGTCCTTGACCCTCTTGTTGAATGAGCGCGCTATTCGGTGATGGTACCCTTGTATGTGGTATACTGATTTTAATCTCCTTTCGTCTAGGAGGGTCAGCTCGTCAAGACAGTTTTGGCACTAGTCTTCTTCACTGACCTTGCTTTCAAGCATGACATGTAATGAGGGTATTTCCAGCTCTAATGGTAGGACTGCTTCCATGCCGTAGAGAGTAAGGGGTAGCCCCAATAGAGGTTCGAATGGAGGTTTGGTATCCCCAGAGGGCATACGGGATTCGGTCGGCCCAATCCCGATAGCTTTTGGTCATCTTACTGATGATGGCTTTGAGGTTCTTATTGGTGGCTACAACTGCACCATTGGTCTGAGGTCGGTAGGGAGAAGATTTGTGTCTCTGAATCCCATACTCATTGACCACCTCTATGACTTCTAACTCAAAATGCAACACGTTATCTGATACTAGATTATGCGGGTATCGACAGATGATGTTTTTCTTGACGAATTTGGCCACTTTCTTAGCGTTCAGCACTGTGTATGACTCCGCGTCGACCCATTTGGTGAAGTAATCAATGGAAACTAGGATGAACTCATATCCGTTGGAAGCCTTCGGTGTAACCTTCCCTATGATGTCGATGCCCCGGGTGGAGAACGACCAGAGAGATCATATTGTATAATTCACATGGAGGCAAATGCTGAAGGTTGGAGAATTGTTGGCATTTGAGGCATCTCCGGACATAGGCGATGCAATTCTGGGTTATGGTTTTGCAGTAGTAGCCCTATCGGATGATCTTTTTGGCAATCATGTGACCGTTCATGTGGGGTCTGCATTCCCCGTTGTGGATCTTCTGCATTATCTTTTCAATGTCAGCCCCTGCGATAGATTACAAATGAGTTCCATCGAAGTTAGTTTCGAGCAGTGTTTTGTGACAGATGATGTACTAGGCGGCGAGTCTTCGAAGGGTTGCTCGATCGTTCTTATTGGAACCCTCAGGATACTTTCCATGCTTGAGGAGGTTCCAAATATCATAGTATCATCAATTGGCTAGCTCAGGACCTTCTGTGGTGACGAGCTCAATGTGGTAGCAGTAGGTTGGTTTGTCTTGCTTTTGAACCAAGAAGGGGGTCATAGTTATTACTTAGGGCATATCGACCATGGAGGCCAAGGTAGCAAGGTCATCGGCTAGGTTATTTTTTGCTCGAGGTAGGTAATGTAAGGTGATATCTTGGAATCGGGATGCTATTTCTTCTAAGTGGGCATGGAAGGGTTGGAGTTTCTCGTCCTTGACTCTTCACTTTCTTAGCACTTGACCGATGATGAGGGAGAAATACCCGTAGATGTCTAATCATTGGATACCTTTATTAAGAGAAACTTTGAGGCCTACTATTCATGCCTAGTATTCAGTCATGTTCTTGGTGTAAGGGAAATTCAACTTGATGGCGATGGGAGTGTGGGATTCATCCGGGGCGATCAGGAGTATCCCAATGCCAAATCCCTTGTTATTGGTTGCACCATTAAAAAAAAATTTCCATCGAAGGTTGTCTTGAGCAGTGCAAAGGATGTTTTCATCTGGGAATTCGGAGATCCAGACATCAGCTTCTTCTACGGGGTAATTAGCGAGGTAGTCAGAGAAGGCTCTTCCTTTCATGGCTTTCTGCATGACGTACATGATATCCAACTCGGCTAGGAGCATCAACCATCAGGCCATTCAGCTAGATAAGGCGAGTTTCTCAAGTAGGTATTTGATGGGGTCCATTCGGGATATATGTTTGATGGGGAAGGCGAGCAAGTAGGGTTGTAGATTTTGGGTGACCCAGATAATCGCGACACATGCCTTTTCCAAATCAGTGTAGTTGACTTCGTACCCGACCAATTTGTGACTGGCATAATAGATGGCTCTTTCTTTATGAGAATCTTCAAGGTATTGGGATAGAAAAGCCCCAGCTGAAATATCGATTATGGTTAGGTATAAGAGCAAAGGGAGACCAGGCTGTGGTGGTATGAGTACCGGGGGTTGGGTCAAATATTGTTTGGTTCGGTCAAAAGCTTCTTGGCATGCCTTGTTCCAAACTTTAGTTGAATACTTTCGGAGGAGTTTGAAGATAGGTTCGCAGATAGAGGTTAACAGGTTGATGAACCGGACGATGTATTATAATTTTCCATGGAAACCTCGAACCTTTTTCTCTGTTCAGGGAGGTGGCATCTCAAGTATGGATTTCAGCTTGGCAAGATCTGCTTCTATACCTTTCTCATTGTCCATGAATCCCAAGAGTTTTCCCTTTGTAATGTCGAAGACACATTTCTACGGATTGAGTCTCATTTGATACTTTCGTAGTCGTGTGAAGAATTTTTGGAGAGCAGGAAGATGACCTTCTCTAGTCTTGGATTTGATAATCATATCATCAACATAGACCTCAACCTCGTTCTGAATCAGATGATTCATGATGGTTGTGATAGCCCTCTGGTAGGTAGCCCCAGCGTTCTTGAGACCAAATGTCATGACAATGTAACAAAAGGTTCCCCATGGGGTGATGAATGCATTTTTTTCTTGTTTATTTGTGTGCATTTTGATTTGGTTGTATACAAAAAACCCATCGACGAATGACTTGATAGCATGACTGGTTGTGTTGTCTATGACCATGTCGATATAGGACCATGCGAAGACATCCACAAATTAGTTTAGCAATTATTTGAGTTGTGCATGCTCATTCTCGTTAAGGGTAGCCCCTATCCTAATCTCGCGCAGTTGGCTACTAGAACCGAGGTTAATAACAACAGTCTCTTCTTCATTAACTTGAATGTGGTTATGTTGTTTATTAGTAACCTTATTTAGATCAGTTAAGAATTGTTCATTTTCAAAATCATCATTATCAAAAGTTTGATTAGAATCCAAACAGTTAATGTAAGGCACAACAAGATACTGAAAATCTTCGTTTATTTCATTGATAGAAAAAATAGCATTGAGAACCTCGTCAAAAGAGGACTTGATTATATTTGAACAAGGATAGACAACAGAAGAATAAATGGGGTAAACATTGGGATTAGGGGATATTTCAGCAAGTAGAAATGGCACAGCATGCCAGTTGAGGAGAGGTGTATCAGCAGTTTTAATCAGTTGGGACGGATCCGGTGATGTAGTGCCGGAGTGAACCATGCAGAGTGTCAGCCCCAGTGTCTGTAAGTTGAAGGAGTCTTCAGAGTCACTTTCCTCAGTCTCTTCGGTATCTTTGATGAGCGGTTGTACACGGTGTTGGGAATTCTCGGCCAATGGGTAGCTGTCTTGGAAGAAGATCTCCATTCCAGGCTTCATCTTCTTATCCATATGATCATACCATGGCTCCGAAAATCCAGAAAAGGGGAAGTCCTCACCCTCTTTGATGAGTCATTCGTTCAAGGAGTCATCTGGGATAGTCTGGACGCAGTTTAGTCTTCTCTTTGGTCGAGACTGGCGGATCATTTTGAGCTCTTGTTCTCACGGTTGATACCCCAACCCACAAGGAGGGAAAGCCTTCTTCAATTCAATCAGCTCATTTTTCCTTTGTTGTCTTTGTCCTAGCCCCAGTCCGAGCATAAAGTGCATGTTTCTAAACATCTTAATCACATTAACATTGCCATGAGTGTCGTATTCTGGACAAACCCTTTCTTTGAAGTCGTCCCATGCCGGGAGTAGAAGTGGCTCAACTTGGAATCCTGATAGGAGCATATCATTTGACATGTGTTGTATCTTAAGGATCGAACTGCTGGTACTTGCACCCTCATCATTGTCGTCATCACCCAAGATGGTAATGACCCATCCGTCAGCGAAGAACTTTAATTTCTGATGCAGTGAGGAAGACACATCCTTGATACTGTGGACCCAGTTCATCCTAGTAATAGGTTGAAACAGGCTAGGATGTCAATAAATTTGAATTCAATGATAGGTTTTATAGGGCCAGCCCCAATTACAAGCTTTATGGATCACATCACCTCCCGACAGGTATTATCGTAGGCACACACAGCAGCGGAGGTTGGAGAGAGGTCTCTTTCCTTCAGGCGTAAACATTTTAAGGTTCTTAGTGGGCAGACATTCAAGGAGGGCCCATTGTCGACAAGAGAGAGTGGCACAACCTTCCCCATAACTTTGACGAAGATGTTGAGTGCATGATTATGGTTTAGCCCAATCTTGGGGATTTTTTCTTCGGAAAAGGATAGCATTCGGGTAGAGGTCAAGGATCCGACCAAAGTTATCGCTTCTTCGTGGTGTGGTAGAAGGATGAACTGTGGGTCCAGTGAGCAACTTAATCAAAGCATTTCTATGTAGCTGAGAAGACATGAAAAGCCCCTATAGAGTGATGTTAGCTTGAGTTTTCTTTAGTTGATTGAGGATCTTGCTTTCCTCGAGGGTCATCTCTGGCATAGGAAGATTTTCAATGCCCCTACCTTTGTTATTTTCTGGTAGAGAGTTTGGGATCTGGTGATGCTTCCCTGATCTAGTCATGTGATTTACTGAAGAAGGGAAGAACATGAATCCTATTTCCTCATCAATCTCGGGTTGTTCCGCCACCTTGTTTATTTCTCTAAAGAGTTCTTCAAATGATATCATTCCACACATGTCGGCTACCGGGTCAGTTTTCTCAAAAGCTTATTCTTCATTCAAATCTCTGAATTCTCTCCCCGATCCGGTCCCAAAAATTGTGTATTTCCATGAAAAGTCAATGCATTCCACAACTTCAACGATTTCTTCATACAGGTTTTGCCAATATGTGGGGATATGTAAGGGTGAAGGGACCAGGCACCCCTATAGCTTCAGAGTATCAAGTAACTTGGTCATACTGCAAATGTTATTGGTTTGCCTGAATAATTCTGCCATAATCTGGGCGACATCATCCAGGCTGACTTCATCAGTTGGTACTACCCAAGTATCTGACTCTTGGGCCCATTTACATGCTTTCAAGAACTGCGTACTGAATCTCTGTCAATCAAGGATCATTTGTGAGGGAAATTCCATCCCGAACTCTAGGAGTTGGTTTAACACTTCTGACAATTCCCTGCTTCCATTTTCAGAATGGGTACGGACAGTGATGCATGCTCTAGTAAGGAGTGACAATGCCTGATCAGCGAGGCTAATAGGATGTAGGAGGAAATATGGGCAAATTTGGAGAGGTTTAGGAGAGTATATGGGTGTGATTTGAGTTGAGGGATCAAATTCTGGGTCCTCTTCTAGAAAGATGGCATTGGTATGATTTGGAAGTGGGTTGTGAGTAGTGTTTGGATTAGGATTGGCTGGTGGGGATATGGTTCCCCGGTCAATTAGACCTTGGATTATGTTTCAGAGGTGAAAACATTGGTCGGTGGTATGGCCAGCTATTTGGTAAAAGGTGCAATGGGCATCTGCCTTGAAGTTTCTTGGGATTGGATTTGGCAATGGACGAGGATCCAAAGGTTTGATAAGGTTTTGGCTTAACAAGGCTTGATAAACTTTGGAGAGGGGAGCATGGAGCTCGGTGTATTCCTTTCGGATCGGGACAGGGTGGCTTTTCGGCGCCCATGATGTGGTTGGTTGAGAAATGTTGTTGATGGTTGAGACTACAGCACTGGCAGGCTTGTCATATTTTCTGGGGGTGAACTATCTGGACACCTTCTTTGAGCCAACTTCTATTTTGGCAAGACCTTCCTCGATTTCTACTACTGCTTCTCTGAGAGCTCAAAATTGGGGATAGTATTGCTCTCCCATCATTGCTCGGACATAGGGTAAGAAATTCTTCTTCACTATGCTGACTTGTTCTTCCTCGGAAGGCCGATTGGTCATGGTTGCTGCTTTTTCCCTCCATCAGGCGAGGAAGTTACTGACTGATTCTTCAGGGTTCTATTTGAGCAGCTCTAAATCACGGTGAGTGACCTCAATCTCTTCATTATATTTGTACTGTGATATGAATTTTCGAGCTACATCCTCCCAGCTACGAATTCTGGATTCTTCGAGAGATAAAAACCATCGGAGGGCACTATCCTTCAGAGTTTGTTGAAACAATTGGGCCATAACTTCTTCAGAAGCCCCTAGTAGAGTCATGGAATGGTGATAACTTTAGAGATGAACAAGTGGTGGTCCACTTCCTCTGAATTTCTCGATATTTGGCATCTTAAACTTCTCGGGTAACCTCGCTTTAGGATAAGGACACATGTGGGTGTAATTCATGTAATTTCTTGAGATTCTGACTTGGTTGAACTTCTTTGTGAGAATCTTGAGGTCCTCTTTGACTTTATTCAGCTCTTCTTCTTTTGGACCAACGATCATAGGCAAGTTAGCGCCATGCTGGGTAAGGTTCGGCATGGGAGGTTGGGCTGGCGGTGACCCATTAACAGGAGGGACATGTGGAGCATACTGATACTCTTCGGGAACCCATATGGGCTCGAGTGGATCCATAGCGCAAGGGAATAGGTCCTCAGGCTCTTGAGGGATGGGAACCTATTTTCGTTTCATCTCTCGGACCTCGATCCAGAGGCTGTCAATCTTGGACAAAAACTAATAGAGAACTGCCGTCAGATTCGGATGCACAACGGGTACTTGATCGATGTTCGCCATGGAAGGTGGATAGATTCCGAACTTGGAAGAAGTAATAGGGGAACGAATGGAACTCCGGGTTGACTTGACTGAAGACTGAAGCCAATAAGGAGCCAGGCCAAGGGCTTGCGATCGACCTGAGAAGAAGTAAAATGGGATTTATTTTTTAGAAAAGGGATGAAAAAAAAATTTGAATTTTTTTTTTCGAGACTGAAAGACAAAATATTTTTGTATTTTTGATAAAGAGATGAGAAATGTTTTTGGATTTTTGATAAGGAAAGAAAAAATTGTTTTTGGATTTTGGATAAAGAAAAAGGGAATTTTCCCTTTGGAGACAGTCTCAGCATGATTATTACAATTATTATGTTTTCACTTGTATTAATTCTCCTAAATGCAAAATGAAATGTTAGACGGAACCCGAGCCTGGAAAAATTAGGTTTGTAATATATGCAAATCTACGGTTGGACTTGTGACCAGGCTCACGAAAAGGGTCCCGTTTTAAAAATGTACGAAAATTCGAGTGGCAGGCCGGCCCGAAATTTCGGCAGAGTTTTGGGTTGAAATCGGCAATCTAACATGTGTGTCCTAGGGTTGACACCTATATGCGGGTATGTAGTTGGTTGGGTGAATCGAAAAGGATTCCCCCCTTTGACGTGACTTCCATGATATATGTCTTGCTCTTGCAAGAAATCGATACGTGTGGACAAGCCATTTGATATACCTGTGTACGTGAATTACCTCACCATATACCGCGTGGGGATGGTACATGTGAGAGCGAATTAGATATACTCAGCGTACGTGAATGAGTTCCCTATGATATACCTCCCGTCATAACTCCGGTCAAGTGATACAATGCGGGGGGAACCGTTCGATATACGTCAAAGGTACTTGGACAATGGAAGGTGAGAGTCATATAGCTTAGGCTAACTGCACCCTGTCGGACCAGCGCCCATCACAAAGTGACCCTCCACTTACTGGGTAAAATTTGGTCAATCACAATGCTCTTTGGTGATGTAGTGTGAATCATGCATGATTCTCTTATTAGTATCTTGTGAGAATGACTTTTTCGATTATGCCAAAGAGGGAGCAAAGTACAAGTACAAATGGTATACCAAGTATGGGTGACATGTGCAACATGAGGATATATGTGATACTAGGTGCATGTGGTGTGAAGTGTACATGGAGAATTTTCTACAAGTGTGTGAATAGAAGCATAAGTATGGGAGATAAATGGAAAAGGGGAACATGCAAAAATGGGGAAAATATAAACAAACATAACACCCATGTAAATAGAGTCTAGCCCTCATAAGAATTTCCCCAGCAGAGTCGCCACTGTGTCCACTCCCCGGATCCTCACAGCAGGCGAGCAAGCATGAGGGAGGATCCTAGGTCCCGCACATCCCTCTCGGGAGCGCTTCGGCCGACGTCATTTGGGTGAGGTATAAAAATGTAGAGAGATTAGAGTCTCCAGTCTATTTTACTCAAAAAAACAAAAGAAAGGGAGCCATCCCGAAGGACAGAATCCAAAGACATACCGATGCATACGAAACCAAAATGATTCGAAAAGGTTCCGAAGGCTAAGTTAAGAAATGTGAAGGTGTTAGGCACCCATTCCGCCCTTTCGGTCTCTCATAGATTTTTGTTATTTTCCCCGTGATGTGTGTGCATGTGTATATATAGTGAAGATAGGAATCCTAAACTTGTATCATGGAAGAGATAAAGCGAGTTATCTATAGGAAGGTATAAAAATATTAGAAAATAGGATTTACGCGATTATCCTTACGTTGACTATTATGATGGAACAATAACGCATGTGGAATAATACGCCACTAAGAACAAATATATGTGTATATCTTATTATATATACGTATGTAGTGATGCGCTCAAAAGCCTCCAACATCTCAATCCTAATTTTTCAGAATTTTGGTTTTTTTCCAAAACATAAAATACCACGTGTCATGAATTAATGATTTTGCTGAGATTTTTTTATACCTACTGTTATCTCACCCTCCCATTATCTCACGACACCCCCCCACAATTCCCAACCCATACGCCGCCTTATTCGGTTGTTTTTTCAATCTCCCACAAACTGATTAAAAACTACCCGCTTCCAAGAACGTCTATTAAACTCCCCACACCTTGAATGTCTATTAAAAACTACCCGCTTCTCTCCACTCTTTTCATCACATGGTATCATCGAGTCTACCAAACAATGATGGAGAATTGAGGCAGACACTGTATCTCTAACCTCCTCCACATATGGCTTCTTAACCCTCGACCCTGACCTGACCCTCCCTCTACCGAATCCTCCAAACCGGAGGGCATAAACTCTTGGGAGATCATGGACGTCATCAATTCCGACCCCGTCCCCACCACCATAGATAATAGCAAATTGGCGGATGGGTTTGAAAAGTTGTGCCCACCCAACGGTGAGAACAAAGTGGTCATTTATACCCCGACGCTCGGATCCATACGGGGCATGTCTGATGCGTTCAACATGGTGCGGGCGGCCACGGAAGGCCTCAGGGTGTTAGTCTGTGAGAGGGGCATTTCAATGGACAGGGGTTCAGAGAGGAGCTATCACACCTGTTGAAGGGCAAACTCATCTCCCCTCCAAGAGTGTTTGTGAAGGGTTCTAGACATCCTCCAATAAGACTGTTTCCAAGAATTGCCGAAAATTAGGTTTGGCTATGGCTGTGTGTGTGAATGTTGTGGTGGTTTCAGATTTTTGCCCTGTGAAATGGGTGTAGCAAGATTATCAGAGGAGTAGGGTATCATGGTCGTGGGTCTTTTTCAACACAGTACCATGGCTATGTTTTTTTTAAAAAAAATTAAGGTATAATATTTTATAATAGAATTGAATCCATTTTGAATATAATGAATGGAGGTGTTTTTTATGGTCTTGGGTCGAGTTGAAAGCAGGTGGGCTTTTTCCGTACTAATTTGTAAGTTTTTTTTTATTTTGAACGCAACTGAATTTTTCAAATATATTGCTAATAAATGAAAATATGTTTTTGGATTTCCTCACTTATGTCTCCTTTTTTTAGGCAAAAATGAAGAAGGTAAATAGTTTGAACTTGAATTGACTGATTACTTAATGCGTGTTGATTAATTTATGTTCGTTAATTTAATGCCCATTGGTATAGTTTGTGTTTTTCATTAATTTAATGTGTATTGGTCAATTTGGTTGAAATCTTTTAAAAATAGACATACTTTTATTAACTTAAAATTTGTGTTAGTTAATTTAGGGAATGTCAATCCCCACACCTTGAAAGTCTTCTCCCACACCCTTTCTAATAATTAACCATTACATGATGAAAAGATTTTGTTCAAAATTTATTACTTTAAAAAAATAGCGTAATATTATGAAAAAAAAACACTTAAATTTTGAATATAAAAATCCTAATATTCTCGAAAATTAAAAATTTAATATTCTAAAAATATAAAATCATAAAATTTAGTTTTTTTATTTAAAAAATATTATGTTATTTGTTTAAAAAACTTATTATTTTTTTATTAAAATGGACGTCAATAAAAAATTGTTTCATTATTTATTTTTAAAAAATGGACATTATTTTTATACAAAAAAAAGTTGACGTTAATTATATTAAACCAAAAATCTGAATATTATTTTTTGTTAATAAAAACTGGAGTAAACTTTTATGATGAACTATATTTTTTTAAAGTTTGTTTTTTACAAATTTTTATAAAACATAGCTTTTTAAAAAACTGCATCCTTTTAGAAGGTTTGTTGTTTTGTATACTTCCTGTATACGGGTTCACTCCCTTAGCGATGGGTTTAATATAACATTTATTTATAAAAAAAACTGTATTTTTTTGTTAAAAAAATAATTTTGACTTTAATAAATTACTATTTTTAATTTTAGTATTTAAAAAAAATTATTTTTATTTATTGTTTCTAAAAAACTATAGCTCATAATAAAATATGAATATTACAATTTTATACGCGGTTATTTTTTTTAAACTAAACACTTATAAATTAAATTTATACGCGATAGTATAAATTTTGACTTGAGAACAAACTCCCGTGCATCATCAAGAAAATTAGTCGGCAATGTGTTTTTAATAATTTGACATTAAATATGTGGGTAGATGTTAAAAACTTTAGTGTTCAACATTCAAACTGAGTATTTGATAATTTGCTCCCGAGTATTTGAATTATGTTGTCTATTAATTTTGAACTATGTTTTGTGTTTTATGTTTGGGAAGCAATTCATCATTTTTATTAGAGGTGCTTATCAACATGTCACACTTCATTACTTTGTAATCAATTTTAAATATAACATGTTGATAGATAATTTACTTATGGGAGTGTGCATGTTTAATAACCATAAATACTTAGGAGAAAGTTTATCATTGTGCCATCGACACGGCTATGGGTGTGTTACAACCACATTTTTCTATTCAAAGTAGTATTGTGCAGACCTATGACTAATTTTAGAGTTTTTTTTCCATGATGTTCATATTATTTGGCGTTAGACAATATGTGTATTTGATTTCAAGAAGGGTCTTTGGAAGTTAAAAGGTGAGATTCAGAAATTGAAATGAGTAGTACATATGCTTCGCCATCATCCTTATTATATATACGCATGTAGTAGTTATGTTTGGAAGCGTCCAATCGCTAATCCTTGAGTTTTTATTTTTTTTAATTTTTTAAAAACAAATAGGTGCACGTGTTTACTAATATGTTTTGATTATTTGGATTTCTTTATATTATATTATGCTCCACAATAATATGATTCTTGACATTTATTGATTTATATTTGTTTCAATCCATGTGTGTTTCCACATTATTACAAGGCTATGATCAGTTTTTTAAATAATAATGAAAATTATATATTATATAATATTATATTATATATTCAAATAATATATCTCAAAATGTGTTACACCCGACCGTGCATCGCACGGGTCACCACTTGTATATAATATAAGAGAGTGGAGTTTATAGAAAATAAAAAATGAGAGAAAAAGTAAAAATAGGATTCGAGTCTCGTGTTTTACCCCGAGACGCCTACGTAGCCTATAGAGGCATCAAAGTCCACGTAGTTCGCATGCAAAATGAGGGGTGGGGTTTCTCCCATAAATCCAACCAGGGGATTCGCTTATTTGTGTGTTTTTGTGTGTGTGTGTGTAGAAAAATTGTTTTAGTTGTGAGAAAAGTGTAAGAAAAGTATGAGGATTCCCATTTGGAATTTATGAGCAAACCCTCTTTTTCTTATTTTTTGGGGGTTTTATTTATATGAAAATAAAATATGTGCAATAATACTAAATAAAAAAGTATATTAGGATGTGTGAGATGAGATAATAAAAGTGCTAAGTAATAAAACAAGTTATTGCGAATTTATGAGAATTTAAGGAGAGAGTTGAGAAAATGGAACCTTCTTGAAGATCTTGAGCTTGATCTTGAATGTTGGAGGGCACCCCTTACACTTGGATGATGATGTAGGATAGTTAATTCACCAATTTTGATGAAAAGGATGATGAAAAGGGAAGGTTGGAAAGGGATTTGGGTGTGGAAATCACGCTGACTTCGAGAGAGGTTTTCTGGATTTGCTGAGAGTGATATCTATCAGATATGGGACCCCCTTGCAAATGAGGTCAGACTTCCTTTTTATAGGCCCAGGGAATTAACAATTGGCATAGCCCTATTCCTGCCATTCGGCAGGTGCGTTTAGGCACACTGTCGATAGGCAGGGTCTGGAACCTGCCCTTTTCGTAGTGTCTTTCAGGCCTTTTCAGAAAATTGTTCGCAGAATGCAAATTGTTGATCAGAATCGCACACGGGGTAGACCGTTGGAAATTTAATTCAGAGACCTTCGAAAGTCCTTTGGACCGCTCCCGGGTTCAGGAGTTGACTTTGGATCAAATATGGCTCGGAAGCATTCGTCAGTCCATTGGACGGGGAGTCATCGGATGCAAACGGATCGTTCGTCCGCATGGTACATCAAAATTGTGCATAGGGTGGACCATTGGAAATGTTAGGAGATGTACTTAGATATTCCAAAGAGTTTGATCCAGTTCGTGGAGTTAACATTGGTCAACCGGGACCTGGAAGCATTCGGTGATCTCTTAGAGTAAAACGGATCGTTCATCCATACCGTAAGTTAGAATCGTCCATGAAGTGGACCATTGGAAAGGGGTTTGAGTTCCTTTCGAATGTTCATTCAGTCTCAGTCAAGTTGAAGAGTTGACTTTGGTCAAATGGAGCTCAGGAGCGCCCGGTGGCCTCCTGATTGAGTTTTGGGGGAAAATAGGTCGTTCGTCCGCATGGTAAGTCAGAATCGCACACGGGATGGACCGTTGGAAAGGATTTTCAGTTCCCTTAAAAGATTCATTCAGTCTCGGTCAAGTTGAAGAGTTGACTTTGGTCAAATAGAACCCAAGAGCGCCCGGTGGCCTCTTAATTGAGTTTCGGGGGAAAATAGGTCATTCGTCCGCATGGTAAGTCGGAATTGGGCACGAGATGGACCGTTGGAAACGGGTTTTAGTTCCCTTCAAAGATTCATTCAGCGTCGGTCGATCTGAAGACTTTGACTTTTGGTCAAACGGAACCTGGGAGTGCCCGATGGCTTCTAGGTCAGTATTAGGGGTATGACCTGGTTTTGTAGTGATGAAGGGAGGTGCTAGGGACCTAAGGAGAGTTTAGGGGGTAACAGAATGGGGTGTCTATAAAGGGTCCGTTGAAGGACTGTTAAGGTGGTCAAATCAGCGGCAATCAGCGACGACAAACTCTGACATCACATCTATGACGATGGAAGGAGGTATTACATTATCCCTCTTTTCACATACCTATTAGGTGATTATCATGATGTTCATGATCATAGGGTTCATATAAATAAACTGTATTACATGTGGTATCAGATCTGATGTTTAAGAACACATGATTGTCTAGAAAATAGACTATATATGAATCGACATATAACTGTTGATAATTATCTATTTTTCATAACCATTAAATTTTTTTATTTTCATTGAAACATTGTTAATTCATCTTTTGTTTTTCATGCTTATTAAAAATAGTTTGTGTTTTCAGTTTTTCATAATCATTAAGACAATATCCTAAAAATTATGTCTATTAAAATTCATGCGCTTATGCTTTTTAAACTTCATGTTACCATGTCTTTTAGAATTCTTTAAATTATGAAACTTTCAAAAAATTTATGACTTCTAGAATTCTAGAAATTATGTCTTTTCAAATTCTTAGAATTTATGACTTATAAAATTTTAAGTTTTTATAATTCTAGACTTATGAAATTCTATATTGTACACCTTTTGTTATTCGAGAATTTTACAATTATGTAATTTTATGGCCTTTGGAATTATATGGTAACATGTACACTAATATTCACATTAAGTTGTTTTATGAATACACTTATATAAGGTTAAGTATCACCACAGTGATCCTTATTATTACCCATTCCAAATTAGCCCTTATTACCATTATAATGTTTGTATCTGTTTATTTAACATATATAAATTAGTTGCCCACATGTATACTATACTCATATGTTAAATCAATAATTAAGGAGTGTTTGTACATGTGTAAACCAAGGATATCCACAAATACCTTGTTAAAATTAAATAGATACATCACTCAAATATGCATGCTAAATATTACGACCATTAATTGTATTAAGTTAAATTTATGATGACTACACACAGGAGCATCATATTTTCATGTCATAATGTATTCAAATCTTATTATGTGTTTATTAAAGTTTTAAAGCCTTATTAAAAATTATTGTATCTCTAAATTGCAGCCCCTTTTCTTGATCAATTGACTTCATATGCATCATATGTCCCTATTCTCAAGGGAACTAATGTAATACCTCGTAATTTTAATTGATTTTAATTGTGGGATTAATTGAATTAACTGTTAGATGAATTAATTAATAATTAATCTGGAATAAAATAAATATAAATTAGCGAGATAAGAGTTAATATTAATTACTGGGAATTACATGGTATATTATTGAGCAAATAAAGTAATATATGATTCTGAATGTGATTATAAATATATGATTATGGAATTTAAGTCGTGACGCATGTGTGAGTCGTGTCAGGACTAAATTAATAGAATAAAAAGTAAAATATTTATACATCACCCAAATGGTCATTTCGAAGGCGCCAACGTGTCCGGAAGGGTCGAAAAATCTGAAAAGTCTACCCGAGGGTTTAGTTTGGGTTTCGGGATAGTTTTAGGCCAAACCGACATCCCGGATGGGTATTTTTGCATTTTGAAAAATTGGGGCTAATTAATGGACGAAATTGGAGAAATATATCTGTAAGTACGAGGGAGAAGTTAGGGTTTTAATCTGCAAAAGAAAAGATAAAGTCCAAGAGGAAGAAGGAGAAGAGATTTCTAGGAGCTCCAAGATCAAACCCACCCATCTTTCACCAAGAACACCGTCAATGTGTAGATCGAGAAGAGATGAATGCGTCTATACCATTTTCATTCAACGATTCAAACCTTACCAATAATCCAAGTGGCTATCTTGCTTTAATTAGTGCATATATTATAAATGTTAGTGTAGAATTGATGAGATGCATATGATATGATGAAATCTAGGTTGAAATTGAATTATTAATCAAGCTTTTGGGTAGGAAATTGAATGTAGATGAATTACCATAACTAGAGGATGTGAATCCGGATTGATACATGAAGAAAAACGAATTTAACTTTGGATTTTGGGTGTATAAAATCATTGATGATGTAAAACTAGGGCTTTTGATATTTGATTAAATTCCTTCACCCATATATGAGATTTACTGAGGTTTAATGGATAAAAGATGTTAGGGATCATCTAAATGTATGTAAAATGGCTTTAGGACTACTAATTTTGAGTTGGGTAACATTTGATGTGAATTGAGTGAATAAAAATGGGCAAAAATGTAGGCTTCCTAAGTGAGAGGACGAACTCGGTGAATGTCGTTCGAAGGAACTGGGAAACTTGAAAGTCGTTTGAACGACCTCGTACGAATGAGAATTCCAACAAAAATTCAGAAAAAAATTCAAAGTTTAGTTGGCTCAAAGTTCGTTCGAACGAACTCATTTGAATGACTTACTAATGAGATTTCAGAGTGAAGTTCGTTTAAAGTTTCATTGGAATGAGATTTTAAATTTTAGAAATTTTACGGGACGAGCTGGAATTTAGTGAAAATAATTCGAGAATAATGAATGACTTAAGGTTATGTAGGGAAACCATAGTTCTTGAGCTAGAAACATTATGTATAGAAGTATAAAAGGATAAGAGGGACTCCTTAGTGATATCCATTATAATTAGTGAGATACGATAGAGAGAATAGTCGTAATTGGGAACATCATGATTATTATAAAGAATAACAATTCGTGCAAATCTGGATTATTTAGGTGGTGTGATCCTATTAATTATATGGATTGTGTGTACCTATTGTATGAACCCTTATGTGTATGACATACCTACCATACTTGCTATCGTGGAAGGTCTTACGAAGGGGACAATCTTATCTTTATGAGCCTTCAGGGGATTTTAGATTGCTACCTCAGGACATAGGTCTGGGAAAGACTTATCTATGAGTTGATAAGTTTGCAGTCATGCGGGTGCGTTTGTATGTGCATAGCCCATGGGGCTGAGAACTATGTTCGCCTCCATTGCATGTGTTATGTGTTGATACGATTACAGAGTGATTTAGAATTCATAGTCCTTATCTGCGTGATGTACCGGGACTGATAGCAGAGTATGCGTGCACCACAGATTTAGCCTTTTGGGGTTCCGTGTTAGTATATATATATGTATCATAGTGATATATATGTATATACACTTGAGATTATTCTACTGTGCTACTTAGTAGATGATAAAGATTACGATATTTAATATTAATCAACAATGTGGGAACTTGAATGATTAATGAGTTATTTTAATACGATTAAACTAACGTTATAATTACAGGAAGGTATTATTCAAGTGTTATGATTGGGTAAAATGACTTAGGCAATTCAGTAAAGGACTTTGGATAAACTAGATAAGTGGGATAGCATGACGAGGATGGCTTAGGAGTCTACACTAGATTTTCACATTAGTTGAGATGTGAGAATCTCATGTGACGGCACGAGGAACTAACATGGATAAAATATTTACTTTTTAATGCATTTTAAACACTTACTGTTTTTAACCATATACAACTCGAGCTCTAACCCGTTTTCTTCCAAATCTACTTTGTTTTTTTTAAATCTTTTAAGTGCCCAGCCACAGGGATGCCAATCATAGGAGTTCCTACCAGTTGATGTGTTGTAGTTACTGTGGAAGTTACAAGACCTCGGTACTAGACGCCTCGACATCTATCCTCGATTATTTTTTAGTTATTTTCTTCATTCGGGCATGTTGCCTATCATTATTCAGATGTACTCAGACATAGTGACTACAGACTCTTATTTATATTTTAGTTGTGGGGATTTTTTTCAATTTAGACTTTTTTATTGGGATTTAGACTAGATGTGTTTACTCCAGACTCAGTTATTCATCTATGTCATTCTTTTTTTATGTGAGATTTTATTAGATGGTGAATGGTTAAATTAATTATTTTTTGTTACTTGTTAATTTTAAAAGATAAAATTTGACACTTGACTTTTTAACTACTAGGTGGTTAGTAATTAATAAATATTTTTCGACAATGATACTAAGACTGAACCAACTGGATATTCTGTTTTTAATTTAACAAAGGACTGATCACCCGGTATTTAATTAGACAGGGTGTCACAGGTGGTATCAAAGTATCATGTTCTAGAGTAATTTAGGATCTATACGGATTATTATGCTTTCAGCTTAGCGTTCTTTGATATATCACCCTATCTTTAGGATTGTTGAATTCTTGATTATGTGATTCATCTTCAGGTGTTTGAGATTTGATAACGATGGACTTCTAAATTATTTATTGTTTCATATGCATCCCAGATGTACACTTAGGGATAGACATGCCCAACCCCAGCCTTATCTAGCACCCGCTCAGGGTACAAGGAATGTTGCCAAGGTTGTTGCCATCGTTGCTTAGGCAGTTAACGCAACACTAGTTGTGGTCCAGCGGGCCTCTCCACTGGCATAGGCGGTGGCACCAGCACCAGCACAAGCTCACGCATTCCCTTCTGCATGGGAGTGAGACTCCGGAGTTTATAGGGTTTCCTATGTTGTTACACCTAGCTAATGGAAAAAAGTTACCCAGAGGCATCTGAGGATGTATGAGTGCACGGAGGTGCAGAAGCAGATACTAGCTACTTTCAAGCTAGTAGGGGTAGCGTTACATTGGTGGGAGTCCACTACTACCCCAGACGAGCGTGAAATTATGACTATACAGGACTTTTAAGTAAAAATTGATCGCAAATATTTCCCTTTCGCCGTTCAGACTTAGATTAGGTGGAAACTACTGGACCTTACCCAGGAGGGGAAGACTATAGATGAGTATGAGGAGGAGTTTACTAGATTGGTAAACTTGGTACTAACTGAGGTGCCTACTTAAGAGAAGAAGATTCATATGTTCAAGGATGGTCTATCCTGGAGGATTCGACAACATCTTTTGGGTAACCTCTCCTTACAGTCTTATACCGATGCACTTATTATTGCTTTACTACACTGCCAAGATCATCGCTTCCATGTTAATAGGAGAAAGAGGGTAGGTGCGTCCAACTAATAGGGAAGGATAGGTGAAGGTAGTTCTAGTGGGGCACAATAGGTCAGAGTTAGTAGAGGCAAGGTGAGTAGGTTTCCCATCAGGGGGATTCTGCCAAGAGATTCGGATTAGGGGGCTTCGTCAGGGACATGGAGGTTTCAGGCATGGCCACCATGGTCAACATGGCCATCAGGTCAGGTAGGGATAGCAGGTCCATCAGGGCTAAGGGAGAGGTGGCAACGGCCAAGGGCCGAGGCCAACAGGGGCAGAAAGGGGGAAATTTTATTGGGAAGTGCTTTACTTGTGGTAAGAATGACACAGACGATTTTAATGTCCCAATAAGGGGAAGTATCCTCACTAGCAGGGTGCTCACTAGGAGCCCAAGAGGCTGATCTTCCCAGCCGCTCTTCCAGTGCCAACACAAGGCCCAGCCTTGCCTGCTATTCCAGCATTTTTGGTTCAGCAGGGGAAACTACAGTACGGGAGTGTCTACAACGTCCATCAAGCCATAGTCCTAAGGGCTCCACCTGAGATTGAGGGTACGTTTTCTATCCATAGGCTTTGGAGCGGATATTATTTAACATGGGGGGTACACACAGTTTCATTGCCACTAGTTTTGCACACGCCAAGGGGTTATTAGACACGACGAAGAACATAGCCACTAGTGTAGATTCATCGTTCGGCTATGGGTCATTGATATTCTTTATATATCGGGGAGTGGGAATAGAGATTGGGAGACTGATCCTACCGGCCGATATGCTTGTTTTAGATATGCACGAGTATGATGCTATCATCGGGATCGATTGGCTAGTTATGTATAGGGCAATTATTGACTGCAATGGTCGTAGTATTGTGTTTACTATACCGGGTTAGGAGGTGTTTTTAATGGAGATTCCTTGCTCCGAGGGAGGGTCATCAACTCACTTATTTTATATAGATGAGGAGACCTCTATGGGAGTTGTGATTACCCTTGATTAGATTTTAGTTATTCTTGAGTACGCTGATGTGTTTAAGGATATATCGGGTCTACTGCCCATTAGAGAGATTGAGTTTGTAATTGATTTAGCATCAGGCACTCGATCGATAGCTCGTGCACCTTACCGTATGGCTCCTGGGGAGAAGAGGGAGCTAAGGGATCAGATTGATCAGTTATTGGGACAAGGTTTCATCTGCCGAAGTACCTCACCTTAGGGTTACCCAGTTCTATTTATGAAGAAGAGGGATGGATCCTTACGATTGTGCGTAAATTATCAGGAGTTGAATAAAGTTATAATACGGAAGAAGTATCCATTGCCTAGAATCGATGACTTATTCGACAAGCTAAGGGAAATAACTTTCTTTTCCAAGATACACTTGAGGTCAGGGTACCATCAGTTGAGGATCAGGGAGAAGGATGTGTCTAAGACTGCGTTTCTAACGAGGTATGGATCCTATGAGTTTCGAGTTACGACATTCGAGCTAACCAACGCACCGACAATATTTATGGACTAAATGAACAAAGTGTCCAGAGAGTTCTTAGATCAGTTTGTCATTGTCTTCGTAGATGACATCCTGATTTATTCACAGACCGAGGAGGAGCATATTGAGCACTTACATAGAGTTTTACAGACTCTACGGGATAATGAGTTGCACACTAAGTTCGAGAAATGTGAATTCTGGATGTGAGAGGTATAATTCTTGGGGAACATCGTATCAGATAGGGGAATATTGGTGGACCCCAGTAAGGTGTCAACGATGAGGGACACCAATGGAGGTGCAAAGTTTCTTAGGGTTAGCAGGCTATTGCAGACAGTTTATTCAGGGATTATCGAAAATAGTGGGTTCGTTGACTAACTTAACTCGTAAAGGAGTGCCATTCATCCGGGATGATGCCTATCAGTTTGCTTTGGATGAACTGAAGGAAAAGTTGACTTCAGCACCAGTTCTAGCACTGTCAAGATCGGGAGTGGAGTACTTAGTCTATATCGATGTATCCTTATAGGGACTTGGGGGTTTACTTTAGCAGGAGAATCAGGCTATAGCTTATGCCTCCCGTAAGCTTAAGCCTCACGAAAGGAATTAACCCACCCACAACTTGGAGCTAACATTAGTCGTGTTTGCTCTTCGTATCTAGAGACACTATATGTTGGCAGAGAAGTTTCACCTATTCATAGATCACAAGTCACTACATTTTTTGTTTACTCGGAGAGAATTGAACATGCATCAGTGTAGGTGGCATGAGTTTGTGAAGGACTACCAGTTCGATATCCATTACCACGTGAGGAAGGATAACGTAGTAGCTGATGCGTTGAGTTGAAAGATAGTAGGTGAGGTGGCCGAGGTGTGGAAGGATAAATGGAAGGAGTTGGGACACCAAGATGTAGTATCCCGATCATTCATGTTAATCATGACCATTACACCCCAGATTGTGATGAGAGTAATACAGGCCCAGGTAGCCGACACGTTCTATCAAGATCAAATTATAGAACTTCTATCCAAGGGAGTTGAGTCTTATTTTGTGGGTTCAGATGGGGGTTTGTTCTTTAATGGGCATCTAGTTATTCCATAGGGGGAGCACCTACATCATGCGGTGATGACAAAGTCACACGGTTAACACTTTGCGGTATATCCTAAAGGGGATAAGATGTACCAGGATATGAGGTAATAGTATTGGTGGAGAGGCATAAAGAGAGACATTGTTGAGTTTGTCTCAAAGTGTGCCACTTGTGAGTTAGTCATGGTGGACCACCAGAAGCCAGCAGGGTTGCTCCAGCCGTTAGAGATCCCGATAGGGAAATGAAAGAGCATTTCCATGAACTTTATCATAGGGTTGCCTACTGTGGAAATCCTCAGATATATCCCCTCGCGACGGGAGAGGATCCCCCTAGGTCCCGCGTGTCCCTCTCTAGAGAGCTTCGATCGCCGTTGATGAATGAGGTGAAAAGTGTAGAGAGATAGAGTCGCCACTCTATTTTAGTCAAACAAATAAAAGAAAAGGGATCCATCCCAAAGGATAGCATCCAAAGACATATTGATACATACAAAACCAAAATGATTTGAAAAGGGTCCGAAGGATAAGTTACGAAATGGGAAGGTGTTAGGCACCCATTCCGCCCTTACGGTCTCTCATGGGTTGTTGCTATTTTCTTTTATTTCCCCGTGGTATATGTGCATGTGTATACATAGTAGAGATAGGAATCATCGACTTGTATCATAAAAGAGATAAAGCAATTCATCCATTGGAATGTTCCTAAAAGTAATATTAGAAAGTAGGTTTTATGCGATTATCCAAGCGTCGATCATTATAAGGGAATGATAACGCATGTGGAATAATACGCCATTAAGAATATATATATATATATATATATATATATATATATATATATATATATATATATATATATATATATATATATATATATATATATATATATATATATATATATATATATATATTTATGATGCTAGAAATAGCACCACCCTTCACGATGTTTGTGAGCTCAATTCAATGTTAACAATGGCAGTATAAGGGTATATGTATATGTAGTAGAAGGAGGTGAGGAGAAGAGGTTTCACACCGGAATATAAGTGGTTCAGCCAATCAAGGCTACGTCCACTATGCAAGTGTGTGATTAATATCACTATATGAGGGCTCTAATGGCCATAGATACAAACTCTCAAGCTTTCTCTCTCTACTGTGTATTTGAACAGAGTTTCAGTTAGGGTTGCTAACTTCGGATCCCTTTCTAAGAAGGAGAAGATAAGTATTTATAGTACCTTGGGGTATAGTGTACCCCCCATGCATGTAAAGAGCATGTGTGTGTTGATCTAGACAATATGATGAAGACATATATCCCTGTCACATGTAGAGAATGATGATGAAATATTCCCCCCACGTGGGGGGAATGATTTCTTATAACTAATTTGTGTCCATGTGTCCTTGTCCACACATGTCAATAGGTGCTCAACCTCAGTGCTTGGTCATAACCTCGGCTAGGAAGAGTCCAAGGTTGGTAAGGTTTAGGTGCCTGTCCAATCCGAGATGAGCCATCGTGGTCTCGGCTTAAGTGAAGCTGAGGAAGGGTATTAAGGTCGGCCTGGGCCAAGGTTAAGCTAGAATATGTCAGGAACATCGGCTGATTCACTGCTGGGGTTGGCCTTGGTAATACAGCTCCTCATAACCTCGGCTTACCCCAGTCGAGGTTGTCATACCTGGGTGACCTGATGAATTGCTATTCCCCTGAGCCATGCAGACACCCCAGGTTGATAGTAGTGTCGGCCACGGCTGACCTTGCTGTGGCCGAGGCCACTGGTCACTAATCCAAGGCCCTTCCAACGTCGGCCATGTCCACGGCCGGGGTTGATGTCTCTGAGCCGAGGTAGCACATTTGGGGCATATCAATCACCCCCTAGCCCTTAGTTACATGTGAGAGCAGGTGACTATGGGGTATACATCTTCGAGGTCTTTCTTGTGCAAATGTTCATTTAACACTTGTCCATTGCTGAAGTGTGAGGCGTGCCTGGCAAGCATGTGATGTCAGCCATCCTTTGGGCCTCCAAAGGGAATGATGGGCCTTAGGAAGCGTGCATTCATACTTAAGGGTTAAAACCCTATTTTCCTTCTTTCCTCCTCATTTCTCTCCTTCTCCTGGTTTGACTTGCTGCTGCTGCTCTTTCTCTCTAGAAAAGCTTTGGTTTGAAGCTACATTTGGTGGTTATTTCTTGCAATCTCTTACTTCTCCCTTACCACTTTATCTTCAGGTATCCTCTACCATTCTTTCTTCTTCATTTTTCCTGTCTTCTTCTTGCTTTTGCATTTTCCGATGAGTTTTAAGAAGTTCGGTGAAATCTTCATTTTTTTTTGGCGAACTCTTCTTGTGTGTTCTTCGTGGTTATTGCACAACATTTGATAGTTTGATCCTTAGTTGGATCATTCTATATCCCAATCTTTGTTTGTTATTTAGGAGAGTTGTAAGTGTAGGGTCTGCCTCTTATGCTCAGACCCCTTTACCAACTCTTAGAGGAGTTCCCTTCTCTCAGAGATAAGACATTAGAGAAAATTAGGCAAATAGAAAGAGCGCAGGAGGAAGCTCGTAGGTCAGAGGAATTCCCCCTCAGACCTATCCTTCCACCACCTATGAAGGTCATATATCCTAACCCTTCAGAACCAGCTAGCCAAGCAGAGGTCCCTGTTGTCTGAGTCTGAGTCATCCACCTCAGACCCAATGTCCGTGGACTCTTTTCAAGAGGCCATGGACTTCTCAAATCAACAAGATCAGGTCCCTGATCAAGCAGAGGTTTCCAGTTGGGCCTCGACTCATAAAAATTCAAGCACATCATCCTCTTCCTCTGAGGTTGAAATTGCTATGCCGAGTGTGGCGATTCCGTCGATCCTTGAAGCAATACCCTTATCGGCGGTCACAGGGGCTGAGTTTTCTCAGAGGTTTCCAAGTGGAGCCCAAGTGTCTGCTCAGGTCGACGTTGAGTTAGATGATGATGATGATGTTGAGAGTGATGTTGACATTTCTAAGGCAGCCGAGATTGAGAGTACAGTTAGTGAGGTTGACCTTCTTTGCTTCAGGTACTTATACTCCATCAGCCCCTCCATAAAGCTTAGGAGACCTCTGAGGGAAGAGAGGGCTTACCACGACCGAGATGGTGAGATCTGCTTATACAAGCAGATGTTCAAGTTGGGATTTCGTCTGCCCATCCATCCCATCATCAGGTCTATACTAGCCTATATCAACTTGGAACCTTACCAGTTGTCACCCAATGCTTGGAGGGTGATAATTGGGGCCATTATCTTATGGAGGGATGTTCATCACTCAGACCTTCCACTCCAAGTCTTAGTAGGATGATATGTCCCTTCATCTTCCAGAAACCATCCGAGCTATTATCACTTTGTAGCTCAGAAACCTGAAAAGAAGATGCTTTACATAACTCAAACGTCTAATTATAACTAGAAGCCATGTTATTTCTTTGCCTCAGGGCCATGGAAATTTGGCCCATGTGCCCCCTCTTCCCCGCTAGAGCCGAGGATGCCTATAAGATGGGGAAAGGTTACAATAGCTGCTATGGCCGACCCTGGTCTAAGCCTGTAAAATCTTCAGAAGGTCAAAGACCTTCAGGATCAGGGGGCGCATGGTCTTCTTGTAAGATTTGAACACCTGATGACCCCCCACTACCTCTCTGAGATTGGTTTAGGGGGAAGTACTCTTATAGAGCTTGGTAAGTTTCTTATTTCAACAAGTTATACCTCTGAATATATGTATATCTGATTCTCTAACTCAGACCCTCCTATTTTGTAAAGCATCCGAAGGGAATATCTGACGAGCTTTGGGAAATGGTTGCACCAAGTTTAACAAGGCTCGTCAAAAAGGCTGGTCTGATCGCTCATCCTCCCCCTCTATCTGCCTCAAGGGTTGAGGCCACTAAGAAGAGGAAGGTTTCTGACCCTGCCCCTGAGGATCAGAGGCAGAAGAAGAAAGGGGGAGATTGAGCGATCCCTATTTCCTCTGAGGATGCATTTGCTGCTCGTATAGAGCAACTAAAAATTAATGATAGCATCATAGGGCATAGTTTGTAGGTGTTGGATGCCATCGGCTCTGCTATGACCGATGCTGACAAACATTTTTATCGATCTATGGACACTCCTCTACTGATTGAGTTTGGCCTTCATAGGTCTATTCAGGTATGACTTTGGATTTCAGTTTATCTTCAAAGTGTAACCTCTTCTTTGAATTGCAACTTATATATAGAACCACGTGATTTGTAGGGCCTTGCTACTATGCATCATCTTGCCAATTGGACCCTGAAGACATTACCCCTCATCTAGAAAGGCCAAGAGGCCGAGAAGGTGCAAAGTACTCTGAATGTAGAGGTAGACCGTCTAAAGGATGCACTTGATGGGTATGACAAGAAGGATAAGGAGTTGGAGAAAGAGATCTCCAAGATGAAAAAGGACCATACCATTTCTCTGAAGGCCAAGGACGATGTTCTTCAGCAAAAGGTCGACGCAGCAGTGAAGGAAGCCCTTGAGGATGATTCTGAGGAGATTTTATCCATTTACAAAGTCTCCGATGAACTCATTAGCTTAGGCTTTGAGTACCTCAAGAGAGGTATTAAGGCTACTAGAAAGTGGGCGGCTGTTAAGGAAAAGGAGTCGGGTACTTTGAAAGCCTCTGACTTCGTGGGTCTCGGTTTTGCCAACCCCCAATTCGCCTAAGCACTTCAGGAGGTCGAAGAGGAAGATACTGCCCCAGCAGAGACTGTGCCCCTGGATGTTACAAAGACTGAGGGAGCCAACCCCAAAGAGGATGGGGCTGAGGTGACGAACGTGGGCCAGGGGAATCAGGTCGAGGATGCCAGCACTCTCCCCTTAAATCCTTAGGCTATTTTGTGACACTTTTGTACTTTTTTATAATCCCTGATTAGTTGTAACCTCTGAAGAACATTGTCAGCTTATATTTTTTAATTTTACAATTGGATGACAACCTCTGAGGGGTTTTTTTATTTCTTGATTTGTTGATTTGTTGAATGCTTCTTTGCCATGCGATGTTCATCTCTGAAGTATTGGTTCAATGATGTCTATTTAAACTAAATTAATAGTCTGACCTCAGACCTTGTCACCAAATAATGATGTTATAAGGTCTGAGGTCATTAACTAAGATGTTATCCCCATAATTAATTTCACCAAATTAATGATGTTAAGGGTCTGAGGTCATCCAAGTATGATGTCTGACCTCAGACCTTGTCACCAAATAATGATGTTATAAGGTCTGAGGTCATCAACTAAGATGTTATCCCCATAATTAATTTCACCAAATTAATGATGTTAAGGGTCTGAGGTCACCCAAGTATGATGTATGACCTCAGACCTTGTCACCAAATAATGGTTATAAGGTCTGAGGTCATCAACTAAGATGTTATCCCTATAACTAATTTCACCAAATTAATGATGTTAAGGGTATGAGGTCATCCAAGTATGATGTCTGAACTCAAACCTTGTCACCAAATAATGATGTTATAAGGTCTGAGGTCATCAACTAATATGTCATACTCATAAATAATATCACCAAATTAATGATGCTAAGGGTCTGAGGTCATCCAAGTATGATGTCTGGCCTCAGACCTTGTCACCAAATAATAATGTTAAGGGTCTGAGGTCATCCAAGTATGATGTCTGACCTCATACCTTGTCACCAAATAATGATGTTATAAGGTCTAAGGTCATCAACTAAGATGTTATCCCCATAATTAATTTCACCAAATTAATGATGTTAAGGGTCTGATGTCATCCAAGAATGATGTCTGACCTCAGACCTTATCACCAAATAATGATGTTCTAAGGTCTGAGGTCATCAACTAAGATGTTATCCCCATAATTAATTTTACCAAATTAATGATGTTAAGGGTATGAGGTCATCCAAGTATGATGTCTGACCTCAGACCTTGTCACCAAATAATGATGTTAAGGGTCTGAGATCATCCGAGTATGATGTATGACCTCAGACCTTGTCACCAAATAAAGATGTTATAAGGTCTGAGGTCATCAATTAAGATGTTGTCCTCATACATTCTATCATTAGAGCACAATGAAGCAAGAATTGACATGAAAATTGATCTCTCATTAATAGCCTCTTCATAAGATGGTACATTTATATAAATTTTTGCAACATCATATGTAATACTTCTTTAGGTGATCAACATTTCAGGGGTTGGCAAAAGGTTCCCCTTCTAGGTTTTTTAGCCTGTAGGTCCCGGGCACAACCTCTTCTGTCACTTTGTAGGGATCATGCCATTTTGGGTGGAGTTTGTTTGTTTTCCGTAACGTCTTCTTCAGTACTAAGTCTCCCACGACAATGGGTCTTGATTTCACCCTCTGATTGTAGAATTTTGCTACTCGCTGCTGGTAAGCTGATTGTCTGATTTTCGTGTCTTCCATTATTTCTTCAATCAGATCTATGTCTAGTCTCCTTTCTTCCCCATTTTTATCAGGGTCATAGGTCTGAACCCTATGAGTAGGGAGTCCCACTTCCGTTGGTATGACGGCCTCTGAGCCATGTGCTAGGATGAACGGGGTCTATCCTGTCGGTGTTCTTATCGTTGTCCTGTAGGCCCACAACACAATATAAACCTCTTCAGTCCATCTCCCCTTCACTTCTTCTAACCTCTTTTTGATTCCGTTAAGGATTGTTCTGTTTGTGACTTCCGTCTGACAGTTTGCCTGTGGTCGGGCAGGAGATGAGAAGAACTGCTTTATCCCAACTCTTTCGCAATACTTTTCTAAAGAGGAGTTCTTGAACTGAGTTCCATTATCTGAGATGAGAGTGTTTGGGAGGCCATGTCTGCATATAATGTTCCTCCAAATAAATTAGAAGGTCTTATGTTCTGTAATCGTTATCATCAGCTCTGCCTCTACCCATTTTGAGAAGTAGTCAATGGCAACTATCAGAAATCGGTAATTATTGGCAGCTCGTGGTAGAGGTCCTACTACGTCAATTCCATATACTGAAAATGTCCAGGGGGAAGTGATTGACGTCATAGGTTGACGAGTTTGGTGAGGAATAGTGGATAATCTCTGACATTTATCGCACCTCTTCATGTAAGATGCAGCATCTTTGGCCAACGTTAGCCACCAGTACCCCTATGTAATAATTATCTTGGCCAAGGGTCTTCCTACTATGTGACTGGAGCAAGAACCCTCATGTACCTCCTGTAAAACGTGAGGAACTTCTGTGGGATGGATACATCTGAGTAGACGAAATAGGAACCCCTTCTTATATAGGATGTCTCCTACTATGGAGAATTTCGCAGCCCTGTATCTTAGTTTCCTCCTCTTTAGCTTGGACTCTGGTAGCTTTCCCTTTTTGATATATCTGACGAGGGGGTCCATCCATGAGTCTCCTAGGTTCAAATTGAGATAAGGGTTGCTAAACTCCTCCTCCTCAATGGTCACTTTTGTAAGACCTCAATCGGAACTGTCCTTCTAATGTCTGTCTTCATCGCTGAAGCCAGACTTGCCAATGCATCTGTGTGGCTATTATTTTGTCGAGGCACTCTCTTCACTTTTATCTCTTCGAAATATTCTAACATCATTCTCACCCTCTTCAGATATTTAGCCATCCTTTCATCTTTGGCCTCATAAACCCCCAATACTTGATTGATATCTAACCTTGAGTCGCTATGAAGTAGGAGTTGTCTTAATCCCAGAGTCTTTGCCAATGAGAGACCTGCTGTCATGGCCTCATACTCCGACTCGTTGTTAGATGACTTGAAGTTGAACCTCAAAGTGTATTCAATGTTGGCACCATCTGGAGCTGAAAGTATTAGCCCTGCACCGCTTCCACTGTCACAGGAAGAACCATCAACAAAGGGATTCTAAATGTTTGTATCCGATGAGAAGGCCCCTTCTGACATGATTCCCTGCCTGGAGAGGTCCTCCTCGTTCTTCAATACTCTGCTCCTGATCTCTTTGGATACGACCTCTTCCTATCTTCGAAAGATGTTTGGTGCAACCTCTTCTTGTTCTCAGAAGACATTGTTGTTTGACCCTTCTGCACCCATTAGGGCATTCTCTACCTCGACCTCTTCCCAAATGAACTCAGCAACAATGTCTGTGATGGCCTTCCCTTTGACGGCTGCCCTAGGTTAGCAAGTAAGGTCATACCCCTCCAACTCAATGGCCCAGGTCATCAATCTTCCAGACTTCTCAGGTTTATATAGAACCTGTCTTAGTGGGGAATCGGTGAGGACGACCATGGAATGGGCTTGGAAGTAGTGATTCATCTTCCTTGAAGCATGTATCAGGGCGTAGGCTAACTTTTCCATATGAGGATAATTTTGCTCAGAGCCTTGAAGGGCTTTACTATTAAAATACAAAGGCCTTTGGATTCCAACGTCTTCCCGTACTATGGCTGCACTAATGGCCGATTCAGAGACCGCTAGATAAACATAAAATTTCTCTCCTACTATGGGGCGAGATAATAACAAGGGAGACCCAAGGTAAGACTTGAGTTGGTTAAAAGCTTCTTCGCACTCTTCGTCCCATTGGAAGGCCTTTTTAAGCACTTTAAAGAATGGAAGACACTTGTTCGTTGCTCTGGAAACAAACCTGTTGAGTGCGGCCACTCTCCCGTGAGTCTTTGGGCGTCCTTGATACTCCTTGGCGTCTTCACGTCAAGCAAAGCCTTGATTTTCTCAGGGTTTTCTTTGATTCCTCTTTGATTGATGATAAATCTAAGAAACTTCCCAGCTCCTACCCCGAAGATACACTTCGCTGGGTTGAGTTTAATCTTGTACAGGTCCATAGTATAGAAGGTCTTTTCAAGGTCTGCCACATGAGTGCAGGCCTTTAAGATCTTCGTCAGCATATCGTCTACATACACCTCCCTAGTCTTGACTATTTGATCTTCGAACAACTTATTCATAAGACGTTGATATGTTGCCCCCACATTTTTTAGATCGAATGGCATCACTTTGTAGTAGTACGTCCCTTTGTCGGTAATGAAGGTTATCTTCTATGAGTCTTCTACATTCATGAAGATCTGATTGTATCCTGCATACGCGTCCATAAAGCTCATGAGCTCATACCCTGCAGTAGCATCTACCATCTGATCTATTTGAGGTAAGGGATAGCTGTCTTTTAGGCAAGACTTATTCAGGTCAGTGAAATCAACGCACATTATCCACTTTCCATTGACTTTGGGCATGATGACTTCATTCAATAACCACTTCGGATATATGACTTCTCTAATAAACTCAGCCTCTTCCAATTTTTTGACCTCTTCCCGGATGACGTCGTACTTCTCCCTAGAGTAAACTCTTCGTCTTTGTTTGATAGGCATGGCATCTTTGGTCATGTTAAGCTTGTGAAACATAACCTCAGGGTTGATACCGGTCATGTCTGCATGACTCCAAGCGAAGACACTCTGCCTCTTCCTCAAGAAGTTTATTAGCTCTTCCTTGATTTCTATTTTTAAGGCTTTGCCGACCTGGATGGTTTTTTTCGGTTCGTCCTCATTGAGGACGATGGATTCTACCTCTTTCGCAGCCTCTCCCTTCTTCAATTTTGTTTCATCTCTTGGGTCAAGTGTATCAATGTTATAAGTGGTGGTTGCCCTCTTATGGGCCTCTCTCTCTTCGTTCGAGTTGAAGTAACATTATCGTGCTATGGTCTGGTCACCTTGCACTTCCCCTACCCCATAGGGGGTCGGGAATTTTAGCATCTGGTGGACCATCGACGGCACGGCCTCGAACTCCTTAAGGGATACCCTTCATATGATGAGGTTATAGGCCGAGAAGACATTTTCTTCCATCACAAAAAAATTTATCTTCCTTGTCAACCTCTTAGGCCACTCATCACCCATTCATACGTCCATCTCATACATGCCCAATGGGTGGACCTTTTCGCCACTAAATCCCATTAAAGGATGATGCTAGGGTACCAACCTAGCTTCGCTAAGACCTAGGCTCTTGAAGCAAGGCCAAAACATCACATCTGTTTAACTCCCCTCGTCCACGAGGATCCTCTGCACCTCACATCCATACACCCTTGTGGTTATTATGAAAGGTTCATCATGTGGGGCTAAGATACCTTTGAAGCCGAGTCGGGAGAACCCAACTATAAGGGTGTCCATATCCACCTTCTTTCTCTTCTGCACTATATCAGAAGACGTTAGATTTACAACTTAAAGTTTGGCCACTGACTTGGCCTCTGCCACATGAGCTTTTTTGTCAGCCACTTCAGAGCCACCTCCCGCAAGTCCTCTTCATATGGTGTCAACACCAAAGGAGATCATGCCAACCCTCTTCACCGGAGTGTTGTCATCTTTCGGTGGAAGGTACGGATCATATTCATCTTCACCTTTCGAACCATTGTCTCTTTTAGATGGGGAATCGTCACGGTGCCTATCATTTCTCCTTTTATTAGGTTCATCTCTTCCGCCTTTAGGAGCCTTGCCATCAACATACTTCCTTAACTTTCTGGACTTTAACATCTTTTCAATCTCATCCTTCAAGGCAAAGCATCTGTCGGTAACATGGCCATGGTCTTGGTGGAACTCGCACCATAAGTTTTTGTTCCTCTTATGTGGAGGGGCCTTCAGTTTCTCTGGCCATCTTAGAGTCCTGTCATTCTTGATATCGTTGAGGATATGCTCACAGCTCACAGTTAGAGGAGTATAGTGAGCGAATTTGTCATCGGTTGACCTCTTATTTCCATCCTTCTTTCTTTGGGACTTCCCGCTACTACCACAGTTCTCATCCTCATACTTAGCGACCATTGCCTCTTCGACATTCATGACATTTCCCGCAGTTTCCAGTAGTTCTAACATAGACCTGTGAGGGTTTCCACAATAACTTCCCTTTTTGAAGACCTCCCATGAGGGCGGTCATGGCTATATTCTCTTCGTAATCTTCAACCTCAAGTTTTTCTTTGTTAAACCTAGCGATGTAGTCTCTTAGGCTCTCGTCCTTGCCTTGATTGACATACAGTAGATGAGTGGTCTTCTTTTGAGGTCTTACCCCAAAGCAGAAGTTGTGAATGAATCGCTCAACCAAGCCCTTGAAGTTCTTAATTGAATTCTTCGGAAGAGAAGTAAACTAGTTGTGTGCTGCTCCTGTCAAAGTCCCAGAGAAGGCCCTACACTTCATCTCATCAGGTATCTAGTAGATGTCCACCACTGACTGATACATCTCAATGTGATGTACAGGGTTGGTGCTACCGTTATACTTAGGAGACACCACGGGTGGTTTGAACTTAGTAGGGGTTGGGAAGCTCACAATCCTTACCACAAATGGGGAGCCCTCCGAGAAACCTCTTTGCAATGGATCTCGGCTCTTAATGAGGTCTCCTATCTTCTCCTCAAGACATTGGATAGAGTCATTCCATGGTCTCCCACCATCGTCCTGGCCGAGGTTATCCCCAGCCACCTCCAAGGGGTGAACTGAGGGTTCCCCATCCACAACGCAACGTCGGCTGTTGACCTCTTCCTGGTCTCTACCTCTTCCAGCATTAGGTCGGCCTTGGTGAGGCCTATGTTGTCCATCTCCTCTTTGCGATTCGGCTGCACTCCTTAACCTTGATAACCTCTGTCTTAGGTTATTTACTGGGCCTAACCTTTCAAAAGCTGACCCTTTGCTCAGTCGATCAAAGGTGAATCCTCATCGTTGAGCTTCCCTGCCTCTTCTGCCTTCACAACTTGGGCTTTGTTGGATAGGACAAACTGTATTATTCGAAACCTCATACGGCTCCCAATAATCTTCCGGGACCTCTTCTACCTCTAGATCATCATACCTGTCCTCTGGGCAAAGGTTTCTTTACCTCCCCAGGCATAAGAGCCTAGGGTCAGCAACGTCCCTCCTCCGCTGGGGTGCAGGTTGATCCTTTATTGATTCCTGGGGTGGTCCCCTGGCGTCAGGATGAGGCTGGACAGCCGTCGGAGTAATCATTTCCGGTAAAACTCAAGGTGGCCTCATCATAGTTTGGCTGAGCTGTACAAACTGCTCCTGCATAGCTTGTTGCGTTGCAGCCAAAGACCTCAAGGTTGCAGCTACCTCTGCCATTTCGGACTGAGGCGGTGCCTTGCTGGAACTAGGTCCTCCCGTTCCAGGTGGAGGAAGAGGCGGTGGCAATTCTGGTGCCATATGTTAACACTATAGAGCTTGAGTAGCAGATGAGCTTAATACCTTAATGGACCTCTTTCAATGGTGAAGCAGCTCCACGCATGGAGTGGTGCCCGGTTCACAACCAGAGTCTCCGATGAGGTTAAGCAGCAAAAGAGGAAGAGATAGTTTCTTCGATTTCCACAGGCGGCGCCAAAATGATGATGCTAGAAATAGAAGAACCCTTCATGGTGTTTGTGAGCTCAATTCAATGTTAACAATGGAAGTATAAGGGTATATGTATATATATTAGAAGGAGGTGAGCAAAAGAGGTTTCACACCGGAATATAAGTGTTTCAGCCAATCAGGCCTACATCCACTGTGCAAGTGTGTGATTAATATCACCGTATGAGGGCTCTAATGGCCATAGATACAAACTCTCAAGCTTTCTCTCTCTACTGTGTATTTGAACAGAGTTTCAACTAGGGTTGCTAACTTCGGATCCCTATTTAAGAAGGAGAAGACAAGTATTTATAGTGCCTGGGGGGTGTAGTGTACCTCCCATGGATGTGAAGAGAATGTGTGTGTTGAATTAGCCAATATGATGAAGACATTTGTCCCTGTCACATGTAGAGCATGATGATGAAATATTCCCCCCACGTGGGGGGAATGATTTGTTATAATTGATTTGTGTCCACGTGTCCTTGTCCACACATGTCAATAGGTGCTCGGCCTTAGTGCTTGGTCATAACCTCATCCAGGAAGAGTTAGAGGTTGGTAAGGTCTAGCTGCCTGTCCAATCCGAGATGAGCCATCGTGGTCTCGTCTTAAGTGAAGCCGAGGAAGGGTATTAAGGTCGGCCTGGGTCGAGGTTAAGCTGGAATATGTCAGGAACATCGGCTCATTCACTGCTGGGGTTGGCCTTGGTAGTACAGCTCCTCGTAACCTCGACTTACCCCCAGCCGAGGTTGTCATACCTGGGTGACCTAATGAACTGTTATTCCCCCGATCCATGCAGACACCCTAGGTTGATAGTAGTGTCGGCCATGGCTGACCTTGCTATGGTCGAGGCCGCTGGTCACTGATCCAAGGCCCTTCCAACGTTGGCCATGTTCACGATCGAGGTTGATGTCTCTGAGCCGAGGTATGTGTGCATGTGTATACGTAGTGGAGATATGTGTGCCTGTGAATACATAGTGGAGATAGGAATCATCTACTTGTATCATCGAAGAGATAAAGCAATTCATCTATAGGAATGTTCCTAAAAGTAATATTAGAAAGTAGGATTTATGCGATTATCCAAGCGTCGATCATTATAAGGAAATGATAAGGCATGTGGAATAATACGCCATTAAGAATATATATATATATATATATATATATATATATGTATAAATACATAGAATTTAAGAGAGTTAAGTTTAAAAAATATATAAAAATAGGAAAAAACTATAAAAAGGACTCAAGACTTGGGTTTTACCTCGAGACACCTACGTAGCCTATAGAGGGATCAAAGTCCACGTAGTTCGTATGCAAAATGAGGGGCGGTATCTATCCCATAAATCCAATCGGGGACTTCTCTTATATGGGTGTGGGTAAAAAAGTGTTTTAGTTGTGAGAAAAGTGTGAGAATTACCGTTTGAAATTTATGAGACAATCCTTTTTTTCTTATTTTTTTGGGCGGTATCTTAATATACTTTTTGTTTATATGAAAATAAGAGGTGTGCGATATTACTAGATAAAAAGTATATTAAGATATGTCAGATGAGAGAATAAAAGTATTAAGTAACAAAACAAGTTAATGCGAATTTAGTTTAATTTAAAGAGAGAGTTGAGAAAATTGGACCTTCTTGAAGTTCTTGAGCTTGATCTTGGATGTCGAAGAGCAGCCCTTGCACTTGGATGTTGATGGAGAGTACTTAATTCACCATGTTTGATGAAAAAGGTGATGAAAGGTGGAGGTTGAAAAGGGATTTGGATGTGGAAATCACGCTGACTTCGAGAGGGGTTTTCTGAGCTTGTTGAGAGTGATGGATCTCTGATTTTCCTCTTTTTCTTGGAATGAGGTTAGGACCTCCTTTTTATAGGACTAGGGCATTGTCGATCGGCATAGCCCTAGTCCTTCCAATCGGCAGGTGTGTTTAGGCACACTGTCGATTGGAAGGGCTTGGAACCTACCGTTTGCCAGTATCTTTCAGGTTCCTTCAAAAAATTGGTCGTAGAGCACGGACCATTGATACGAATTATGCATGGGGTATACCATTGGAAAGTTATTTCAGAGACCTTCGAAATTCCTTTGGACTGCTCCCACGTTTGGGAGTTGACTTTGGGTCAAATGTGGCTCGGAAATGCTTGTCGGTCCTTTAGACGAGGAAACTTCGGACGCAAATGGATCGTTCATCCGCATGGTAAGTCAGAATCACGCACGGGGTAGACCATTAGAAATTAAAGGAGATGTACTTCGATATTCCAAAGATTTTCACCTGTTTCGGGGAGTTGACTTTGTTCAACTGGGGCCTAGAACTGTTTGGTAACCTTTCAGAGTAAAACGGATCGTTCATCTATATCGTAAGTCATAATCGCGCATGGGGTGGACCATTGGAAAGGGGTTTAGTGACCATTGAATATTCATTCAGTATCAGTCAAGCTGAAGAGTTGACTTTGGTCAAACAGAGCCTAGGAGCGTCCCGTGGCCTCCTGATCTAGTTTTGGGGGAAAATGGGTCTTGCGTCCGCATGGTAAGTCATAATCATGGACGGGATGGACCGTTGGAAAGGGGATTCAGTGATCTGCAAATATTCATTCAGTCTTATTTGAGTTACACAGTTTAACTTTTGGTCAAACGGAGCCTGAGAGTGCCCGATGGCCTTTAGGTCAGTACTTGGGGTATGACTTGGGTTTGGAATAATGAAGGGATGTGATAGGGACCTTAGTTGAGGTTAGGGGGTATTAGAATGGGGTATCTACAGAGCCCCTCGACGAGTACGTTTGGCACAAATGATAGCCGTCGAATAGACACCATATGATGCCTTTGAAAGAGGATGACCAGAGGGTCGAGTTCGATTCTGAGGACCTAAGGATGACGATGATCGATTTTGCAGGCCGAAGCCAATTCTGAGGGCTTGGAGATGAGGGTGACCAATTTTGTGGGTCGAATCCAGTTCTGAGGGCTTAAAGATGAGGTTAATCGATTCTGTGGTTCGAAGCCAATTTTGCGAGCTTGAAGATAAAGGTGACTGATTCTACGAGTCGAAGTCAATTCTGAGGGCTTGAAGATTAGGGTGACCGATTATGTGGGTCGAAGATAATTTTGCAGGCTTTAAGGAACATGTTGTTAATGGTCTTAAAGGAAGTGATGACCAAAGCAATGATGGGGGTGACCAATTCTGTGGGTCGGAGCTAATTCTGAGGGTTTAGGTTATGATGACCGAGTCTACGGGTCGAAGCCAATTATGTGGGCTTAGCGATGAGATGACCAATTCTGCAGGCTTAAGATGAGATGACCAATTATGTGGGTCGAAGCCAATTCTACAGGCTTAAGGTGAGATGACCAATTATGCGGGTCGAAGCCAATTCTGGGGGATTTAGTTGAGATGACCAATTTTGCGAGTCGAATCCAATTCTACGGGCTTAAGTTGAGATAACCAATTCTGCGGGTCGAAGCCAATTCTGTGGGCTTAAGGTGCAATGACTAATTCTACGGGTCGAAGCCAATTCTGCGGACTTAGGGATGAGATGACCAATTCCGCGGGTTGAAGCCAATTTTGCGGGCATAAGGATGAGATGACCAATCATGCGGGTCGAAGCCAATTCTGCAGGCTTAAGTTGAGAAATTCTTGGGGAACTCTGTCAGGAAAATTACTTCGTGATTTTGATTTGAGCTGGGGAGATGATTTCTAGGGAAATCCTTGTGTCTTTTGGAGACTTTACCTGCGGAACAACCAATATGATGTTGGGTAAGTGATTAGGTAGTTCAGGGTTTGGACATATTTCTCAGGGAGATTTGAGACCTTTGGGAAATAGGATATCATCCTGAAGTTTTGGATATTTTGGAGGTCCTCTGGGGAAGTTGCTAGGGAGAGGTTTTCTTGTCTTTTGATAGTTCCACTGGGGAAATAGGGGTTCCGCTTAAGAAAGTGCGAAATTTTCTTGGTGAAAATACTCTAAATCCTTTCCGGGAATGTTAGGAAATTTTTGAGGATTTTTTAGGGTTTTCTGGTATTCTGTGGGAATTTTTGTACGAAAATTTAAGGAAGGTGTCGGTCGCATGGTGTAGAGGGTGCCATTCGATAGTGGCATGGAGTTTTGGGCTTCCTCGAGAAGGAAAAGGGTCAGTGTTGATCGATAGGTGGGGGTCAATGCCGATTGATATGACCCTTGGCATCCTATATAAAGGGGGCGAATTCCTCTCATTTTTCATAACTTCTTGCCTTCTCTCTTTCTGCGATTTTCTTTTACGAATTGTTCTAGCATTCCGATCTCTAAAAAATTGCCGCTTTTGTGAGCACTGCAGTACACTGGGAATGGTTGGTTGTTGATGACTGGGAAAATATGGTTTGGAGGGCCAGGACACCTTTTTCTTTGGGGAGCGAGAACTCTTTTGACTCTTTTGAGCCGGTTGCAGATGAGCGGACCTTACTGCGGGAGCCATCGTGTCATTGCTCTTTGAGGGTGGTAAACCCTGGAGGTTATGTAAGTAAAATGACTTTTAGCATTCCCTTTTTTGTGGTTTTCCTTTTTTTCTTGGATTCCGACAAGGTTTTTCTCTTTTGGCAGTCTGATGTTTCTCTGTCGAATATGCGTGCCCGCGGGACGACAGGGCTTAAGGATGTGTGGGAGCATCTTCCACCTGTGGTGTGTTGGGTGGTATCCTCAGCAGGATTTGGGTGGTTGGCGTATGTGCTAAATCAGATGCCTCATTCGACGGCAGTCTTATGCGCTTTGGAGGAGAGGTGGTGGGACACCACCCACACCTTTCATTTTGGCTTTGGGGAGATGACTGTGACTCCCATAGATGTGCAGTATCTATTGGGGCTGGATTGTGATGGAGAGCAGATAGAGGTGGATCGCTCTTTGCGGGTGAGGCCGGAGGTGGTGCACGCGGCATTTAGTGATGTGGGGAGGATAGTGTCTGGGGACTCCATTCGTGTGTCGCTACTGAAGGATATTTTATTGGGTAGAGTGATAGATGTGGAGGATGGACTGCAGGTGAGGTAGATGGCCCGATTGTTCATTTTTCTAGTGTTGGGGGGATTTCTGGTGGCGTCGAGCGGCGACGCTGTCCACTTATGGTTTTTACCATACCTGATTATGTTTTCGAACATCCCTCTCTATGATTGGGGGAGCCTGACTTTGGCGACCCTTTATTTTTCATTGGATGCATTTAGTCGGTGTTGCCGGCAGTCTATCACTGGAGCCATGTATCTTCTTGAGGTATTCTTTAATTTTTTCCATTTTCCTTTCATGCATTCGCATTTTCCTTATACATTTCTTTTTAGATGCAAAATTTTATCTTTGGCAGAAGTGGTTCTATGAGGTGATCGGGTGTAATACCCAGCTGATTGCTTTGAAGGATGAGACCGTTGTGGATTTTTGTAGTTGCATCGATGGAGAAAGGCCAATTAGCTATCGAGGAGGTCTCTCTCTCCAGAGGAGGTGCGTCAGGTCTTGAATGGCCTAACCAGTGATATGGTAAGGCTTCTTTCTTCTTCAGTCTAAGACCTTGTGTGCTCTGATTTAATATTTGACACGTATCTACTGGGGATTTTTCAGGTGACCTTTTACCCTTGGGGGATAACCATTCAGGACACGGGGTGGAGTAAATGCGCAGATGATGCATTTGTTGGCGCATGATTTTGGACATACTTGGTATCTTGGGGAGAGGGTGGTCCGACAGAATGCTGAGGGAGAGGTGGTGGTTCCACCTGCAAGGCCCCCTATGTCTCTGAGGCGGGAGCATCTATTATCGGAGGATGCGAGGATTGCAATAATTATTGGCGAGTCCTACCTGCTATACACCGATACAACTGTGTCTTATGATTCTATGGACTTTGTGACAAGTTGGATGATAGTGCCCCGTATATATGATGCACTGCCCTTCCCTCCTGCGAGTTCGACTCGGCCAGTGGGGTCCTCCCACAACGGTGGCAGTCCTTCGATATCTGCGGTAGTGGAAACTTTGAGGGTTCCCTTTGTGCGACTGCATACTCCTTTATAGAACATCCGGTGGGCTGATGAAGGGATGGTGCCTATGCTACATCGTCCTTATGCGATGAACCCGGAAGAGCTGGGTTGACATAAGAGGTTCTTCACCCTGAGGTATACCTTTTCTACTCTCTTTTTTTCTTCCTTTTCATTTTTTTATCATTTCTCCTTGATATTGATTTTGCCTTTTATTGCAGCATGTCCGGGTGTCCACCACCTGGCTGAAGGATATTAGGGACTGGATATCTTCGGCGACTGCCCGTATTCGGGATGCAGTTCCTATTCCTTCTTACTTGGTGTTGTCTGCCTCATCCGGGGAGGAGTCTGGTTCAGGTAGCGGTGGTGTGTCATCTCACCGCAGGGGAAAGAGAGCGCATCGCAGGGGTGGAAGCTCATAGGAGAGAGAGGGGAAAGGGCAAGTGTGGGTTCAGGTTCAGTCCCATTCATTTTTTGCTTTTCTTTAATTTCTCACAGAATGATGTAACATAGAAACATATCTATGCAATGCAATTAAGTTTTTTGATTATCTTCTGTTAATGATGAATGAATGCATGCACATGCGCTTTTTACTTTGCTGCTGAGATCGTAAAAAGAAATATTTTTTGGATTTTCAAAGAAATTTTTATTCAAAATGAGAATTTATATAATGATAAAAAGGGGATTCTGTTGAGAATATTAATTTATTTTGAGTTTTCTGAATTTTAACAAAAGAGGAAAAAGTAGGGGGCTGTTGATCGGCAAGAACCTTGTCTTGCCTATCGGTAGGTCAGTCCAGTCCCATCTATTCAAAGCTTTTATTGGTACCCTCTTCAGCCTTTGGTACCTTGCGGGGCAGGATTTCATCCAATTTCTACAGGGGTTATGTCTTTTGTGGGGGGTTTTAAGTATAAAAGAGGGGTAAGAGTGGAGTGTTTTCCTCACACCCTCACATTCCTACTTTCTTACTCTATGAGATGGCCCTCCTTGGTAGAGTTGAGTTTGCCAACTACCTCGATACATTGGAGGCGATGTGCTCCTATAACGTCGACTACGATGCTTACAACATGAGTCGAGTTTCTTTATGGCGTAATCGGCTTATAGAGTGGAATATGCTGATGGAGGCGGTACAATTCTAGTACCCTAAAGACCATGTATTCTACTTTGTCTTGGAAGAAGTCTGTCCGACTTATGAGGAATTTTCTTCCATGTTAGGGATAAATCCCGATGTTGTTATGGATCTGCCTGAGTTTTCCCGTTCTCCTCGAGAGTTGTTGGTTGGGCTTCTTTGTATTTCTTCCTTAGCGTCCAGATCACTGGTGGCTGGAGGTATGATTTCTCTTTCGGTGGTGTTACGGTCTGTGCATTTGCAGGAGGTTGGTGATGCTGGATATGCTGGAGCTATCATTTTAGGCTTGGTTTCAAAATTGATGTTGATGACTAGGGAGCTGCTGGTGGACCCACAACTTGTAGTTATTACCACATGGATGTCCTACCGTCGTAATCCTGCGACGGTGATACTGGCGAAGACTCTAAATGGCATGGATACCTGGAGAGAAGGTCGTTCTGACTTTCTAAGGGGTAGCCATGTGATGATGTTCATGTGGTTGTTTAAACGATTTCACCTAGTGACTCCTCCGGAATACCCTTTGTCGATTGTACATAATTTCTTTTCGCGCCATTTCATCAGTGTTGGCCTGGGTATTGAGAGCTGGGAGAACTGGCTCGTGGAGCATGGGTGTCTAAATCTGTACTGGTCAGTACCATGGTGGGGATAGCTGCTTCTTATTCTGGAACTAGGATTATACCTGTATGTCCGGCTGGTTGGTCTCAGACAGACCTCTTTTTCTTTTCCTTAGCAACTTCTGTACCAATTTGGCTAGGAGAAGATCGTGCCACCTCGGACACTAGAATTCTTTCCGGTAGAAGATTTGACAAATGGTATGCGCATGCGGCTTGGCTCTTTGTGGGAGAGTCGACGTCCGTCGACCCGTCCCTCTCAGTCTGCTGGGAGAGTTTGGGACATCCCTGGGGATTATATGAAGTGGTTATCGAGGAGAGTAGTTAGCAAGATGTCGGAAGTATATACTGGATAAAGATGGCTTGCCTTATCTGATACCAAGGAGGGTGGTGTGGTAGTTTTTTTTAGGCTGGTTCGAACCTATCGGTCCATGGTGCGTTTACGAAACTCCATTCAGGCAGGGGAAGCTCGGGGACCCTAGGATGTAGATGACGATGATGGAGAGGTCTCCTCTGATAGCTTTGCATAGGACTCCTGGAGAGTTTGTTTTGTAATGGGGAATAAATTTGGGAATTTATTTGGTTTTTTAGGAAGGTAGGGGGAGGGGATTCATCCGTTCCTTTTCTTATGTAATTGCACGGTAATTTCTTATTATTAAAATAAATAATTTTTTTATCATCTAGCTATGCCTTTTGATGAATTCTGTATTTTGAATTATCTATACTGATCGCTAAGGCATGCATAATCCTTTTGTTCAAATATATGTTAGAATTAACTGTCATTCACGGAGATAAGAAAAGAATAGGTTTTTTGTGAAAAAGAAGGGGTCATGCTCATGTAAGTTGTATGAGTTGCCTATGTACCTCTGGGGGTTTTTGAAATTTTTCAATTTTTATGAGAATAATTTTTGCAGAGGATCAGGCCCACGTAGTTCTAGGTGGAGGGAAATGAAGAGATTTTTTTTAAAGAATATAAGGGAGATGAGAAGAGTCGTAGCGCGACGAGATTTCGGACTGGGGGTAAAATTTCTTGAGATGATCCAGGTTGACTGGACGAGCCATCTCTTCTCCATCTAAGTCGATCAGCATGGTTGCACCGTCAGACAAGATCTTCTTCACAATGTATGGGCCGCTCCAATTGGGCTTGAATTTCCCTCTGGGGTCCAAAATGGGCTCTACTATTTCTTTGAGGGCTAAATCTCCTTCTTGGACACCGCGGTCCTTCACTCTCTTACTAAATGAACTAACTATTCGGCGATGGTACCCTTGTATGTGATACAACGCTTTTAATCTCCTTTCATCCAGAAGTGACAGCTCGTCGAGGCGACTTTGATGCCAATCCTCCTCACTAACGCGTAACGAGGATATTTCTAGATCCACGGGTAGGATTGCTTCTATGACGTATACTAGAGAGTAAGGGGTATCCCCAGTAGAGGTTCGGTATCCCCAGAGGGCATATGGAATTCAATCGGCCCAATCTCGACAACTTTCAGTCATGTTGTTGATGATGGCTTTGAGGTTCTTGTTGGCAGCTTCGACTGCACCATTGGTTTGAGGTCGGTCGGGATAATATTTGTGTCTCTGGATCCCATACTCATTGATAACTTCTATGACTTCTACCTCAAAATGCAACTCGTTATCTGATACTAGCTCGTGCGGGACCCCATATCGGCATATGATGTTTTTCTTAATGAATTTGGCCACTTTCTTGGCGTTCATAACTACATATGACTTAGCATCAACCCATTTGGTGAAGTAATAAATGGCAACCAGGATGAACTCATGCCCGTTAGAGGCCTTGGGTGTAACCTTCCCTATAATGTCAATGCCCTAGGTGGATAACGGCTAGGGAGAAGTCATGTTATATAATTCTCGCGGAGGCAGTTATTGAAGGTGGAAGAACTGTTGGCATTTGAGGCATTTCTGGACATAGGCGGTGTAATCCTAGATCATAGTGGTCTAGTAGTAGCCTTGTCGTACAATCTTCTTGGCAAGTATGTGGCCGTTCATATGGGGTTCGTATTCCCCACTGTGGATTCTTTGCATCACCTCTTCAATGTCAGCCCCTGCGATGCAGTGTAGATGGGTTCCATCAAAGTTTCTCTTAAATAGGGCTTTATGACAGATGTGTACTTGGCGGCCAGTCTTCAGAGGGTTTCCCATTATTTCTTATTGGAACCCTTGGGGTACTTACCGTGCTTGAGGAGGTGCCACATATCATAATACTAGCAATTGGCTAGCTCGGGATCTTCTTTGGTGATGAGCTCAATATGGTAGTAGTGGGTTGGTTTATTTTACTTTTGGACCAGGAAGGGGGGCATTGTTATTCCTTCGATTATGTCGATCATGGAGGCTAGGGTAGCAAGGGAATCGGCTAGGTTATTCTTTGCTCAAGGTAGGTAGTGGAAGATGATGCCTCGGAATTGGGAGGCTACTTCTTTTAAGTGGGCATGGAAGGGTTGGATTTTCTCGTCCTTGACTTTTCATTTTCTGAGCACTTGACCAATGATGAGGGCAGAATCCCTATAGACATCTAGGCATTGAATATCTTTCTCGAGAGAAACTTTGAGGACTACAGTACACGCCTCGTATTCAGTCATATTGTTGGTGCAGGGGAAATCCAATTTGATGGCGATGGGAGTGTGGGAGTCATCTGGGGTGATCAAAAGTATCCCAATGTCATATCCCTTTTTGTTGGTCGTGCCATCAAAGAACATTTGCCATCGCAGGTTGTCTTAAGTAGCATAGAAGATGTTTTCATCTGGGAATTCGTAGATCCAGTCATCAGCTTCTTCTATGGGATAATCAGCGAGGTAGTTAGAGATAGCTCTTCCTTTGATGGCTTTCTGTGTGACATATACGATATCAAACTTAGCTAAGACCATCAACCATCGAGCCATTCGTCTGGATAAGGAAGGTTTCTTAAGCGGTTACTTAATGGGGTTCATTCGGGATACAAGTTTAATGAGGAAGGTGAGTATATAATGTCGTAACTTTTGGGTGACCCAAACAAGTGCGACGCATGCTTTTTCCAAAGCAGTGTAGTTGACTTCATACCTGGACAATTTGCGACTGGCTAATAGATGGCTCTTTCGTTGTGGGAATATTTATGGTATTGAGCTAGCAAAGCCCCAGCTATAGTGTCGGTTATGGTTAAGTACTGGAGCAAGGGGAAATCAGGCTATAGTGGCATGAGTACCGAAGGTTGAGTCAGGTATTATTTGATTCAGTTGAAGGATTCTCGGCAGGCCTCGTTCCAAACTTTGGTTGAATCCTTTTGGAGGAGTTTGAAAATTGGTTCACCAATGGAGGTGAGCTGGTTGATTAACCGGCTGATGTATTACAATTTCCGAAGGAAACCTTAGACATCTTTCTCCGTTCGGGGAGGTGGCATCTCAAGTATGGATTTTATCTTGGTAAGATTTGCTTATATCCCTTTTTCACTGACCATCAATCCCAAGATTTTTCCCTGTGTAACGTCGAAGACATATTTATGTGGATTGAGTCTCATGTGATACTGTTGCAGTCGTTCGAAGAACTTTCAAAGAGAGGGAACATGACCTTCTCTAGCTTTGGATTTTATAATCATATCATCCACATAGACCTTAACTTCTTTATGAATCAGATCGTGCAGGATGGTCATGGCAGCCCTCTGGTAGGTAGCCCCAGCATTCTTGAGACCAAATGGCATAATAGTGTAGCAAAAGTTTCCCCATGGGGTGATGAATGCGGTTTTTTCTTGATGATCTGGGTGCATTTAGATTTGGTTGTATCCGGCAAACCCTTCGACGAATGACTTAAGAATATGGCTGGCTATGTTGTCTACGATCATGTCGATATTGGGTAGCGGGTAATCATCCTTTGGAGAGGCTTTGTTCAAATACCGATAGTCTACACACATCTGAACTTCACCTCCTAATTTTGACACAGGCACTATGTTGGCTAGACATGTTGGATATTCGATCACACGAATGAAGCCCACGTTCAGCTATTTGACTACATCTTCTTTCACTTTGAGTGACCATTCGGTGCGGAGCTTTCTTAGTTTTTATTTAACCGGCTTGTAATCTGGAAGAGTGGGGATCTCATGCTGAGAAATTTCATGATCAATGCCAGGCATATCATCATAGGACCATGCGAAGACATCTACAAATTCCTTCAATAATTCTTCGAGTTGTTCATGCCCATGTTTATCGAGGGTAGTCCCTATCCTAATCTCGTGCAGTTGTCTACTAGAACCGAGGTTAATAATAACAGTATCTTCTTCATTAACTTGAACGCGGTTATATTGTTTGTTATTAACCTTATTTAGATCAGTTAAGAATTATTCATTTGCAAAATCATCATCATCAAAAGTTTTATTAGAATCTAAACAATTAATGTAAGGCATATCAAGATACTCAAAATCTTCATTTATTTCATTGATAGGAAAAATAGCATTGAGAACCTCATCAAAGGAGGTCTCGATTATGTTTGAGCAAGGATAGACAACAGAAGAGGAAATGGGCTAAACATTGGGGTTATGTGGGATACCAACTGGTAGAACTAGCGCAGCATGCCAGTTGAGGAGAGGTGTATGAGCAAATTTAATCAAGTGGGATGGATCCAGGGATGTAGTGCTTGAATTAATCATGTAGAGTGTCATCCCCAGTGTCTGCAAGTTGAACGATTCCTCGGAGTCACGTTCCTCAATCTCTTCAGTATCTCTAATGAGCGGTTATCCATAGCGTTGGGAACTTTCGGCCCATGGGTAGCTGTCTTAGAAAAATATCTCCATTCCTAATTTCATCTTTTTGTCTATATGGTCATTCCATGGTTCCGAAAAGACGTAAAAGGGGAAGTACTCACCATCTTTGATGAATCGTCCATTAAAGGAGTCACCTGAGATGGTTTGGAAGCAGTCTAATCTTCTCTTTGGTCGAGACTGGAGGATCATTATGAGCCCTTATTCTGATGGTTGATACCCCAAGCCACAAGGATGGAAAGCTTTCTTCAATTCAATGGGCTCAAGTATCCCTTGCTGTCTTTGTCCTAGCCCCAGTCCGGGCATAAAATGCATGTTTCTGAACATCTGAATCACATTGACATTGCCATGAGGGTCATATTCTAGACAAACCCTTTCTTTGAAATCGTCCCCTGTTGGAAGTAGGAGTGGATCAACTCGGAATTCTGATAGGAGCATATCATTTGACCCGTGCTATATCTCAAGAATTTGATTGTTGGTACTTACACCCTATATATTATTGTCGTCGCCCAAAATGGTAATGACTTGTTCGTCGGTGAAGAACTTCAATTTCTGATGGAGTGAAGAAGACACACCTTTGATACTGTGGAGCCAAGGTTTTCCGAGCAACAGGTTGAAATAAGTTGGGATGTCAATAACTTGGAATTAAACGATGGGGTTTATAGGGTCAACCCCTATTACAAGTTTTATGGATCCCATCACCTCCCGACGTGTATTATCATAGGCACGTACAGTAGAGGAAGTTGGAGTAAGATCACTTTCCTTCAGTCCTAAGCATTTGAAGGTTCTTAATGGGCAGACATTCAAGGAGGATCCATTATCGACAAGAGAGAGTGGTATAATTTTCCCCATAATTTTGATGGAGATGTAGAGTACGTGATTGTGGTTTGGACCAATTCTAGAGATTTCTTCTTCAAAAAAGGATAGCATTCAGGTAAAGGTTAAGGATCCGACCAAATTTATCGCTTCTTCTGGTGTAGTAGAAGGATGAACTATGGGTCTAATGAGAAACTTGATCAAAGAGTTTATGTGTAGCTGGGAAGACATGAAAAGCCCCCATAGAGTGATATTAGCTTGAGTTTTCTTCAGCTGATTGAGGATCTTGCTTTCAACGAGGGTCATTTCTGGCATAGGAAGGTTTTCAATGCCCTTTCCTTTGTCATTGTCTAGTAGTGAGCTTGGGATCTGGTAATGCCTCCCTGATCTGGTCATGTGATTTACTGAAGAACGGAAGAACATGAACCATATTTCTCCGTCAATCTCAGGTTGTTCTTCATCTTTGTTTATTTCTTCGAGGATCTCCTCAAATGATATCATCCCACACATGTCATCTACAGGGCCAGTTTTCTCGAAAACTTGTTCTTCATTCGAATCTCTGAATTCTTCCCCCATTCGGTAGAAAAAATTATGTCTTTCCATGTAAAGTCAATGAATTCCATAACTTCAATGGCTTATTCATATATATCTTCCCATTCTGTGGGGATATGTAATGGTGAGGAGACCAGGCGCCCTTGCAATTTCATAGTATCAAGTAACTCGATCATACTACAGATTTTGTTGGTTTGCCTGAATAATTCTGCTATGATCTGGATGCCGTCATCTAGGTTGACTTCATCGATGGGTACCACCCAACTGTCTTACTCTCGAGCCCATTTTTGTGCTTCCAAGAATAGCCTGCTGAACCTCTGGCAATCAATGATCATCTGTGAGGGAAATTTCAGCCCGAACTCTAGGAGTTGGTTTAACACTTCTGATAATTCCATACCTCCATTTTCAGAACGGGTAAGGACAGCGATGCATGCTTTAGTAAGGAGTGACAGTTCCTGATCAACAAGTCTAATAGGGTGTAAGAGGAAATATGGGCAGGTTTGGGAGAGTGTATGGGTGTGATTTGAGTTGAGGGATCAGAATTTGGGTTCATTTCTAGGAAGATAGCATTGGTATGATTTGGGAGTGGGTTGTGAGTAGTGTTTGGCTTAGGATTAGCTGGTGGGGAAATGGTACACTGGTCAATTAGACCTTGGATTATATTTCAGAGGTGAAAGCATTGGTCGGTGGTATGACCAGCGATTTGGTGAAAGGTGTAATGGGAACCTGCTTTGATGTTTCTTGGAAGTGGATTGGGCAATGGACGGGGATCCAAGGGTTTGATGAGGTTTTGGCTTAACGGGGCCTGATAGACTTTGGAGAAGGGAGCATGGAACTTGGTGTACTCTTTTCGGACTGGGACAGGGCGGTTCTCTGGTGCCCACGAAGTGGTTGGTTGAGATATTTTGTTGATGGTTAAGACTACAGCATTCGAAGGCTTGTCATATTTTCTGGGGTTGAACTGTCCGGACACTTTCTTTGGTTCAACCTCTGTTTTAGCAAGACCTTCCTCGATTTCTACTCATGCTTCTCTGAGAGCTCGGAAGTGGAGATAGTATTGTCCTCCCATGGTTGCTCGGACATGGGGCAAGAAGTTCTTTTTCACTATGTTGACTTGTTCTTGCTCGAAAGGCCAATTGGTCACGGTAGCTACTTTTTCCCTCCATCGGGCTATGAAGTTACTGACTAATTCCCTAGAATTCTATTTGAGTAGCTCTAAATAACAGTGGGTGAACTCATTCTCTTCGTTATATTTGTACTTTGACATGAATTCACGGGCTACATCCTCCCAACGAAGGATGCTGGACTCCTCGAGAGACAAAAACCATCGGAGGGTGCTATCCTTCAAAGTTTGCTGAAACAATTGGGCCATCACTTCTTCTAAAGCCCCTAGGAGAGTCATGGAACGGTGATAATTGGTAAGATGAATAATCGGTGGTCCACTTCCTCCGAATTTCTCGATATTCGGCATCTTGAACTTCTCGGGTAACCTTGCCTTAGGATAAGGAGACATGTGGGTGTAGTGCATGTAATTTTTGGAGATTTTGACTTGGTCGAACTTCTTAGTTTTCTTCTTGACATCTTCTTTGACCTTTTTAACTCTTCCTCTTTCGGATCAACTATCATAGGCAAGTTAGCCCCAAGCTGGGCAAGGTTCGACATAGGAAGCTGGGCAAGTGGTGGACCATTAACAGAAGGGGCACGAGGAGCGTACGGATATTCTTCGGGAACCCAGATAGGCTCGGGTGGGCCCATAGTGAGAGGGAATAGGGCCTTGGGATCTTGAGGAATAGGAACCTGGTTTCGTTGCATCTCCCGGACCTCAGTGTAAAGGTTGTCAATCTTGGAGGCGAGCTGTGCTAAAACTGCCATCAGATCTGGCTGCGCAAATGGTGCTTGATCTGTGTTTTCCATGGAAAGTGGATGGATACCAGACTCGAAAGAGGTAGTAAGGGAATGGACGGAACTCTAGGGTGACTTAACTGAAGACCGAAGCCAATAAGGAGTCAGGCGAAGGGCATGCGATCGACCTGAGAGGGCGTAAAATGGGATTTATTTTTTAAAAGAAAGAAGGAAAATATTTTTAACATTTTTCCTTTTGAGATTAGAAGACAAAGTATTTTGGATTTTTGGTAAAGAAAGGAGAAATGTTTTTGGATTTTTGATAACGAAAGGAGAAGTGTTTTGGAAGATGGGTCTCAACATTATTATTATTATTATTAAATGTCGGATGGGACCCGAGCCTAGAAAAGTTTGGTTTGTAACATGTGCAAAGCTATGGTTGGATATGTAACCAGGCTCACGGGTAGGGTCCCATTTTAAAAATGCGCAAAAATTTAAGCGGCAGGCCGCCCCAGAATTTCGATATAGTTTCGGGTTGAAACCGAAAATCTAATATGTGTGTCCTAGGCTTGACACTTATATGCAGGTATGCATCTTGGTTGGGTGAATTGTAAAGGGTTCCCCCCTTTATCGTGGCTTCCACGATATACGTCTTCCTTTTGAGGGCAATCAGTATGTGTGGACAAGCCATTTGATATACCTGAGTGTATGTGAATTGCCTTAATATATACCTTGTGGGGACGGTACGTATGAGAGCATATTCAATATACTCAGCGTACGTGAACGAGTTCCCTACGATATACCTCCCATCATGACTTCGGTCAAACGGTACGATGTGGGGGAACCGTTCGATATATGTCGAAGCTACTTGGCCAATGGAAGGTGAGAGTCATACTTCTTAGGCTAACTGCGCCCTACCGGACCAGTGCCCATCACGAAGTGACCTTCCAGTTACTGGACAAAATTTGGTCAATCAAAATGCTCTTTGGTGATATCGTGTGAATCATGCATGATCCTCTTACTAGTATCTTATTATTAGAGTATCTTTATTGATCATGCCCAACAGGGAGTAAAGTATGAGTACCAATGTTATACCAAGTATGGGTGATGCGTGCAACATGAGATATATGTGATCCTAGGTTCACATGGTGTGAAATGTACATGGAGAATTTTCTACAAGCAAGTGAATAGAAGCATAAGCATAAGGTACACATGAAATACTAAAGGGGAAAATAGGGAGATATATAAGAAATTTAAATACCCATGTAAATAGAGCCTAGCCCTCAAAAAACATATCCCAAGCAGAGTCACCACTTTGGCCATCCACGGATATATCCCCTCGCGACGGGAGAGGATCACTTTAGGCCCCGCGCGTCCCTCTTGGGATCGCTTCGACCGGTATCAATGAATTAGGTGAAAAGTATAGAGAGATAGAGTCGCCAGTCTATTTTACTCAAAATAGACAAAAGAAAAGGGAGTCATCCCGAAGGACAACATCTAAAGACATACTGATACATATGAAACTAAAATGATTCAAAAAGGGTCCGTAGGCTAAGTTACGAAATGGAAAGGTGTTAGGCGCCCATTCCGGCCTTACGGTCTCTCATGGGTTGTTGTTATTTTCCTTTATTTCCCCGTGATATGTGTGCATGTGTATACGTAGTGTAGATAGGAACCATCGACTTTCATCATGGAAGAGATAAAGCGATTCATCCATAGGAATGTACGTAAAAGTAATATTAGAAAATAGGATTTATGCGATTATCCTAGCCTCGATCATTATAAGGGAATGATAACGCATGTGGAATAATACACCATTAAGAACAAATATATATATATATATATATATATATATATATATACACAAAGGATTGAAGAGAGTTAAGTTTAAAGAATATAGAAAATTAGGAAAAAGTAGAAAAATGACTCGAGTCTAGAGTTTTACCCCGAGACGCCTACGTAGCCGATAGAGGCATCAAAGTCCATGTAGTTCGTATGCAAAACGAGGGGTGGGATTTATCCCATAAATCGAATCGGGGACTTCTATTATATGGGCGTGTGTGTAAAAAAAGTGTTTTAGTTGTGAGAAAAGTGTGAGAATTTTCGTTTGGAATTGATGAGAAAAGCCTCTTTTTTTTTTTTTTTTTTGGGTTTTATTTATATGAAAATAAGAGGTGTACGATATTACTAGATAAAAAGTATATTAAGATATGTGAGATGAGAGAATAAAAGTATTAAGCAACAAAACAAGTTAATGCCAATTTAGGGGAATTTAAAGAGAGAGTTGAGAAAATTGGACCTTCTTGAAGATCTTGAGCTTGATCTTGGATGTTCAAGAGCATCCCTTGAACTTGCATGATGATGGAGAGTACTTAATTCACCATGTTTGATGAAAAAGGTGATGAAAGGTGAATGTTGAAAAGGGATTTGGATGTGGAAATCACGCTGACTTCCAGAGGGATTTTTTGAGCTTGCTGAGAGTGATAGATCTCTAATTTTCCTCTTTTTCTTAGAATGAGGTTAGGACATCATTTTTATAGGCCCAGGGCATTGTCGATCGTCATAGCCCTGGTCTTACTAATCGGCAGGTGTGTTTAGGCACACTGCCGATAGGCAGGGCTTTGTACCTGTCGTTTGGCAGTGTCTTTCAGGTTCCTTCGGAAAATCGATCGTAGAGAGAAAATCGTTAATCCGAATCGCTCATGGGGTAGACCGTTGGAAAGGTATTTTAGATACCTTCAAAAGTCCTTTGGACTGATCCCGGGTTCGGTAGTTGACTTTGGGTCAAATATGGATCAGAAGCGCTCATTGATCCCATGGACGAGGAAAGTTCGAACGCAAATGGATCATTCGTCCGCATGGTAATTCCGAATTGCGCATGGGGTATACCTTTAGAAACTTGAGGAGATGTACTTCGACATTCCAAAGAGTTTGACCTGGTTCAAGGACTTGACTTTGGTCAACCGGGCCTGAAATCATTCGGTGACCTTTTGGAATAAAACGGATCGTTCGTCCATACCATAAGTCAGAATTGTGCACAGGGTGGACCGTTGGAAAGGGGTTTTAGTTCCCTTTGAATATTCATTCAATCTCGGTCGATCTGAAGAGTTGACTTTGGTCAAATGGAGCCTGGGAGAGTCCGATGACCTCCTGATTGATTTTCAGGGAAAAATGGGTCGTTCCTCCGCATGGTAAGTCAGAATTATGCACGAAATGGACCATTAGAAAGGGGATTCAGTTACCTTCGAATATTCATTCAGTCTCATTTGAGTAGAAGAGTTTGACTTTTGGTCAAACGGATCCTGGGAGTGCTCGATGGCCTTTAGGTCAGTACCTGGGGTATGACTTGGGTTTGGAATGGTGAAGGGAGGTGCTAGGGACCTTTGGAGAGGTTAGGGGGTATTAGAATGGGGTGTCTACACCTAGTTCTTAGAAGGATCACGATTCTAAATCGATGATTATAGATCGGTTAACTAAGGTAGCCCACTTTTTACCAGTCTAGACGGATTATACTACAAGTCAGTATGCCTTGTTATTCATCGTTAAGAATGTGAGATTACATGGGGTGCCTCTCGATATTGTGTTCGATCGGGAAAAAAAACGTTATGTCTCATTTTTGTGTGAGCTTCCAGGAGGCCATGGCTACAGATTTGCGCTTGAGCACGGCCTATCACCCACAGAAAGACGGGCAGACCGAGCGAACTAATCAGATACTGGAGGATATTTTACATTTATGTATTCTGGATTTTAGGGGATGTTAGGAGTAGTACCTTCCGCTCGTAGAGTTTGCATATAATAACTCTTATCAGTTTATCATTGGTATGGACCCATTCGAGGCGTTGTACGGTAGGCCTTGTCGCTCTCCTTCTTATTGGTTAGAGGTGGGGGACAACAAACTACTCGGACCGAAAGTGATTCAAAATATGTCAGCCAGAATAGAGATGATCAGGAGTCGCAAACGGGTTACTCAGGATAGGCAGAAGAGTTACGTCGATGCCAAGAGATTCTTCGGGGAGTTTAGTGTGGGGACCAGGTATTGTTGAGAGTATCTCCTATGAAGGGGATAATGCGATTTGGGAAGAAAGGAAAGTTGGCACCGAGGTATATAGGGCCCTTCCCTATTATTGAACGGATTGGGCCAGTGGCCTACAGGCTTGGGTTACCCGAGCACCTGCATAGGATTTATGATGTGTTTCACATATCTTTGCTGATGAGTCGGGATGATTGGCCCATAACCATATTGCTTTAGAGGAGATTGATTTGCAGCTCGATAGTTCCTAAAAGAAGGGGCCAGTTGCTATCCTAGACTTTAGCGAGAGGAAACTGAGATCGAAGGTAGTTTCGTTAGTTCGTGTACAGTGACGATATCACGATATCGAGGAATCAACTTGGGAGCTCGAGGATGATATACGCGAGAGATACCCAGAGTTATTCTTACCAAGTATACCTTTTATTTTCGAATTTCGGGATGAAATTCCATAATTAGACGGGAAGTATATAGTACTCCGTAATTTTAATTGATATTAATTATGGGATTAATTAAATCAAATGTGAGAATAATTAATTAATAATTAATCCAGAATAAAATAAATATTAACTAGCAAGATAAGAGTTAGTATTTATTACTGGGAATTACATTGTATATTACTAATAGAATAAAATAATATATGATTTTGAATGTGATTATAAATTTAAGAAATATTTGCGAGAGAGAAATACGACAATTATGGAATTTAAGTCGAGACGTGCGTGTGAGTTGTGTCGGGACTAAATTAATAGAATAAAAAGAAAAATATTTATATGTCACCCAAATGGTCATTTCGAGTGCACCAACATGTCCGAAAGGTTTGAAATAGTAAGAAAAGTCTACCCCGGGTTTATTTTGGGTTTCGAGATAGTTTTAGGCCAAACCGACACCCCGAAGGGGTATTTTTGTCTTTTGAAAAATTAGGTTAATTAATGGACAAAAATTGGAGAAATATATCTACATGTACATGGGAGAAGTTAGGTTTTTTGTCTGCAAAAGAAAAGAGAGAGTCCAAGAGGAAGAAGGAGGAGATTTCCAGGAGCTCTAAGACCAAACCCACCCATCTTTCACCGAGAACACCATCAACGTGTAGATCGAGAAGAGAGGAACACATCTATACCACTTTCATTCAACGATTCAAACCTTCCCAATAAGGCAAGTGGTTATCTTTCTTTAATTAGTGCATATATTATAGATGTTAGTGTATAATTGATGAGATACACATGATATGATGAAATCTGGGTTGAAATTGAATTATTAATCAAGCTTTTGGGTAGGAAATTGAATGTGGATGAATTACCATATGTAAAGGCTATGAATCAGGGTTAGTACATGAAGAAAAAATAATTTAACTTTGGGTTTGGGGTGGACTAGATCAATGATGATGTTAAACTAGGGCTTTTGATATTTGATTAAATTCATTCACACATATATGAGATTTACTAAGGTTCGATGGTTAAATAATGTTAGGGATCACCTAAAAATATGTAAAATGGCTTCACGACTATAAATTTTGAGTTGGGTAAATTTTGATGTGAATTGGGTGAACAAAAATGGGCAAAACGCAGGTTTCCTACGGTAGAGGGCAAACTGGGTAAATGTCATTCGAACGACATGGGGAACTGGAAAGTTGTTCGAACGACCTCGTTCAAACGAGAATTTTAACAAAAATTCAGAGTTTAGAACTCATTTGAACGACTTACTAAAGATATTTCAAAGTGAAATCCGTTCGAAGTTTCGTTCGAACGAAATTTCTAGGCACTTCGAACGAGATTTCAGATTTTGGGAATTTTACGGGACGAGCCGGAATTTAGTGAAAATAATTCGAGAATGATGAATGACTTAAGGTTATGTAGGTCAACCACATTTCTTGATCTAGAAACATGAAGTATATAAGTATACAAGGGTAAGATGGACTCCTTAGTGATATGCATTATAAGTAGTGCGATGCGATAGAGAGAATAACTGTAGTTGGGAACATCGTGAATATTGTAAAGAATGACAATTTGTACAAATCTGGATTATTTAGGTGGTGTGATCCTATTAATTATATGGGTTGTGTGTACCTATTATTTGAACCCTTATGTGTATGACATACCTACCATACTTGCTATCACGGGAGGTCTTAGGAAGGGGACAATCTTATCTTGATGAGCATTCGAGGGGATTTTAGATTGTTACCTGTTGGAAAGTGAGACCCCAAATTTTTAAATATTCTTTTAAAATTAAATAAGAATTTCCTAAAATTCGGAATAGGATGGTTCAAACACAACACACACAAATGATAAATTTTAATTTATTTTCAAATTAAAATTAAACTAAACACAAAGTGAAATTAAATTAAACAACAAATGGATTTTTCACTTAAACCAAATTAATTCATCCAAAGTCCTAGAAATTTGCCTAACAATAATTAATTCAATTTTGTAAATTAGGCCAAACCAAATTATCAAATAAAATATATAACTTGATTAAATTAAGTTAAATTTCACCTAATTAATTTTAGCACCAAAATAGATACGTGTGATAATTAAACCAAATTTTATCTTGAATTACCTAAGCATGCATCTACGTGTTTTGCAAGATAAAATAAACCAATCACACTACATGCCGATGTACAAGAAAAACCCAAAACGGGGAAAACCTCGAATGGCCCTGGCCTAACAAATCCACTAAGTATGGAATTATAAATTACAAGACAGTATACTTACACCAATAACTTGACTCCATCCAAGCCTTGACGCTCCTTCTTGTAACCACCTTTGCCTAGTAGATAACCATGGACTCCTCCACAGTCTCGGACTCCTACGATGGGACTCTTGGACACCGTCACCCTCACGCGAAGCTTTTCTTCGAGTGGTAATACCGCAGCGTAAACCAAATTTCTTCTTCTTTGTGGGATGTAGAAATAAACCCAAACTTCTCCTTTTTATGGTAGAGATGTACTAGTGGTGCCGAACAACTCCAAGCAAATATTATATATATGAGGTACTTGGATAAACAAACTATGGGTGTAAACTCATGTGTTTGTTGAAAATATTTCTTTAAAATTCAACACATAAAAATATGGAACTTTGGTTGATGTATGTTATCTCAAATGTACTCTCAAGGAAGGTACCAAAGTCTATTGAAAAATTTGTCCCGAGTAAGTTTTAAACTACCAAAATGAAGTGGGACAAAAGAGTGGGAAAATAGGATAAAACTGCCAAAACTGTTCTCGCCTAGAAATCTCGTTCGAACGACCATCTAACGACAATCCAGTGGCCAAAATGGGAAAAATCGTTGGCAAAGTTGTTCGAACGACATTTTCGAACGAAAAACAGAACATAAAATTTTCATTTTAAGCCCATAAAATTTTATATAAAATAAAATTACACCATTTCAAATTATTCCAAGTCTCTTTAACACACCGTAATTTTGAGGATTTAGTATTTAATTATTTTTGGGAGATGTAAAAATATTTAAATTTGGAAAACTTAAATTTATGACTTGGAGAATTTATTTGAGTGGGAAGAATTATTTATATTTGGCGACTTTAAGTTTAATTGTTCGAAATTTTGTGCGTCGCATTTCGAGGTCAAAATTGGAGAATGTTATAAAGTATTTCGGATGATAATTTTGAGTGCATGATTGAGTCCGGATGGGTCGACATAGTCAGAAAAGAGTACTCGGGGGTAGTAATAGGGTCTCGGGGCATTTTTGGGCATAGCTTGGCCCACTCGGGGGGGGTTTGGGCCATTATAATTAGGCCCATGTGGCTAAAAAACTGATTAGTGGTTTTAAACCTAATTGAGGGAGTGTTGAATAGCAATTAACACAACTCTAAACTTAGAGCTTTGAGAGAGAAACAAAGAAAACAAATCAAGAGCAAATTGGGGATCTTTTGGAGGCCATTTGAGGGACAAGTTGGGTGTTCTTCATCAACACTTTCTCTACACCAACGGATCAGACTCTACGAACAATTAGAGGCAAGTGGTTAACTTGTTGGGATGTTTATTTATGATATCTAATTCATATTTTTTTGATGTGTAAATCAAAATTCATTTTGGGTGAAAAACAGTACAAAAAGGGGAGTTTCGTATATAGAACACTTGAATGAATTTTATGGGAAATTAATGTGGGAATTCATTGTGTTACATAGTTCTGAGATAATTTATTTAGGTGTGAAAAACTAGTAGAAATTTATGAAAGAATTTGGGATAAACAGATGAAATTAGGACTGAACGAGTAAGGACCCGAAAATTCTCCAAATTCGGAAAAGTAGAGATTTATGAAATTTAATTTGTGTTTAAGGTTCTAGGGGAGGTCCTAATTACGTTCCCATATGATTAAAATTTTGTGTATCCTTGAGATGAACCATTGACGAGTTTAGAGATTAGAGGAATTCATTAATGGCAGAAACAGGAAGTCAGAGAAGATGAAGACCTGTTCGATCGATCGATCGATGGCTGGGATTGATCGATCGATGGCTGGGAATTTTTCATAGTTCGACCTTCAGAGTTTTCGATGGGATTTTCTTTTAGTTTAATTGGCACCAAGCCTAATTAAGGAGAAAATTTGACTAGGGAAGTTAATATCCTCACAATTATAGGGGCGTATAATTAGGAGTGGTGGGGTAATTAAGTGTAACACTTACATATGAATTTTGAGAATAAATTCTGGGAAATAAAATAACGAACTGGGTGAATAAGTTCGGGTATAGTTGTAGGGCGACACTACTCATTTAAATTATTTATAAAGGAAAACTAATTAATTTGGAGTTAGAGATTAGACTCGGGTGATATTTAATTTCGGGTCACGTGAGCAAGTACAGGTATATTGGTTGAGTGATACCAAGGCGTTAAATTAATTACTGAGAGGAGTAGATTAATTTGAAGTGGGAATATTGACTCGGGAAATATTAAAATAAGGACCAAGTGAGCGACTCCGGGTCTATTGCTTAAGTGACACCAATGTAATGAATTAATTAAGGGATAAATTAATTAATTTAGAGTCGGACCACAGACTCGGGGAAAATATAGGCTAGTGCTACGGATTTTTTATGCACGATAATGCCGGGAACTAACTATTATATATATACGGTGTGATGATAGTGTGTGTGTGTGTGTGTGTATATATATATATATATATTGTGTGTGTTATTAAATATCAATGACTAAATATTTATTTAACTTATATACTCTAGTGCTATCAATGGAGGCTGCGTGATATGGGTGAATCCCCTGGCTTGAGGAGCGGGGAGATTATATCCCCAGGTCATAGCGTTTATTATATGGGTAAGGGGTTTATCTCACTTTCAGGGAAGGAATATGACCGCCTCCATTATGTTTATATTTTTGGTCAAGTTAGTGAGCGATTCTGACTTGGGGTAACTAGGTTATGCGAGTACACCTAGTGTGATAGGACTTTAAAGAATACATCTTGGTGAGTTATTACTCGGGAGGATGGGTTATATTTATATTCAACATATGTGTGAATGTTGTAATATGGTTCTATGTATATAATGGGATAAATAGTTATATATGGGTTATTAAATATATGCAGTTAATTGTAAGTAATTATATATGGGGTATATTCATATTCAACATACGTGTGATTGTTGTAAGATAACTTTACATATATAATGGGGTGAATAATTATATATGGGTAATCCAAATTCATGGAGAAAATTGTATTATTTATATAACTAGTGAATGTTATATGTCTTTCAAGGAAAGATGATTAACTAAGTTAAGATGGTAAATAACTTATAAACCATTCGTTTAAAATACTCGGGATTGAGTAGGGCGGTTGATAAGAGTTATATCAGGTATCTAGTTTCGGAGTATAGGACTATGTGGGATATAAAGAAAGCGTTAGGTGTGCACATTAGTTGAGAGGTGAGTTTGTTCTCAAGGGAGTGCGACACTAACTAAAATATAAAGTGCATTCATGCATTTTATATTACTGCAAGTTAATCATTTGCTAAATGTTTTCAAAATGTTTTAGGTTCTAACTCTTGATATACAACTTTTTCAAAACCTTTTAGGTTACCAGCCACAGGGACGCCATACTTGATATTCTATTCTAGGGACACGTAGCTGCGGCACATGTGGATGCTCGCAGGACCTTGGATTAGACGCCTTATTCATTCTTTCCTAGAATAGGAATCATATATCAGTTTCATTCTTTCTTAGGGCTTGTCGCCCACACTTTCAGTACATTTTTTAGATTTATTTATTCAATTGTTGGATGATTGTTGTTGGACTATTTACTTTGGTGGTCGATGGTTTATTCGGCAAGTAGTTTAATTATTTATTTAGTTCATTTAAGTCAGTTATTGTGAATGGTTTATATGTATTTCCGCTTGTTATTGTCTTGTTTAATTAAAGTTAAAATTTGGCACCTGCTTTTTGGAATACTAGGTGGTTAGTAAGTTTTAAAAAAAAGGGGGGTTTCGGGAGTGATGCAAAGAATGAACCAACTGGGATTCCTAATTTAATTTGATATAGGACTGATCACCCGGTGTTTTATTAAGCGGGGCGTCACAGATGGTATCAGAGCATCAGGTTCTAGTGTCTTTAGGATATATGTGGCTTTTCACATTTTAGCTTAGCATTATTTTATGTAGAGCCTTATGATAGGATTGTTGTATTCCTTTAATTATTTGACTTACGTTCTCCTGCCATCAAGTATAGTGATGTGATTCATACACGAGTTCGGTTGGGCTTTGTATACCGAATATTCTTTAGGACGACTAACGAGGGCCATAGGAAGATTGCAAGAAGATAGGCCCAACAAAAGACATAGGGTATTCTGGAAATGGTTATCGTGATAGGAATCACCTTGATTGTTTTTCAAGCCGGTGGTGATAGAATAATCACCCGGGAGCGATAGTCTCCCCAAGCACTATTGTAGATAACGGTGGTACAATTTTAGTATCACCCAGCGTAGTCAGCAAAGGGTGGGGAAGTGTAGAATGACCATTTTGGAAGGGCCATATATAAGGATTCGAGTAGCAGAGTAGCGCAATAAATCAATAGGAGGAAATAACCTAAAGACAATTGTGTACGGTAGTGTGCGGCGGAACCTAGGACTAAATTTTGAATGAAATTTTGGCCCAGTAGGGCGGTGTTGTAGTAGCAGGAGAGTCAGTCACCACATATGAAGAAGAATACACGGAGTCAAATGAGAAATTTTTGGTATGGTGTGACCATAAGATCGTCCATCCGCTATTCAAATTGGGATGCGAGTGGAATTTTAGAGTTTATGAAATGGGTAAGATTGTAACTGATCATGAGAGAGACGATAAATTGTATAATTGAACTTTGTAACCGAAGAAGGGGATATGAAGAACGATAAAGGAACCTACAAATGGATAATGAACCATATGAGAATACACAATAATGGATGGGAAATCTGACTAGGATGAATAGTGATGAGATCGTCAATATCGTTTATTTTCTAGCTTACATTAACCCTTCTATGATACAGGAGCCAATAAGGTTAGATAGTTTAACCCAAGAACGAAATGAAACTTAATAGTGTTAGTGAAGCACGACGAAAGGGTATACCTAGTAAGGGACCCATTGTGACGTTTTAAATTAAGTAAATTTCTACCTATTTGACGGTGGATTTTATCCGGGTTGTCGAGGCTAATAACAAGTCCCATAGGGCTAGGGAAACCAAAGGGACAACAGGGGTAGCACTTAGGGTCAAGACTACAATGTAAGCGAGAAGGACAACCCCAACATGGCCATTTGGGCCAGAGGCAGGGGACTGACATAAAAAGATGTCTTAAGTGTGGAAATGGAACTACAACAATTAATTATGTCCATAGTGAGCCAGGGGATAGAAGTGGAATGCCCAATAGGGACAACAACTGCGAAGTTTTGGTCCGGTCGGATGAGAATATTATGTCCAATGACCATTTGGGTTGCCGGTGGATAGGCGAGTGGAAGTATAAGTTTTATCCTCGGATAGATGGGGTGAATTTCATGACACGAGTGGTCATAGTATTCTTCTTAACACTATATTCGCATGGGGAAAGAGTTTAGTTGGTGTATAGTAGTGTTACTATTAAGTATATATTTACCATGGGGTAACAAGGCTCTCTTTTATTTATATCTACAGGGGGCAGGTGTAAAAACTGAGAGGGTATATTTTATAAGACTTACCCATTTTGAGTAGTGTTATGAAAGTATTATTTTTTTTGGGTATGGATTGGTTAGCGATGGGTGAGAACTATTATGGATAGTGATAGTAAGTTTTGGTGTTCGTGACACCAGGGTATGAATGACTTTTGCGAGGTGTCGCCTGAGAGGGAGTCTAGCCTATATATATATATATATATATATGGGTACATATGTTGTATTATGTGGTACGATAGACATATAAGAATGTCTTGTGTTATTCTATTTTTCTCGGTAAGAAGGGATGTATACTGAAGCGATTCAGGGTAGTTAGAATTATTATCGAGCAGGGAGAGATGGCTTGGGATTTATTTTGCGCAAGAACTAATGATAGTAGGGGCACTGTATTTTATGTTTTCTTTTATAGCATAAGAGTAGGAGTGTATTCTTTTGTGTTAAGAGACAAGTATTTGGGGGGTACGTTCTATGGACTGAGGGTCTAACAGATCCCAACGACCGACAATGTTAGGTAGTAGTGTATCGAGGGAGTTCCTTATTTGGATTTCGCTTTGCGAGACGTCCCACGCATGAAACTTAGCGCAATGTTGGAAGTGGGGAAATGTTTGTTCGTTAGTACATGGGTTGGGTACCTCGACTATTATTCATATATGTGATATGACTACGGGTTGGAAGTTATATTACGGGTTACGGCTAGTATAGTCGGGTAACTTTCATACGGTTAAGCATGGGTACAGGGTGTATGGGCGCCCTGGCTAATTAAAATGCATATTTGTGTAACTCATAGTTAGAAGAATGATAGATAGATGTAGCGAGCTTAGATTCACAGGATTAGTGAGTGATATTCGAAGCTTGGAACACTAGGCTTATCTTAAATTTCGAGGACAAAATTGCTTTGTAAGGGGGGGAGTATGTAACACCTCGTAATTTTGAGAATTTAGTATTTAATTATTTTTGGGAGATATAAAAATATTGAAATTGGAGAAACTTAAATTTATGATTTGGAGAATTTATTTGAGTGGGAAGAATTACTTATATTTGGAGACTTTAAGTTTAACTATTCAAAATTTTGTGTGTCGCATTTTGAGGTCAAAATTGGAGAATGTTATAAAGTAATTTGGATGATAATTTTGAGTGCGCGATTGAGTCCGAATGGGTCGACATATTCAGAAAAGAGTACCCAGGGTTAGTAATCGGGTCTCGGGGCATTTTTGGGCATAGCTGGGCAGAAATAAGCTTCGAGGCAATGGTATCTAAAGTTTGATGAAATCATTACGAACTTCGCACCACGCCAAAATAGCTGAATTGTAACGGTCTTTTACCGTGACAAATTGGTGACAAAGACAGTTGTCACCCTTGGAGTTGTCACGGTCAAAGACCTTGACAAGTTGGACTTATCACGGTCAAAGACCATGACAAGTTCATTAGACTTGTCACGATCTTTGACCTTGACAAGTTTTATAATATTCAAAGACCGTGACAAGTTTCTTTATCACGGACTTGTCACGATTTTTTACCGTGATAATTCTGGGTAGAATTTAAAAAAAAACTGTTGGGCGGTATGGACACTACCACTTCCCAGAAGTATATTTGTACCTATTATAGAAAATTTGTACATGTCCAAACAACCTATATCCAAATAAAATAGAAATAACGTACCAAATCATGACATATGTAATCCATATCCAAAGAAAATAGAATTGCAAATATCCATATCCATATCCAAACCAGCATGTACCAAAATAAAAAAAATACAAATACAATCCAATATTCAAATATAAAAGATAGAAATAATGTCATAAAGAAGGGTCTTGAGAAGGTTGGAACAGGAAGGAAGGCCACGCGACATATAAATTCAAAAACCCCTCAATATGCTCAATGTCGCATTATACGCGCAACAATAAGGTGAGTTCTCCTTTCCATCCACCACATGCGTGACGCGCACTCCTGTCTCAGTATCTTGGAGGGGACGTCCATGAACCAGCATACCCAGGCTAAAGTCTAAGTCCTTTAACCCCCTCTCTATCGGTTCCCCATAATATATGTCTAATAGAAACACGCTCGGCCAACTGATTGTTGACATAGTCCACTTGACGGGGAACTGGATCATCATATGGTGTCGAGTCCATGCATATCAGCGATGAAGAAGTGACATCATCATCCTCATCCTTGTCCTCATACTCATCTACCTCTACATCCTTCTCCTTCCCCTTCCCCTTTCCCTTTCCCTTGCCCAACTAACGCTTCATGAAGGTGTACATATCTAGGACCGTCGCCTCCAACCTTAATAGCTTATCATCATTGGTGTCTAGCTTTTGTGCCAACCCAGTGTTGCTCGTCTCCATTCCTATGATCCTCAACTTCCCCACCCATGAGCTCACCCCCTAGTCCTCCCCTTGCGATCTGCCTCAAGCCCTTGGTTGAGTGCGTCCGTAGCAAAGATTCTTTGTCGGCATCAGACTGCTACTCATGCACTTCTCTAAACTTTTCTTGAAAAGACAAAAAGTACACGATTAGATAATTAAGTAAATAAAAAATTATAACGTAATTAAAAAAATTAATAATTTATAACTTACAATAGTGGTTGCGACGCTCGGGGCCACCTCCTTGTCCTTGACCTTTTCTTCTAAATTTCCACATAGGCATAGAGCCTATGTGGCCTACCCCTAGGGCCAGTCCCTGTGTCCTGAAATAAAATAATACATAATTAGTAAGTAACGCAAAGTAATGCTAAATTGGAATAATATAAAAATAAAATAAAAACTTATCATCCTGTGCTCCACATCAGTGTAAGACGTCCGCCTGGAGTAGTGCACGTCCAAATTTTTTGTACAGTTTTCCCTCCCCGATTTTTTAGATGCCAATTGGCGCTCATAAATCTCATTGTCGATAAACTTTTGCCACTGTGCCAATGAGATCGGCTCCTTCGAGGGAATGGTGTCAAGTACTCTCAGAAGGGACTCCCGATTCTTTCCAAAGTACTGTGCCCACATATTCTTCTTCCACATCATATATTGATACCTCAATTGTTCCAGTGTGGAGTCGCGGAGATGTCAAGGTAGGCCGAATTGTTCCTGTCAAACAAAAACAAACCAAAAAGAAATTAAATTTTAGTTGCCTATAAATATAAATATAAATACACTACGTGTAGTTCCCCCCAGATGTTTATCCTGAGGCCAATAGGCACGACCCTCCAATCAGTGTACCCTGGGCCAATGATCGCCTTCAGTAACTCTAGCGCTCTAGCTAATAATGTCGTCTTATTCTAGACAACGGACCCCAATTTTCCCCATTTGGGGGGCTTACTGGTCGAGGACCCCTCGTCGCCTCCGCTACTGCGCCCGGTTGAAGTCATTTTTTTGTAAAAATTAGTATTATATGTACAAACATGTATATGTACTTTGAATTAATGCTCAAATCCGATAATAACAAAACATACCAATACCAATATCAAATTCAATTTATACACACGCATACTGCCTCCCCCCCCCCCCCCCCCCCCCCGCACACACACTCCCGGGTCATGGACTTTGAATTAATGCTTAAATTGATTAAAATCATAATTAACATATTCACTTGGTTCTTACAAGCATTACAATGATCAAGTACAAATGAATAAAAATCATTAAATTTTCGTCTGATAATAATAAAGCACTAGAATAATACAACCACTGGTCATTACAAATAATTTGAATACTTATTACAAATCTAAAAATTATTTCAAATTCGGGTTATCATAAAAAATAATTTGATATTCGGTAGGAGTAGTCAAGTCATCCACACTACTTTTTAGACTCTTTGGCGCATGTAAGACGATTGACAACGACTTGTTTTTTATATACTCCGCATAAAACACTTGCTCGACCTTTTGACAAGCATGAACAAATGGCTCATCGCTCACGTGTTCGTTTCTCTTCAACTTGGACAAGTCAACCATGATAAAATTGGTGCGAGGATAAACTTTATAAGCATTGTTATCCTCAACTCTTACCCAATCAGAGTAAAATATAACCTCTTTGAAGCTTACATATTCCAATTCAAACATATTTCGAACTACACCATAGTAAGTCATTTCAGCTTCAATGAGGGTTTTATCTTTCGCGATCGCTCGAAATAAAGTAAGAGCCTTGTATGAACTACCCAAGTTATGTAAATTTGTATGTTCCTCATACACCCTTGCACCGAATACGAAACCGTTCAATCGATACTTTTTGTACTCTTGTGCCATGAATAAGGGTCTAGTGGCTAGATGAGCAAGCCTTGATGTCGCATCACCCGTCTTTAAGGGATGAGAATATAGATAAATTAATTAGGTTAGTTGTAAAATTTTCTTGTAATGTGGCATTTAATAACAACTATTTTCATTATAATTACCTCGTGTGACAACCACAGCCTAAATTCCATGTCTAATTGTGCTATTGTTTTTCATCTTTTATTGTTCTCACAGGATTTATATTTTCTGCATAGATTGTGATGACGTATTACAAAATTAATCATGTAGAAATTAAAATAATGTAAAAGTTACAATAATTTAAACTTACTTTTTCCATTCTTTGACATCTTTATGTGTGTCAAGTACAAAATGAGCTACTTGTTCATATTACAAACTCGTTAATTTCATTCGTTTTCCAATCACATGGCCACCCTCATCGACGAACTCATCATTTTCATCCACGTTAGTCGAGTCAGGCATATATTCCCAAGTGTAGATTGATTACTCCACAGTGATGTATTCCTATGCAATTGATCCTTCAATGTATCATGTATTCTTGACATAATCTTTTAAAATCTTCATCAATCCTTCAAATGGATACATCCACCAATATCTAACTGGGTTGCAAAGAAGTGCCTCAACGCATAGGTGTACCAACAAGTGAACACTTATGTCAAAGAAATATTGAGGAAAGTACTTATCCAAGACATAAATAGCTTCGCTCACCGTCAATTTTTTCGCCACTATATGATCTCGATTGACTACCTTCTCACATAAAAGTGAGAAGTAGATACTGATTTTCATAATAACCCTTCGCAAATCCTTGTGTTTGGAGAAACAATGCTTAAACAATAGAGGAACCAATTGCATGATCATATGCCAATCGTGGGACTCAACCTTATGTAAATCATGGGTCGCATAATTCACAATCCTTGGAAAGTTGGATGAAAAAATTAGATGGAATGTTCAAATTATATATTTTGTCTAAAAGAACCTTCCTTTCCTCACTCGTTAAAGTAAACGCACCGAGGGGAATTATTGTCCTTCCCCTACTATCTTCTTTCAACCTTATTTATGGCTTAAGTTTCAACGCTTTTAGGTCTTTTCGTGAATTTTCTCCATCCTTCGAATGACTCCCCCCAAGTCATGTGACCACAATATGTTTAGCGATATTTTTCTCTGCATGCGTCACATCCAATACATTGTGCATCGGCTTATTATTTTAAGGCTAGTCAAATAAAATTGACCTCCTAGACCATGCCTTTCTTATCTTAGTTTCATTCCCAATTCGGGGTCTTCTTATCCTTGACATTTTTAAATTTATGATTCTTACTTGGCATATTAGGGCCATAATTTGAAGATTTACTTTCAATTTATGAGCCTGATAATTTTCTCGTCAATAGCCTATGTTCAACCCCGTCCGGTAAAAATTTAGAACCTTTTTCAAATCTAAACCTATGAGCGGGGGTAAAAAAATCCTATTGAAATGGTATACATCTTTTGTGCTAGTAGAGATATGAAGAGATTCAGTCTTCTCTCTATAATAGGACACCCCAAATAACCATGTACTACACAATCGGATAATGTCCCATAAGCTATAAAATCATGAATTGCCCACATCAACCCAACTTTCAGCAAAAACTCTTCTTTTTTTAGAAGAGTCAAATTCTTGAAAACCATCTTCCCATAACTCATTTAATTATTCTACCAAAGGATCCAGGTATACATCGATGTCCTCACTTGGTGCCTTTGGCCCAGGTATCAACAAAGATAGCATCGAAAATTCAGGTTTCATACACTTTGAAGGAAAGAGGTTGAGTGGGGCTATGATCACTGGTCACACACTCTGATTGGCTCTTAGATTTCAACATGGATTGAAATCCTCTATTCATATTTCCAAACAAATGTTACGTTGTTCTCAAGCAAAATCAGGATACCCAAAACTCAACCTCTTCCAAGTTATAGAGTCAATAGGATGACGCATGAGATTATTCCCTGCTACTACCCAGCATGCCAAGTCATTGCCTCTACTATCCATGGTACTATGAAAATTTCTTTAAACTAGGCCCATTGGGAAAATATTTCAACACTTTTTGAGGCACTTCTAAGTTTGTTCCTTCCTTGCTAGTAGATTAGGCATATCTAGGTTCATCACATATCGGACACCGATCGAGATTTTCATACTCCTTTGGGTATAGTATGAAGTCATACACACAAGCATGAATTGATTTATACTTCATTCCCAAACCTTTCAAACTATTTTTCATAGTAGGATAATTGTTTGGAAGCGTATTCTACTTGGGTAGAAATCCCTCCACCCAATTCAAAATTCTTGTCATGCTATTGCCAAACAAACCACATTGGGTCTTCAAACTATGCAAGCCGACCATGGCATGTAAAGTTGTTTGATCTTTCTCACAGCGAGAGTATTACGATTGACTCGCCTTAAATTTTAAACATTGGTAGTCATGGTCAAGGTTTATCCCGATATCTTCATGAGCACCTGAACCTTTTACATCATCGGTGACCTCATTCTCTTCCATTTGATGAAATCCATATGCATCATCAACTAAATCCTATAGCATATTATGATCTATATTTTAATCCTCCCTTTGTACTTTTATCCTACTTGTTGAAGTTTATTGTGAAGGCTGCTTAGGGATGAAAGGAACTTTTGGTTCCCCATAAAAAACCCAAATTCGATAACTATCTTGCATACCCTATCTTAACAAATGTATTTCAAATGTTTTCTTCTTACACCTAGCACACGAACATGAAAAGTCTTCATCATTATGACATCTTTTTGCGTATTTCACAAATTCATTATCACCTCTACGAAACACATTCCTTAATCTATTTGTCTCACCCATCCACTCTTTGTATTTAGGATATCCCATCGCAGCTACTACAAACAATCATCTATTATGGGTAAAAAGCGTATAATTCTGGATTATCAGGAACAAAAGTGTTAATATTTACTTCTCATTAGTATAAACAATCACCTACTGAATGTGTACGCATAGGAACTAGAAGGCTAGTTTCTATGCGTAAATGTATTCGTGCATTCAAATTCAAATTCATTTTTAATTTGAACTTGAAATTAAAATTCAATTTATAATATTAATTCGTATTTCCTCCATCTCCTTTAAAGGGTGAGTGGTCCTATCCCATTCAAGACTGCATATTTCTGTAATATAATTAATAGCTCATGCACATTATTGCAATTTGAAGAAAAATCGGTAGCATATCCCCATAGTTCTCCAAATACACGACATAAATTCGCAAATATGAGTGTTATTTCAATTTGTCAACTGAAATAACACTTAACATCACATAATCTAGTATGTACCCAGAGAATTTTAAGATACAACTACAGAACTTTGCCCAAAAGTAACAAGTTTAATCCACTAAGAATGTAATTATATAGAAACTATGCAGTCTCAAACTGTCCAAACGAGACAATTCGAACGATATCGTTATAGGGGTAATGACTCTCAAACGGGTCTAAGGCTATTGAACGCATACGCATAAGAACTAGAAGGGTAGTATCTATGCGCACTATATGTAATTTAAAGTATGTTTCATTTAATTTTGTCTTATCACAATTCGAGAGATTTCATTAAATTGTGTAATTTAAAGTATGTTTCATTTAATTTAAAATACGCATAAGAACTAAAACTTATACCAATTTTAATACCAATTCAAATTCAATTTCAATTTAGCTATATAATTACAATGTACACAAATTAAAAAGGTTATTAACCAAACCATTAACCAAATCAACAATCAACATGTATCTCGTACTCCTTATATCGTCTATATGACAAAAAAATATTAACAATAACAAGTTCTTAAGTTAGGGTTCATATTGTATTCTAGCCTAAAGAGGAACACGTAATTATTTTACAAGGGTGTGTTGTGTCATAAAGAGGTCCATCAATATATTTCAAATATTCTTTATCATTTATAATATAATTACATGGCATAAATAAGTTCCGCGTAACAAATATTAAAACCCCACACACACTAATTTACACACACAAACTGCCCTCCCCCCCCCCCCCCCCCAACACACAGACATAGAGACCCCTACCCCTACTACCCCCCACAGCCCCCCCCCCCCCCCCCCACCTACTGATTCGTATCAAATATTGCATATTTCTCCCCTATTTCTTTATGCTTGCTAGCGCTTTTACGGTCCTAAATGCCTATATTTATGCTCATTTACGAGACAACCTTGGATTTGGATAGATACATGTTTTGCAGGGGTTAATTGTGGTTTTGTAGGTATTGGAACACTAAAAGTGAGAATCCGTTGCATTTTGGAGAAGTTCCGTCGTCGGATGCTACTTCAAGGGCATTTTAGTCAATCCACATTTCATCTTCGGATCATGGAATTTCCACGGATTCGCAGATCGTCGAGTAAGCTTCGCGTGGCCGCAAACGGTGCGCAATTCCAAGTTCAAACGGTGAAGTTATAGTCATTTCCGTAATCAACCTTTTCTTCCTTGAGATGAACAAAGAATTCCTGAAAACAAAGTACCGGTCGACCGCACCCATGGGGCCGGTCGACCGCGGTTTCACATTTTGCCGTGGAAGGAGATAGTAGTCTTTTGCCTAAGGGACCGGTCGACCGCGCCCCTGTGACCGGTCGACCGATGGTGCCAGATATTTTGTGCTCTTTCGTCTTTCTTTCCTTTTTCCTTTATTTTTTCCCACTTTGTATAAATACCCTTTTTTTTTGTAAATATGGGGGTGAACGATTTTAGGTTAGTTTAGCTTAGGTTTTGAGGGTTTTGAAGAGTTCTTCTTCAATTGTTCTTGGTTTGACACCCCATTTGGGTTGAATGTTACACTATTCATCATCCTCTTCCTTAATATAGTTTGTATTTCTTCCTTTCTTGCTTTCTAGTTAATTTACATGCTTTGTTAAATAGGTTTTCATGCTTTGATTTACTCTCTTTCTAGTATAGTTTTACCGCATTTCTTTACCACTTTATTTACCACGTTTTTAACATGCTTTCTAGGTAATTTAAATTAAGTTGTGTTTGAATGGAACTCACTCGGGTTAATGCGTGGATTTGCTTTGGTGATGGTGTTTACGGGTTTATTTTGGGTGTGTTGTCCTAGTTATTGCACCTAGGAGATTTGACGGGGCATATCATGTATGTCCCGTGCTTACGACCTTTCGTGCACAATTTCCAGGATATTTGTTGACGCTAAAATCATATTAGGCTTTTATGTGGATTTAGGGGTGTGACAACCCTTGGTTCAATTAATTGTCAAAACGAGATGCATTCTAAATAACTCGTCGACCCATGTAACCATTTTATACAAATTAACCTGGGTGAGGGATATTCGACGCAACCTATTGTTTTACTCGCTTTCATAATCTAGTTTCAATACCCTTGCCTAGGTAAACATTTCCCTTTTATGAATCTTTTACTTTTTAGTTTGAAATCAACTTTTACACTTTTATTTTGGAATATTAAATATTATAAATTCTAACAACTCGTCTCTGTGGATTTTCCATACCCGGCTTACCGTTGTGCTTGCCTCGCAAGTGTAGTAGTAGCTTAGGTTTGTTTATATAGTCACGGCGAGACAGAAACAACAACTGTGCACTTTACACCCGCACACCTCTCGCGCGGCTATCAGCTACCACCCCCATACACCCTACTCTCATCCCCCTCCCCCACACACACACAAACACCCTACCCCCCCCCCCCATCCCGCCCTTTCCCTCTACCACCACCACTACCCCCCACCCCTACACACACGCAGACTCACCTACACCCACCCACACACACACACATATGCACACATATATACAAAGGAAATAAAAAGATAGAGAACAAAAATACCTGAAACGTAGAGAGAGAGAGGAAATTGGTGGGAGTTGAAAACACTGGGAAAAAAAGAGACAATATGGTTTTTAGTAAAAAACGTTCTCACAGACTTGTCAAGGTCTTTGACTGTGAAAAACCGATGTCACAAACTTGTGACGATCATTGATCGTAATTAAAAAATGCTTATTTTTTATCACGGTCAATGACCGTGACAAGGCTAGCCAACTCAAAGGTGACAATTTAGCCTTTTTGGTGTAGTGACAGTTTCAAAGAAAACTTAGTTGATCCATGTATATACCTCAAGATCAGTGGGAGTAAGTTCATATTTTTGATATTGTATGTTGATGACGTATTACTAGCCAGCAACGATCTTAGTCTATTACATGAGACTAAGAATCATCTCTTTGAAGAATTTTGAAATGAAAGATATGGGTGAGGCTTCCTATGTGATAAGAATTGAAATATTCTGTGATAGGTTACTTGGAATTTTGGGAATGTCTCAAAAAGCATATATTTACAAAGTTCTAGAGAGATTTGGCATGATATCATGTTCTTATAGTGTTGTTACAATGCACAAAGGAGACAAGCTTGATCTTAGACAATGTCTATAGAATGACTTGGAACATAAAGAAATGAACAATTATCCTTATGCTTCTCTTGTGGAAAGTTTGATGTATGCACAAGTTTGACCCAGACCTGACATTATCCATGTAGTTGGCATGATGGGTAGATTTCAGAGTAACCTAGGAATCGCTCATCGAAAAGATGCAAAGAAAGTACTGAGATACTTAAAGGGAATGAGGAATTACGTGATCATGTATAGGAAATCAACTCATCTATACATGGTTGGATTTTCAGATTCAGATTTTGGTGGATGTCCTAACACTAGACATTGTACTCTTGGTTATGCGTATCTCCTAGTTGGAGGTGCAATATCATGGAAAAAGTTTGAATTAATCTACACATCTATTATGGAGGCTGAATTTGTGGCATGTTATGAGGCTGCAAATCAAGGAGCATGGTTGTAGAATTTTGTTTCTGAGTTCGGAGCTTTGAGTTTCATTTCTAAGCCCTTAACCATTTACTGTGACAATGAGGCCGCAATTTTTTTCTTCAAGCGTGATGGAATATCTAAGGGATCCAAACACATGGATATTAAATATCTCTCACTAAAGCAAGATGTTAGAAGAGGAAAAGTTGTCATTGAACACACAGGCACAAATCTCATGGTTGAAGATATTTTTACTAAAAGACTACCTCCAAAGACATTTCAGAGACATACCTAAAGCATGGGTCCTTAAGATAGTTTCTAATTATTTCTTTTCTGCAATTTATTATACATGTATTTGACATTTATTGACCTCTTAATAAAACTTCTACATTTGTTATATTATGTTTTCCATTGTGTACACATATTATTATTGGATGAATTGTAACAAAAAATTGTCTTCTTCAAGACATTATGGGAGTATTATGTAAACTCCTAATTATGGCCTAGTTAAGAAGGTCGTCAATGATGTAGTACATGGAAGGAATCATATTACATAGATATGTGACTGCCATGACTCCCATTGATTATTGTACTAGCAAAGGCACTTATGAAAACAAATTACTGAAGGATTTAGCATATAATGCGTGCCTTATGATTCTTAATTAAAAATGTTAATGGATTCTCGTAACGACTAAGTGGGAGACTTTAAGGAAATTATTATTTAACCTTTGGGTTTCTTAATAGTTTTAATTCCTTCCCCAAAATATGGTCATTAGTATTTCAATTTTTAATGAAAATATGTTATTTCCTAAAAAAATGATTCATATTCCAAAGAGAAATGGATATTAAAAGGAGTTAAAATTCCAATTAAGTATCTACCATGATGGACGGTTTAGATTAATTGACCTTTGGAACTCTACCTTGATCGACGGTTTAGATTAATTGACTTTTGGAATTTTGGCACTCTTTCCACCTAAAAATAGATGCCTTATTTCCATCTAAAGGTATCCACATAATACACATATAAGGGTTTATAGGCAAGAAGAGAGAAGTCAAAATTCTCTTTTGAAGGACTGTTAAGGTGGTCGGATCGGCGGTAATCAACGGTGAAAACAGCGACATCACATCCATGACGATGAAAGGAGGTATTACATTATCCCTCTTTTCACATACCTATTAGGTGATTATCATGATGTTCATGATCTTAGGGTCTATATAAATAAACTATATTACAGAAATAACCTCTAAGAATGTGTTCTCCACCACCAATAAAGAAAAAAAAATACATCTCTCCCCATTCAATAACACCCGAACAACTAAAACACATACATCACTTCATACAATCTTTAATTTTTTTTAAGGTGGATAGGTATTTCGTATTTATAAGTTCTCTTAATAATTTAACCAAATATTAGGTAAAAATTAGAAGATTTAAGAGAATAAAAATTGTAAAAAATATACCACTGAAATCAAATACTTTAATTATTTTTTACACTCAAACATATAACACATCCTTAAATCCATTTCTCATTTGTCATTAATTTATAGCTCCTTTTAAAATGAAAGTATTTTATTTAAAAATATTAACCAAGTTTTAATAATTTTTAACAAATATATGTGAATAATAACAAATCATTGCAACTATATAAGTAATCATTTGACCCAAATCTAAATATGCTTCTCATTTGTACAATATCCACTCACTCTCCCTTTCTCAAAATTCTATAACACCAAACAATTAAAAAAAACTCCTATGGTTATATGAATGAGAATTGGAAGAAGTTATAGTTCAGTTGAGTAAATTAGTATGGAGGTTTGCTCATGGTATACTACAACTGGGGTAAAAAGAAAAAGAGAGAGGTTAGAAATTAGGAGCAGAGATGGGATATGTTTAAAGATGTAAAAGAAAGGGAAATTATATGTAGAGAGAGCACTTCAAGAGACATCATGAAAGTAATTTCAATGAAATCAATTCGCTCAGAACTTATTGAAGAAATTCAAACCATCTCTTTCATGTACCTACGATAAAAGGTTGATATAGTAATGAAGGGATTTTGGATTTGAGTAAGGTGGGTGTTGATGTAAAACACTATATTCGATCTAATTAATTAATCACAGATAAAAAGGAATGAAGAAAATAATACAATATATTTTTAATGTGGTTCAGCCCAATGAGAATGGCCTACGTCCACTGTTCTTGTATTGTCAATGTGTGCCTTAATCTCGATGACGATTACAAGAGATTAACATTGCCCGCTTATGGGGAGTGTTACAATGTAGTTATAGCCTTGGGGCTATCAGTATGAATAAACAAGATGTCGTTATTTAATTGACATATACATATGTACAATAAGAATGTTTATTACACCCAATGTTCATTGAATGTCCAGTCGTCGCTTGATCTTCCTGTCTAGATGCTCGACACGCTGAGTAGCTCGACAGGCCATGTAGCTCGGCATTTCCTGTAGCTCGGCATGCCTTGTAGCTCGGCATTCCCTGTAGCTCGGCATGCCTTGTAGCTCGGGGAGCATATATATTTGCCACGTAATGCGCTACATGTCTTTATATGGCTAATCCACGTCAACTGTCTAATTTTCGTATCAACAGAAGCCCCTAATGTTTCATAGTCGAGTTTTGATATGAGAGTGTGGAATATTTTATTCGAAAGTTGCTCGAACACCTTTGTATGCATTGATTACTTACAAATCTCCAACATTTAGGATCTTTTCCTCTAATCTCATCATTTGAGCGCGAATGGAAAATTTGTAAATATTTTGAATCTGTACCAGACGCTTGGGTATTGGCATCTTTTCCATCATTTAACCGCCGAAAACGCAATCGTCTTTTCTAGTAATCATTTCTTTTCCTATTACCGATGCAAGTCATTTAAAAGAGATAGGAAAAGAATCGTCATCTACTTTTCACTTCTATATTTCTAAACTCTATGTTTTCTCACTCCATTTTCATACTATCATTCCTTCCATTATCCACCTTAGCAGATTTCTAAATTCTCTGTAAGCATTTCTTAGTTCTTCTTTCTTTTCTTTAGTCATCATGGTTTATCTTGTCGAATCTTTGGATAAATTTCGAGCCGATTTTGCAATTCCCTCTTGGGTTATTCTAGAAGAACCTCCTTCTCCATCTGATTTATTTTCTCTGGCTGAGGGGAACTAGTTTCCCTCACTTTTCATAGCTAAATGTGGCTTTTCTTTTCCGCCTAATCCCCTATGTTTTGAATTTTGCCAATATTTTGATATTATGCCTGGAAGAGTAGCTCCAAATACATGGAGGGTAGTTAATGGCGTACATAGACTAAACCAGATTCACGGGATTCATTTAGGGATCCCTGAAATTATGTTTTGTTATAAATGGGTTACCAGTGATACCACATTTTATTTAACAACTAGGTTTTCCAATAGAGATTTAGTAGTCAATCTTCCCGATGCTAATAGGGACTATTTTGACCATGGGGTTATGATGAAAAATTGGCAACACACTCCAGTAAAAGGAAATAATATGTACCAAGGTCCCAGGTGTCCACTTTATGGCAATGGGATAGGTTGTTTTCAATGATTTGATTTAGCTCTGTTTATGTGTTTGATAAAATGCGTCACTGATATTTATATTTGCTTTTGCAGTTGATAACAAAAGAAATCCCCCAAAAGAGAGCGATATTAATATAAAGGCTTTGAAACTCATCTGGGGTTTGCATCAATCAATTAACGGGGAGTACATTAGAGTTGCTTCTTATTTGGTGAGATACAAAAATACCACCTCTTCTTTCATTGCTTGTCCTCTTTCCCCTCCTGTGGTAATCGATCTTGATCAAGTACGAGCATCTCAAGCAAGTTCTAAAGAGCCTTCTTCTGATTTGGGTGCATCTATTGCTGATTTGATGACGAGGAAGAGGAGAATGCATGCGTTCTTCGCCAAGGACGCTCCTGATACTGAAGGGGAGAAAAAGAGCAAAGGGGATGTTCCAGTTGAAGGGACAAAGAAAGTGGACGGTATATCTTCTAAAGGAAAAATTTCACCTGTCAAGGAAGTCAGCAGGAAACCTCATGTTGTCCCAAAAGAGGCAGCACCTTTGATTAAAGGTGATGCTATTTTAAAAGAAGAGGCAGCGTCTTTGATTGAAGATGCTCCTCTGAGGAGATTGAGGAGAGGTCTTACAGAGAGACCTATAGAAACTGTTGCTCGACCTTCTGATGTTGGAGGTCCTTCCTTGGGGACTAGCGCTCTAGCTAGTATTATCCCGAGTTCGGCCAGGGATTTGATCAAGTCTTGGACCATGCCAGATTATCGAGCTTCTAGAGGTTCCCTTTCAGGGGATAAGGTCATTGATTTTGTGGCCCAACATATCGCGTCACTAAGTATCATTATTCCTAACACTTCTTCCCATATACTGTATTCGTATTCTAACTTGAGCTTCTTTTCTTGTTTCCAGTTTATGACGTGTTTTAATAGGAACCTGGAGAGAGATGAGGCTATTAAAGCTGTAACCTCATCCAGCGGAATTGAAGAATCTTTTGCTGGGTTATCTCAAGCCTTGAAGGACGCTCGGAAGAAATACGATGAAGATAAATCTACCTGGGAAAAGAAGCTTCTTTCTGCAGAGTCAGCTTGTGATCAAGCTGTAAATGCCTCCAAGGAGTTGGAGGAAAAATTGAAGATCGTTATTTCTAGCCCGAAAGAAACTGATGGTAAGCTTGAAGATGTTGAATAGCGTAAAAAAGACCTTGAGGAGAAGGTAAGGCTTGCTAAGGAACGTGCTTCTTCTGAGAAGACGAAGAGAAAAGCCGCGGTGAAGAAATCGTTCAGCTCTGGTTGGGATAAGGGGTGGAATAGATCCTTGACCTCGATTACTTGCCAGATGGAATACGCGAGTTTGAAGTACTTCAGGGACAGATGGGTCGCAGCATTAAGAGAGTTGAATGTTGCGGATGATTCAGAGTTGTTCCAAAAACACACTTATGGCCCTCCTCCTACTATTGACGAAGAAGAAGAAGAAGAAGAAGAAGAAGAAGAAGAAGAAGAAGAAGAAGATGAAGCTGCATCTGAGTCTTCTTTAATGCTAGTAGAACAAGTCCCTATTGCTAACGCTCCTCAACCCTCTGAGCAAGTTTATCAAGCATCAAATTCTATCGAGCAACATAAAATGCCTCCCGAGCAACCAACTTCTTTATCCAAACCTACTAATGATGTTATAGGAAATAAGGAGAAGGTGTAGCGTTGCTCGACTCTTTATTTACATTGTTCTTCTGTTTTTCTTCTCTTTTTTGTAACATTGGTTGTAATATCTCTTCTTATGATGAATAAAATGGGTTGTTGTCGTCTACTTTGAATATCTCCTTGACTTGTTCTTGTTTGTATCATTGTTGATGTGTTTTTATTTGTCTTTGCTAGTTAATTGCCAGGATGGAACTCTTATCAGCTCATGACACTGAGTTGATAAAAAAATATAATGATTACTTCAAAGAGGGTCATGTAGATTTTACTAAGGCTCAAATAATTAATATCCTTGGACTTGATGTTTCTGAGCAAGCAGTTGATGCATACCAATACTTGAAGTGTCTGCTTGATCGTATCGTGGCTAACAACATGGCATATTACAAAATAATAGAAGACCTTCAAGGGATGCTCGGAGAACTTTAAATTCAACACAAAAGAATCACTTCGCTCTTACACAAAGGTTATGAGAAAAAATACCAACGGTTGAGTGGTGATAGGGGCTATGACAAGTTTGTCTCTGCCCATGAGAAAAAGGAAAGTCTAATGAAGCTTGATATCGAAGAGCATAGGAATATTACCAAGCTGCTAGAGCAAGAAAATATTGTGTTGCAAGAGGAAGTGAAGCAACACAGATCTGCTGCCTCATCTTCTCCGGGAGCCTTGGCTCCAGTTAACGATGAAGGCTTTTCCTTTTTAAAAACTGAAAACGCTGCCTTGAGAGATGAGTTGGAGATTTTAAAACAAACCGGATCTATCCAGTCTACTCGTGGCATAGCTAAGCCTTCTACCCATGGACGAGAAAGGGCTGGTCGGATCAATATTACAGAGATGAGGACCCAACTGGCTTCGGAAAATCAAGTCATTTAATTGACGGTGAAAAATTAAGCCCTGGCAGAAATGTCTAAAAAAGATTCAGAGTCTTACCGACCAACTCTCAAACCAGAGCTTTGCCCTGGAGAGTAAAGAAATGTTGGTGAAGAAAATCCACGGGAAAATTAAGAGATTGACTTATCAATTTCACAAACAGCCTATGGAGTTCTGAATGGCAGGATACAATGAAGCTTTATGCCACCTAGATGCTCGATTGCAATAATCCAATAATAAGGGATACAAACAGGGATGGTTGAATGTCTCATGTGTAATGAAAGTTGATCTAGGACTATCCTTATTGGATTGGTGTGAGCCTATATTACTTGACTTATCGGTTCCTCCCTTTAAACTCTATGTCATCTGGATTCCTGCTCGTGCCACTCCTCAGTGTTTGATCTCTAGGTATCTTGGTGATTACCAGCTTCATTCAGAGTTTGAGATATCTCGTCCTCAACATTTGCTTGATCGATCATTTTCTAGCAACGTCAGAATGCTACAAGATATGAGTTTTATCAATTCTCCCTATGCGTTAGATGACCCTCCAGCCTGGATGGAACCTGTGGAGAAATCAAAGGGAAAGAAACCCATAGAATAGGAAATTTGTATTCAATGAAACAAAATTCATGATTATGTGGTCTGGTTGTGGTTAATAAATAAAAATTGTTTTTTTTTGTCCTTGGAAATACTTTGTGAGATGGGTTTCTCATTTTTGTTGATGAATGTATATATGCATATATATAGAGAGAGGGATAATTTTTCCTGTTTTGCCTAGACAATGGAGCTTGCCCCATTTGCTGCCTAGTTGTAGTGACTTATCACTTATTAGTGCCTAAGAAATGGGGTATTTTCCTCCTATATTCCTACTTAGTTGTAGTAAACAAGTTGGGATTACCTTGGTACCTAGACAGTAGATGCCTCGTGAGGTCACCCATATATTTGCCTAGTTTGGGATATCTCTTGAGATCAACCGTGATCAAATAGGCTTTGCCTTGTATGATTGTTATGCCAACTTTGTTGGTCAAATTTACTAATGCCGACCAACCGGAGTTAGTGGTTACTGATGTTGATCAATCGGAATTGATGTAGTGTGTAGCACTAGTATTCGAACTAAAATTAAACAAAAATAAGAAACATGGAAAAACCAACACTTTTATTCATGTAAGGAGAAATGTGTACATGTAAATCTGTATTACTGGTAATACTTGCGCAAATGCTCGGCATTCCATGCATTTTTAAATTCTTCCCCCTCTAAAGTTTCTATTCTGTAAGTCCCAGGTCGAACAACTCTAGTTACTCGGTAGGGCCCATGCCAATTATCCTATAGCTTGTTATGTTTCTGAATCACTTTTTTAAGCACATAATCCCCCCTCCTTAAGTTCACATTTCTTCAATCTTTTGTCGTAGAACATGGTTGTTCTCTATTGGTAGGTTGCGTTCCTGATTGCCGCATCTTCTCGAACTTCCTCGAGCATGTCCAGGTTTAAGCGTCTCATCAAATCTCTTATAGGAAAGTTAAAATTAAGTACCTGGTGTGTAGGCAGGCCCAATTCAACTGGGATAACTACTTTGCTCCCAAAGGTTAGCATATAGGGTTATTCTCCAGTGGCTATTTGGGGTGTTGTGCGATATGCCCATAGCTAGAGTGTATCTCGTTAATCTAATTTCCTTTTTCTTCATCTAGTTGTTTTTTTAAGCCGTTCAGCAAAGTCATGTTCATCACTTCAGTTTCTCCATTGCTCTGTGGGTGGTCGAGCGCATAATGGATCTTCGGAACATTGGATTGATGACAATATGCAGTGAATTCCTCATTATCGAATTGGGTTCCATGGTCTGTGATAAAGGCATGTGGCAATCCATACCTGCAAATAATATTCTTCCATATAAACTGGTAAACCATTTCATACGACATATCAATGATAGGTTCAGCCTCGACCCACTTGGTGAAATAGTCAACAGCGACTACCAGATATTTGAACCTTCTTTTGGTGGTCGACAGAGGTCCCACCAAGTTTATACCCCACATAGAAAATGGTCAAGGGGATGTAATGGGTGTTAATAATGCATGGGGGTTTCTTCGGATAGAATAGAAACGCTGACACTTATCGCATTTCTTCGCATAGGCTATGCAGTGAGCTCTCATCGTCGGCCAATAATATCCCTGCATCGTTATCCTTTGTAGGAGAGTCATTCCTGCCACATGTTCTCCACAAGAACCTTTATGAACCTCTTCAATCAGGTTTTTAACTTCCAAGGGATGTACACATCTCGGTTAACCTGCGATGATACCTCTTAGATATCGGTACTAAACACCATTATTTAGTACATATCGAGCAGCTTTAAACTTCAACCTCCTGGCTTCAAGTTGGTCAGTTAGTGTAACCCCTTCTTCTATGTATGCCCTGATAGGATCCATCCAGGATGGCCCCATATCTAGGTTAATGAATTTCACCTTGAAATTTTCATCTATGCTCCGTTCTGCCAATATCTCACTAGGAATTATTCTTCATAGCTCGGTACGAGTGGTTGAAGCTAACCGATCTAGTGCGTCAGCCCTCGCATTCTCTAATCTCGGTATTCTGACCAATTGAACTGCTGCGAAGGTGGACACAATATCCATAGCCTTGGCATGATATCTTGACATCAAGTCTCCCTTCGCTGCATACAACCCCAGAATTTGATATACAATTAACTGTGAATCACTAAACACGGTTACTTGCTCTGTGTGCAATATTTTTTCCTAACTGAGGCCCACGATCATGGCTTCATATTCAGCCACATTATTAGAGGCTTTAAATTGAAAGTGCATAGCGTATTCGACATTCAATCCATCAGGGCTGGTAAAAATTATTCCAGCTCCACTTCCTGTTGCACATGAGCAGCCATTAACATATAAGTTCCACACAGGTATCTCATTATCAAACTCTTGGTCTGATAAGTTGCCCTGATGGTATATTTGGTACTTCCTTTCATTGTTCTCCACTACTGGACCGTTACCCGATGACGCTTGTTGCTCGTTATTCATCTTTTTTTATGAATCTGCCAATGTTAGTTGATTGGGTACTGTCCTTGATGATCCAATAACATCCATGGATTATTCTGCATTAGGCTCTTGCTGGTCGGGGGTATCTGGGTAAGTGAATTCCGCGATGAAATCGGCCACCGCCTGCCCTTTGAGTGAGGACCTTGGCTCATAACAATATCATACTCGCCCAGTTTGATCGCCTAGTATATTAGTCTTCCAGACTTTTTTGGCTTGTGCAAGGCCTATCTAAGTGGCATATCAGTGTACACCACTATGGTATGGGCCTGGAAATAAGTTTTCATCCTCCTACTCGCCTCTATTGGAGCTAATGCTAGCTTTTCCAACTTTGGATATCTAATTTCGGTTCTTCAGAATGCTGTGCTGGTGTAGTACATGGGTTTTTGTACTCTATCCTCCACTCTTATCAATGCCGAACTGACTGTGCTCTCTGAGACAGCCAGGTACAAGTATAATCTTTCGCCCATAACCGGCCTGGATAATAGTGGAGGTGTCCCTAAATATTTCTTCAATTCTTGAAATGCCTTCTCGTATTTATCGTTCCATTCAAAAGTTATCCTAAGGGTCTTAATGAATGGGAGACATTTGTCCGTTGTTGTCGATACAAACCTATTAAGAGCTGCAACGCAGCCTGTGAGGCTTTGCACTTCCTTCTTCGTAGATGGAGATCGTAATTCCAGCAGAGCTTTGATCTTGTCTGGATTCGCTTCGATGCCTCGCTGATTCACAATATACCAGAGGAACATGCCTTCTCATACACCAAATATGCATTTCGTCGGGTTCAACTTCATCTTATATTTATCCAATTTATTAAAGGTTTGGCTGAGGTCAAGTAGATGGTCGGCAACTTTCTTGCTTTTAGTTAGAATATCGTCGACATAAACCTCAATGTTTTTGTCGATTTTCTCTGCGAAGACTTTGTTCATCAACCTCTGGTACGTAGTGCCTGTATTTTTAAGTCCGAATGGCATGACATTATAACAGTATGTTCCCCTTGGGGTAATAAAGAAGTACTCTCCCCGTCTTCTGGTTTCATCTTAATCTAGTTATAGTCAGATTAAGCATCCATGAAGCTCAATAACTCGTGCCCCGAGGTAGCATCCACCAGATGATCAATTCGGGGCAGGGGAAAATAATCTTTTGGGCAAGATTTATTGAGATCTGTGAAATATACACGCATCCTCCACTTGTTATTCTTCTTTTTTACCATAACAACATTGGCTAGCCAGTCGGGGTATTTGACATCTTCGATGAAGGAGGCCTTTTGTAGCTTCTCAACTTCTTCTTGGATTGCCTGACTCTTTTTTGAGCAAAATACCCTTCTTCGCTGCTTCACCGGCTTGACCTCCTTGTTAACATTGAGCTCGTGGCATAGGAAAGTCGGATTTATCCCTCGCATGTCTTCATGGATCCATGCGAAAGCTTATTTTTTATGCCGTAGGATTGCCACTAGCTCTTATTTTATGAACGGATCCAGGGAAGTGCTGATTTGAGTTATTCGTTCTGGTCGTTCATCGTCCAGAATAATATTCTCTATAGTTTCAGCTACTTGGCCCTTCACAAGTTGAGACTCATCTCTAGGGTCCAAAGTCTCGATCTCCGCCTCTTCAGACTCATCCACTTGATAGGTGGTGGGTTTATTCCTCGCCTCCTCTAGTCCTTATTGCTCGGTAGATGAATAGTAACATTCCCGAGCCACTTTCTGGTTGCCTTTCACAACTTTAACTCCGAAATTGGTCAGAAACTTCAAGCAGTGGTGCACCGTGGATGGTACGGCCTCAAACTTCTTCAAGCCTACTCTTCCATGATTATGTTGTAGGTTGATTGGACATTCTTATCCATTATGAAAAAGCATACTTTTTTTGTTCTACAGGCAGGCCAGGTGCCCATGAGCATGTCCAACTTGATCGTCCTAAGTGGAAAAACATTATCTCCTGTAAAATCGAGGAGGGGCCTCTGATATGGCTCTACCTGGGCTAACTTCAAATTCAAACTATCAAAACAGGGGTAAAACATGATGTCTGCAGAGCTACTACTGTCCACCAATACACGTGAAATCACTTCATCCTTCATTCTCATCTTGACCACTAAAGGGTCGTCGCGAGGATATAGTACGCCAGCAAGATCATTTTTAGAAAATCTGATAACTAGTTTGTCCCTGTTCACCTTCCTCAGACGATCGACTTCAGTCAAATTTATGCATTGTATGTAAGAACAAGGTTGAGCCTCATTGAGGTAAGCTTTCCGTTCAGCAGTATGATCTCCTCCTCCTGCATCGCCACCTGTAATCACATTACATGCAAATGATCTGAAATGGATGAAAAATACCTCTCGTTCCGATTTCCTCAGTTTTTTATGGATCTCGAGATCATCCTCTAGATTATCATCGTGGTCCCTCTTTTTATCACCTATTGGTCAGGGAGGAGATTTGGACCTTTGTCTTCCTCTTTCACTAATCTTCCCACCATTCTGGCGATTAACGAACTTACTCAACTTTTCTCGCATGATGAGTGCTTCGATCTCATTTTGGAGAGTTATGCATCATTTGGTCGTGTGGCCGTGATCTTTATAGAACTCGTAATATTTGGAATTATCCCTCTTATCGGGATCTGTCCTCATTTTCTCCGGCTAAGTTAGATCCGCGTTGTTCTTGATCTCTTCCAGAATATGGTTTATATCCACCTTCAAAGGCGTGTAATTCCCATACTTCTTCAACTATTCAAATTCCTCCTTAATTTTTGGTCGCTCACCATTCCCATTGCAATTTTGATCCTTCTTCTCCGTTGTACCTTCATCCTTGGTCTCTGTTTTAGTGTCAGGGTTTTTCTTCGCAGCTGTGGCCTCTTCGGCGTTCATGATCTTAGTTTTTTTTGCCATCAGTTCAGCCATGGATTTAGGGGGATCTTTGGCCAATGTATAATATAACTTGTCAGGTAATAAACCACACATAAGAGCTGTTATTGTTGTTTTCTCCTCGTAGTCAATCACCTCCAGTTTCTCGTTATTAAAACGAGTGATGTAATCCCTGATACTTTCTCCTACTTTCTGCCTCACACTTAGTAGGTGTGCTACTCTCTTAACTGGCTTTTCTCCGAAGCAAAAGTTCCCTATGAATATCTCTGCGAGTTGATGGAAAGTAGAAATCTTTCCCAAAGGAAGGTTATTGTACCATATCTGGGCTGACCTAGTGATGGTTCCTGAGAATGCCCTACACCTCATCTCATCAGGAACTGCGTACATATCAGCAGCGACTTGGTACTGCTCTATGTGGAGGATGGGATCAATTTTTCCATCATATTTGGGCGTTACTACCGGGGCTTTGAACTTTTATGGTGAGGGAAAATCCACTATCGTCTGCACGAAAGGTAATCCTTGGACAAAAGTTCTTTGGAGAGGATTCTTGGCCTTATCCATTTCCCCTAGACGATCTTCTAATCTCTGAATAAATCCCTTCCACGCATCATTCCCAATCGCGGGCTTATTTGCCCGAGCAACAGAACGCGCTGAATTCTCCTCTTGGGATCTTTTATTGCGGGTTACTGGGTGTGATTGGGCAGAACCTTCCCTTAGATCGGTTGGTCGTTGAGAATTCCTCGACGCAATCCTAGGGGGATTCCGATTCCTCCTAGGGCCCAAACGGTCAAAAGGGGAGACTCTGGTCAACCTTTTCAAAGTGCTTGTTCGCTTAGGACTTAAAGTGGCATTGGGTCTAGAATTTGTAGCTCTGATAGATGAAGTTCGTCCAGGTTAATATGAAGGATCATTGGACCTCTCAGTATGACGAGAATCACTGTGCCTGGGATGAGAAATATCCGGGAATAGTGTAAGTCTGGTTCTTGAGGATGGAAGATGGGTATTCCTCTGAGCACTTCATTGTTCTAACTGGGCAGGTGATCCGTTACGAACAGTCTGAATGAGATTCCACATAGTTTCTTATATAGCCATATGCCCTTGGGCCAAGTTGGCTACTATTCCTGTAATAAGTTTTTGGTAAAAAATGCTACGTATAGTCGTTTCCCACAGATGGTGCCAATCTGTTGATGTAAAAAACTAGATTCGATCTAATTAATTAATCACAGATAAAAAGGAATGAAGAAAATAAGACAATAGATTTTTAAAGTGGTTCAGCCCAATGAGAATGGCCTACGTCCACTGTTCTTGTATTGCCAATGTGTTCCTTAATCGCGATGACGATTATAAGAGATCAACATTGCCCGCTTATGGGGAGTGTTACAATGTATTTATAGCCTTGGGGCTATCAATATGAATAGACAAGAGGTCGTTGTTTAATTGACATATACATATGTACAATAAGAATGTTCATTACACCTAATGTTCATTGAATGTGCAGTCGTCGCTTGATCTTCCTGTCCAGATGCTCGGCACGCTGAGTAGCTCAACAGGCCATGTAACTCGGCATGCCCTGTAGCTCGGCATGCCTTGTAGCTCGGGGAGCATATATATTCGCCACATAATGCGATACGTGTCTTTATATGTCTAATCCACGTTAGCTGTCTAATTTTCGAATCAACAGTGGGTATGACTTGTATTCTTTTATATTAGAGTTTCGAAAACTTTTCGTGTTCTCCTAGAAGCTTAAGAGATAAATAAAAATCAAAAGTATTTTTAGTGTGATGGTTTCCAAAACCCTTCATTTGACAGAGAGGAGAGGAGAGAGAGTCTAATAAATGTTGAAACCAACTATGTCACGTCGCAAATTTTTTAATGGAGACACCATTTTTAATATTACTAGGTTTTAACCCCACGCGATGCGCGGGTGCTCTGTAACTCTTATTGTGCAGAATGTTCTCAAAACTGTGTGAAATGTTTAATGTATAATTTTTTATCTAAAAGATAAACGACTCAATTGATAAAGTCACGTATAAGCCTCACTTTTGAGTTTTCCTTTCTTACACAGTAAATTTCCATTGATGAAGTTATAGCAACGTATACCACTTTTTGGATTATGGATATTGCAGATGTATCACCCAACAACTCAATAAGCTATAAGTATTGAAAAAGCAAGAAAACTACTGAAAAAATTGAACACTTGTATAATTATCTCTGCAAATAACATAATGGATATATAACATAAATCTTTCTAATTTTAGAATACATATTGTTGATACCAAAAATTGTTCATCTACGTGGACCATTCGGATACTTACACGTGTTGTACAGTGAAGATTAATCCTATTCAGCAAGGATGAAATTCTGATCAACACCAGGGATGCCGAGTAACACCAGAAATACTGACCAACACCAAATATGCCGACCAATGATGACAGGATGAAAGGGAACTTAAGTCGTAATGCGGTATGGGACGTGTCACCACTAATTTAAATGAATAAAAAGGAAACATTATATTATATCAACCTTATGGTCATTTCGAGTGCGCCGTTACATCCGAAAGGGTTGAAATAGTCAGAAAAGTTTGTTCAGGTGTTGGATTTGGGTCTCGGATCACTTTGGAGATGAAAGGACACCCCGAAGGGGCATTTTAGTCATTTTAATTGGGTGGTGAATAGTAATTTCGGGATTTCTCTTATTATAAATGTGATGGATTAGATGAACGGAGGTTCTTTTTATTTTATCACAAAATACTTGAGAGGTCTTAGTGTGAGAGAAAGTGAAGAGTTTCTTGGGAGGGAAAGAGGTTGCTTAAGAATGAGAAGAGACTTTTGGGGCAAGCCAAAGGGGATTAACCACCTTCTACCACTAGCACCACCATTGAAAAGTTACCAAAAAATAAGGAAAGGATTCTACACCATCATCACCAAAGGTTCAGACCTACGTAATTAAGGCAAGTATAATTCTTGCTTTATTTTATTGCTTACAATATCCATGCTAGATAGGATAAGAATGAAGTATGAATTTACATGATTTAAGGATGAACTATAGAGTTTTTTGAAATTTGTTCTTGATATGAAAATTAGATAGAATAAATCTCTTTATGTTTAAATGATTTAATCTATGAATTTTGGGTTTCAAATGATAGAAGAAGTCTGAGTTAATATGATTTTTGGAGAAATAAGAACCTATGAGAATTTTGGGAATAATAGGATTTAATCCAAACTATTTGATGATTTTAGTTTGTTTGATTATTAAAAACTGATCATATATCTTGCTATATCAGTTGAGATTAATTAGGATAAGTTTTGGATTGATTTGTGTTGGTTTTAATGAGGAAGAAAATGGATAAAACGCATGAAAAATATTGTTGAAAAGGGACGAACATTGTATGATAATTTTAGGACTGTTTTAAGAGGAAATTGGCAGTGTGCACGCAAGTTTTTGTATAAAATCGTGTTCTGTACAACTTTGAAGTTTTTAGTTTTTTCAAAATCGGAGCAGAAAAGCCTCAAAATTGTAATTTTATATTTCTGGCAGAATATACCTTTATCGAAAAAAATAATTGGAAAATGGTAATTTGGCCCATGGTGAGATTTTATTAATTTTGGTACATTAACAAGGAGAGAGGGACTTGGGTTAATGTTGAAAAATTATTTGAATTTGAGGATTAATTTTTTTTTTGAGATATCTACATAATTATATTACGATTTAGAGGAAAATAATCGTTACATCAAGTAAGGGTAATATTGATGATATTTACGGGTACTTGGGTCGGATAAAATATTATGTGAGTGATAAATACAAAAAAATGATGATAATCATGATTACAAGTATGGATAGTATTCAATAAATACGATGGGTACTTGTGATAGGATGAATTCCTAATATGATATAGGTAGTGTAAGTACCTAATTTTATATAGGTAGATGATAATGCCTATTTGATTGATTGATAATTTATGTGTATGACATACCTAGCTTACTTGCTATCGACGGGAGGTATACGCGTGAGGGAAGTCTTATCGTGATGAATATATGGGACCTTCGACTTGTCGCTCGAGAACATAGGACTTAGGTCGATTACCATTAGTGAGAACAATGGTATAGAACGGTCATTTAGGTGCGTAGGTATGTGCGTAGCCCAAAGACTTAGGACTATATTCGCCTCCATTATTTGTGATTTGATATTTGTGGTTCGAGGAATCTTTACCGAACCTATAGTTCCCTATAGAGTGATGTGAACTATTGGGATAAGATAGCAGAGTAATGCAGCACCATAGCTGTGTCTCGGGGTGCAGTATAGTATATATATAATTTTGTGAATGTGTATATATACATGTGATGATATCTACTGTGTGGCTAAAGTAGAAATGTAAGATAGTTACATATGAAAACACTTAATTGAATTGTATTAACAAGGGACTTATCCATGTTGAATCTAAATGGATATATATGTTTGTAACATCATTATATGTATTATAGGGTTAATACGTGGGAATGAATTGGGTTAAAAAAATGGATATAATGGGTTAATCTAGTTAGCTTGGAATTATAACTAGAATGGTTTAGAGGTACGCTAGGTGTGCACTCTAGATGAGAGGTGGGAATCTTAAGAGAGAGTTCGATAATCTAACATGTATATTATGAGTGATAAGTATTATAATTATTCACTTGCTGTTTTCAAAACTATTTTACCATCGGGCTCTGACCCATTTTCTTGCATATTCTCTTTTCTCTCTTGTATCTTCTATATCAGGTGTCCAGCCGCAGGGACACCAGCCATAGAGGATTATGATGGTTGACGAGCTATGGAGCTATGGAGTATTGTTTATACGCCTTCATTTATTTGATTCATACTCTGTAGTGATCTTTTATTTAGGGCATGTTGCCCAGAGGATTTCAACTATTTATTTTCTATCCGAGTCAGGATTTTATACTCGTGTCTTTGTGTTACATTTACTATTGTTGGGATTTATGTATTGAGATATATTTACTGGAAAAGTTTATTCTAGTTGCATTTAAATTCTATTGTGACATTTATTCAGTTTATTGTTGTTGTGGAATGGAATGTGTGGAATTGTTCGAAACGGTAAAATGAAATTTTTATTGGAAAGTTTTAAACACCAGCTTAATTGAGTATTAGGCGATAGGAAAATGTTTTCGACAGTAATGCAAAGAATGAACCAACTGTATATTCTGATTTAATTGGGTATGGGACTGATCACCCGATATTTAATTAGGCGGGGTATTACAGTTGCCTCTGTTTCCTCCATTTCTTCACAGACTCTATCTCATCTTTCTTCTGCTTAATCCTCTCTTTGAGCTTTTGGGTTTGCATATCTTTATCCATTTTCTTGTTCTCTCTTTTCGTCTTTCTCTCCTCAGCCTCCTCAATCCTTCACCTCTTTACTAATATCCGGCCCTTGACTTTCTCCATGTGGCCATCAGTTTTCACCATTTCAGCATAATAATCAGAAGGCCTAAAAAAGGGAAGCCCCGTTGATACAAAAATTCCTCATGGTTTATAAATAAAGTTTTAGACAGAGAGTACACTTATAAGGAGACTGAGATGGGAAAATACATTGCCCTAAAATGAGAATTTATTTAGATAGAAATAGATCAAACAGGTGTGATTTATGGAGAGAGAAGATGAGTACAGACATCTAAGTGCGTGAATATATGTAAGAAAAGGATGGAAAAATTTAGACTTCTGGTATTCTAATTTATGGAGAGAGAATATGGAGAGTTAGAAGGGAAACACGCGTTTTAGAGTGTACACAGATATAGATTGAATGTAGTCCACATGTCAATCCTCTCAGAGGAGACACCAAATTTATATTTAGATACTAGCATGTACTCCACGCGATGTGCGGGTGAAAATGTATGTTACGAATATCGTTCAACGAAATGTATTATTTTAAATATATTCTCGAAATTATATTATTTCATTACATATAACGGATATATGTATTGGTAAACTATTGATATACCAAACAATACTTGAAAAAAAGTTTATCCTCGTACATATATTTGATTAAGGAAACTCGAAAAATATAATAAAACGTCATTTAAAAAGTTGAAAATGTCTTCAAAATTTCAAGCGTCATTGCGGTCACTCAATCCTTGATCTCAATTCCCTTGATCCTGCAAATTAACGACATTTTGTTTTAAAATATAAACATGTTTTAGAAAAATTTGTAGAAAAATCATCAACGTAATTGAAAAATGAAGTACACTCCACACTTCTTAAACAAAATTCTTTAAGATGTAGTCACTTAAGATACACTTTACCATTGATAATACCTTGAATGTATGGGATTCAAGATAATCAAAATTAATTTCTCATTCGTGCTCTAATCTGTCTGCCAGCTTCGAGACTGTTTCAGGGAAAAACATAAAATATTTGTAATTCTAGACTTAAACTAAGCATATTAATCTGGTGATTACCAATCAAAAGAAATGGTTGTTTATCAGTATAAGGAAGTCTAATTTGTGCATGAAGTACCAACTACTTAACTGTCAAATATTGAAATATTTTTTAAAAATATCAAAACAAAACATTTTGAGATGATTTTTTTAGGAGTACTATGAAATGATTATATAAAAAAATATTTTTTTTTTATCAAACGCATCACGTATGGGTATATATATATGTGTGTGTGTGTGTGTGTGTGTGAGCAGGCCTAGATCATAAATTTGCTAAAAATAATATTTATTTTTTAAAAAATAGCTTGTGTTTGAACCGAAAGAGGTGGCCATTAAACACATTTTAATCATAACAATAACTGAAGAGACCCAACCAGCATTTTCATCAAAGTTTGATTGTGGTTATAATAACTATTTTCTTGTAAAATGACTATATTATTTAATGTATACTTGATAATTCGCAGAAATAGTCAATCCCAAAGTTATATATATATATATATAACTTTGGCATCAAGAACTTTTTTTTTGTATTTGAAACTTGCATCGCACTAAGACCAAAATGGGATTATTAATGCAAATAAAGGCAAACGATATTAAGAATATTAAAAAAAATGAATAGGTACAAAGGGTGTCATCAAAAAGCATAGTAAATTATTAATTAAGAAGAGACCCATAGACACAAACTAACATGGGTACAAACTTAAAATGAACCTCATATTTTCCCTTCTAACGGACACGACATTTAATTAAAACCTACCGTCCAACTTTGTTAATTTTTGTAAGAAAACATTAGGCACTGCACACGATCATAATTGAGGATATTTTGGTCAAAATTAATATAAAACTTTAAATAAATGAACATTGCATAATAATTATTTTAAAGGTATATAAAATTCTGGAAATTAAAAAAAACATGTAAAAAAATATTCCCAATTAAAAAAAACATATCTCAAATAAAAAAAATACAGATTTCTAATAGACAAATAAACAAATTTCAACAAGAAATAGATTTTCAATTAAAAAAGGATTTGATATTAAAATTAAGAAAATACTAAAAAATCTACATAAAAATCTGGATAGTATTTTTAAAATGTCTGCAAAAAAAATAGAGTAAATACTTTCAAGAGTTTAAAAAAAATAATGCGAAAAAAAAATTTCAATAACAAAGTAGGTTTCCAATTAAAAATAAATTTCTAATAAAAAATAGAAAAAAAATTCAATAATTATTAAAAGTATGGAAAATACAAAAAAATAGAAAACATAAATAAAAATATGGAAAATACATTAAAAAAATAGAAAAATATTCAATAAATATTCTAAAAAAGTTGAAAAAATACTCCAAAAAATTTTGCAAACATAATAAATATTCTAAAAAGTTGAAAAAATACTGCAAAAAATGAATTTCCAAAACAAAACATATTTCCAATAAATTTCCATATTTCTAATAAAACGAGAAAAAATTCGACAATTACAAAAAAAATTAGAATATACAGAAAAAATAGAAAATATATTTAAAAAATAATAAAAAAGAAAAATAATTTCCAAAAATAAAAATTCTAACCACGATTAAAAAAATAAAAAAAATATTGATAAGAGATTTCTAGCAAAAAAAAAATTATAACAAAATAAAAATGTTTTCTAGAAAAAATATTTTTTATCCAAAAAAAATGTGTTTTAATAGATAAAAACTATCATCAAGTCTCAAGGAAAAAATAAAAATCTTTATCCAACGATTTAAAAATACAAATCTGAAAATTTGGATTAAAAAAACGACAATCTAGAGAAACGTCGTCGTCGACCACCTCCCCTCGCCAATGATTCTTCATCGTGAAACTCGTCGACTCATCAGACGAATTCATCAACTCTCTTAACCTCACTCAGTTTCTTCACCACGATTTCCAATTATCCCGATTTTTATCGTACAAATTTGTATATCTGCATATAAATTTAAGTCCCTCTTTGAAATTTAAGTCAAAATCATGTACATGATACATTTTAGTTAGGTTTACAACAAAGTTATATATCAACGGCATAAAATGACATTTGACAACAATAAAAATAAGAATACACAATATATGTCTTGATGTGAGCACAATATTAGGACTAACTGAGATGCGAGGTGTTAAATGCCCAGCATTCTTGCACAAATAATATCACAAACAAAAAGAAGGTGTTGGCTTATGATTTTTTGGCAAAATTTGGTTTACCTAGAGACCGGCTCGAGCTGACCAGGAAATGGACTTTTTCATATCCTTATCTTTGTTGGCGGCCGCTGTTGTTTTGCCCGCAAAAAGCCCCTTGCCTCCCTTCCCCGACATTTAATTTCACTTTTGCCAAAAAAAAACAATTGTTTGTCGGAATAAACCAAGTTACATTTAATAAATCAAACTTGTTTATGTTTTGTGTATGAAACAACTAAAACGAAAAAGGAGATGTTAAAATGATGAATAGATCACAGTAACACAAATAGGGAGAGAAAAAACTGAGAGGTTCGGTTCTGTTCGAACACAAAAAGTGCAACAAAGAGATGAAACGATGGAAGAGTAAACAATGATATAGAAATGAAAATATTGGAGGAGTTGACGAGAATTTTAAGAGAAAACAATAATTTAATTTTGGGGGGAAATGAAGGGATGAGATGAAAGGGAATACCAAGGGAAATAGAGACATAAAAGATAGATAGTTAAAATGGAAAAGGAAAGATTTGTTTGGGAGTCAATATTTAAAAAAAATATATATTACAATTGAATAATAAATGAACCTCATTAAATTCTAGTTCTATTGTTTTAAAAGTATAATATAGATTAGATATATTAGATTAGATTTAAAATTTACCAAATAAGATTTTAATTTTTTGTTGGGAGGTAAAATAAATAAATAAAATTTAAATTTAAATCAAAATTGATTGATGACTATTTAAGGGTGTGTCCAAGAACCAAAGCTATAAAATATATTGGCGACTCGTGGTCGGTGTGGTTCATGCACTACTATGTTTGATTAAGACCGACGCCCTCTATACGAGGGGTGGACCATATGTGGAGTAAGTAACATGGAAACTGAAACTGCATAGCGAATCACTGACGTAATGAGACGTCCAAGCAGTAACCATGACGTTCATCATTGCGTAACTCCCGTTGACGTTAAGTCTCCCCACCAAATTTTACCATAATAATATATAACCACCATACCATTGTGCTATTCCTATTCATCTCCCCACACCCCCCTCTCTCAATACACAATAATGCAACAGGCAATCCCATTCAGACCCCGGGTTTATTCCACCACCCCCTCACAGTCGGATGAGAATACCAAATTGAGTGAGATAACAAACACTTGTCGTACAACAAGTGTGAAAAGACTGGTGTCAGAAAATGCTGTGATAGTTTTGGGGAGACGTGGTTGTTGCATGATACATGTTGTGAAGCTCTTGCTATTGGGGCATGGTGTCAATCCTACCATTTTCCACGTTGATGAGGAAGATGAAGCTGTTGTTATCGGAGAACTACCAATGATTATGGGTGATGGTGAGAAAAAAAGCTGTCAACCACAATTTCCTGCCATTTTTGTGGGTGGGAAGTTGTTTGGGGGGCTAGAAAGAGTGATGGCCACTCATATTTCTGGTGAATTGGTACCCATATTGAAGGAGGCTGGGGCTTTATGGCTTTGATTCCGCCATGTTTCTGTTTTTTGGTTTTCGGAAGAGGGTGGAGAGGTTTGACGTGCCGGATCTCTAGAAAACATTATGTACTTTTTTTGCTTTTATTGTGTTATAAGCCGGAGTGGTTTCATTTGGTTGCAACTAGTCCATCTTTTGGTTTTCTTCCTCGCATGAAAATTTCCTCTATATCAATCATCACCGCTTTCACAGGAGATGGATTCTGGAAACATGTGAATATTACAAACAATATTTTATTTCAAAATCAACCATGTGTGCTAATCACTGCGTGTTTTTTTTTTCCAACGAAATGGAGCACCTATACTCTTTTCATCTCCTTGGTGCAATCAAGAAAAAGTTTGAGACCCAGTACTTGTTATTTATTGTTTAATTTTAACTTCTAATGTTTATTTTAGAGATTCTCCGCCCAAGCTCAAATAAAAATAGATGATTGTGATAAATAGCTGGTAGCGAGCATAAAATGTAACATGTAATGTTGCACCCGCACCAATAAATGCCAAACTAATAAAAAAATGGTCCATTGACGTGAGGTAAAACTCAATAATTTATATTATGCATTTAATACTATCAATACAACTACAATTAAATATGATTTGAGTCAAAATACTCCTCTTCCTAAAAAAAATACAAATAGCCTAAGCCTTCTTAGGTTCTTTTTATTAAAACTCATTGTTCACTGTCTCTACATTTTCCAATAATTAATGATGAAACCTTTTCGATTCCTAAGATGCTTACATAGTATGTGAAAAGCCTTAGGAGTTAAAGAACAGCAATCTTTTTTATCCCAAAAAGTGCTCTTGCCTGATAACAAATTAAGCCATGGAACTAACCTCTCTCTCTCTCTCTCTCTCTCTCTCTCTCTCTCTCTCTCTCTCTCTCTCACACACACACACACACACACACACACACACACACACATTTGCTAAACACTTGAACAACAAGATTTCCTTTTTTCCTTTTGGTATATGTGACATTCACCAACTTATTTATTAATACATTAGAGGTAACTTTTGGCAATCGCAAATATTTAGACTTTTATTTTCATCTTTTAAATTTGTTTAATTTTATATTTTCATTATGGTATTCTAACACTCATTGTTTCCCTTCATTATCTCAGGAGCTTTTGGATTTTGTTTTTAGTTGTCTAATTATCCTTTTGTTTTTTTGCAGATTTTTTTTACATAAGGTGAATGTTGATTCAATTTTAAAATATTCCATTTAAAAAGTTTAGTGGATTTTTCCATTTGATTACCAACTATTCTTGGGTTGTACCATTCAATATTCAAGTGTTTGTGGAGGTTTACGTGTTGGTTGCGGCATACAAATGGTTGCAATGATGAAGAATAATATAATTAGGAGGGTTAATTGGAATAAACGCAGTGGTAATTTTAATATTTACCTCGATGGTTCAAGGTAATTTGTGTTGTTGAGGTGATTTTGGATGTTATGAGTGTGGTAGTTGTGTTAAAATATTTTGTCTACGAGTAGTTTACAATTTGTTGTTTACCATTTATAAATTAGGTATGTTAAGTGAATTATAAACAACTTTTTGGTAGAGTTGTATGATTTATCCTTTATTTATACTATAGGTGTTACTTTAAAAGAAGACAAAAAATTTATATTGTAATTTCATATTTCTTTAAGGATTATTTTTTTCGGTATGGACTCTTATATAAAATAATTATACAAGTTTATCAAAGACACCATGAAGTCATAATTATTCATATAACATGTTTTAAAATAGTCGGGTTACATACCGGGTTCATGTTATAGATTTTTATTTGTTCTATTTGGTGATTGAATTGGTTTAGTTTCCTTTGATTTTTTAAATTTGTTTCTGGAAATTGAAATTTATGTTGAATATGCTTTCAACCTCAAGGGTAGTATGCAATATTTTTATTCACTTGCTCTCTTTAGTCATTTATGCACATATAATCTATTCACAATTTGTATTATTTGTTGTATTTATTTACATTTTTAACAATATTATTGTAATGCTTAGTGTGGGAGCTCATTTTTTTATTAGCCCATGAGAGTAGCCGAACAAGTCTCAATAAAAGAAACTTGGCCCAGTACAAATCATGGTTCAACTTCCACACGGGACTTTCGGTAATGTGAGAACACTCATGGAGAAGGTCAAATCAAGTACTAAGAATGCCGGACGTGATAATCAAACATCTTATGGCCAATCCACTATGATGGAGTTCCTTAAACAACTCAAACTCTGTAATGATCAGATCTATAAATTATACTCCTTGGGATGAAAAAATTGTAATCGTTGAGAGACACATAATAACAACAAGTAAACTCTCCATGGACATAGGAAAATTGTTGAACCGAGTACATCGTTGTTGTGTGTGATTCCTTTTACTTTCTGCCATTCGTAACTGTTGTCTTAAATTCTTTTATTGTGAATTTTTTTAAACACACAGTTTGGCGTCGTCTGTGGAAAGTGACTTGTATTCCTACGAAAATATTCATTATCGAAAAACCTATAATGTCTCACCACTGCAGCAACATTCCACAAGTCGACGATGTTCAGGAAAACCACCCAGCCCCTCCTAAGGTCGGGTCTAAAATTTGCCAACATTCAAACCTAAGGTTTCTCCAAGAAAGGCAACCCTCGGAAGAGAGCCATGGGTCGCCGAGGTCCACTCAGATGTCTAGGATGGTCAATGCCTATGAAGCCAGACTTCAAGAACAAGAAGAGGTGACGCGACAACAAGAAGAAGAGAATGCTCGCCTAAAGAGGCAACTGGAAAGAATGTAGAGAGATCTCTCTAGAAACACAAGGCGACGTCGAGACAGGACTCCTAGCCCTAAGAGGGGAGACTCCCCCAGTCGAGAAAAGAGCACTAGGCACGACCAGGAGAGAGTTAAGCGTGAGAAATTAGAGCGTGACTAGAAGGAGAGGCACCACTAGAATAATGATTGACCAAGTGATGATTTAAGGATCCTGGTCCATAGGGAGATGGACCAACACCCGACACACCGAGGATCTAGATCAACTAGAGAGCTTACCATAAGATCTCTCAACTCTCAGATGAAGACCCATTTTTTTATAGGAAATTGAACAAGAAGATCCCCTCAAGAAGTTCACTGTCCCCAAGTTCAAGATTTATGACGGGAAAATAGACCCTATAAATCATATCAGGCAATAACGATAGGTAATGACCTTATGAAGCCATAATGACGCACTTATGTGCAAAAATTTTCCTTATAGCCTACATAATGTAGCACATAAGTGGTTCGAAAGGCTTCCCTACAGGTCGATCGGGAATTTTGCAGCACTAGCAGAGTCTTTCACGACATGATTCATAACGAGAAGCTCCCACCCTAAGCATATGGATGCACAGCTCACTATGAAGAAGAAGCCACACGAGAACCTCAGGGATTACACTAAAAGATACTGGGAAGTTTATAATGAGATCGAGGATTACTCGGAGAAGGTTGCCATAACATCCTTCAAAATCATCTTGCCGACCACCTCTCTACTTCATCAATCCCTCACCAAGAAGGAAGCCATAAGCATTGATGATCTTATGGCTCATATCGAGAAGTATGCCAAGGTTGAAGATGTGGTCCATCCTAGTGGGGGCGATAATGGTCGAGCAAAAGTGAACAAGGGGATGGAGAAGAATGACACCCAGAAGAAGGGAAGCAAGAATGGGGGAAAAACGGCTCCAAGACTGGAAACAAGAGTGACCCCTATAAGGCATTCTAGGCTATTAATATAATCTTCAAGGAACCCATCTACAAAGTCCTTGGTAAGATCAAGGATGAACCTTTTATCAAATGCCCCAGGAAGATGGGGGATGATCCAACTAAAAGGAACAACATGCTGAGATGCTCGTTCCACGAGGAGGGTAGTCCTCTAATCGAGAATGACAAATCTTTAAATCCACATCTCGAAGAGCTCGTTCAAGCACATCACCCCAATGAGTACATTGAAAAGAAGGCAAAAAATTTCGTAGCCAATGGAAACTAGAAGCCAGGCAATGTCCTCGATAATGAAACGGGATACGAGATGGAAGCTTCGAACAGATTTCGGGCAACGCCATTCGAATGGAACTCAAGAAGGAGATTGCCGTGATGGAAGCTTTTCAAATCGATCCCGCCAAAACTCAGGGAAGGAAACATCTCGAAGTTAATAGAGTTTCTAGTAGTGGACATCGAGTCCCTATATCATGCTATTTTTAGCAGAGGTTAGCTCCACACCATGAAGGTTGTTCCATCCACTTATCATCAAAAGTTTAAGTGCATCACATATTGTGGAGTGGTCGAGATCACGACGACCAGGCTACAGCCCGAAAGTGCTTTATCGTAGCCATCCACCCAAAGAAAGAGAAGAAGAAGGAGCCCAAGAATGCCTAGGAGAAAGCCCAAGAGGGGGTTGTTCTCTCTAAATAGAAACTACGATATGGTCGACCAAGGGTGGAAGAAACAAGGGTCCACCCCACAGATAGGGTCGTTGAAAGCCTGGAAGAAGTTGTAGTCGATGACAACTTGGTGGAAAGGATTTTTTTAATTGGATCTTCTCTTAATGATCAAGAGAGAAGGGAAATATAGATGTTTTTTCATGGGATCCTTACGAGTTACCACGGATTGACCCTAGCATGGCGTGCCACCGCCTACACATCAATCCTACTTTTAAGACTATCATTCAAAAGGCTCACCGAACATCACCCGTGAAGGCTAAAGTAGTGGATAAAGAGGTAGAAAGTTGCTAGAGGAAGGATCCATCGGGGAAGTTCAGTTTCCTATATGGTTATCAAACCCAGTGGTGGTACCCAAAAGAAATGATAATTAGAGGGTGTGCACTAATTTTACTGACCTCAATTGGTCATGTCCTAAGGATAGCTCCCCTCTCCGAAAGATAGATCAGCTGGTCGACGCCACAGTGACACACGAGAGGATGAGCTCACTTGACGCTTACTCAAGATATCATCACATTCCTCTATATGGGCCCGAACAGGATAAGACCTCCTTTATAACCTTAATTGGGTTATACTTCTATAAGGTCATGCCATTTGTCCTCAAGACCGCAATGGCAACTTTCTAAAGATTGGTGTGGCCATCCCCGATCCCCGCCGCGGAGGGAGGAAGGGATCCTTCGGGTCCCGCACATCCCCTCTCGGGAGAGCGCTTCGGCCAGTGTCGATTTGTAAGGTGTGAAGATGTAGAGAGATTTAGAGTTGTCAGTCTATTTTACTCAAAACAGATCAAAGAAAAAGGGGAAGCCACCCCGAAGGATGGAATCCAAAGACATATTGGTGCGTGCGAAATGAAATGATTCGAGAAGAGTTCGGAGGCTTAGTTACGAAATGGGAAGGTGTTAGGCACCCATTCCGCCCTTTTTGTTTCTCATGGATATTTGCTATTTTCCTTTATATTTCCCCCCGTGATACGTGTGCATGAGTATATATAGAATGGAGTTAGGAATCTTCGAATTGTATCATAGAAAAGACAAAGCGAGTCATCCGTAGGAATGTGAGATTAGTGTGGAAAATAAGATTTACGTGATTACCCCTACGTTGACCGTTATAAAGGAACGATAACGCATATGGAATAATACGTTACTAAGAACAAGTATATATAATATAATGGAAAATGAGATAAAGAGAAGATATAAAATAAGAGAAAAAGTGAGAAAAGGACTAGAGTTTTGGGTGTTACCCCGAGACGCCTACGTAGCCTATAAAGGCATCAAAGTCCAGGTAGTTCGCATATAAACGAGGGGTGGGGTTTAACCCATAAATCCAAATGGAGAAATCTATTATTTGTAAGTGTGTGTGTGTGTGCGTGTAGAAAAAGTGTTTTAGTTGTGAGAAAAGTGTGGAAAAGGTGTGAGAATCCCTACTTGGAATTTATGAGCAAACCCTCTTTTTCTTGTTTTTTGGTTTTTTTATTTATATGAAAATAGGAGATGTGAAATACTACTAGATAAAAAGTATGTTAGGATATGTGAACTAAGATGGTAAAAGTGCTTAAGTAATAAAACAAGTTATTGCAAATTTAAGAAGAGAAAGGTGAGAGAGATGGACCTTCTTGGAGACTGTGAGCTTGATCTTAAATGTTGAAAGGCAGCCCTTGCACTTGGATGATGATGGAGAATGATTAATTAATCAAGTTTGATGAAAGGGATGATGAAAAGTGGAAGTGAAAAAGGGATTTGAAAGTTGAAATCACGCTGCATTCGAGAGAGGTTTCTAGGGGTTTGCTGAGAGTGATTTGCTTCTGATTTTGTCTCCCCTTGAAAATGAGGCCAAGGCCTCCTTTTATAGCTCTAGGGGATAGGCGATCGGCTTAGAGCCCTTCCTGCCTGCTGGCAGGAAGGTGCAGATAGGCAGGTTCTGGGACCTGCCGTTTGGCAGTGTGTTTTAGGCTTTTTTCGGAAAATTGGCCACCGAGGTCAAACCTTTGGTCAGAATCGCGCACGGGGCATACCATTGGAAAGGTATTTCAAAGACCTTCGAAAGTCCTTTGGACTGCTCCCGAGTTAGGGATCTGACTTTGGGTCAAATGTGGCTCAGAAGCGTTTATTGGTCCGTTGGACGGGGAATCGTTCGGATGCAAATGGATGGTTCATCCGCATGGTAAGTCTGAATCGCGCATGGGATGGACCGTTGGAAAGGTTAGGAGGTGTATTTTTACATTCCAAAGAGTTTGGCCCAGTTTGGGGAGTTAACTTTGGTCAACCGGACCCAAGAAGCATTCGATGACCTCTTGGAGTCAAAGGGATCGTTCGTCCGCATGGTATGTCAGAATCGTGCACGGGACGAACCGTTGGAAAGGGTATTCAGTTACCTTCGAAGATTCATTTAGCCTCGATCGAGCTGAAGAGTTAACTTGGGTCAAACAGAGTCTGGAAGCGACCGGTGGCATCCAGGTAGGGTTTCGGACGTAAACGGATCATTCGTTCGCATGGTGAGTCAGAATCGCGCATGGGGAAGACCGTTGGAAAGGGTATTAAGTTCCCTTTGAAGATTCATTAAATCTCGATCGAGATGAAGAGTTTGACTTTTGGGTCAAACTGAGCCGGGGAGTGCCCGATGGCTTTTAGGTTAGTACTCGGGACGTGACCAGGGTTTACAGTGATGAGTGGAGGTACTAGGGACCTAAGGAGAGTTAGGGAGTAACGGAATAAGGTGTCTACAGTGCCCCTCGACGGGTGAGTTTGGAATAAATGATAGCCGTCGATTAGACACCGCATGATGCTTCTGAGAGAGTGTAATCGATTCAGAGGGTCAAGGTCGATTCTGAGGACATAAGGAAGTGAGGATGACCAATTCAGAGGGTCGAGGTTGATTCTGAGGACATAAGAGTGGTGACGATTGAGGACCGAGGTTAATTCTGACCTAACTCAGGTGATGATCCAAGACCGGGGCCAATTCTGACCCAATAGTGGTGACGATTGAGGATCGAGGTCAATTCTGACCTAACTCGGGTGACAATCCAAGATCGGGGCCAATTTTGACCCAAGAGTGGTGACGATCGAGGATCAAGGTCAATTCTGACCTAACTCAGGTGACGATCCAAGACCGGGGCCAATTCTGACCCAAGAGTAGTGACGACCGAGGACCGAGGTCAATTCTGACCTAACTCAGGTGACGATCCAAGACCGGGGACCAATTCTGACCCAAGAGTGGTGACGACCAAGGCCGAGGTCAATTCTGACCTAACTTAGGTGACGATCCAATATTAGGCCCAATTCTGACCCAAGAGTGGTGACGACCAAGGATCGAGGTCAATTCTGACCTAACTCAGGTGACGATCCAAGATCGGGGCCAATTCTGACCCAAAAGTGGTGACGACCGAGGACCAAAGTCAATTCTGAGTGACGATCCAAGACTGGGGCCAATTCTGACCCAAGAGTGGTGACGACCGAGGACCGAGGTCAATTTTGACCTAACTCAGTTGACGATCCAAGACCGGGGCCAATTCTGACCCAAGAGTGGTGACAACCGAGGATCGAGGTCAATTCTGACCTAACTCAGGTGACGATCCAAAACCGGGGCCAATTCTGACCCAAGAGTTATTGCATTTCATTTGGGAAAAGAAAAAGGGTTCCACTGGGGAATAAGATTTGGATTTGAGGTTCCACTGGGGAATAAGAATTGAATTTTAGGTTCCGCTGGGGAATAAGAATGAGCTGGGGAATAAGAATGAGCTGGGGAAGATTTGGATCGTCCTTTGGGAGAGATCGCCTGGGGCGAGTGATTCTTCTGAATTCTGCTGGGAAAAATACCATGAGATATTGTTTCGCATCGGGTAGCCGATGGCTGGGGAGGCCTTTTTCCTTTGATTTGAGCGGGGGAGCTGATCGTTGGGGAGATAACCGGTTTGAGGTCGTAAACTCTGCTGAGGAGGTGATTAGGGGGTCCGGGCGCATCGCTCGAGAGGTAATTTTCTCGGATTTTGAGGGTTCCGCTAGGGAAAAAGAGGTTTCGCCTGAAGAAATGCGAAAATTTTCTTGATGAAAATGTTCAAAATCCATCCTGGGATTTTAGGGGATTTTCCGAGGATTTTTCTAGGCTTTCTAGCATTTTTTGGGAATTTCTGTACGAAATTTTAGGGGGGTGCCGGCCGGCATAGACTGAGGGGTGCCATTCGGTAGTGGCATGGACTTTTGGGCTGCCTCGGGAAGGTGAGGAGACAGTGCCAATCGGTATGGCACTATCTCTTTCATTTTTCACAGCTTCTTGCCTTCTCTCTTTTTGCGATTTCTCTCTGTGAATTGTTCTAACGTTTCGATCTTCAAGAAATGGCCGCCTTTGTGAGAACCGCTGTCCACCGCGAGTGGTTGACCGTTGATGACTAGGAAAATGTGGATTGGAGGGACAGGGTGCCCCTTGCTTTGGGGAATGAGAATGCCTTTAATGCATTCGAGCCGATTACGGATGAGTGGACCTTGCTGCGGGATCCGTCGCGTCATCGCTCTTCGAGAGTGATTCCCAGCGGTTATGTAAGTAACCTGACCTTTGGCATTCCTTTTCTTTTGGGTGATTTTTCCTTTTTCTTGACCTTTGACTGAATTTTTCCTTTTGCCAGTTGGATATTTCTTTGAAGAACATGCGTGCCCGCGGGACGATGGGGCTTAAGGATATTTGGGAGCATCTTCCACCCGTGGTGTGCTGGATGGTATCATCAGTAGGTTTTGGGAGGTTGTCGGCTGTGCTAGATGAGACGCCTCATTCGACAGCAGTTTTGTGTGCCTTGGTGGAGAGGTGGTGGGACACTACCCACACCTTTCATTTTGGCTTTGGGGAGATGACAGTGACTCCCATAGATGTGCAACAACTACTGGGGTTGGATTGTGACGGGGAGCAGATAGAGGTGGATCACTCGCTACAGGTGAGGTCGGAGGCGGTGCATGCGACACTTTGTGATGTGAGGAGGATAGTTCCTAGAGATTTCATCCGGTTGTCCTTGCTGAAGGATGTTTTGCTGAGCAGGGTGGTTGATGTGGAGGATGGGCTGCAAGTGAGGCAGATGGTCCGATTATTCATCTTGTTGGTATTGGGAGGTTTCATGGTGGCGTCGAACGATGACGTCATCCATTTGTGGCTTCTGCCATACTTGAGGATGTTTTCGAACATCCCTTTCTATGATTAGGGGAGTCAGACCTTGGCGACCCTTTACTCTTCTCTGGATGCTTTTAGCCGGTGCTGCCGGTAGAATTTTACTGGAGCCAAGTATCTCCTTGAGGTATTCTTTATTTTGCGCATTTTCATTTCATGCATTCGCATTTTCCTTTTATGCGTTTACATTTTCCTTATGCGTCTCTTTTTGCTTATGAATTCAAATGTGGTTCTATGACGTGATTGGGTGCAACACCCCGCTGATTACTTTGAAGGATGACACTATTGGGGACTTATTCCGATTGTACTGATGGCGTAAGGCCAACCAGTAGTCGAAGGGATCTCTTTCCCTAGAGGCGGTGCGTCAGGTCTTGAATGACCTGACTAGTGGTCGGGTAAGGTATTTTCCTTTTCCGTCTTGGTTTTTGCACCTTCAGATCTTGTATCAACTCAGGCTTGTCTTGTGGATTTTTAGGTGACCTTTTATCCTTGGGGGACATCTATTCAGGACACGGGGATGACTAGGGTGAACGCGTAAATGAGGCGATTGTTGGCGCATGAGTTTGGCCATTCCTGGTACCTTGGGGAGAGGGTGTTTCGTTAGATCGCTGAGGAGGAGGTGGTGGTAACACCCACATAGCCTCCTACGTCTATGAGGAGGGAGAGGCAGTTGTTAGAAGATGAGAGGATCGCGGTGATGATCGGCGAGTCCTGTGCTTTATATACCGATACGGCTGCGCCTTATGACTATATTCACTTTTCGATTAGCTGGTTGATGGCGTCCAGCATTCATGATGCCTTGCCTTTCCCTCCTGATGGTTCGAGTCAGGCGGTGGGGTCTTCCCACAGTGATGGTGGTCCCTCGGCACTTGCGGCGGCGGCATCGGAGGTCCCTTTCGTTCAGCTGCACACTCCTTCGTACAACATTCGGCGGGCTGATGGATGGATAGTGACGATATTGTACCGTCCCCTTACGATGGATCTGGAGGAGCTGGGTTTGACAGAGGAGGTCCTTCGTCCTATGGTAAACCTTTCGGTCATTTTCCTATTTTTTGATTTCTTTTGCTTGATACTGATTCTGTCATTTTCCTTGCAGTAAATCCGAGTGTCGACCACTTGGCCGAGAGACATCAGGGATTGGATATCATCGGCGACTGCCCACATTTGGGATGCTGTCCCTGTTACTTATTGTTTGGTACCATCAGCCTCATCCGGGGAAGACTCTGGCTCGGGTAGTGGGGGTGTGTCGTCTCGCCTTAGGGGGAAGAGAGCGCGTCACAGGGTTGGAAGCTCTTGAGAGAGAGAGAGAGAGAGAGAATGTGGGTTCGGGCTGAGTCCCGTTGTTTTTAGCTTTTACTTTCTATTTCCTGCAAAATGATGTAACACAGAAAATAGATATATGCAATGCAATTTAATTTTTTTTATTATATTTTATTTATGATGAATGAATGCATGCACATGCACTTTTTACTTTGCTGCTGAGACCGTAAAAAGGAATGTTTTTGGAATTTTTGAACGACAGTCTTTATTAAAAAGGGGAATTATATAAGAAGAAAAGGGATTCTTGAAATTCTGTTGAGAATATCAATTTATTTGAGTTTTTTCTTATTTGTCAAAAGAGGAAAAAGGGAAATTTCCAAAAATAGGGGGTTGCCGATCGGCAAGCACCCTGACCTGCCTATCGGCAGTTCAGTCCAGTCCCATCAATTGAAAGCTTTGAATGGTACCCTCTTCAGCCTTTGGTACCTTGTGGGGTAGGATTCCCTTTGATTTCTGTGGGGATTATGTCTATTGTGAGAGTTCTCAAGTATAAAAGGGGGTGAGGGTGGAGTATTTTCATCACACCTTTGCATCCTTATCCACTTGCCTACTATTTCTTTGCCCAACAAGATGGCTATCCCTGGTAGCACCGAGTTTGTCAACTACCTCGAAGCCTTGGAAGCTATGTGCTCTTATAATGTCGACTATGATGCTTTCAACATGCGTCGAGTATCCTTGTGTAGTAATCGACCTTTTGAGTGGAATATGCTGATGGGGGCAGTACAATTTTGGTACCCCGAAGACCACGTATTCCACTTTGGGTTGGAAGAAGTTTGTCCTACCTATGAGTAATTTTCTGCCATACTAGGTGTGAATCCCAGTGTTGGTACGGATTTACCCGAATTTTCCCGCTCCCCTAGGGATTTGTTGGTCGGGCTTCTTTACATCTCGCCCTCGACGGCCAGGTCATTGGTTTTTGGAGGAATGATCTCCCTCCCGGCGGTGTTGCAATCCGAGCATTTGCGGGAAGTAGGTGATGATGGCTATGCTAGAGCTGTTGTTCTGGGTCTGGTCTCAAAATTGCTGTTGGTGACCGGGGAGGTACGAGTGGACCCACAACTTGCAATCATTACTTCATGGATGTCATATCGTTACCATCCTGCGGCGGTAATATTGGCGGAGACTCTGAATGGCCTGGATGCCAGGAGAGAAGGTCGTTTTGACTTTTTGAGGGGTAGTCCTGTGATGCTTTTCATGTGGTTGTCTGAAAGATTCCGCTTGTCAACTCCTCCAGAATATCCTTTGTCGGTTTTACCCAACTTCTTTTCACGCTACTTCATCCGCATTGGCCTGTATGTTGAGAACTGGGAGAATTGGTTTGTGGAGTATGAGGCTTGTGGGTTGTATTGTTCAGTGCCTTGGTGGGGGTAGTTACAGCCAGTTCTGGAGGTAGAAGAGTATTCATATGTGCGTCTGGTTGGTCTTAGACATACCTCTTTTTATTTCCCTTAGCGGCTTTTGCGCCAATTTTGCTGGGCGCAGGTCGTGCCCCCTCGGACCTCAAATTTCTTTCCAGTAGAGGATTTGATTGAGCGTCTGCATCTGTTGCTTGGGTCTCTGTGGGAAAATTGGCGTCCGTCGACCCGTCCCTCTCATTATGTCGGGAAGGTTTTCCATGTCCCCAAAGATTATATGAGGCGGTTGTGGAGGAAAGTAGTCAACAAGATGTTGGCAGTAGAGACTGGTCAAAGATGGTTTGTTTTATCTGACTCCATGGAAGGGGGTGTTGTGGTCTTTTTAAAGATGGTTAAGGCTCATCGATCCATGGAATGTTTACGGCACTCCATTCAGGCAGGAGAAACTTGGGGTCCTCAGGATGTAGACGATGAGGGTGCAGGCTCTTCTGGTAGCTGTGGGTAGGACTCCTGGGGAGTTTATTTATGTAACAGACGTGGGGGATTTTATCTGGTTTTTATAGTAGTATGGGGAAGGGAGTTTTCCGTTCCTTTTTCTTATATAATCTGCACTGTAGTTTTTTATTAATAAAATAAACAAGTTTATGATCATCCAGCTGCGCCTTTGGATGAATTTTTTTTTTTGAATTATCTATACTAAGGCCTACATAATCCTTTTATTCAAGTAGATGTTTAGAATGAACTGTCGTTCTCGGAGATAAGAAAATAATATATTTTTGTGAAAAAGAAGGGGTCGTTCTCATGTGGGATGTATGAGCTGCCTACGTACCTTTGGGATTATTTTTTATTTTTTTGAAAAGTTTTAAAATAGTTTTATGTAGAGGATCAGGCCCACATAGTTCTGGGTAGAGGGAAATGAAGAGTTTTTTTTTTCATTTTTTATATATTATTTAGAATAGAAGGGGAATGAGAAGAGTCCTAGCGCACCGAGATTTCGGACTAGGGGTAGAATTTCTTAAGACGGTCCAGATTGACTGGAAGATCCATCTCTTCCCCATCCAGGTTAGTGAGCATGGCGGCACCGCCAGACAAGATCTTCTTCACAATGTAGGGGGCACTCCAATTGGGCTTGAATTTTCCTTTGGGGTCCCAGATGGGTTCTATTATCTCCTTGAGGGCTAAATCCCCCTCCTGAACACCACGGTCCTTGACTCTTTTATTAAATAAACGCGCTATTCGGCGATGGTATCCCTGTATGTGATAAAGAGCTTTTAATCTTCTTTCATCCATAAGGTCTAGCTCATCAAGACGGCCTTGGTACCAGTCTTCTTCACTAACCTTGCCTTCGAGCATGACACGTAGCGAGGGTATTTCTAGCTCCACAGGTAGGACTGCCTCCATGCCGTAGACCAAGGAGTAAGGGGTAGCCCCAGTAGAGGTTCATATTGTGGTTTGATAGCCCCAGAGGGCGTATGGGATCCGGTCGGCCCAATTCCTATTACTTTTGGTCATCTTGCTGATGATGGCTTTAAGGTTTTTATTGTCGGCTTCAACTGCACCATTGGTCTAAGGTCGGTAGGGAGAAGATTTGTATCTCTGAATCCCATACTCGTTGACAACTTCTGTGACTTCTGCCTCGAAGTGAAAACCGTTATCTGACACTAGCTCGTGCGGGACTCCATATCGGCAGATGATAATTTTTCTTGATGAATTTGGCCACCTTTTTGGCATTTAATACTGCGTATGACTCAACTTTGACCCATTTGGTGAAGTAATCGATGGCAACCAGGATGAACTCATGCCCGTTTGATGCTTTTGGCGTAACCCTCCCTATGATGTCGATACCCCAGGTGGAGAACGACCAGGGAGAAGTCATGTTGTATAATTCTCGCGAAGGTAGGTATTGAAGGTTGGAGAACTATTGGCATTTCGGGCATCTCCGAACATAGGCAGTGCAATCCTGGGCCATGGTGGTCCAGTAGTAGCCCTGTCGGATGATCTTCTTGGAAAGCATGTGACCGTTCATGTGGGGTTCGCATTCCCCGCTTTGGATTTTCTGCATTATCTTTTCAATGTCATCCCCTGTGATACAGTGCAAATGAATTCCATCGAAATTCCTCTTGAGTAGCGCTTTATGACAGATGATGTACTGAGCGGCCAGCCTTCGGAGGGTAGCTCGGTCGTTCTTGTTGGAACCCTCGGGATACCTACCATACCTGAGGAGGCACCATATATGATAGTACCAGAAATCGGCTAGTTCGGGGTCTTCTGTGGAGACAAGATTGATATGGTAACAATGGGTCAGTTTGTCCTGCTTCTGAACTAAGAAGGGGGTCATTGTTATTCCCTCGGGCATGTCGATCATGGAGGCCAAAGTGGCGAGAGCATCGGCTAGGTTGTTCTTTTCTCGGGGCAGGTAATGGAAGGTGATATCTCGGAATTGGGAGGCTAACTCTTCTAATTGGGCATGAAAAGGTTGGAGCTTTACGTCCTTGACCTTCAACTTTCTGAGAACTTGACCGATGATGAGGGCATAATCCCCATATACATCAAGGTATTGAATACCTTTCTTGAGAGCGACCTTGAGGCCCACTGTGCATGCCTCGCATTCTGTCATGTTGTTGGTGCAAGGGAAATCCAATTTAATGGCGATAGGAGTGTGGGAGTCATCTGGGGCGACCAGAAATATCCCAATGCCATATCCCTTTTTGTTGACAGCGCCATCGAAGAACATTTTCCATCGGAGGTAGTCTTGAGTGGTGCAGAGAACATTTTCATCTGGGAATTCAGAGATCCATACATCTGTTTCTTTTATAGGGTAGTCAACAAGGTAGTCAGAGATGGCTCTTCCTTTAACGGCTTTCTGTATGACGTACACGATATCGAACTCGATTAGGAGCATCAACCATCGGGCCATTCGGCTGGATAAGGCGGGTTTTTTGAGAAGGTACTTGATGGGATCCATTCGGGATACAAGCTTAATGGGGAAGGCGAGCATGTGGTGTCACAACTTTTGGGTGACCCAGGTAAGCGCGACACATGCTTTTTCTAAAGCAGTGTAGTTAACCTCGTACCCGGCCAATTTGTGACTGGCATAATAGACGGCTCTTTCTTTGCGGGATTCTTCAAGGTATTGGGCTAGCAAATCCCCAACTACAGTATCAGTTATGGTTAGGTATAGGAGCAAAGGGAGACCAGGCTGTGGTGGCATGAGAACTGGAGGTTGGGTCAGATATTGTTTGATTCAGTCAAAAGCTTCTTGGCATGCCTCATTCCAAACCTTGGTTGAATCCTTTTGGAGGAGCTTGAAGATTGGTTTGCAGATGGAGGTTAGCTGGCTGATGAACCGGCTGATATATTGTAATCTCCTAAGAAAAACTCGTACTTCTTTATCTATTTGGGGTGGTGGCATATCCAGTGTGGCCATCATCTTGGCGAGATCTGCTTCTATCCCCTTCTCACTGACCATGAATCCTAAGAGTTTCCCCTTTGTAACGCCGAAGACGCATTTCTGTGGATAAAGTCGCATCTAATACTGTCACAGTCGTTCAAAGAACTTTCATAGAGCAGGAGCATGACCTTCTCTAGTTTTGGACTTAATAATCATATCATCCACGTAAACCTCAACCTCTTTGTGAATCAGGTCATGCAGGTGGGTTGTGGCAGCCCTTTGCTAGGTAGCCCCAGCATTCTTGAGACCGAATGGAATAACGGTGTAGCAAAAGGTTCCCCATGGGGTGATGAATGCAGTTTTCTCTTGGTGGTTGGGGTGCATCTTGATTTGATTGTATTCGGAAAACCCATCGATGAATGACTTAAGAGCATGACTGGCCGTGTTTTCCATGATCATGTCGATATTGGGTAGCGGATAATCGTCCTTCGGAGAGGCTTTATTTAAATCTCGGTAATCCACACACATTCAAACCTTTCCTCCTAATTTCGGTACAGGTACAATATTGGCTAGCCATGTGGGATATTCGATCACTCGAATGAAACCCACGTTCAACTGTTTGATCACCTCCTCCTTGACTTTGAGCGACCATTCGGTACGGAGCTTTCTCAACTTTTGTTTAACTGGCTTGTAATCAGGGAGAGTGGGGATCTCATGCTGAGCTATTTCAGGATCAATACCGGGCATGTCATCGTATGATCATTCCAAGACATACACGAAATCCTTTAGCAATTCTTCGAGTTGTGCGCGCCCATGCTCTTCAAGGGTGGCCCCTATCCTAATCTCGCGCAGTTGGCTACTAGAACCTAGATTAACAACAACAGTCTCTTCTTCATTAACTTGAACGCGGTTATGTTATTTGTTATTAACCTTATTTAAATCAGTTAAGAATTGTTCATTTGCAAAATCATCATCATCAAAAGTTTGATTAGAATCTAAACAATTAATGTAAGACACAACAAGACACTTAAAATCTTCGTTTATTTCATTGATAGGAAAAACAGCATTGAGAACCTCATCAAAAGAGGTCTCGATTACATTGGAGCAAGGATGGACAACAGTAGAAGAAACAGGGTAAACATTGGGGTTAGGGGAGATTTCAAGAGGTAGAACTAGCGCAGCATGCCAGTTGAGGAGAGGTGTATCTGCAGCTTTGATCAGATGAGAAGGGTCCAGTGATGCAGTGCCTGAGTGAACCATGCAGAGTGCCAGCCCCAGTGTCTGCAAGTTGAAGGAATCTTTAAAATCACTTTCCTCAGTTTCTCCGATATTTTTTATGAGCGGTTGTACGCGTTGTGGGAAACTTTCGGCCCATGGGTAGCTATCTTGGAAGAAGATCTCCATTCCAGGCTTCATTTTTGTAATACCCCGTACTTTTGGCTATATTTATTTTTGGGGATTAATTAATTAAATGCGTATAAATTGGAAATTAATCCGGGTTATAAATACTTACGAGATGCGAGTTGGTATTTGATTATGTGCATATATGATTATATATGAACTTGGTATTATAAAAGTTGTCGTGAGATTTATATACGGCATTTTAGAAATTTTGTTGAGACGCGTGGGACCGCCGCGTCACGGTATAATATTTTGATAATAAAAGTGAATTTAAAATCTATAATCCGTATGGTCGTTTTGAGTGCGCCAACGCGTCCGGAAGGGTCGAGATAGTTAGAAAACACTAGCCGGGGGTATAGTTTGGGTCCCGGGATATTTTTAGGCCATACCGGCAACTTAAAGGGTATTTTGGTAATTTTACATTTTGAGGAATTAAAAGTGACGAAAATTGGTTAATTAAATCTGATGTGGATTTGACCCACTAAGCCCATAACCAACCCATATTAACCTAGAAGGCTACGTAGGTTATCATTTAGGTTTTCTAAGTTCCCCAAATCAAACCCTAGCCACCTTAAGCCACCATTGGAGAAGGAGCTTGGAGAGAGGAATTTTTGCAGAAAACTTCATCAAACCTACACCAAAATCAGAAATCAAACCAAGGCAAGTGATTTAAATTACATTCCTTAAGCAGTGAATGCTTCTTCCATGTTAGAAACTTTGATAATCAATCTTATATAAGAGTTAAAAGAAAACCCATGAAATTGGAAGTTATTATTAAATTTTGGGATAGGTTTGCATGTAGAAATTTTGTTTGAAGATGGAATTCAGAAATTTTATATCTATGTGATGTATACACGGATTAAAATCTGGGAAATTATGATGAGAAGAATCTAGGGTTTATGTTCTTGAAGAAAATTAGGAAATAATGTAGAAATTGGGATTTATTGATGTTTAGAAGGTATTAAACCCTTTAAAGATGTTAGCATATCTCCGTAGTATGTTTGAGGATGGTTAGAGAACTTAATACATTGTTGGAACGAATTTTAGAAGAGATTTGAGGTGTCAAAATGGATGAAAAACGAATTGGGGAAAAATCTGGGCCGAAACTGGTCAGTCGTTAGAAGCAGTCCCCAGGTCGTTTGAACGAACTCGTTCGAACGAGCTTCTAACGAGTTGACCAGTCGTTGCTAACGAGTAGTGATTGCGTTCGATATCTCGTTCGAACGATATATCGTTAGAAGGAACAGTTCGTTTGAACGAACTGGATCTCGTTCGAACAGCCTCGTTCGAACGAGACTTCTAACGAGCTGACAGTCCAAACTCGTTCGAACGAGACTTCTAACGAGCTGGCAGTTTGGGCCATTTTGGACTGTTTTGATTTTTGGAGTTCCGTAAACTTATTCGAGGATATAGATATCATTCCGTAGATGTAGTAATGATAGAATCGGGACATTTGGGTATTTATGAGAAGGAATTTACATACGAGAGTTGTATTACATGGACGGTTTGGGTTGAGACGTGAGTGTCTACTACGACGTGAGAAATTATGGCGCGTATGATTACAAACCGGAATAGTACAATTGTGATAATTATAGTTAGTACGAGAGTGCAATATGTACTATGATTAAAATACGGTATTACTAAGATGTGTGTTTACTTAGTATTGGTATATGAATTGTGTGTATGACATACCTACCATACTTGCTATCACGGGAGGTTGCGTTCGCTTAGGACCCTCTAATCCTTGTGTGCCTACGGGGGGGATATAAACTGGTACCTCGATGAACATAGGTCAGAGAAAGACTTATTGGGATGTTAATAAGTCCGCTGATCTTGCGAGCATAGGTATGTGCGTGACCCATGTGATGTGACCGTGTTCGCCTCCACTATTTGTGATTTGTGTTATCTGAACTATTCCTGAGAGATTCGGAATATGTGATCCTTATGTACGTGATGTACCGGGATGGATAGCAGAGTATGTGTGCACCGCAGCTTAGTTCTCGGGGTGCTTGTATTGTATATTTATGATGTGAATAATATACATTTAATTAATGGGAATCCTCATGTTAATGTTGTAAATATATTACGGTATTGTTTCGAGAAATATAACGAGTTAACTGATAGTTATATATATTGCATATTGAGTATCTGAGTTTATGTTAAACCCCTATTTAATTACGAACGTTATTATGTTAATGGAACCGAGTAATATGGGTAGGACCTTTGGCAGCCTAGCTAGATATGTTGTCACTTAGCTAGTGGTATGGGTCGTTATAGATGGGTACTTGAGTTAGGAGTGCACAGTTAGACGAGAGATGAGAATATAATGTGAGTGCACGTCCTAACATGTACTTTGCATTTAATGTTTTAAATTTTTTTAAAGCACTTGCAGGTTTTTAAAATATAACTCCACATTCGGGCTCTGACCCGTTTGCTTTTCAAATCTTTTTCTTATAAAACCATTTTAGGTGCCCAGCCACAAGGACACCAAGCATATAATACTCATTCAGGTGACGAGCTGTAGCTGGTTGTGGAAGCTACAGGAATTTGCATGTAGACGCTTCTATCTTTTGGATTCCAGAGTCACTATCTATTAGTTGTAGGGCATGTTGCCCATTTCTATTTAGAGACATCTTTTACATTTCAGTTCTCAGACTTTAGCATGTATTATTCCAGTATTCGGTTATTCATTTCAGTTATGGGATTGTAGTGAGGAGTTTTCCTCCAGAATTTATTTACTCTATTGTGATGGTTATTCGTTTTACTTCAGTATGGTGAATGGTGTTATTTATTTCTTCTTTACACTTTTTTCATGTTAATCAGACTTAAATTAAAATTTGGCAACTTACTTTTTAAATACTAGGTGGTTAGTAATCTTTAAAAGGTTTTCGACAGTGATGCTATTAACTGAGCCAACTTGGCATTTTGAATTAATTTAATAAAGGAGTAGCTACCCGGTATTTAATTAGTCGGGGTGTCACAATTTTCTTATTTGTATGGTCATACCAAGGTTCTGGAAAGCCGCAAAAGGGGAAGTCTTCACCCTCTTGAATGAATTTTCCATTTAAAGAATCTCCCGAGATAGCTTGAACACAGTCTAACCCTTTCTTTGATCGAGACTGGCAGATCATTCTGAGCTCTTGTTCTGATGGTTGATATCCCAAGCATCAAGGAGGGAAAGATTTCTTCAGTTCGATGGGCTCCAGTACCCTTTGTTGTCTTTGTCCTATCCCTATTCCGAGCATAAAGTGCATGTTTCTGAACATATGAATCACGTTGACATTGCCATGAGGGTCGTATTCTGGACAAACCCTTTATTTGAAATCGTCCCCTACCGGGAGTAGAGGTGGCTCAGCTCGAAATCCTGATAGGAGCATATCATTTGACCCATGCTGTATCTTAAGAATTGGACTGTTGGTGCCTGCACCCTCGGTGTTATCGTCGTCACCCAAGATGGTGATGACTCGCCCATCGGCGAAGAACTTCAATTTCTGATGGAATGAGGAAGAGACACCCTTTATACTGTGGAGCCAGGGTCATCCGAGCAACAGGTTGAAACAGGCCGAGATATCAATGACTTGGAATTCAACGACAGGGTTTATAGGTCCAACCCCTATTTCAAGTTTTATGGATCCCATCACCTCCCGACGGGTATTATCGTAGGCGCGCACGGCAGCGGAGGTTGGAGCGAGGTCACTTTTTTTTAAGCCTAGACATTTGAAGGTTCTCAGTGGGCAGACATTCAAAGCGAATCCGTTATCAACGAGCGAAAGAGGTACCACCTTCCCCATAACTTCGATGGAGATTTTGAGTGCATGATTGTGATTCGCCCCAATTTTCGGGATTTCCTCTTCAGAAAATGACAGCATTCGGGTGGAGGTCAAGGACCCGACCAAATTCACCGCTTCTTCTGGTGTGGTAGAAGGAGGAACTATGGGTCCTGCGAGCAACTTGATTAAAGAATTTATGTGCTGCTGGGAAGACATGAAAAGCCCTCATAGAGTGATGTTAGCTTGAGTTTTCTTTAGTTGATCGAGGATCTTGCTCTCCTCGAGGGTCATTTCTGGCATAGGAAGGTCTTCAACGCCCTTCCCCTTGTCATTTGCTGGTAGTGAGTTTGGAATTCGATAATGTCTCCCAGATCTGGTCATGTGATTTACTGAAGAAGGGAAAAACTTAAATCCAGTTTCCTTGTCAATCTCAGGTTGTTCTACCACCCTATCTATTTCTTTGAGGAGTTCTTCAAATGATATCATCCCACATATGTTGGCTACTGGGCCATTTCCTCCTTAAGCTTGTTATTCATTTAAAACTTTGAATTGTTCCCCCCATCCGGTGGAAATAATTCTATTTTCCCTCATGAAATCAATGCATTCCACAACATCAACGGCCTCCTCATATAACTCTTCCCATTCTGTGGGGATGTGTAAGGGTGAAGGGATCAGGCGCCCTTGTATCTTCAAAGTGTCAAGTAACTCGGTGATACTGCAAATGTTATTGGTTTGACTGAATGCTTTCTCTATGATCTGGACAACATCATCTAAGTTGACTTCGTCGGTTGGTACCACCCACCTATCTGAATCTCGGGCCCATTTTCGTGCTTCCAAAAATAGCTCGCTGAACCTCTGGAAATCGATAATCATCTGTGAGGGAAATTTCAGCCCGAACTCTAGGAGTTGATTCAATACCTCTGACAATTCCATACTTCCATTTTTAGAACAGGTCCGGACGGTGATGCACGCTTTGGTAAGAAGTGACAGTGCCTGATCAGCGGGGCTAGAAGGGTGTAGGAGGAAATATGGGCAAATTTGAAGAGGTTTAGGAGGGTATAGGGGTGAGATTTGAGTTGATGGATTAAAATTCAGGTTTTCTTCCAAGAAGATGGCATTGGTGTGATTTGGGAGTGGGTTATGAGTAGTGTTTGGCTGGTGGAGCGATGGTACCCCGATCGATGAGATCTTGGATTATGTTCCGAAGGTGAAAGCATTGGTCGGTGGTATGGCTAGCTGTTTGGTGAAAGGCGCAATGAGCATCGGTCTTGAAGTTTTTTGGGAGTGGGTTTGGTAACGGACGGGGATCCAAGGGTTTTATAAGGTTTCGGCTTAACAGGGCTTAGTAAACTCTGGAGAGGGGAGCATGAAGCTCAGTGTATTCCCTTCGGACGGGGGCAGGGCGGCTTTCTAGTGCCCATGATGTGGTTGGTTGAGAGATATTGTTGATGGTTGAGACTGTAGCGTTGGCAGGCTTGTCATACTTTCTAGGGGTGAATTGTCCGGTCACCTTCTTCGGTTCAATTTCTATTTTGGCAAGACCTTCCTCAATTTTTACTCCTGTTTCTCCGAGAGCTCGAAAGTGGGGGTAGTACTATCCTCCCATGGTTGCTCGGACATGGGGCAAGAAATTCTTCTTCACTATGTTGACTTGTTCTTCCTCAGACGACCGATTGGTTATGGTAGCTGCTTTTTCCCTCCATCGGGTTATAAAGTTACTGACTGATTCTCCAGAGTTTTGTTTGAGCAACTCTAAATCACCGCGGGTGACCTCAAGCTCTTCGTTGTATTTGTACTGCGACATGAATTCTCGGGCTACATCCTCCCAGCTATGGATTCTGGATTCCTCAAGAGATAAAAACCATCGGAGAGCACTGTCCTTCAATGTTTGTTGAAACAGTTGGGCCATCACCTCTTTCGAAGCCCCTAGGAGAGTCATGGAATGATGATAACTGCGAAGATGAAAAATTGGGGGACCACTCCCTCCGAATTTCTCAATGTTTGGCATCTTGAACTTCTCGGGTAACCTTGCTTTAGGATAAGGAGACATATGGGTGTAGTCCATGTAATTCCCAGAGATTCGGACCTGGTCGAACTTCTTAGTGATCATCTTAAGATCTTCTTTGACTTTATTCAACTCCTCCTCCTTTGGATCAGCGACCACAGGCAGGTTAGCCACATACTGGGCAATGTTTGGCATTAGAAGCTGGGCAGGCGATGACCCATTAGCCGGAGGGGCACGTGGAGCATGCTGATATTCTTCTGGGACCTAGATAGGCTCGGGTGGACCCATAGCACGAGGGAACAGGGCCTCGGGCTCTTGAGGCATACGAACTTGGTTTCGTTTCTCTTGGACCTCATATTGGAGGTTGTCATTCTTTTCTACGAGCTGAGCTAGGACTGTCGGCAGATTCGGTTGTATGACTGGTGGTTGATCTGCATTCTCCATGGAAGATGGGTGGATTCCGGATTCGGAAGAAGTAGTAGAGGAGCGGATAAAACTCCGAGGTGATTTGACTGAAGACCGAAGCCAATAAGGAGCCAGGCCAAGGACATGCGATCGACTTGAGAAGGCATAGGATAAGATTTATTTTTGAGAAAAAAGGGAAGAAACTATTTTTGGATTTTTGATAAAGAAGGGAGAAATATTTTTGGATTTTTAATAAAGAAGGGAGAAATGTTTTTGGAAACGGAACTCAACATGATTATTATGATTATTATGTTCTCACTTGTATTTAATTCTCCTAAATGCAATGTCGGACGGGACCCGAGCCTGGAAAAGTGGGGTTTTTAATATATGGAAAGCTACGATTTGGACTTGTAACTAGGCTCGCGGACAGGGTCTCGTTTTAAAAAATGGGCGAAAATTGGGCGGCAGGCCGACCCGGAATTTCGGCAGAGTTTCGGGTTGAAACCGGCAATCTAAAGTGCGTGTCCTAGGTTTGACACCTATATGCGGGTATGCACTTGGTTGGGTGAATCGGCATGGGTTCCCCCATTTGGCGTGACTTCCACGATATACGTCTTGCTCTTACGGGCAATCGGTACGTGTGGACAAGCCATTTGATATACCTGAGTGTACGTGAATTGCCTCACCATATACCTCATGGGGACGGTACGTGTGAGAGAAAATTCGATATACTCGGCGTACGTGAACGAGTTCCCCGCGATATACCTTCCGTCATGACTTCGGTCAAGCGGTACGATGCGGGGGAACCGTTCGATGTACGTCGAAGGTACTTGGCCAATGGAAGGTGAGAGTCATATCGCTTCAGCTAACTGCGACCTGCTGGACCAGCACCCATCACGAAGTGACCCTCCAGTTACTGGGTGAAATTTGGTAAATATCAATGCTCTTTGGTGATATCGTCTGAATCATGCATGATTCTCTTATTATTATCTTATGACGATAATGCCTTTCTTGATTATGCCAAACAGGGAGCCAATGTACAAGTACACCAAAAGGTACACCAAGCATAGACGAGTGATGCGTTCAACATGGGGATATACATGTGATCCTAGGTGCACGTGGTGTGAAGTGTACATGGAGAATTTTCTACAAGTGTGTGAATATAAGCATAGGCATGGGATATACATGTGAGAAAGGGGGATAGGCAGATATGGGGGGGGGGGGGGACATAAACAAATATAGCATCCATGTAAATAGAATGAAACCCTAAAAAATATAATAAATAAAGTCCCAAGCAGAGTCCCCACTGTGTCCATCCCTGATCCCCGCCGCGGAGGGAGGAAGGGATCCTTCGGGTCCCGCGCATCCCCTCTCGGGAGAGCGCTTCGGCCGGCGTTGATTTTTAAGGTGTGAAGATGTAGAGAGATATAGAGTCGCCAGTCTATTTTACTCAAAACAGACAAAAGAAAAAGGAGAAGACACCCCGAAGGATGACATCCAAAGACATACTGGTGCGTGCGAAACCAAATGATTCGAGAAGGGCTCAGAGGCTTAGTTACGAAATGGGAAGGTGTTAGGCACCCATTCCGCCCTTTCGATTTCTCATGGATATTTTCTATTTTCCTTTATATTTCCCCCTTGTGATATGTGTGCATGTGTATATATAGAATGGAGGTAGGAATCCTCTACTTGTATCATAGAAAAGACAAAGCTAGTCATCCGTAGGAATGTGAGATTAGTGTAGAAAATAAGATTTATGTGATTACCCCTACGTTGACCGTTATAAAGGAACGATAACGCATATGGAATAATACGTTACTAAGAACAAGTATATATAATATAATGGAAAATGAGATAAAGAGAAGATAGAAAAATAAGAGAAAAAGTGAGAAAAAGACTCGAGTTTCGGGTTTTACCCCGAGACGCCTACGTAGCCTATAAAGGTATCAAAGTCCAGGTACTTCGCATATAAACGAGGGGTGGGGTTTAACCCATAAATCCAAATGGAGAAATCTCTTATTTGTAAGTGTGTGTGTGTGTGTGTCTGTAGAAAAAGTGTTTTAGTTGTGAGAAAAGTGTGGAAAAGGTGTGAGAATCCCTACTAGGAATTTATGAGCAAACCCTCTTTTTCTTGTTTTTTGGTTTTTTTATTTATATGAAAATAGGATATGTGCAATACTACTAGATAAAAAGTATGTTAGGATATGTGAACTAAGATGATAAAAGTGCTTAAGTAATAAAACAAGTTATTGTAAATTTAAGAAGAGAAAGGTGAGAGAGATGGACCTTCTTGGAGACTTTGAGCTTGATCTTATATGTTGAAAGGAAGCCCTTGCACTTGGATGATGATGGAGAGTGGTTAATTCATCAAGTTTGATGAAAGGGATGATGAAAAGTGGAAGTGAAAAAGGGATTTGAAAGTTGAAATCACGCTGCCTTCGAGAGAGGTTTCTGGGGGTTTGCTGAGAGTGATTTGCTTCTGATCTGGGCTCCCCTTGCAAATGAGGCCAAGGCCTCCTTTTATAGCTCTAGGGGACTGCCTACAGGCTTAGATCCCTTCCTACCTACTGGCAGGAAGGTGCCGACAGGCAGGTTCTGGGACCTGCCGTTTGGTAGTGTGTTTCAGGTCTTTTTCAAAAATTTGGCCGTCGAGGGCAAACCGGTGGTCAGAATCGTGCACAGGGCATACCATTGGAAAGGTATTTCAGATACCTTCGAAAGTCATTTAGACTGCTCCTGAGTTTGGGAGTTGACTTTGGGTCAAATGTGGCTCAAAAGCGTTTATCGATCCGCTGGACGGGGAATTGTTTGGACGCAAATGGATCGTTCGTTCGCATGGTAAGTCCGAATCGCACACGGGACGGACCGTTGGAAAGGTTAGGAGGTGTTCTTAGACATTAAAAAGAGTTTGGCCCAGTTTGGGGAGTAGACTTGGGTCAATCGGTCCCGAGAAGCATTCGGTGACCTCTCGGAGTCAAACGGATCGTTTGTCCGCATGGTAAGTCAGAATCGTGCATGGGATGGACTGTTGGAAAGGGTATTCAGTGCCCTTCGAAGATTCATTCAGACTCGGTCGAGCTGAAGAGTTAACTTGGGTCAAACAGAGCCTGGAAGCGCCCGGTGGCCTCCAGGTAGGGTTTCGAACGCAAAAGAATCATTCGTCCGCATGGTGGGTCAGAATCGCGTACGGGGTGGACGTTGGAAAGGGTATTCAGTGCCCTTCAAAGATTCATTGAGTCTCAATCGAGATGAAGAGTTTGACTTTTGGGTCAAACTGAGCCGGGGAGTGCCCGATGGCTTTTAGTCAGTACTCGAGACGTGACCAGGGTTTACTGTGATGAGTGGAGGTACTAGGGACCTAATAAGAGATAGGGGGTAATGGAATGAGGTGTCTACAATTGGTAACAAATATTTTATAGAAAATAAATGGGAGAAATGATGGAAGTATACATCGACGATATGATCATTAAAATCAAGAACAAGATCGATTACCTCTCAGACCTAACAACAACTTTTTAAATCCTCAAAAAGTATCAAATGAAGCTTAATGCAAGTAAGTGTTCATTCGGTGTCCATTCAGAAAAATTCTTAGGCTACCTAGTGAGTAAGAGGGGAATCGAGGCCAACCTAGATCAAATTGATGATTTAACCAGGGTTCGGCCCCCTCAGACATTCAGATATGTTCAAAAGCTTACTGGGATGCTCGCGGTGCTCAATCGCTTCATCTTCAACTCTTCGGAGCGTTGTCCACCATTCTTCCAGCTCTTAAAGAAAGGAAAAGGCCTAGTATGGAAAGACGGTTGTTTGCAAGCTCTAGGAGAGATCAAGTCTTACCTCAGTAAGCCCCCACTATTAGTAATTCTGGATGATGGAGAACTAATATATCTTTACCTGATAGTATCGACTTTAGTATGTAAAAAGGAGGGAGAACAACATTCGGTCTACTACTTCAGCAATACACTCTTAGATGATGAATAATGGTACTTTCCTCTAGAAAAGGTTTCCTATTACCTAGTAATTGCTTTAAGGAAGTTTAATCACTACTTTAAATCTCATTCCATAATAGTAAGCACCTCTTACCCACTCAAAGTCATTCTACAAAGGGCTAACCTCTCTGGGCGTCTTTCAAAGTGGTCAATCAAGCTCAGGATATTCGACATCCACTTAGATCCCATAATAGAATTCAAAGGACAGATCCTAGCAGATTTTATTACTAAATTATTAGGATATCACTCAGCAGATCAGCTGAACAAAGAACAATTGATCGCAGGTGAAGCATCATCCAAAGATTGGACACTGTATGTTGATGGACCCTCATATTCCAAGGAGGCAGTAATGGGGATTATTCTCATCACCCCTAAAGACACCATAATCGAGCAAGTAATCATATTGGGATTTGAAGCCTCCAATAATGAAGCTTAGTATGAAGCACTGATCATCGATTTACAAAAAGCCAAACTAGTGGGGGCAAAGCGCCACAATCATTCGGTGATTCCAAACTGGTCTCCAAGCAAGTAAGTGGAAACTTCAATGCCAAAGAAGATGGAATGTAAGAAAATCTCAACGTAGTAAGAGGACTCATGGGAGACTTTCAAAATGTAGAAATCCAACAGTTCCCAAAAGGACAGAACATTCACGCTGATGCTTTAGCAGCACTAAGCTTGGCAATTGACTCTGACCTAAGGAGGACAATCTAGGTAGAGTTCCTCGCATAACCCAATATCAATCATGAATTCATAGAAATCTTCTTTACGGATAAATATCCAAGATGGATGGACCCCATCATCAATTATCTATGGAATGACATACTATGAGATGATAAGAAGTCGACGATTTAAATTAGGGTCAAGGCTGCTCATTTCTACCTTAACCCTAAAAGGAAACTTTATAAAAAAATCATTTATAGGCCCCTACCTCTAATGCGTTCACCAACAAGATGTCGAGAAATTTCTTAGTGAAATCCATGAGGGCATATTTAGGAGTCATGCAGGTTGAAGATCATTAGTCTTTTGAGCAATCAGTGAAGGATATTGGTGGCCTCACATGCAGAAGATGCTGGTGCTTACACTCACAAATGTAAAAAGTGCCAAAGGCACTTACCTATGGTTTACCATCCTATCAGCGACCTGAAATCTCGTACCACTCCATGGCCTTTGGCTCAATAGGGATTATACATCGTGGGACCACTAGCTACTGCATCTTCAAATTTCAAGTATCTACTGGTCGCCATAGAATACTTCACCAAATGGGTGGAGGAAGAACCATTGAAAAATATTCGAGACTCTGATATGACATGGTTTATATGGAGGAACATCATAACTCTCTTTGGGATACTAAGGACAATCATCACCGACAGCGGTACACAAATTAAAAGTGGTTTCTTTCAAGCTTTCTACTACGAGCACAATATTAAGCACCACTTTAGTTCTATTGCATATCCTCAAAGTAATGGGAAACTGGAAGCTTCCAACAAAATCATGATCGATGGAATTAAAAATTAATTGGAAAAAGCTAAAGGCGCTTGTGTGGATGAACTCCCTCATGTTCTCAGGGCCTATCACACAATGCCCAGAAAACCAACGACGGAAACACCATTTACCCTTACTTGTGGCATGGAGGTTGTCATGCCTCTAGAAGAAAGTCTCTCCACTATGAGAACCACACTGGTCGACCAAGGCCTCAATGATGAAGCACTACGTACTAAACTTCACTTAGTAGATGAGAGACGAGAGCTACCTTTGATCAAGTTGGCTTCCTACCAACAATAACTAGCCATGCAATACAACAAAAGAGTCAATTCGAGGAAATTTTTAATAGGGGATTATGTCCTGCAAAAATTCCTTAGTAGTGCTTTAAAACCATTAGACGACAAACTATAACCAAACTGGGAAGGACCATTCAGGGTTATCAGAGATGATCTTCAAGGGGAATATTATTTGGAAAGACTAGAGGGCATGGAGATACCAAGAGCAGAAAATGTAACCAATCTCAAGAAGTTATACCTTTTTATCTTTTAAGTCAGCAAATTTTTTATTTTTTTCTTCATAAAGACATTTTGTAAATAATAAAGGCCAGATTGAGCCATCTATTCTGGAATTTTACATTGGCTTCTTATCTTATCTTGACTGTATCTTATTTATTTGCACCTTTTCCAATGATAAGTCCTCTATGCATATCTAAATGCCTAACAAACAGGGATAACAAGTTAACTATGTACACATCAAATTACCCTCAGGCCGTTATTGTAAACATAAGAAGCCTCATGAGTTGCCCCAGTAACAACAAAAGCCCTACATGAGATCCTTAGGCCATAAAGCCAACTTTGGATGGTCACCAACTTCTGTTAGTGGAAAAAGCCTGGTTGGGTGGATTTCCCACTATCTAGATGCATTCTCGCCATCATCTCATTTAGGCCTAAGGTAGTGTGACGACACCACCTAAAAGGTAAAATGAATGGAATGATATTGCTTGGGCATATTGGATTGGGAGAATGCTCAAACACATAAAAGGCATAAGACTAGTACTTAAATATCGTTTAGTCTGCTGAAAAAGTCCAAAACGATTCAAATTAAGTATAAGTTAACAATAAAGACAAAGATCGACCAATCAGGATCACTCTGGTCAATAAAAACAACCTATAGCCATCAACATCTCTCAAATGTCATTTAGTCAGATATAAAGCTCAAAATGGCAAAGTCATATGCGAACAGATGTTTGATTGGCTAATTATATAACTGACCAAATATTTAGTCAGCATGATTTCAAAACACAAATCTAATTAAAAGGTAGTAAGTAACAAATTTTCATTAAAAGAAAAGCTATGCTAGTTTACGATGGCCTCACTACAAAAAAAAAGTTTCTTTTAATACCCTATTTTTTAAGAAAGACAAAATATAGTCTTTAAAACATACTTTTTGAGACGAGTATAATTAGCCGTCTCAAAAACTATTATTTTTTTAGACTACTACTTATACCCGTCTCAAAAGAAGTCACTTTTTGGGACGGTTAATTATTCCCGTTTTATAAAATAAACCAAATAAGACTTTAAAATGTTTGCTGTCTCAAAAGATATACCAAATAAGACGGCTAAAAAAATTATGTTCCCACCATAATAATTTTTCATCTCCCTCCTTACTTTACCAAAAAAAACAAAGAAAAAAAAATAGTAACACACACACACACGCTCACCATCTCTCAAAAACCCAAATGGCCCCATCCTGCTCTCACAAACTCAATCGGCAACCCTCACACCATCTCTCCTGTCACTTTGAGATGGGCCGACAGTCATACCATTTCGGTACTTACCATCTCTCTCTCTCTCCCCCACATGCACACACGCACATGTAGTGATGCACACACACATATATATGAACACAAATCTTCAAAGTTAGGGTTTTTAATCTAATTTTGTGTTGGGTATATTTACAGGGACAAATACAATCTTCAAATTTAGGGTTATCATTTTAATTATCAATTTAATTTTCTATTGTGTATTCACCCCGATTTTCAAAAATTTGATTATTGATATAATTATTAACAAAATGTAATTAAAATTAATTTTTTGTTTAAAAAATAAATTTTCATTTACTCTATTACATAAAATGCAAGGGTTTTATAATTATCTGCAATATGTTTGAGACCGCCAAAAATTTGTATAGTTTAGTTTTTTTCAATTCAATTGTATTCGACAATTCAAGACAAAGTTAAAAATAAAATAAAAGTGATTTAAAGAGTAAAAAAAAATTGGATGGTGATGATGACGAGTATGTGCCCCGTGAAGAAGAAAATGGGCATAATGATTCAAGCGAGGGTGAAAATAGGTATGTGTCTTGTGAGTTTTTTAATGTGTAAATGTTTAGTGATGTAGATGTTAATTAGTTGATTGTGTGACTTCTTATTTGATGTTTTCCATTATCATGCATGCATTAGTACTTCAATATTTCAAATTTGAATTGTTCGATTTAGATAGCCATATCAATACTTATATTGAAGTGCTGAATTATATTAATTTTTTTAATATAGCTTGGTACCCTTTATGTGCTAATATCTTTAGGAATTCATGTTTGTCATTATTAACCTCTTTATCTTTTCATCATCTTACGAAGACATTATGAAAATTTTCTCTTACTTATATTAAGAAATATAAATTTATTAACATTTTTTTTAGATTCATAGATGGGAACCATGAATAAGAGTTCAAATTAATTTACGCAACCGTTGAATACATTAATGGAATTGACGGATTTTTTAACCATGCATATGCAGATAAAAACATTAAGACAACAAAAATCTATTGCCCTTGTAAGAGATGCGCAAATCAAGTGTATTACACCCGATAAACTATGAGAGATCACCTTAAGATGCATGGTGTCAACAAGACTTATAAGTTTTAGATCACCTAGAGCGGAGTTTCGGTTCTTTGAGATACAAAATGAATAACAACTATATGATATTATATTGAATTAAGCACAACATTAGGCATTAAGCACAACATTAGGCTTTTGCAGAAATTCAGTGTCTATGGAAATGGATTTAAGATGATTTTTGCTTCTCTAACAAGCTAATTGTAATATTTGCAATTAGTATTATTATTAGCTGAAGCCTGAAGTATGTATGATGTTATGATATTTAATCTACTTTAGGACAATCAAGTTTTGGTTGTGTTGTATATGTTTATGCAACATAACAGTGTATATCAAAGGGCAAAGACTGGACTTTACTTGTTGAATTATGATGAATAGAGGTGGAGTTTTCATTTATTGTGTTTAAAAGGGACAATAACGTTATTATATTAAAAAAAACAGAATATTAGACTATGAAGAAATTCAGCATTATTGAGCTAGATTTCGAAGATTTTTGCTACAGCTATAGTAACATTTACATTTGTTTTCCTCCTAATAGTTTTGTATTTGAAGAGTGAATTGAACTAAAATTGAAGTATTCAAGGTTTTCAATGATATTTTGATCTACATAAGGGAGATCCGGACACTCAATATCCAGTTGTATACATAGATGTTTATACAACACGATAATGTAGATTAAATGTCAGATAAATGACTTTACTGGTTGAATCGTGCCGGGTCGAACATAACTTTTTTCATTTACTAAGATTCAAAAGGGGTAACAACTATATGTTATTAAATTATGCTAGATTTTGGAGATAATTGAAATTTAGAGTTTATATTGAGGTGGATTTAGATGGTCTTTGCTTGTCCAACTAGTTCTTCTATCACGTGCATTGTTCAGTTTCTTTTGTTCTTTCGTAGTACTTTTTCAATTAAGAGTGACTTGATCTTAAACTGAAGTATTCATTGTTCGAGATGGTATTCTCATATGTTTAGGGAGATCCAGACACTCAAAATACAAATATTTATGAAAATGGCATTACATATATGTTTATATAACACAACGATGAAGTAGGTTTGCTTGTGTGAGTCATCTGGTAGTGGTTTAATACACCAGATATTAATATTGTTGTCTTGTTTGTTTAGGTGTTTTTAGATGTCTTGGAGAGTGTTAATACACTTGTCATCAACAATGGGCAAATTATTATATCAGATGTTGTTGGGGGCATTAAAGATGCAGAGATATTTGAGGTGATTATCAACCCACATGTTATATTTCCTTGCTATTGGTGTTTCGTTGTCGACTCTTAATTTTGTAATTGTTAGGGCTATGCTTATATAAGTGCTTGTTAACGGATTTTGATAAGTTACCTTTTTAGCTAGTTTATATGCCTCTTAAGATATGTACATCTGAGTAAAGTTTCTCATATTGTCATTGAAGCGTGTCTTCCTATCATCTTACCTTTACAGTTATCATACTTCTTAAGTGAAATATAATGTTATTGGTTGTGAAGCCACTACCAAGTAAATTTATTTTATCGACAAGTTCTTCTTGCAATCAACAATGTACAGCCCTTCTGATGTTGCTTTGTAGCTACATTAGATTCTAGAAACTGCATATATGCATCATGTATCATGTTGGTAGACGTGATAAATTTTAGGCCACTAGGAACATCAAATGGTATAATTTTTTAGACAAGTTAGAAAAAGGTCTAGATATAGCTGTAGAATTATTGATTTGTGTTTAGTATATGATTGCAACATCAATTTTTTTACCACATTATGCTCAGTGGCTCTTTATCGGTCTTATACCCTTTTCCAGTTATTGAAGTTATCCATCGCATGCACTAGTAGGCTAGGCCAATCCCTGGCTTATATACTTTTCCTTAAACACTGAATTCTACCCAAACACTTAATCGACCATAGTTCCTATTTGGATTAGCATGCCTCTACTTTTTATTCCTTTTTTCAATAAGGAGATTATTTTTTTCTATTACCAATGCTATGAGGAGCCCTTTAAAGTTTGATTTTTCTACTACATATGTATCAAAACCCAGTCTTTTAAGGGTATCTGTAAAATTAGAATTTTATAAAGAACATCCTAGTCGAATATGGTTATAAATGATTTGGGTTTTGGCAATATGTAGAATATGAAGATATGCCAGATTGTTGTCATTATTGTGAGAAGAAGGGAAATTATCAAGAATATAGCCTAATAAAAAATAAGGGTGATGACAAAAATACAGGGGACTTCGATGCAAAAACAGAATGTGGAAAAGACAAATGAGTAAATCCCAAAGAACAAGGAAGCTATAAAGGAATGGGTTCAAAGAAGATTCAAATCAAAGAATTTAGTAGCTGAGCATATTATGCCGACTGAGATGTCCAACAACCATAAAGCCAATATTGGAGTTTATGTTAAAATACCAGAGCAAGCTATGTAAAATAAGATGTCTAATAACCATATTTCTACTATTTTTTTATCGAAAAGCATGGAAATTTCTATTATGGAATAAATTAAAAAAACTATCGTCCTAATTGTTAATATACAGTGGTATAATTGACATGTCTCTGGTGTCTACAAGCACTTCTACATTACATGAAATTATACGCCATTTCCATCGCTCTCATCAATGTACAAATTGATGAAAAAAACATCCAGAAGGAATACACTACCATCACCCAAGGCTTTTTTTCTTGACAAATATTAATTGAATAAATCAGATAAATTAGTTTCAAAAACAAATTGGCGACTTTCTCCTACTTCTGCCTTCCCCAAACTGTTCAATCCATTTCCTCAACTCATTCCTACTTGCAGCATCATACGATACCGACGGGCCCACCTTCGTTTTGGATTGGATAAAATCATTCAATTTGAGTTTTCTTAATACTGGAGCCACGCCATTTCCTTCTCCCTTCTTTTCTTCCTCTAAAAGTTCTTCAATAGGTCTATATGCTGCATTAATATAGAGGATCTTCAAATCACTACCCGAGTATCGTTCGGTTGCATTCGCTAGATTTTCTAATCGAAATCCAGGTTCTAGATGCTCTTGATCAAGAAATATTTTGAAGTATCTTTAAATGATTATCAGCATCTAGCTGATCAACATAAATCCTTCTTGGTAGACGACAAATAACAGCATTGTCAAGATCGAATGGTCGATTTGTGGCGCCAAGGATGAGGATTCTTTGGCTATCTTTTGATCTCAACCCATCCCAGGATTCCATAAATTTGTTCCGCATTCTTTTAGTCACTTCATTCTCGAAAGAACCACTACGCACACCCAGCAAGCTGTCAACCTCATCAACAAAAATAATTATGGGAGCTAGCTTACTGGTGACAGAGAAAACAACCTTGGTAATCTTTTCAGCATATCCAAACCACTTTGATGAAAGTGTGGAACCAGTTATGCTGATAAAATTTTCCCCTGCTGTTAAAAGAATTGGGAAAAACAAGGTTTGCAATAATATCTAAAATGATCCATGTTGGTTTGGACTTATTTTTTAAAATATCAACAAGGATTTTCGAGTCCGTTTCGATCAGTACATTCCAATGTTTAGTTGACAGGAAATCTTTAACCCCGCCTCTAATGCCTTAGCTTCAACAAATATGGAAGATTTATTTCCCAGAGCCATACTAAATCTAGCTATGAAAACCCCCTATTATCTGGAATTACACCCCCAATGCCACTTGGACCTAGATTACCTTTAGAATCACCATCAATATTTAATTTTGAAGTCTCTATAGGAGGCTTGGACCAAGAACATTTATAAGACATGACCTGTTTTTGGCAGACATTCAAATTGAACTAATTGATGACGAAATGATCCTTAAGAAGGCACCTATCCTTGAAAATTTTGTTGTGGCCTATATCAATAGCTAAATCAACAACTTTATTAACTACGTTCACTGATTGAACTTGAACATTATCGTAAAGTTTATTATTTCTAGCTTTCCATAATTCCCAGAAGATAAGTTTTGGCAGGATGTAGAAGATGAATTTTTGGTGATCTTTGCTTGGCATTTTAAGCCACTGTGAAAGGATAATGTCTTTGCAAGACGAATAATTCATTTGAACCCCAATTTTGTTGATGAAAAAACACCACACTTCTTTTGCTAGCTTGCATTAAATGAATACATGATCAATTGTTTCTTCATTAGCTTCACAGCCTCTACACATAGTAGACATCCTTATATTAATTCTTTGTATCTCAACTTCTAAAGGAATAGCATTATTCAGCAATTTCAAAATAGAGTTAGAAATCTTCATAGGACAATCAAGCTGCCCATTGATTTTCCAAGTCAGAGAAATAGGTCTAGCTTATCTGCAAACGTTAATAGATGGTTTGTAAGTAAATTCTCATATGGTATAAGTAAGCCACAGTTCCTTTTCAGCATCTATAAAGCCCTTTTCCATGTCTCTAATGGATGAAATTCTTTTCATCTTTGGGGATTCAGTGCCTCTATCAAGGCCATTAGGATATTTATTTAGCATAAAAGTTTCACAAATCCCCTTATCATACTTGAACTTCCAGTACAATTTCATACTAGATGAGTTTACCATGTCTTCTAATCTCCTTATATTTAAACCCCATTATTCATAAGAGAAACAAGCCTCAGTCCACTTGGTCTTTTAATAGGAGTTTCCTCTATTACAGCCACCCCAATAGAACTTAGTGAAAATGTTATTGATCCTCTTTAGAACAACCTTAGGAGGATTTAACACTGATAACATGGAGACAAGCATGGAAGAAAGAACATGCTTAATTAACGTGACTTAACCTCCATATGAAATAAGTTTAGAAGACCAAACATTTAGTTTGTCTATTATCTTCTTCAGCAGCTCTAAAAACTGAATGATTTTTCTTCTTCCTTATTTAAATGGCACCCTAAATATTTAAAAGGGAATGGTTTAAAATTCATACCTATTTGAGTGGCAATAGATTTATTCCTTATTGGAGTTGTTTTAGCATCCACATAGAAGGAGATGTTAGAGATATTCACCAGCTGACTTGAAGAAGATTCATAGTCTTTAAGCATGTTGAAAAGAGCTTTAAGACTATCTTTTCCACTATTTATGAAAATTATGTGAATTATGGATTGATTTGGTGTGGAAGGCCATTTCGAATTGTTGGTTTCCTAGTTTAAATTAATGGAGAACCTACAAGTTTCTTTTCTTCTTTTAGAGGATTAAGATAGGGACATCATTTATCTCATACTCTTTCTATTGTGGATGCAGAAGTCTTTGTCATAAGTTTGAATTATAGAATGGATGAGGAAAAATCCAACCTTATTTGACTATTACAAATGTGCCTACAGTTTCCCACATATCTTATGGTGATGATATTCTTATATTTACTAATGGGGGGAAAATAATTAAAGAATTGAAGAGGTTGATTGAAGAATATGAAGGGGCCTCTGGCCAACTTATTAATAAGTAGAGTTATTATTTAACTTCCCATTTGATGAGTAATGTCAGGGCTAACATGATTGGAAACAACATTGGATTTTCTAAAAAAATCATTCTCTATCACTTACCATGGTTATCCTGCCTATTTTGGAAGCAAATCTTGTTGTCTTTTTATGACCTTATTGACAAGGTCTATATAAGAATCCATGCACTCTTATTAATAAGAATCCATGCACTCTTATAGGAATGAACTCTTATTAATAAGGGAAAAAATGGTTCTTATTAAGCATGTTTTACAAAGTATTCCTATCTACTTGTTCTCAATTCTTGATCCTCCCACAAAAGTCATCTAAGAGATCAAAAACATTTTTGCTTATTTTTCCTAGGGAGAATCATAATTTGGTCAAAAGCTTCATTGGAGAAATTTGGATGTTATGTGTAAAGATACTAATGAATGTGGCATTGGTGTAAAGATCTCTTGATGATATCATAAATTCTCTTACTGCTAAACTATGGTGGAAATTTAGAATTAACAATTCCTTTTGGAAATCATTCATGTACGTGAAATATTATAGAAATCAACATCCCCTGTTGCATAACTATAGTGTTTATTTTTCTAATACTTGAAGAAGAATGTATCATATTATATTTTAAGTGGAACCTCACATAAGCTGGTTGATTGGTAAAGGACGTGTTAATTTCTGGAGAGACCAATGGTTTCTAATTCGTTCATTAGCTCGTGCTATAGATCCTCTACCTCACTGGCCACAAATGGTTCGTTCAGTCATCTATAATAATTAATTTAATCTAACTCTTTCTGGTCCACTCCTTCTTGATAATGTCATATTAGAGATAACTAAGATATATCCCAATACTCAAAAGGATGAAACTACTATTTAGGAGCTTAATTCTAATGGTCTTTTCTCTGTTAAATTTTCATCAGAGTGTATTAATAAAGAGGTGTTCATCTTTATCATATTCCAATGTTTGGCACCAGAAATTACCATTTAAAATCTTTGTTCTTGTGTGGAGGCTTCTGCAGAGACTCATCCCAACTGATGATCAACTTATTAAGCATAATGTTAGACCGTGTTCAATGTGTAAATATTGTGAAAAGTTTCTAATATGGAAACTGTCCAGCATACATTTTCTATAGGTGATTTTGCATCCTCTATTTAGTCACATGTTAGAAGTGAACTTGGGATTCCTGTGCAATCATTTCTCATTAAACTTAGAACGAATAATTAGTGAATTCATGCAAATTCTTATTCAGTTTAAGTTATTATTAACTAGATCCTTCCATCTATTATAAGTTGGGAGCTGTGGAAATTCGAAATAGGTTTTTTATGGGACTTTTCCTTATGACCCTCTGGTGATTAACAATGTGATATTTTTCGTGGAAGATGTGCTCAAGTGTAAAAACTAAAAACTTACACAAGATTATTCCATATAATGATTCCTGCTTCAAAACTTCATTTCCACCAATTCAAAGAAAGATGATTATTTTTAGATGGATTCCTCTTAAGCATATGTGTTATAATCTTAATTGTGATAGTAGTTCTAAAGGAAACCTACAAGTTTCTTTTCTTCTTTTAGAGGATTAAGATAGGGACATCATTTATCTCATACTCTTTCTATTGTGGATGCAGAAGTCTTTGTCATAAGTTTGAATTATAGAATGGATGAGGAAAAATCCAACCTTATTTGACTATTACAGATGTGCCTACAGTTTCCCACATATCTTATGGTGATGATATTCTTATATTTACTAATGGGGGAAAAATAATTAAAGAATTGAAGAGGTTGATTGAAGAATATGAAGGGGCCTCTGGACAACTTATTAATAAGTAGAGTTATTATTTAACTTCCCATTTGATGAGTAATGTCAGGGATAACATGATTGGAAATAACATTGGATTTTCTAAAAAAATCATTCTCTATCACTTACCATGGTTATCTTGCCTATTTTGGAAGCAAATCTTGTTGTCTTTTTATGACCTTATTGACAAGGTCTATATAAGAATCCATGCACTCTTATTAATAAGAATCCATGCACTCTTATAGGAATGAACTCTTATTAATAAGGGAAAAAATGGTTCTTATTAAGCATGTTTTACAAAGTATTCCTATCTACTTGTTCTCAATTCTTGATCCTCCCACAAAAGTCATCTAAGAGATAAAAAACATTTTTGCTTATTTTTCCTGGGGAGAATCATAATTTGGTCAAAAGCTTCATTGGAGAAATTTGGATGTTATGTGTAAAGATACTAATGAATGTGGCATTGGTGTAAAGATCTCTTGATGATATCATAAATTCTCTTACTGCTAAACTATGGTGGAAATTTAGAATTAGCAATTCCTTTTGGAATTCATTCATGTACGTGAAATATTATAAAAATCAACATCCCCTGTTGCATAACTATAGTGGTTATTTTTCTAATACTTGAAGAAGAATGTATCATATTAGATTTTAAGTGGAACCTCACATTAGCTGGTTGATTGGTAAAGGACATGTTAATTTCTGGAGAGACCAATGGTTTCTAATTCATTGATTAGCTCATGCTATAGATCCTCTACCTCACTGGCCACAAATGGTTCATTCCGTCATCTATAATAATTAATTTAATCTAACTCTTTCTGGTCCATTCCTTCTTGATAATGTCATATTAGAGATAACTAAGATATATCCCAATACTCAAAGGGATGAGACTACTATTTAGGAGCTTAATTATAATGGTCTTTTCTCTGTTAAATCTTCTTGGGAGTGTATTAATAAAGAGGTGTTCATCTTTTTCATATTCCAATGTTTGGCACCAGAAATTACCATTTAAAATATATGTTCTTGTGTGGAGGCTTCTGCAGAGACTCATCCCAACTGATGATCAACTTATTAAGCATAATGTTAGACCGTGTTCAAAGTGTAAATGTTGTGAAAAGTTTCTAATATGGAAACTGTCCAGCATACATTTTCTATAGGTGATTTTGCATCCTCTATTTAGTCACATTTTAGAAGTGAACTTGGGATTCCTGTGCAATCATTTCTCATTAAACTTAGAACGAATAATTGGTTAATTCATGCAAATTCTTATTCAGTTTAAGTTATTATTAACTAGACCCTTCCTTCTATTATAAGTTGGGAGCTGTGGAAATTCGAAATAGGTTTTTTATGGGACTTTTCCTTATAACCCTTTGGTGATTAACAATGTGATATTTTTCGTGGCAGATGTGCTCAAGTGTAAAAACTAAAAACTTACACAAGATTATTCCATATAATGATTCCTGCTTCAAAACTTCATTTCCACCAATTCAAAGAAAGATGATTATTTTTAGATGGATTCCTCTTAAGCATATGTGTTATAATCTTAATTGTGATAGTAGTTCTAAAGGAAACCTACAAGTTTCTTTTCTTCTTTTAGAGGATTAAGATAGGGACATCATTTATCTCATACTCTTTCTATTGTGGATGCAGAAGTCTTTGTCATAAGTTTGAATTATAGAATGGATGAGGAAAAATCCAACCTTATTTGACTATTACAAATGTGCCTACAGTTTCCCACATATCTTATGGTGATGATATTCTTATATTTACTAATGGGGGAAAAATAATTAAAGAATTGAAGAGGTTGATTGAAGAATATGAAGGGGCCTCTGGACAACTTATTAATAAGTAGAGTTATTATTTAACTTCCCATTTGATGAGTAATGTCAGGGATAACATGATTGGAAACAACATTGGATTTTCTAAAAAAATCATTCTCTATCACTTACCATGGTTATCTTGCCTATTTTGGAAGCAAATCTTGTTGTCTTTTTATGACCTTATTGACAAGGTCTATATAAGAATCCATGCACTCTTATTAATAAGAATCCATGCACTCTTATAGGAATGAACTCTTATTAATAAGGGAAAAAATGGTTCTTATTAAGCATGTTTTACAAAGTATTCCTATCTACTTGTTCTCAATTCTTGATCCTCCCACAAAAGTCATCTAAGAGATAAAAAAACATTTTTGCTTATTTTTCCTGGGGAGAATCATAATTTGGTCAAAAGCTTCATTGGAGAAATTTGGATGTTATGTGTAAAGATACTAATGAATGTGGCATTGGTGTAAAGATCTCTTGATGATATCATAAATTCTCTTACTGCTAAACTATGGTGGAAATTTAGAATTAGCAATTCCTTTTGGAATTCATTCATGTACGTGAAATATTATAAAAATCAACATCCCCTGTTGCATAACTATAGTGGTTATTTTTCTAATACTTGAAGAAGAATGTATCATATTAGATTTTAAGTGGAACCTCACATTAGCTGGTTGATTGGTAAAGGACGTGTTAATTTCTGGAGAGACCAATGGTTTCTAATTCATTGATTAGCTCATGCTATAGATCCTCTACCTCACTGGCCACAAATGGTTCATTCCGTCATCTATAATAATTAATTTAATCTAACTCTTTCTGGTCCATTCCTTCTTGATAATGTCATATTAGAGATAACTAAGATATATCCCAATACTCAAAGGGATGAGACTACTATTTAGGAGCTTAATTATAATGGTCTTTTCTCTGTTAAATCTTCATGGGAGTGTATTAATACAGAGGTGTTCATCTTTTTCATATTCCAATGTTTGGCACCAGAAATTACCATTTAAAATCTATGTTCTTGTGTGGAGGCTTCTGCAGAGACTCATCCCAACTGATGATCAACTTATTAAGCATAATGTTAGACCGTGATCAAAGTGTAAATGTTGTGAAAAGTTTCTAATATGGAAACTGTCCAGCATACATTTTCTATAGGTGATTTTGCATCCTCTATTTAGTCACATTTTAGAAGTGAACTTGGGATTCCTGTGCAATCATTTCTCATTAAACTTAGAACGAATAATTGGTTAATTCATGCAAATTCTTATTCAGTTTAAGTTATTATTAACTAGACCCTTCCTTCTATTATAAGTTGGGAGCTGTGGAAATTCGAAATAGGTTTTTTATGGGACTTTTCCTTATGACCCTCTGGTGATTAACAATGTGATATTTTTCGTGGCAGATGTGCTCAAGTGTAAAAACTAAAAACATACACAAGATTATTCCATATAATGATTCCTGCTTCAAAACTTCATTTCCACCAATTCAAAGAAAGATGATTATTTTTAGATGGATTCCTCTTAAGCATATGTGTTATAATCTTAATTGTGATAGTAGTTCTAAAGGAAACCCAGGCTCTGCTAGAGGTGGTGGTATTATTAGAGATCACAGAGGGGATTTCATAGGATAATTTTCTATTTTCTATGGTATTCAATCTAATACTATGTCATAATTATGTTCTTTGATTGGTTGTTTAAGAATTAGGGATGAATCAAGAGGAGATCAATTTTGATTCAAATTTAGTTGTGAAATCTATTCTTGGATTGGTTAAAGTGCATTGGAATTGTTTCACTCATTATCTTTGTCAAGGAAAATTTAAAGAGACGAATTGTACTATTTTTCATTGCTATAAAGAAGCAAACAATGTTGTCGACTATTTAGCTAATTTTGCTTATCATAATACCCCCCCTTTTTTTTAATAAGGACATTATCTCCTACTTATGGGCATACCTTATTATATATTTCCTAGTAACATCTCCTGCTTCCTCCTTCCCCATATTGTTCATTCCATCTGTTCTAATATTTACTTTTTAACTTTGTTTTACACGTGAAAAATATATACAAAGTATTTGTGATTTCCTTAAGGTGTAGAGAAAGACCAATGTTTATGGCATTTCAAATGGATGATTTTCATGTTGCTAGATATATGAGGTATGAGATAGAAAATCCTTTTTTAGTATTTGCCACTCAACAATTTAAACTGGGTAATATTATATAGTCCATACATATAATTACTTATATATATTGAGAGATTTTTGGGTGGAAAACTCTTTACTTTAAAGTTAAATTTTCAATGTTGGTGGTGAAAATTTGTTATGGTGGCGGTGAGAATTTGCTATTGGTTGGTGTATAGTATTCTTAGAATCAATTTTAATGTTTAAAACAGGTTGGCTGCCTATGGTTTTCAAGAATAAACAAGGGAGACTGCCGATTTCAAAAGAAAAATAATAGTAGATATTTTTTAAAAAGATATCATGGTTTAAAATTTATATTATTTCTGATGAGAATATACTATATTGATTCATTGCAACTTATATTGTTGATGAGTAGGATATTAATTTTGACGTAATTGACACTTTTTTTTTGCAAGTGGCAACTTTTGTAGAACATACAATGTTAATCAGTGATTTTGGAGATCGTACGACTGTAAGATTGCGGGATTACTTTGATAAAATCATTTTGTCTTTTCGAGTATAAGAATTTAATGTATTTTTGTTGTCAATTCCAATATTTGAACTTAGTGTTATAATTTTTGTTGTGATGAATATTTAGAGATGCTTGTATGAACTCTAATTATTTTTGAATAAAAATGATTCGTTGTGTTGGTTGAAAATCGTCTTATGTGTTATATTTTTTTTATCATTCGGCGATGTTTTAATAAATTTACCAAATTATTAAACTTTAGTGGTAGATTTTATTGTCCAGAATATATTGGTGAATTTTTTTTAAGATCTTTTCACCTCTTTTAGGATGGTTACAACTTTCCCAAAATTATATTAAAGGCGCTATGTTGTCGTCTCAAAAAGGTCTTCTAAAATAGTAAACTTTTAAGACAGATTAATTCCTATCTCAAAAGAAGTCTTTTGTGACAGCTCTCGTGCCGTCTCAAAAGGATCATATAAAATGAGGACCTTTTGAGACGGATTTGTTCATGTCTCAAAAAACTCTTTTGAGACGGCTATAGCCTCACAAAAAGTATTTATAACCTCCTATAAAAAAAACCCTAGTCATCCCAAATAGCATCCCATAAAGTATTTGAGACGGATAAACAAACTTTTGGGACTTTTAGGCCACCGTCTTAAAAGTTACTTTTTTTTGTAGTGCCTGGAATGGACAGCAAGGTAATCTGCTTCACGCTATCTCCGAACAACACCTAGGTGTAGCACAATATCTTCCCCAATATCCTCTAACTGATGTTCCATAAGATGACCAGGAATAACGTTAATTTGGATCCACCGATCATCTCTGAAGAAGGGATTATTTCGGTAGGTCGGGCAATCAATTTGATATTTGTACCACAAGTGGAGTCCTTAGGCATCCTTAGTTCTTTAATAACACTAAGCCAACCCCTGGAAAAGGCAAGGCTTTCTGACTCCTTCAGCTTTGTTGGGGCATCAGTCCAGCCTTAGTCATAACCATCTAACCATACCTATCTAGGACCCCTTTAAAATATATGCCTTAACCTTATCCATCCCTCTGAAGATCGGTAGTGATTACATACACTCACTGAACATCTCCTTTCAACTCAATAATTTACCTTTTTAAATCTTAGGACTCAACTCGAGTAACCCCGTTGATCGATGACGAAGTTCCTCGCAACACTAAGGAGTACCCTAATGTGATGATCTCCTTTAGATGATCAATATCCCTCTTGAAGTCATTATTATCCTTTTGGATTATCTCGCTAACTTGGTTTACCTTGCTGGCATCTAGAAGTTTGGCCTTTAGGTCATTTACTTCCTCTTAGACTTAAGCCCTAACTTCCTCCATTTCCTGGAGGTAATATTTTAGTTTAGTGACCAACTGGGACTAGTGCTTGTACTACTAATTTCTTACTCGCAAAGATTTATAGATCTTTACAAAGTCCTAGCGAACCTTCAGATCAATATTCGACCCAAGAACTTATCCCAATGGAGAATTCACATAAATATATTCATATATATCAATGGGCTATAAACAGTAAAATAAGCAATAGATTCAATAAAACATCAGCATCAGCATAAGTTAAGTTGTAAGAATATTCTCTTCATTCAAACTATAGTGGGAGAAAATTGATAAAGTACAAGTTCAGAAATAACAAGATACAATAGATAAAAAGTAAAGTAGCAGAAGCCCTATGCCAACAACAAGATCTTACACCTGCTAAAAAGAAGCTAGCCCTTTCCCCTTGTCAATATCTACTGTCGCCTGATCGCTAGCAACTATGATTGCAACATAGTCATTTATGACTTGGCCAGTAGAAGGGTCTTTAATATTAGGATTAACTAGTTCTATCCATCTTGAATTGGAGGTTGTTCGATCAAGGTTCCATAACTTCCATAGGGTTTAGACCTGGCTCATACTGGGAGAATAAATGAGAGTTAATTGGAACTTCTTATGTGACCAAATATTTGTCCTAGCCTTTCTTGAATCCCAAGCACCGAACATAAGTAATATGGAACTCGACATCATCATATGCTGCCTCCCAGCCTTCGTTGTATGAGCTTTATCGAGCAGCAATCGCTTCTCCTTCCAACTTGTCCACTATGATCGATAACTCCTTGTTAGCCTCTACCACTTTTAGCTTATCAGTGATCACTTGGGCCTAGGCCTCCCGCATCTCGGTGATCTCTTTTTCAAGATCCCCCTTTAGATCATCTAAGACCTTTTACTTTTATGAATTAAAGTTGGCCTTAGTGTTGGAAAGGGTCTCCTCAAAGTGATTAAAGGACTCTTCCAGCTTAGCATACTTCCTAGACTAGTCGACCCTACCACGATGCAGCGTGGTAAAATTAGAACCAAACTGAAAAGATGATAAAAAAACATAAGTCAAATTACCAAAGGATCGATAAAAAGAATTGGGGAACTTAAGAGGAAAGTGACATACCAATGCAAGCCCTTGAGTTGACTTCAGGGCTAACTGGTCGACACCTATTTTTTAGGAGAACTCATGATCAGCAGCAAGCATGGACCCCTCTAGAAGTGCAGGGGAAAGAAAGGGAGAGTCAACTATAGTCCTCCATTTATCAGTGACAGAAGAAGAAACAACAAAAGCCTCCAAGGCATGGACCCTCTTCTCCTCTTCCCTCTTTCTCTCTTCCTCTCTCTTTTTCTTCTTCTCTTCATCTTTTTTCTTCTTCTTCTTCTTCTTCTTCTTCTTCTTCTTCTTCTTCTTCTTCACTCTCCCTTTCTACCGATTTGGATCCACTAGCATTAGGGGATTCCATATCCTTTATCTTTAATGATTTTATATGATCCAATAATAGATCTTCATCATCGTCATAGTCAATTAAACACCTCCTTCTTAGTGATGTCATTCTTTTTTTTCTTCTTCATTTGTTTGTTCTTCATTAACATCTCCTTTACCTTTTGCCACCTCTTCACTCTCTTCCTCCTCTTCTATTTTTAATAGAATGGGTTCAGAAAGTCCACTATTCTCCTCTTCTGAAACCTTAAACTCAGGAATGGAGTCAACTGGCCTGATAGTGAAGCTACAGGTAGTATTCTTGTACTTAAGGAGATAACCAGCCGAACGGGGATTCTCCCCGTTAGCAAGATAATCCATAATTCTCTAAGTTTTTAGAAGTTCAGAAGAACTACACTCACGTGAGTTTGGTTCCTGATTCTTTTCCCTAATTGCAAAGACAACGGGGATAAAAAAAATCATAAACATGTTAAAAAAATTAAGAAGAAAAAACAACGAGAACATAATGGAAAAGGGAGACAGTGTTAGCGACCTATATATTCCTCCCCAATGGTTGGGAGCCTATATCCCCTATACCTTATGCCCTCTAATCTAGGAGGATACTGCCAATTTCTAAGAATGAAGCCTTCATTCCCGTAATCCTTATGTGAATCAGGCAAGTTTACAACTAAAACACGGTCGTCACTCCTCGCCTTTATGTAAAGGAGTCCACCTTTTATACGAGAAAAGATAAACAAAAAAAAAATTTAAGTATTCCCTAAGTTGGTCCCATACAACTCATTTATACTTTGTATGCCATTTATAATTTTCTAAACATTTGGAGTACACTAGGAAAGAATAATGGAAAAGTAATGGGAGAAATGTAAATATAAGCGATTAGGGGGAAATTTCAAACCCCCTTGAGAGGCCAACAAGGTATGAATCTAATGTCCATCATCTATAGTACGAATGTTCGGAGGAATGCGAACACACTCGATGTCCACCCAATCAGGAATATCATAGAATTTTTTAAATTCAGAAAGAGATTTGTTATCAACCATCGCCATTTTCTACACAAAACACTAGCTACAACTATAGAAGCATTTCAGAAGAGAAGAACCAAAGAAGATTTATACTTAACACTTACTAGTGTGGGTGAAGCCTTGGGGAATCACTAAAGAAAGGAAACTCTGATTTCAAAGAAGAAGATGAAGAGAAGAAGCTTGGAAACGAAATACACACAGAAATGACCAAACACACTTAACTGACAGTTAAGTTGCACTTGAATGATTTTCATAGTGTCTCAAATCATGAGTCGCGCTTCCCCAGGAAGATATCAATTCTTCAAATTTCCTCCCGAAGGCAAGTGCTACTCACTAGCTTTCATAGATAACAAAATTTCCATTTCACTATTTCAGGTCGTGGGCCTATTAGCTCGGTTAAAATCTAATAGCTCAAAATTATTGGCCAAAATATTTTATGGGCAATTATTGGAGCTCATTTTTTTATTGGCCCATGAGAGTAGCTGAACAATTATCAATAAAAACCCTTGGTCCAACCCAAATAATGGTTCAACTTCCACATGAGACTTTCAGTAATGTGAGAACACTCATGGATATGGTCAAATCAGGTACTAAGAATCTCAGACGAGATAATCAAGTATCTTGTAACCAAACCGCTATGATGGAGTTCCTTAAACAGCTCAAAGTCTGTAACAAACTGATCTATAAATTGTACTCCCTGACCCAAGGCAAAGGGATGAAAAAATTGTAATCATTGAGAGACACTTAATAAGAACATGTAACCTCTCCGTGGACGTAGGAAAATTGCCGAACCACGTACATCGTTATTGTGTGTGATTCCTTTTACTTTTGTCATTTGTAATTATTTTGTAGATTCTTTTATTGTGATTTTTTCTGCACTCACAGTTAGGATAAGTTTAAAATTTATCCTCCGTAAGAAATATCTAAATATCACTACACTAAATCTGCCGAATTGTCACGATCATTGACCTTGACAAGTTGGACTTGTCAACGTGAATAATCGTGATAAGTTCATTAGAATTATCACGGACATGTCACGGTCTATGACCTTGACAAGTTTTGTCACGGTCATAAACCGTGATAAACCCGTGATTATCTTTAAAAAATTATCACTGTCAATGACCGTGACAAGTTCGTGACAAATGATAATTATCATAGACTTCTCACGGTCAATGACCGTGACAATTCTGGGCAGTATTGAAAAAACATCTGCTGGGCAGTATGGCCACTGCCACTGCCCAGTAGTATATTTATACCTGTTATAGCAACGTTGTAACTATTCAAACATCATATATCCAAATAAAATAAAGATAATTCAAATATACATTCAAAACAATATGCATCACGATATAATCCAAATATAATTCAAATGTAACAACTTAAGAAAATTTAATTCAAATAATGTCACTACATGTCTGGGGTACCGTTAACTCTGAGGAGGTGAGTAGGCCACAGGATATATGAATTGACACACCCAATAATATACATTGTGCCGCATTATTTGTGCAACCATAATGAGGAGTTCTCCTTATGGAGTATCACATGCGTGACGAGCACCTTGGACTCGATGTCTTGGAGTGAACGTCCATAAACTAGAATATCTAGATGGTATTCGGGTCCCTCAACCCCACCCTATCCGGTGGCCATCAAATATGTCCAATATAAATATGCTCAACCAACTAATTGTCGACATCGGTCGGTCGAAGGGAGCCAAATAGGGGACTAGATCATCAAAGTTTGCACGTGTTGGCGATGAAGCAGCGAGGTCCACCTCCTCGTCCTCCTTCACCTCGTCCTCTACCACCTTCTCCTTCCCTTTCCCCTTACGGTTTTTTCCCAATGAACGATTCATGAATGATAACATATCTTGGACCGTTGCCTCCAAACGGGACAGCTCCGCGTCATGCGAATCCACCGTTCGATCCAACCCGATGTTGCTCGTCTCCAATCCGACGATCCTAGATTTTGCCACCTGCGAGCTCACCCCTTTGTCCTCCCCTTGCAATTAGCACCAAGAACTTGGTTGAGTGCATCTGTGGACAAAGATACCTTGTCTGCATCAGACTATGACTTATACACTTCCTTAAGCTTTGCCTGAAATGACACAAAGCATATGATTACTTAATTAAGTAAATAAAAACATTACAACGTAATTAAGAAAAAGTAAACTGTCGGATTACTTATAATCATAGACGCGATAATCGGGGACACCTCCTTATCCCTGCCCTTCTTCGTCCGAATAGCCACATAAGTATCGAGCCTATGCCGCATACCCCCAGGGCCACTCCCCATCCCATGAAATAAAATAATGCAAAAATTATTATCGATCCCGCAAACTAAAATAATGCAGAATAACATATTTCTATAATTATAGGAAAATTAAATATTACCATCATCCTATGCTCCACCTCGATGTAAGACGTCCATCCGGAGTAGTGCACGTCCGTCTTTATCGCCCGATTTTTCCTCCTCGATTGGCAAGATTCCAATTTTTGCTCCCCGTTCTCATTGTCAATGAACTTTTGCCATTGTGATAATGAGATCGGGTCCTTCGGCGAGACGGATTCACTCATTCGAATAACGAACTCTTGGGTCTTCCCAATGTACCGGGTTCGCATATTTTTCTTCCACGTCTTGTGTTTCTCCCTCAACTGCTCCAAGACGAAATCGCGTAGTTTTGGGTCCAAGCTAAATTGTTCCTATCCAATAAATACAATGTTAGTTGCGAATAAATATAAATATAAATTGAAATTGAAATATTCATATAAGTATAAATATAAATACAATACCTATAGTGCCACCCAAATAACCAACTTGAGTTCATTTGTCACCTCCCTCCAACTAATGTACCCTGGACCAATGATAGTCTTTACCAGCTCGAGGGATCTCGCTAATAGCCATGTCTTGTTCTCGACCACCATCCCCAATTTTCCCTATTTGGGGAGACTAGGGGCCGAAGAGACCTCCTCGCCTCCGCTACTACCGAGCCCAGATGGCATAATCATAATAATCATCATCATCCCCGCCTTAATACCCGAAGGAGAAATTTTATGTAAAAAAATGTTGTTATTAGTACAAATCCAAATTAATTTGAAGAAGATATGAAAATATGTACAATCACTACAAATCCAAATCTGAAACATCCCCCCCCCCCAACACACACACGAACATACACACACATTGCCCCCCTAACACACACACGAACACTACACACACATACATATATAAAGGAAAGAGACAAAGATAAAAAAAAGTTAAAATGATAAAGTGCAAATCAATTAAAAGCATTAAAAATTGATTCATGAAGTACAAATTGGAATATTTATTAAAAATTGAAAAGTTGTTTCAAATTTGGGTTATCATAAAAAAAGAGATTGATATTCAATAGGAGCAGCCAAGTCATCCACACTACTATTTAGACGGTTTAGCGCATGTAGGACAATTGACCATGGCTCGTTGTTGATATACTCCGAGTAAAACACTTGGTTGACCTTTTGAAATGTACAAACAAACGGCTCATCGCTCACGTGATCGTTGCTCTTCTGCTTAGACAAATCAACCATGATCAAATTGGTGTCAGGATCAACTTTACAAGCATTTTTATCCTCAACTCTTACCCAGTCATAGTAAAATACAACATCTTTGAAGATTATATAATCCAATTCAAATATATTTCGAATTACACCATAGTAAGTCAATTCAGCTTCAAGGAGGTTTTCATCTTTTGCGCTCACTCGAAAGAAAGTAATAGCCTTGTATGAAATTCCCGAGTTCTTAACATTTGTACTTTCCTCGTACACATTTGCGTCGAATACGTAACCGTTCAATCGATACTTTTTGTACTCTTGTGCCATGAACAAGGGTCCCGTGGCTAGACGAGCAAGCCTTGATGTTGCATCAACCGTCTTTAAGAGCTGAGAATATAGATAAATTAATTAGGTTAGTTGTAAAGTTAGAGTGTAATGTAACATTATATAACGGCCATTTTCATTATAATTACCCTGGTGACAACCACAGCCTAAATTCGCTATCTGATTGTACCATTATTTTTAACCTTTTATTGTTCTCATAGGCTTTATATTTTCTTCATATTACAAAATTAATCATGTATAAAATAATCTAAAATATTCTAAAATAATGTAAAACTTAAAATAATTTAAACATACCTTTTCCATTCTTCGACATCTTCATATGTGCCAATAGATAACGAGCTACTTTTTCTTGTTGCAAAA